>CAMZMU010000058.1:2757294-3357294 GCA_947311845.1 Poa pratensis | reverse complement strand
CTTAGACGTAGCTGCTTAGTTGTGGAATGACTTGGTGAATGCGGGATCCCCCTCCTAGGTCGTACGCTGGCTCCTTATATACTGGGCTTGGTCCTCTTCCCCGAAAATCTCCGGCGGGAAGGGATACCACAATGCCGCCGAGTTGGAGCACAGCGCACAGCGTCGGGAGCGTCCATGGACGCGGTCCATGGCAGAGAGCACGTCGTCTTGGCAGAAAAAGCCACCGTCCAACCAGGACGGTGGGCTGGCGCTGCAGAGCTTTGGGGCGTGCCCCACGATGACGTCGCAGTTGGAGCGTAGCGGCGGCCGGCCGCTTTATCACCAATTTGGCAAGTCTTGGAATCCGCTTTGCTTGCCGCAGCTCCTTTGACCACTTTATACACGAGAATGGCAACTACGGCGTCTTCGTCATCGCGCGCAGGCGCGCGCGTCACTCTGCGGCGGGCGCAGAGCCCATGTGCGCTCTGCAGCGGTGCAGGAGCTTGCTTCCACTTGAAGGAACCCCGCGAGGGCCTGAAGCCTCGCCGAGGTTTTGTAGCCGTTGACTTCTCACGAGGGAAAACCTCCCGAGGGTGGCGCCAGGGCCTGAAGATCTTCTAGGAGAGGCCTTCCCGAGGCAGAGGTTCCTCTCGAGGCCTCCTAGGCCGATCGTCTGGTCCTTAGCAGAAATGCTCAGTCGAGCAAAGAAGCCCTCGCGAGGGAAAATGCCTCGCGAGGCTCGTCAGGCTGAAAGCCTGGTCCTTAGTAGAATTTCCTGCGGAGCATTTGAGGGCTGTGGCAGGCCGGCCCATGACACCCCGGTTTGCACTGGGCCGACAAAAAACACCACAAGATATCCAAATGAAATCCGTTTTTGATGAACTAGAGCTTTGTATGGAGATGAACAGAAGCTCTAAATTCTCAAATGGATAAAAGCCAAATAAGAACCAAGAAAGATGATATGCCAAATATGCAAAGGTTTGAGCTCTCCACAAAGATGCGATCAAGTTACTCACTTGAGAGACCCTCTTGATAGTACGCCGTCTATCCTATAACCCGGTCTCCCACTAACACCACGAGACCGGTAAAATAGAAACCATATCAAGATCATACCTTTGCCTTGCGCATTCCACTTGAGCTAGATGATGACGATCTTGACTCCCTCAAGTGGACCACCTTTCTTGATTGCATTTGCTAGCACATGCTTGATGAAGATTTCTCCAAATACTCCCCCATACACCATTATGGGAGGGCCTCGCTTAGCTCCGTCTTCATGTATCCATTTGCGCTTCATATTCTTCTCTTGATATAGATGATGGCTTGGAGATAAACATGAATGTTCTCTCAATCTTCTTTTCTAAGCCATGCTTGCAATAAGCTCAACTCTAGATGACCATTCTTCATATGAACCCATTGGATAGAACCTTAGTCATCATATAATCTTCTAGAGTTCAACACATGAACTCCAATCTTCTTCATGGACAAGATCTATAAAGATATTTCAATGCAAACATTAGTCCATAAAGATTGTCATTAATTACCAAAACCACGCATGGGGCAACACATGCACTTTCAGTAGTACTCGATCGTCTCGCTCGCTGTCTCCCATTATTATCTCTGATGATTGTCCTTTCTACAGATATCTCTTCGTACGCTACTGTACCAGAGCAGTAGAGCCTTTCAACACATCCGAGTTTGGAGGCTTCCTACAGAAGGAAGAGGGAGTTTGGAAAACTCTATTTTAATCATCGATGGTGGTGGGCCACCCCAGTCATCCGAACATGTGGCGATCAGGGTCACGACCGACATACGCCAAAATGGCCCCACTGCAATTTTCTACTCCCTCTCTCTTTCGGTTATAGGTTTGACCGTACATTTAGGTACCACTGCTACACTACCTCTATATGATTTTTCTGAAAAATTATAGGACTGTATGAGACATGTAGGCACTTTTTCCAAAATTTTGAAATCTGCATTTTTGTGTTTCAAAAAAATCTCGGAAACCCCAAACATGGAGGGAGTTACATGTAGACTCTTTCTTAAAAAAACATAGGACTGTGCAAAATTTGAACGAACAATTCTATGCATGTTGGCCTCAGCAAAAGTGACAAATCTGGCAATATTTTCCAATTTTCAAAAAAAGGGGGTCCTTCACCGATCAATGTCGGGGCTACTTTTGTTTTCCACCCAAGCCAAGATCAACGAATCATTCATTCAAATTTTGCACGTTGGTAGATATCGGTATTATTACAACCTAGGATTATTTTTTTATTTTTTTGAAAGAGCAAAATCCAGATTTTAATTTCTCTGAAAATCGGCCTACACGTTGCTCGAGCTACATATCGTTTGTACATGCTTCACGCAATAGAAAAAGAAAAATTCTCAAAATATCTTGCAGATCCTAATTTGAAAATATTATTTACAATGTTAAAAAAGACGTTTGTGTTGTCTAATTGAATCATTTAATTAGCAATGGATAGGATATGGCCATGCATGACTACATTCATTTGGACCGAAAGCCATGAATCTTCATTCTAGGAAGATAGTTTCCAAGCAATGTTTACGGCTCAGCCAGTTAGATTAGAGACTAATCACTTATCCATCGATTAATCAGATTTAAAGGTCGCCCATTTATGTATCAACAAGATTTTGTTTCGTAAATTCAAAGTTTCAGCATTGAAAATTCTAAAATATGCTATGCAAAAGCAACATTGAAGCTAACGTGTAGTTCCACAAGAGCATCGCACGACGAATCGATTGCCAGACCAACAATTCGAAGAAACGTACCTGATATGTGGCGACATTCGAGCTAAATCGATCGATAAATCGGCTGTCAGACTGATAAAATGGGCGGCGGCTGTAAACTCGATCGATATGCTGGAATATTATCGCACACCCCACGATTCAAAATTAATAGAGGTCGATTCATAAGCATATCGGTTGATTTTTCAACAATGGTTTCTATTTTCTCAGGAAGATTTGAGCAAGTTTTTCGTTATTTGAATTTTCGCATATTTAACGCTTAAATTGATTTCAAATTTAATTTATAGGTGCCTGAAATGTTTTTTCTTCTGTGAAGAGAACTACCATTTTTACATATGGGCCAAATTAGCGCCAGCGCATTTTTGACATCGAGTACACTTCTTGGGACAACCAACTACCATATCTGACGAATTTAATCAGTTTGTAGATATATTATTTTTTTCTTCGTGTATCGGTTGGTTTTCCAAAAGTTACTCAAATTTGGTCTACGCGTGTTTAATAGTTTGGTCCTAAGTTTTGGAAAAATCATTCGAATGTACCGTAGTATGATTCCTTGCAGTTGACAGAAAGAAAATTCAAACATTCGAAACATTGCCAACAATTTCGCAAACTTTGTAATTGGCTTTGAGTCACCGACATGGGGACCCTACAATTAGTGGGGCCCATGTGCACCTGACTTTGATCCCTTTAACTCCATTGTGAAGCTAATCGATGCTGGTGCCTCTCAGCAACATGGCCAAAATCGCCCGCATGGCCATTCATAGCTCTAGGGGTTGAACATGTCAACTTTTAGGGGCCATTGCATAGAATCATGCAAGAGTACCTTCTTTTGATATTCTTCTCAAATATTAGGGCCAAAATGTACGAGACATGTAGAATTTAAGTTACCATGATAAATGCCACTAAACTCACTTTTAGTTGAGTTTAGCTAAAAAGTTCATAATTTCAAGATAAACATGATGTTATTTATGTGAAAATTGCAAGATTCCAATTTTACAAACTCATTTGTGTTGTACCCGCTTCACGAAATTTAAATATTTTGTCACCACAAAAATCGAAAAATAATTTCGCAAAACATCTTGCAAATCTCACTTCGGAAATCTTACAATATACACTCTTAAAACAGGTGTCTCTCTCGATTTTGGTCTTCATAGCATTAATTTGGACCGAAAGTCATGAATCTTCATACATGGCAGTCCGTTTTGAGAAGGCATTCTCAATTTATGTCATTTATTCTCAACAACAAGGCCAAAATTGCGGCCTCGCCATTCATAGCTTTTCAAATTCCGCCGAAACTCATGAAAACGAAGCCTTGTAGAAAGCGATAATAATCATCACATCTACTAGTAGTTGGCCAACCCACAATCTTCATACACGCGTGAGAATGCTCTGTTTTCCTCTTCTTACACGTGTCAGGCTTTGGGAACCCGTGCACTGCCCTGCACTGTCCCGTCTCACCGACTTAGGCCCTGTTTATTTGGGCTTCTGCTTTTCGGGTCTAAAAGCAGAAACCCAAACAAACAGCATCAAATGGAAAAGCGATTCTTAAAATCGCGGTGGAAAAAATGCACTGGAGGAGAGCGAACCAGCGGAATCAGGGAGAGAGGTGCTTCCCGCAGCTTCTTACTCAAACAGCGAAACGTTTTCTCCTATTGCCCACTCCTTCGCTGGAAATTACAACGGCGCTGCCACCGTGAGCTTGCTTTTCCTGCGCATGCTTTTCTTTCTAGGTGCACGACTGTACGTGTAAGGTTTCAAGGTGAATGCGCTTCTACTGTACGGGTAAATATACCGTACAAGTATGTTGATTCGAAATAATTTATACAGGAAATATGTACGCGTCGATGAGTAGATTCCATTCCCGTGGTCGGTTTCGAGTTTCGTGGACTGTAACTTCTTAATTTTCAACCGAAGATTGCACCATTTTTAGACAAAATTTGTCAAATTTACCACCGTCGATCGATCGTTGTCGATTGATCGTTTGAAATTTACTTTCACGAGTAGATCGATCTCGCTGTTTTCCGCAACTTTCGTGTTGTAATTTTTTTCGTTTCGACACACATATATCAAAAGATTTTGTAGGTCATGTTGGTTGCCGATCCAAACTTTCCGGCATCGTCGCACCACCTACCGCCACCCCATATATGAATACCCATAAAAGAAAACTTTATTAGCATTGTAATAATGAATTAAATAAGTCAAAAACAACTATTTCACTTCAAATCGGTACTTATATAACATCTTCAGCACTCAGGGGCATTCTAGACATTTCACCCAGAAAACCAACAGCAACAGCTGCCAACAGCACTCTTGCCAAACATCAAATCTCTGCTTCCAGCAGCTGCTTCTCAACAGCTGCAGTCCAAACAAACAGACCCTTAGCGCACCGCTCCCCTTCTCGCGAGGCCTAGAAGTACTCCTTCCTAGTCCTTACTGTATTTGGTACTCGTACCTCACACCCAGTTTCTCACACCCACTCCCTCTCTGTCTCTAGGATGAGCCAAGTTCATCCTTCTGTTAATGGATGCATTGCGACGAAAGAAGATTCTGGGAAGAACGAACGGATCCAGGATGAGTTGGTTGGATTCAATCGGCAGCTAGGAGGTGTTGAGATAGCCGATCCGAGCGTTGTTCCGTCGCCAACGCCGATTAGTCCTTCCCCGTTCGCTCCAAATACTTCGTCGGAGGCGGAGCCGGGATTCGCTTCGGGGTCTCCTTCGAAGCTGCATGTGGGGTCTTTGATTCCACCGGCCGCGCGGAAGCCCTCACCGGCGACTGCATCGTCGCTGAAGCATCCGTCACTGTTCGCGGTTGTGTCGGCCATGTACTCGCTCAACCGCCCGTCGCCCTTCGTGTGTGTGCCGGCCGCGCCCTCGCTCAATCGTTCGTCGCCGTACGCGTATCGGCCGGCCCCGCCGAAATCCTCATCGGCCACAGGGCTGTCGCTGCAGCCTCCATCGCCGGATTCCTTTCGGACGAATCCTTGCGCGGGCATGGACATGTCAACATCCTTGGCTTGTTTCACAATATCGACACCTTCCTGGACTCCATTGGCCGCGCTGATACCCTTATCGGCCATCCCCCCTTCACCAGCTTCTTGGGCTGGTGCTTCTTGTGCGGATGTGGCTGGTTCTTCGTCGGCGGCGCCCCTTCCATCTTTCTCCCCAACTGCAATAAGGTTAGATTTCGAGGATTTTTGGGGTTGTAACCCTAATTCGACGCCCATGCATTCAGATTTGAGCAATGTGTACTGTATGTGTGTTGATGAACTGTTCAGTTATTGTTAATTTTGGCGATGCGTTGTGCTGTTTGGTTCATTTAGATAATGCATTGTGATGTTTAGGTTATTTTGATGACGCATTGTTCTGCTTCGTCAAATTAATTAGATGACACCCTCTTAGTTGTCCATATAATTTTGATGATATATATCTGTTGAAATAATTTTTATGACGTTGTGTGTTGTTTATGTTATTTTGATGATGCATTGTGTTGTTTAGCCAGTTTACTAAGATGATTCCTTGTGCTATTCAGGTAATATATTCTGATGACTCATCTCTCACGGTTGCACCCGCGGTGTACTAAGATCGTCTTCCCATTTTCCAGAGGGAGATGAAGGTGTCGGGCAGGAGAGAGGAGGCCTTGGCTGGGGCAATTGTAACATCCCAAATTTATAAACCAAGAAAAACTTAGTTTTACCAGACCCCAAAATCTCAGAACCAACAAAAAACTTTTTGAAATGCTTTGCTGATGATTGTGTTTTCCTTCCAATGGCTATGTTGAACTGGTGTGACTTGTTGTTTGAGTTGTTTGACTTGTACATCCAAGACCCAACCAATGTAACTATATACTAAACTTGGTGATCATGCCATGACAAGAACAAAATATTCCATATATCTCCTGCACTCTTATTTGCACCAACTTATTCTCAAGTGATGCTCTGTTTAGCAACAACCAAAATACCCACTCCTTGAGTGAATAAAAGTATCTTCCAAAAATATATGGTTCCAAAAAAAATGGAGATATATATACAACCTCCAACCTTGCTATTCCCCTTGTTTTGGTAGCCCTATTTTAAATTCATACTTTTTGGAAAAACAATAAAGGTGGGAAGTGTGTTGCCCATATATTTTAGCAACTCTTTTGAAAAATATCAAATTATGAAGTTGAGTTTTTTTTCCACCTTACTCTTGTCAGGATGACACTGGGTCACCACCCCACCACTTGTCAGAGTGATTAAAAAAAAAACTTGGTTGAAAAATTTATTGTCTAAGTGTTGGTTGTTATTTCCTGCCAACTTGATTGCTTGTGTGGTAGTTATTCAAACATGCTTGAAAACTGTAGAACACCCCTGACAACAATTTGGGAGGGGATTCGATTATTCACACACTCCCAATAAAAACACTAACTAAAAGGAAAAGGTCTTATTTAAATTTCCCTCCCTATCTACATCTCTATAACAACTATTTTATTTTATGAAATCCTGAAATGAGATGCAATAATAACCATCTCATTATCATATTACCCCCCCTTTCCTCAAAATATCCAATTACAAAGATATTTTCAATTTGTCAAATTCCAAGATCCCTTCTTTAATCTTTAAGGATTATTAGGAATATGACAAAAAAATATTTCAAAGAAATTATTTCTTTTCAAACAAAGCTTCAGTGGAGTGACATAAGGATCACCCCCACTTTGCTCTTACATCTTTTTCCTCTCCAAAAATATTTCTTAAAATCTGAAATTAAAATTCTGTATCCTTCTTTATCCTTTTCAAAATCACAAAATGTGCTCTGTTGCACATACCCATTATATTCTACCACCATACCAAAAGTCCCTGCTTATACTCATGAACCAAAGTATGGAACTAAATTCAAGAAATTGAATTAGAGTTTCATTGAAGCATTTCATCGAACACTTGGTGGATACTGCCCGTGTTCTTCCTCTATCTCTTGAAATCAAAATCAAATTGGAGGATTTAGAGGTTTTTCCTTCGATTCCTCACTGCTAATCCCTCTCACTCACCTCACTGGGACACCAGAGCAAGGAGGGAACGTGCAATTTGGGCCAGAGGCCCGTGGCCGTCGAAGAGCGCACGGCATCACCCTGCATCACGCCGGCCGGCGATTGCTTGTCGAGTGGGATACGCCAAGCTGGCTACGCTCTGCGTATTCCGTCGCCTCATCTCTCACCGCACTCGATAGGACCGGAGGAGACCGCTGCCTGATGCCCAGCCTCGCCGTACCCCCTGCAGCCGTGCGCAGCCGCCGTGTTCAAGTCAAGCGTGGACGCCAACACCGATCATCACCACCACGGCACCCCAGCTTGCACCACTCGCCTCAGACCCTCTCCTGTCACCCCTCAACCTCCTGGACACGCTCACACCACCTCTGGTGCCCTGCAGCGATGCCAGCACCCCGACGCCCTCCGCTGCCACGCCATGGACGTCGCCCATCCCCGAGCGAGCACGCAAGCCACCCGTGAACCCCACTCCCTCTAAGCCCTCACCGAGCTCCCCAACGACGTAACCACACGACACCGCCACCACTTCCGTGCTCTCCCACTCCCCCGACCCTCGCTGCACCCAGTCCACGACGAGCCCGAGCTCGCCGATAAAAGGACCACCCTCGCACTCGTGCCTCCACTCACCACTCCCCCTTCTTGCCTCTCACTTACTCCCCACTCCCTCTCGTGCATCACAAGGAAGCCGGAGCCTCCGCGGCAAAGCTGCTGCTGCCGAGTTCTCCTCAGAGCGCCGCCGTGCCCGAGGAAGGCGTCGACCACGGACGCGCCGTGCTGCTCTCTCATCTCCCCCTCCCTAGCCTGCACCTTGCTCTCCATTACCACCGCGTCCTCCCGCACTCACTCCCTCTCTGTTCCATGCACAGAAGCACCGTAGCAGACCCGCCGGAGTTGGCGCACGGCCGAGGAAGCTACGGAGCTCGCCGCCGACGAAACCGACATCCCCAGCAAGCACACTTCCTCCCACAAGCTTCCCCGGACCTCCGCCATCTTTCTGCGACCTCGCCGAGCCCTTCCGAGACCCCCAGGTGAGCTATCCGTGCTCGCCACCGTCGCCGGCGCGGCAACGCCGCCCGTTTGTGGTGGTCGTCGTCCGCGGTCTCCGTGAGCCGTTAGATCAAGATCCAACGGCGGCATACCTGTTCGCTTAGATCAGACACTGACGGACTAGCCCCACCCGTCAGCGCTTTAAGCATTTCTAGCGCGCGCACAGTTTTCTGCTGAGTCGCTGACGAGTGGACCCCACTCGTCAGGGATCTAAACATTATCCAGTAAATTAGATATTTCGAATTTAGTCTTCTCTGGAAATTCAGTACTGGTATGAACTTTGAAATTCAATAACTCGAGTTCTAGGAATCCAAATAAATCAAACTCAAGTGTTCTGGAAAGCTTATAAAATTCTTTAACTCCCCAAAGTGGTCTCATCTTAATTAATTAAATAATAAAAACGTATTACTAAAAGTGCTCCAGAAGGTTTAAAAGACCAAACCATTTGTTTCTGGAGTTATATTAGTCAAAATGACTTGAGACCAATTTTGTTAGATTGGTACGGTCATCCTTTAGCTCCCCTAATTTTGGTGGAATTAATTAGTCTTTACTAATTAATTAGCATCAGATTAGTCAGGAGAAGACCTTTCTGGACTAAAACCATTATAAAAGAGTAGTGGTGGATCCCTTGGAGCTGAAACCAATTTTGTTAGATCACATTTAGCCAAGGTTAGATACCCCTAAAAGGACTCAATTTTGGAAGCAACATAAAGTGAGTAGTAGCTCAAGCTTGGTTAATAAGTTTTTGAGCTAAAACATTTGTGTAGGGAGTTTGATAACTCCAATTGGCCTCAATCCAATTGTGTTGTCTTCTACACCTCAGTAGCTACCCATAGAATTGTAGTTGAATTTTTGTGACCAACATAGATTAATTGGTGAACTAATTGGTGTACAACCAGTTTCTGCCTTAGTTTGAAAACAATTAAATAAAGATTATTTCAATTAAAATGAAACCAAAGGGTATTGCTTGATATATGCAGTGGCTGGTTGTAGAACTTACGATTGTAATGTTGTGATGTTGATTGAGTTAGTGTAGTGATTGTTTGTATTGTTTGTTTAACGTTTAGACAAGAACGTTGCCGGAGTTATCGAGGAAGGGAAGTTTATTGAACCAGAAGACCAGGATCAGTACCACTTTGTGGAGCAAGGCAAGCTACTTCACTGAGCTTGCATCTATATACATCTATTTTGATTTACCTGTTTTACTATAAATAGCATAAATGATTTATGTGGTGTTGCCACGAACGCTATGATTTTGAAAACCCTTTTCCAAAATTACATGTATATTATTGAGACACCCGATATAGAGGTGTCAATGGTCTACAACGATTTCGAAATGAATTTGTTTTACTCCAAAGCCTTCTATGAAAATCTTTTGGTGGGGTTACGAACCACCCAAGTTTTGATTAAAAGTATTTTGCTATGAAAATTGGAAATGATTGTGAAAACCTTTTCAAGAGTTTATGAAAAACTATTTTGCCACTCTATGTAGAAAGATCAGATCGTTTATATAAAACTATAGGATGGGAAAATCCATTGTTTTTACAAAATTCCTTTGAAAATCCTTGGATGGATTTTGGTATGCCGAGATGTCGGTATGGAAGTGGAAAAATTGTAGTATGGTGATGTTTATGAAAAATGCACATCGCGTCTTTGTACTATGACTACCAGCCGATAACCTGTGCGACCACATTTACCCACATATGGGCAAGGGCGTAGTCATATAATTTGCTCGTGTTAGTACTGGATGCCTCAATAACGAGGATAACCTCGTTCCATGAGGGGATGGTCTGAGGACCTACCCCTGACCTGGGTCCTCTTCATTGAAGTCTACCGGAAGCCGGTATGAACGTGTCGGAGGAAGAGGATTGAAGGGCTCCCTTGGGTCCGCCGGACAGAACTACGAGTCCTCACACTTAGTTTCTGAGGATTTGAGTGTCGATGGAAAGTGTCGTAGAGGCAGGGTCCTATACTAGTATGAGCAAAGGACAGACTATGGCCGGGAACTCAACTTCGCATACCTCTGGTATGGCGGGACGTGGCTGACACGATGAGTGACCGGATGGATGTGGGAAAAAGCGTACTACCTCTGCAGAGGGTAAAACTATTCGAATAGCCGAGTCCTCGGATATGGACAGTTGGGAGGCTGTCCTAAGACCATGTGCAAGATTTACAAAGTTTTGGGTTTGAAAGGAAAATGAGTGGAAATTGTTTTATGCCACTATACCGAGGATATGGTATGAGGTTGCTGGTAAAATAAGTAACCATGAAGGGGTATGATCAGAAACCAGGAGGTTTCAGAGAAAGGGACAAGATGGTGATTTTCGAGGAAAAAGTTTTAAAAGGGTTTTCTCACCTTTTGAAACGAAGGTATATTTTCGGAAAAAAAAGGGTTTAAAAAGACTTCTTACCTTTTTCAACAAAGGTAGGTGAGCAAACTACTTTCCAAAATGATTTGTCTTCAACAGGATTACAAATCTATTCTTCCCTTTTTAAATAAAGATATAGTGATGTTTTCCTAAAAATAAAAGTCTTTTAAAATTAAAAACTAGTGCATGCTCCTGTTTGGGGTAGCTTGCGAGTACAATCAAATGTACTCATATTGGTTTCGTCCCTGGCTATTGTCTTAGCCAGATTGTGGAAGAAGAAGCAGTTCGAAGAAGAGGAGTTCACTGACGTCCTTGCGAACTAGGGCGCTTCCCAGTCAGCTGCCTGTAGGGTTAAGGCGAATGACTTGGGCTCCACGTTGTTTGGTGATTCCGCTGCAAGTACCTGTTGAAGCTTATGCCTTCAATCACGTAAGTATATTTATTCGGTATTTTTGGGGTGTTCTGTGATACCAATTCGAGTTATGTGCAGCAACAGACTGATCACGGGATTGTTGCAGGAAACATAACGAGTATCTCGGGTACTTAATCCGGGTCCTCACAGCAATGGTTGCCAGGAAGCTAGCTAATACTTACAAACGGAAAGGTCGCCCTTGCAGGGTCGGCCACCACGTCGCCGGGAATCGTCCTAAGAGCTTCTACATCCAGTTGAGCAGCGATGAATTGTTTATGCTTGTTATCCCAAGGGAGTTTAGGTCTTTTGTTAAGAGGCGCCCCTACCCAAAGTTAGCGGTGATCCAGAGTAATAAGGAATGCGAGTGGGTTATCCATGCCAATCCCTACAAAGACGAGGTCTTCCTCGACAAAGGGTGGCCAGAGTTTGCTATATTCCATAATTTGAAGGTGGGTGACTACGTGATGCTCAAGGTCATTGCATACGGGTTCAAGATGACAATCTTCGACCGCATCACCTCCTGCCAGAAGGAGTTGACCTGTAGTGAACACTATGATCTGAATTAAATTATCGTTAGTTTGTCAGTGGGTCTATTATATATATAGTTTTTGGGATGCTCAGGGTCTTGAAGTCTTGATCTTAACTATGTATGGATGATGAACTGAACTGAACTGCTGATCTGACTTTTGTCCATTATGGTAGCATGTACTCCCTCGGTCCTCACTATAAGCCTTTTTAGCCCTTTCTTGATTTGTACTATGTACATAGACGTATATTTCACTAATTTCAGTCGCTTTTAGCCACATTGAAGGGGTAAAAAATATCTTATAATTTGGAACGGATTGAGTAGTTTGACTAGTACATGTTGTCTTGTGTTGTGTATTGCGTGTGTTTAATCCACATGGTTTTGGTCCAGTACGAATGCAGCATGGATGTGCATGTCTACTAGTATTTCGTAGTATACTACAACATCGGCATGTGGCGGTACAAGATGCTTGTAGAAGTCTGGTCAAGCAAATAAAAGAACTTTACTCTGCTGACAATAACAGAGCCATTGATTTGACTAGACAATCATCTCTATCAATTGCTTGCCATAATGGGCTACGCCTACTCCTGGTCAAGATAGGTACTAGTCCACTTCGGACACGGCTATTCCTTGTGTTCTGCCCCTCTCTTCGAAGAGAAGGTATCCCCTCCTGGCCGTTATATGTAGGATGGACGGACCAGATTTGTCTTGATGTCTGTCTGGTGTAAAGAATGGTCCCAGTCCTTAGGCAGACCTTTCACTTCTTCGCTCCCCTTCGCAGATATAGCTCGTGTGAGAGAGACACCCTTCTCTTCCAAGAACTCCCTCTTCAATCTCCTGTTCGTTCCTGCTTCAAGGAGAAGCTCCCTTAAAAAGGGATCTAAGAAAGTTCCAGCCGCGGTTGTATGCCAGCTAGTGAGCGATGAAACGTCTCCGCACTTGGAACGGAAGCGCGGCCATCTTGGGGATGAAGAGTCTGGGTAGGTTTCCATTGCTGTACCTTCATTGCTTCCTGGGTCGGCCGTTCGAAAATTTAACCGTCTTCATCATTCATGGTCTAGGGACAACATTGAGGGTAATCGCCTCCGAGCCCAGTTGGCGGATGAGTTGAAGGCCAAAATATATTATATGGAGTACGCCCTCAACGCTCGCATGGAGTGTGCTCGCCTCCTAGAGGACGTCCTCAATGCTCGCACTGAGTGTGCTCGCCTTCGAGATGAGTTGGCGGATGGGTTGAAGGACAAGATTTCTTATCTGGAGGGGGCCCTCAATGCTCGCTCTGATTGTGTTCGCCTTCGAGGCGAGCTGACGGATGCGTTGAAGGCCAAGATATCTTATAGCGCAATAAGTTGAAGCAACAGGTGGACAACTTGATCACGCTTCAGGAAAGCAGCGTCGAATCACTGAAGGCTGCTTTCTTCTTCACCGGTGATCTCCTAGACGAGAAGATTACTCTTCAGTTGGATTTCCAACGCCTTCGCCGTGACGTAATCGAGGACCTCTACACCCATATTGAAAGTATCCATGAGGGGATCAGCTCCGTCCCGGATATGAAAAAATACGCGGAGGCGAGGACGAGCGCGACCAAGGACATGGACGCCGGGATTGATACCATCTAGGCTCTGAAGCTGACTCTTAAGGCAGTCGAGAAGATCCACGACGAGGCCCAGCTACCCGTCGCTGCGACCTGAGAGGTCTCTCCGCCTCTTGTGAAGCGAAGTCTCTCATGATCGAAGGCCATCGGCCTCTTCTTCCCTCTCCTTCTTCTTTCGGCATAATTACTTTGTCTTAACCGTTTAATCCCCCAATGCTGACGGTCGCGCTTTTGTAACTAATGTTATGTATCCTGAAACTACTTAATTCCTTCCATTTGTTTTACATTGTAAGCCCAGGATGCTATCGTTTTGTTTCCGTTTTCGACTTTATTAGCATTAACATTTTTCGGTTCTGGGATTATGTGTTGTTTCTTCAACATTTAGAAGGTGCATTTTTCATGGATTATATTCCAACGTATAATTCCCATATAATTATACTGCGTAAGTTTAACATGAACTACTGTAGTTCGCAGTACAAATGGCAACGCAAGGGCACTTACACAGTTTCTCATTAGTATTGAGTGAAACATCAGTCTAATGTGCTTATGACTGTATGAGAGAAGTGTTTGCTTAGCTAGATAGTGCATGTCAGAATAGAGAAGCTTGCATGCTTGCAATGACGTCGTGCTGACAATAGCGAAAGTCAAAATTTGTGTTGAGCGCCAAAAGATCGCCCCTCACCCGAAATATTTCGCGCTCAAAGTTTCACTTCGAAATATGTTAGGTCGGTTCGTGGGGGGCAATTTCGTAAAGTTTTAAAATTTCCCTTTCCGACCCAACCCAATGGCTATAGAAGTGTATGTCAGGTCGGTTCGTGGGGGGCAATTTCATAAAGTTTTACAATTCCCTTTCTGCCCCAACCCAATGGCTATAGTAGAGCATGTAAGGTCGGTTCGGTGGGGGTAGTTTCGTAAACCTGGGTCACCGCACTAGTACAGAACGACACATCGGAAACGGGCCAAAAACCCCATCAGCAACGGAGAAAGGGTCCGTGTCCCTGACCCTGTCACTGATGTGAAGAGCTCAATGGCAACGGAGGTGATAAACCGTTGCCCCTAACATGGGCAACGGTTGTTATATTTGATCATCACTGATACGTTTCACATTAGACACGGAGTTTTTCAAATCACCGTTTCTAATAAGGGTTACAGGAAAACAAAAAAAAACACGGTGACGGGCTGTGCCGTCGATGGAGCCCCGCTCCATGCGACTAGATGGCCGCCCGGTCGTCACCGTATTCCTGTACGCCTTGCTTTACAAAAGTTCATCAGTGCGCGTGGCTGGAGCTCTGCTCCTATGTCTTCACGGCCGCCAGATGAACATCTACTGTTTTCATCCTGCTGCGCAAAATGTACTGCTCCTGGTGACGGCACCGTGTATAGAGCCCCACTCCTAGGTCCTCACGGCAGCAGCATCGTCACCAAGCATCCACCAAGCCCTTGACACAACGAATATTCTTTGTTAAAAACAGCAAACAAAGCTAATAAACAGAGCCAATAAGCAGTAAACAAAGCAAAATGTAGTGGGATAAACAGCTAATAGAGCAAACGGAGTTAAATAAGTAGCTAACATAGCAAATCCATAGCTGAACAGAGCTAACTAACAGAGTAAACCGAGCTAAATAAGTAGCTAACATAACAAATACATAGCTAAACAGAGCTAACTAACAGAGCAAACCGATCGAAATAATTAAGTAGCTAACAGAGCAAATACATAGCTAAACAGACCTACAAAACAGAGCAAACGGAGCTAAATAAATACTCTAACAGAGCAAATACATAGCTGAACAGAGCTAACTAATAGAGCAAACTGACCTAAATAATTAAGTAGCTAACATAGCAAATACATAGCTAAACAGAGCTACAAAACAGAGCAAACCAAGCTAAATAAATACTCTAACAGAGCAAATACATAGCTGAACAAAGCTAACTAACAGACCAAACCGATCTAAATAATTAAGAAGCTAACAAAGCAAAAACATAGCTAAAAAGAGCTACAAAACAGAGCAAACGGAGCTAAATAAATACTCTAACAGAGCAAATACATAGTAAAAAGAGCGGTCATTTACCTTAGGCGAGGCGGGGTCGCTTTCCGTCGAGGATTGCGTCCCAGGCATCGGCGCCGGAGCCACTGCCAGAGGAGACGTCAGAGGAGACCTCATCCTGCTCGAACACCAGAGCGTCCTCCTCCTCCTCATCCTCCTCCTCCGCCGCCGCCACCGCTGCCGCCGCCGCATCTGGCCCAGGGCCCTGGCCAGGGAGAAGAGAGCGGTCTATGGCCGCCCGGAGCTGCGTCTGGAACAACGCCTCCTCGGCGGCTTCTATCGCGTGCTCGGCGGCCGAGATGCGGATAGCTCTCTGCATCGCAGACGCCCGAATGACACCGTCGGCGCGCTGATAACCCCCAAGAGCAGGGGATCACTGTAGCACCTCTCAATGTGGAAGTAGGGTATCGATCCGCAGGAGCAAGAAGGAAAAGTTATCTATTCCCTACAACTAAAGTGTCACAAGTTTTAGTTGATTATGCACTAAACAAGTTTAAAGAACAAGATGGTTGATTTAATGGATGGAAGTTTAATGTAACAAAACAAGAATGTAAAAGTGTCCCAATCCTCTTCAATGCAAGAGGACAAGACAAAGGTTTTCTCTTATAGGAACAATGGACATGGGTTCATGGGTTCACTCAATCCTCTCTCCCATCTATGGTGATTATCATGTTATAGATAAAAAGTACACACAATTGTCATGCTTTAATGGTAAACTTCTATGACGGCTACATGTCCTAAAACACATAGTTGAAAGAAAATAATCATTTGTGTTGCTAGGTCACCCTCGTAAGGCTAGCGTGGTTTGTTGTCACTCCCACATCATACTTCTTCCTTTTTACCCCCAGATAAAGGATGTTGGGCTGTATTGTGTCACTCAATACATATGCCGTTGTCACATCGGCCATCCCGTACCTACATACATCATACTTCATAATGGACAATATTCTAAACACTAGTGCAATGATTCATATTTCGTGTGCATGACCACATCTCTCTCATCTATCTACACTTGGTGGTGTCAATCACCTCATGACATGGATAAACAAGGCATTATGCATAAATCGAACCATCACATGCATCATAGAATATCTCCAAAGTATGACAAGTCATAAAAGATCCAACACAACGGTAAATGCATAACAAATATCATCTCATACCACAATATCCACCATAGGAATTACATAGATAGATCCATACTTATGCAAGGCACATCATATGGACTTCAACAATGATCATACATAGAGAGATTAGATCAAGTTACCACCACAAACCCAAAGTCCAGGGGGTGGACTACTCCCCCTTCATCATGGTGATGATGGTGGAGATGTTGGAGAAGATGGAGACCACCCCGGCAGCGCCCCGCCGGAGTTTTCCCCCTCCAATCTGCAGCTCCAGGTCTTCTGTTTCGTGGTTTTGTGTTTCTGCGGCGCTCTTCCGAAAGCCGTCGGGGGACTATTTTTATAGTCGTTTTTAGGTCAAGACGAAGGCACGGGGACGAAGATCGACGGCATCGGAGGCTCGAGGCCCAGGATAGGGGGTCCCACGCGGCCAAGGAATCTGGCCGTGGGCCCACCTCTTTTGGCCCTCGGGTTTCCATTTTTTCGCTTCCTTCGCTCCTACGCTTTGTTCCTTCCAAAAAATGATCCCCGCAAAATATTAGGTCATTTGGACGTCGTTTGGGTCCCTGAAACATCAAAATATAGAAAATAGGGTTTTCTGCCAGTGCAGGGTTAATTCCAGAAAAATAGGGAAACTGTGAAATATTCCCAAAATCAATATAAAACAATGATATAACCCTTATATGATGCAAATATGATTGAAATATAAGTAATATAATGCAAAGTTCATGTATGCATTTTACATGCATCAACATCCCCAAGCTTAACCTATACTCGTCCTCGAGTATGAAGGTGATAAAACTAACATGGACTTTGCTTTTTAATACTATCAATGGATATCAAAGATGATTACTATTGCTACATAGAGTCAAATGATTCATTCTTCAAAGGAATAGCAATATACAAGATAGATTATGAAGTGATATCAAATATTCAATGTAAGGATGTTCAATGATAATTCACAAAGTGTAACATAGAAGAAAGTACTATGGACCAAATGTATGCATAATAAAAAGTAAAAACATCCTATAATGGTCATAGAGTATTCTTGTAAATCTGAATATAAAAGGTGGACACTTTGGAAAGATATATAAATAAGTAGAGGTAAAACATGAATAAGTTTCATCTAGCTTCCAAATGCTTCTACTTAAGTTAATGTTTGCAATGTGGTATCCATTGGTGTGGAGCTCTCATTACCCCTATCATAGCATCTTGAATGGTTAAAGTTTAAAGTGAAAGCAAATATGAGTAGTGTGCTTGACAAAGTATGGGTTGAATGCCTCATGCCCCGTGAATACGAGTACCTACACCACGGTGTTACTCAACTCGGGCCACAAAGCAAGTTCAAGTTAAAGTCATTGTAAGTAATATAATAGCGTCATCAAGAGCGTCAACTGGGGTACCTCTTGCCTCAGGACATGGAAACTAGCCCATGTCAAAATGACAAGACAAACAGACAATGAACAATCTCAGCACTCTTTTATTTACTATTTGTATAGCTTTTTATTATGACGTGCATCACTGAATGTTCACTTTGGTACGCTGTAAATTTCCACCATGAATGATGCATGGCTTAGGTTAGCGGCCCAGGCGTCTCTCTAGCCATTTATACAAACTCCTCAAACTTACTAAGTTTCCGCATTTATTTGGCACCATGATAAGCATCCATAAACAAAAGTACATGATATCAACTAAATATAATTAAGAGCACGTTGAAAGCTTGCCATGTGACAGCACATATGAGCTAACTCCCAACCAAGACTCTTGTCAAGCATACAACTTCATAATTTTAATCACAATGGTTCATGTTTATTAAGTGCAATAAAAGTAAAGTGTGCATCAAGTTCGTGAGAGCTTTTTAACCAACTTTCCCATAACAATCAATAACATAAGCATTTTAATTTGGAAACATAGATAATACAATATAACATGATAAACATACTCGGAATAGCATTAAGCTAATAGGTAGATATGGTGGACTCACTGGAAAACTTTGGTTGAAGGTGTTGGAAAACAAGTTTTTACTTGTTGGAATTTTTGGGCTAGCAAAAGGGAGAAAGTTGACCGTCTAAATGCATGCATAAGTGTCCATAGAACTAATCAATCCATGTTAAACAAAGTAAAGTAACATTCAGCATCAAAACATGAATAAAAGATAGCTCTTGATAAAACACTTGCAAATTAATACTCATTAAAAAGCACATGAATCATGCAACTATATGTATCTTTTTGAATCAACTCAAACATCCCTTTCCCAATCTTTTTAATAGCATCCAACTTAATTCAACCCAAATTTCCAGTAGCTCTCTCATAACATAAATGAAAAGTGGTGGTCTCACAAATAAAAACCAAACCGAAATAACAAAAATAAAAGACGCTCCAAGTTTATGCGATAAAGTGCATTGATCGAAAAACAGAAGTTAGACGTGTGCAAACCGAGAGTGTGTTGGTCCAATGGGGTTGTCTTCACATCCCCAAGCTTATGGTCTTCACCATCCTTGGATAACTCTTGGTGCATCTCCTCTAATCCCTGTGAAAAAACTTCAAAACACCGTTTCTCCCATCTCTTTTCTGTGGGGTGACATTAGTAGTGATAGACAAATGAATTGCTTGCTGCATAAAATCCTTAAACAAAAATGTGAAACATGTCCAGAAAGTATATAATGTTGTATGCCTACTTATAAACTCAATTGGATCAAAAAGATTCAAGTTAAAAGTTCAAAGAATGCATCAAACAAAATGGGACAGAATCTGTCCAGAAAAACAGCAGCAGCAAAACGCATTTTTCTACCCTACTTAAATATGTCGAAAAAATCTGAAAAATTCACGCTTACAGAGGATGAAAAGTTGCAATTACAGTTCAAATTTCAGCTCATTCGGAGTTACAGAATAGAAATGAAAAATCATACCGTGCACAGATTCGTGCTGGAATAAAATCTCCGAATACAAATAGCAACTTTTTCAAACCAAAACGGGTAAAACTTGGCACTTTATTAAAAATTCCAGAAACAAAATTAAAAACTAAGTCTCTTGTTACAGCAAGAGGACACAAAGAAAATCAAAAATAAAAACAACCGGGTTGCCTCCCGTAAAGCGCTTTCTTTATAGCCATGTAGCTAGGCTTCTTACTTGATATCAAGATGGTTGGAGTGAGGTGGCTTGGCATCCCCAAGCTTGAATTCTTGTCCTTATTTGATATATGTTGGGTGAGTCTAGGGGTAACATCCCCAAGCTTGAGTGTTTGTCTCTCTTGATCTTTGTTCATCACCCTCAACTCTTCCACTTGAAAATTCTCTTTACACAAAACTCAACATAAAACTTGATTAGAGGGGTTAGTGTCTCCATAAATTAAATCCTCATAGGTACAGCAAAGACATATAATGAGTTGATTCTAAACATTAACTACTGTTACTAAGGTTATGTTTTGCTCTTTGATCAAAAGAACCACACAAAACATAGTAATGAGACTAATGCAAAATAAAAACAGAATCTGTCAAAAACTGGACAGCCTGAAAGGAGCGAATTTTTAGAGGCACTTATGTTGCTCAAATCAGAAAACTTTGAACTAATGAAATGTGTAATAACAACTGAATATTGCTGTCGTAAAATATCAGGTCAAAATTCCTCTTCTGTGATTTTTAACATTCTTCGCAGTGAAGCTTAGGAATCTGTTTTCTGGACAGCAAATCACTATTGTTTGATCCTAGCTCTCAAATAGGACCATCATCTAAAGCATT
This sequence comes from Poa pratensis, assembly GCA_947311845.1. Lineage (NCBI taxonomy): Eukaryota > Viridiplantae > Streptophyta > Magnoliopsida > Poales > Poaceae > Poa > Poa pratensis. The sequence continues at coordinate 3,336,682 of CAMZMU010000058.1, read as the reverse complement.
ATCATATAGAATATCTAAACCAAATTCCTCATCACTTTCAAAGCTATTATCAATAATAATATCATTTTGAATGTGTTGATCATCATCAGAATCAGAATCAAAATAGCATGGTGAGTAAGGATATGGGCAATCCTCTAATACCTTTTCCTCTTCTCTATATTCTTCTTGTTCCTGCAAGCCATTAGATCTCTCCTTGATAGCAACAAGATTGTTATAATATTCAAGGATATAGGTATTCTTACAAAAGAGTTTCAAGAGTTGTTCAAGTGTTGTAGCAAGTCTTGGTGTGAGGCTACGAGCTTTATCTATATTAAACATAACTATCTCAAGAATTCCCATTACAATAGTAAATTCCTCGGCTGCCTTCATATCAGTGGTCATAATTTCATTATTATGGTAAGAGGCAATTATAGGCATACTCTCAAGCTTGCATTGAAAATTAAGATGCTTAGGATATTGATCTATGCAGCAAGATACATTATACCTATCACATAATCCATGGCCAATTACATTTAATGCTTCCATTATAAACCTTTTTTGATCAACATTAATTGATCCAACCATAGGGGGTTGCATAAGTACGTGACTCATACATTCCACGAACATAACAAATGAACTAATTTTTTTGTGTTTTTCAAATAAGGAGAGTATAAACTGATACATAACTAAAAGTAAAGCTAATGAGAAACTCACAACCAAACAAGTTTAAAGGAACCTCCCCAAGCTTAGATGATTGTAAGATATAAAACAAGATAAAATAAATCTAAAGTCTAGTGCACACAAGAATAGAAACTTAAGCGCTACGCTCCCCGGCAACGGCGCCAGAAAAGTACTTGATAACCCCCAAGAGCAGGGGATCACTGTAGCACCTCTCAATGTGGAAGTAGGGTATCGATCCGCAGGAGCAAGAAGGAAAAGTTATCTATTCCCTACAACTAAAGTGTCACAAGTTTTAGTTGATTATGCACTAAACAAGTTTAAAGAACAAGATGGTTGATTTAATGGATGGAAGTTTAATGTAACAAAACAAGAATGTAAAAGTGTCCCAATCCTCTTCAATGCAAGAGGACAAGACAAAGGTTTTCTCTTATAGGAACAATGGACATGGGTTCATGGGTTCACTCAATCCTCTCTCCCATCTATGGTGATTATCATGTTATAGATAAAAAGTACACACAATTGTCATGCTTTAATGGTAAACTTCTATGACGGCTACATGTCCTAAAACACATAGTTGAAAGAAAATAATCATTTGTGTTGCTAGGTCACCCTCGTAAGGCTAGCGTGGTTTGTTGTCACTCCCACATCATACTTCTTCCTTTTTACCCCCAGATAAAGGATGTTGGGCTGTATTGTGTCACTCAATACATATGCCGTTGTCACATCGGCCATCCCGTACCTACATACATCATACTTCATAATGGACAATATTCTAAACACTAGTGCAATGATTCATATTTCGTGTGCATGACCACATCTCTCTCATCTATCTACACTTGGTGGTGTCAATCACCTCATGACATGGATAAACAAGGCATTATGCATAAATCGAACCATCACATGCATCATAGAATATCTCCAAAGTATGACAAGTCATAAAAGATCCAACACAACGGTAAATGCATAACAAATATCATCTCATACCACAATATCCACCATAGGAATTACATAGATAGATCCATACTTATGCAAGGCACATCATATGGACTTCAACAATGATCATACATAGAGAGATTAGATCAAGTTACCACCACAAACCCAAAGTCCAGGGGGTGGACTACTCCCCCTTCATCATGGTGATGATGGTGGAGATGTTGGAGAAGATGGAGACCACCCCGGCAGCGCCCCGCCGGAGTTTTCCCCCTCCAATCTGCAGCTCCAGGTCTTCTGTTTCGTGGTTTTGTGTTTCTGCGGCGCTCCTTCCGAAAGCCGTCGGGGGACTATTTTTATAGTCGTTTTTAGGTCAAGACGAAGGCACGGGGACGAAGATCGACGGCATCGGAGGCTCGAGGCCCAGGATAGGGGGTCCCACGCGGCCAAGGAATCTGGCCGCGTGGGCCCACCTCTTTTGGCCCTCGGGTTTCCATTTTTTCGCTTCCTTCGCTCCTACGCTTTGTTCCTTCCAAAAAATGATCCCCGCAAAATATTAGGTCATTTGGACGTCGTTTGGGTCCCTGAAACATCAAAATATAGAAAATAGGGTTTTCTGCCAGTGCAGGGTTAATTCCAGAAAAATAGGGAAACTGTGAAATATTCCCAAAATCAATATAAAACAATGATATAACCCTTATATGATGCAAATATGATTGAAATATAAGTAATATAATGCAAAGTTCATGTATGCATTTTACATGCATCACGCGCTCGCGCTCAAAGGCGGCGCGAGAGAGGAGGACCGACCTCCAGATCCTCGTCCTCATCGTCCGAGGAGGACGAGATCCGGGCGTCGGTGGCCGCCGCTGCCGTGGATCCGGATGGGATTTGACGGCTCCGAATGAACTGGCGACCGCGGTCGCCGGGATCTCGCCCCAGTTGTAGGGGAGATCCGGGCTGCGCCTCGGAGGGTGGGAGGAGGAAGATGCTCCATCCTGACTTCCGTCAGCGCCGGAGGGGTTCGCCATCGATGGGTGAAGTAGAGGAGAGCGTGTGCGTCTAGGGTTAGGAACTGGGGGAGAGTGAGAATGAGAGTGAGATACACTAGAGTGGGAGATATTAATACCGGCACCGCTTAATGGGCCTTCACATGGGAAACAGAGATAGACCGATCTCCGTTTCTGATGTGGTCATATAAGCAACAGAGATATGATTTCCTCCGTTGCCCATATGAGCAACGGAGCTATTTTCTGCCTCCGTTACCATTGTGTCGGGCCCATCGACCGACTAGCGCGCGCGCACTCGCGGAAGCGCGCCGGAACTCATTCTTCCGTCGCCTAACTCTTGCCGTTGCCATAGAGGGGTATCCGATGTGTCGTTCTGTACTAGTGCCACTCTCTTCACCTCACCCCTATGGCCCTATAGTGCCAATACCCCGTTTCCCATTCTAGTTCCCCTCTTCACCCCACCTGGCCACATCGTCCTCCCTGAAACCCCAAGCTCCATCAACATCCCCGTCGCACTTCGCCGGCCTATCCGCCTATCCTCATCCATTAGTCAACCAGAGCCGCTTCGGATGCGGTGTTGTCCACCGCCGTACCGGAACCGCTAAGCCGACGTCCACCGCACCCGATCTAGTTCGCCGACTCCTGTTTGACCGACGCCGCCGTGCAATGCACCGGATCTGCTTCACCGACGCTCTCTTCCACGGCGCCAAAGCCAACATCGGCTGCTCGAGATCTTCTTCCCCGACGCCGACAACCACCGCAGCCGCAGCACCCTCTGCGATATCGACGTGACCCGCACGGATGCCGACCAAGCCTAGGCCCTGGCACGACCCAGGTAACCATATCCCCCGCGCGTTTTAGCAATATAGCAGGTTCAAACTTGTCGCAGTGAACTGTACTTCTTCTTTTCTCCTACATACCAGCCAGTGTGCATGCTTGTTCTTTGTACTACATGGCCGCAAGTCCCGTATATTCCTAAATGACATCATAAACGCGTTGTATTCGGTTTAGGATCGAGGTATTGAACTGCAATTCTGTAGTTGATGGCAGTGGCGGAGTGAGAGCATTCAACACCAGGGTGCCTATGGGTGCCATAACAGATTTAAACATATTTTCAGGGTGCACACATGGTGAAAATTTAGGGTTGGATCTATGTTAAGGGTTTGATCCTTCGGTAATGTTCGTTGATTTGGTGTAGGACTTAAAGTTAGGGTATATTGGTAGCTTACATCATGTTTGTGCACGATGTTTTCCTTCGATTACGGTTTAATAGCCTACAGACTCAGGTTTTGCAGTGAGATTGGGGCTCGGATTTGGGGATTTTTTGTGTTTCAGTGAGATTGGGCTTACATTAAGGGATTTTTTGCTGCGTTTTTTTGCTACAAGCCCAATGATGAACACCTTGACACCTGTGTCTTATTGAAGTGTATATGTGGATTACACTAGCCATTTCCATCAGTTCGAACTTTTGGATAGTTGGCTAGTGCATGAAGCATGACATGTTTTAGGGCCTATGGGTACTGTACCATAGTTGTACGTACAATTTCTATGTGCATTGTCTTTGGTAAAGTTTTCCCAACTCTACCAACTTTCTGTGTTAAACCCATGCTTATGTTATGTGTTCTATGTATAAGGCAACTGAGTCAATTAAACCCATGATTATGATCTACTATATGTTCTCTGTTATATGCCGATGATTTAACTTGGCCACGATCAATGCAAGGGGATTATCTACAGAACCGGGTAGTTTATAGAAGGTTCACAATTAATGTTTGATTGCACATTACACTTTATACGTTGTCTATCTTAGGCACACACTTGTTTAATTGCATGTCGTTCCTATGCTTTTAACTAGTTGACGGATGATAAAACCATGCCACATTGTACCCTGGGTTAATACGATTATAAGGAGCAGTAAGATGCTCTGGTGTTGTTGGATTGCTCGTGTTATATTGCTCTGGTAGTGAGTTTGCCTTGTATGCTGTTGTAACTTCTTATGTCTTAGTTTCAGACTGAAAATAAAGATATGAACGCAGGATGGATCAAAGATCATGTCTAGCCTCACGGAGCAGCTGTTACAATGGCACTTGCTTGCTTCCATCCACAATGCCTATCAAGACGCCGACCACCACCGCAACCACAGCACCCTCGCGGTGACCTGGACATGACCCTCACGGATGCTGAGTAAGTGTAGATCCCGCTGCGACCTAGGTAACCATATCTCCCTGTGCGTTCTGTTCTGTTAGCAACATATCAGGTTTTCAAGCTTGTCGCAGTTAACTGTATATCTGCATTTGTGCGACATACCAAGCCAAGTGGGCATGTTGGTTCTTTGCACTACATCACACAAGTGCTTTTATACCGGCCTATTCTTAAATGGCACCATACAGTCGTTATTTGGTTTAGCCTCTAAGCTACAACAATAACTGTTTTGCATTCCCTGCTCATCAGGTTCACAATTAATATCATATATAGTCCCTAGCTAGTTTGTCCTTAGGTACAACATTAACTGCTTGCAATTATTTCATGCTTGCTAACGTCCTGCTATCCTATAGTTCACATTTAGAGTTGCATACTACTGCATTGTGTGCCATCTTGCTCTTACAAATCTGCAACACTAACTGGAGCTCACACTTGGAACACCATAAATTTTATATTTAAGCACGGCTATAATATTTGAAGTACATGTCCCTTCTGTTTTTTCTCTATATACAAACTGTTTATTATGTTGAAACCATGCACAGGAGGAACAGTCGGCTTTCCACATAGGGTTAACAGCGGGTAACTGTGGATATCGTCATCGAACTGAACAACAAGATAAGCTGCAGTGGGACTTGACAAAGAGCACTGTAAGTCCCATGTTGTATTTCGATGTGCTTGGTTATATGTCTCATGATGGTCGAATTGCTTATTAGTCTCTGGCACTATCTAAGTCTATAAATAACTGAATACTATACATCAGTTGAAATGATCCATAAATAACTAAATACTATATCAGTTCAAATGATCAGGATAGTTTATATACGAGGGACACATTTTTTAATAGCTCATTTCATTATGTAGGTTGCCTGTATTATGCAAACAATGGTTCAATTAATTTCCACAAATAATCTTTGCTTTTTTTGAGTTGCCCGCTGATTAAAACGGTGAAAACATCTTGCTGTTGATATGAAGCACATTGTGTTTGATTATGTCTTTGATGATATGATCTTGCTAGTCTATAGAAGGTACACAATGATTGATTGCTCATTACACTGTATACTTGGTATATCTTAGGCACGCACTTGTTTAATTGCATGCTGGTCCTATGTTTTTTACGAGTTGGTGGACGATCAAACCATGCCACATGCTACTGTGTTAATATGACTATAAGGATCAGTAAGATGCTCTGGTGGATTGCTCTGGTAATGTGTATGCCTTGTTTGTTGTTGTAACTTCTTATGTCTTTGTTTCAAACCCCAAGATCATGTCGGACCCTCACACTTTTGCTTGCTTCCGTGCACAACGCCTATCAAGACGCCCATTGTGCAAGTTCTCGCAAACCTGGATCAATAAAAGAAGCCTGGATGAATTGACAACTCTGTTCACCTGTTGAGTGAAGCTCGACGATACGAGTAGAATCCTTGATTTAGTTACTATTCAATTTGTTGAGGGCTATGTAATATTTTTTGAAGATTTTCCAGCTGATGTAGTATTTAGTTATTTATGGATTATCGGCCCGAGTTCCATGTTGATTCACTCTGGCCGTGATGTATGAGTCTAGCAGTATCAGGCATTTTCGCTGGGACGGTATTAGACTTAATTATTAATCCGTGAAAAGGTAATCAGCCGGTTAGCTAAATTAGAGGCAGACCCACTAAACGTTAACGAGCCAGCTTAATAAATTTAATGGACCTGGCCCACCACAATTAACGGCCCATCACATTAATCTTAATGGGCCGGCCCTTTAACCAAAGCGAAGAGCTACAGTAACCTAAATGGGCCAGCCCGCTTGAGCAGGGTAGGCCGACCTACAAAACCTGGCGGGCCGACCCATCTAGAATTAGCAGGCCGGCCCACTGAGATAAAAAGGCCGGCCCGCTAACAGTGGCAGGCCGGCTCAGCTGCGGCTAGCAGGCCGGCCCAACTACACCAGCAGGCCGGTCAACGAATCATAGTAGGCCGGCCCCTCTATTTATATGGAGAAGGGAGTGCACCCTTCTCCTTAGCTCCCCCATGTGGGACTAAACAAATGGGAGGGGGGAGGGGTGCGGCCGGCCAAGGGTGGCCGCATGGCCCCATGTGGCCCATGCGCCCCACTCCCCATGGAGGGTGCGGCTCCCCTCTTGGGCCTTCCCCTCCGGGGTTGGCCCAATAAGGGGATGCCTCCTTTTTCCTCTTTTATTTAATATTAAATTAATATTTAAATATATATAATTCATTAATTAATATATTTGCATATTATTTAATCTCTCGTTGCTCCGTAACAACTTCTGGACCACTCCGAACTTTCTTCGGTCTCTGCCGGAACCCTTCCGGTCTCTTTTCTCCTCACTTCTATAATTCTGATGTTTCCAAAACGATCTCCAAGCGTCGTCAAGACCTTAAGTGTGTTACCCTACGGTTCGGGAATACTCCAGACATGGTCGAGACACCTCGCTCGCCAATGACCGTCAGAGAGACCTGGATGCCTATAACGATCCCTGTGCATTCCACGATTATCGTCGTTGAACCATTAACATGATATTCATTCCTTTTGTTCCTTTGATACTACCCTTGTCCGAGATACGATCGTTAACATCCTATACTTTGTTTTATCTCGTTATTGACAAGGGCTACTTAACTCGTTCTGTGATATTACATCCCCATGACCTAGTCATACGCTGCGCAGCTTTATAGATGTAATCTCACCGAGTGGGCCCAGAGTATATTTCCATCACGCGGATGAACAAATCCCGCTCTTGATCCATATGCCTCAACGTACCCTTTTGGAATACCCAAGGTACACCTTTTTAGTCACCCATTTATGGACTGACGATTGATACACTCAAAGTACTCTCCGAAGGCAGCGATTAATACGATCTCACGGTCTGAGGAATAAGCTGCCATATTACTTTCCTATTGTAACAATGAACTTTTGTGACACGATCCTTTTGCAATACTTTGTTGGGTATGTCCATCATCTTATTCTACTAATAAAATGACCTCATTGTCAACCGACATAAATATCCATGATCGGGAAATCTCGAACATCTGTTGCCCAATGAACTAGTTTGTATAGAGTCTTTACTAGGGACTCTGGTTTATTTACATACCACACGTGTATTAACAATTCCGATTAATACAGTTATAGCATGGTATAAAACTTATTATAAACTTAATGAGATACTGCAAAAAATACTTAATATTTAGTTGCCTCTAGGGCATATCTCCTTCAGGATAAGCACGCCAGCGCATGCTAGAAGCTTGTAGAAGACTTGGGCACCAAGACGAAGGACGCGACCCAGTGACGTCGCCATGGAGCGTGGTCGGTGGGTAGTCAGTCCCCGTCCACCCCACTTTCCCTAAAGATGAACGCCCTCACCTAACCGCGGAGAATACTTGGAGAGAAGAGGCCACGTCGCCTCGAAAGACCACCGGGGGTTTTCCCGCCTAAAAACCCCCACACTCGTCGCGTGACCCATGTGGTATCCCCTTAGCCTATAAAAGGAGGACCAAGGCCACCGAGGGAAGAGGGACAGATTAGACCGGAATCAAGGCAGAGCACCAGCAAGACTAGCTAGGGCTGAGAAGGTAGAGCGAGAGGTGATCTCATCCGGGTAGGATCTGCTCGCCGTCTACCTCTAGCCGCCACCCTGCTGGGTACACACCCGTGACTACCCTTGTAAGCTACACCATGATGAACACCTCAATCCAGACATGCAGGAGTAGGGTTTTTAGCCTCGGGGCGGCCTGAACCTGGGTAAACTCTCTGCGTCTCTGTGTTGATTGTTTGAACGTCGGATCGGAGAGCTCAACGTGGTTCACCCGGGTGGGACGTCTTCCATCCTCCTTCGCGCCCCGTGCCGAACTTTAAAAGGGGTATCCTTTACTCCCGGTGTCTGTCCGCCGCGACACGACACTTTATATGCCTTCTTTTATGGAACATAGATATTTTTGTCTGTCTTGATTCGAGAGTGATCCACAACACCAAGGAGGACAGCAAGGAATGGGCAAACAAAGAAATCGACGGACGGTGAAATAATTAGCAGTCTGCCGTTTAGCAAATCTGTTCTTATAATTTGGGTATTGCATGGAACCTGCACTTGGTCGATTACTAGTGATTGAAAACACCACCATCATGTTTCTTTGACGACTCCAACAGAAGAAAACGTATGCACTGACTGCATAGACTTTTCTCCGAAGTAGGAGGGCTGACCAATCAAACCCCAATATATATGAGCTGGCATTCTGGAGACGCCGGTTAATTAATCATTTCGTGACGTCTACCTCTTCCCTAGTCCTGACATTCGATGCTGAAATAGTGAAATCGGAGGATCGTGCTCGTGCATGCGACCTTCCTTTCTACCAAAACTCGGTGATGTATACGAATCAGCTTGTTCGGCTCGTTGGTCGTCTTCCTTCTCAGCTAGCTTGAACAGTATGCGGGAATATTCAGCGTAAACGTACGTAAATAAACAGGCGGATCAGCCGATAGAAGCAACCTCGCACGTCACAGCACCGAGTAACGACCTAGTAGCACTCCTCCCCACGCATGCTGCGCATATATACACCTCAGAAGCCAATCCAGACAGCACCAAACCGCAGTTTTGCTCCCAGCCCCGCCGGTCGATTATTCAGCGACGTCCACATGTCGGTAGGCAAGAGGTCGTCGTCGCCGTCGCGGCGCGACGCTGACAAGGTCGAGGAAGAAGCAGAGGGAGGACAACAGAACGGCGGCGACGTGGTGCAGGAGCAGGAGAGCAGCGGCGGGAAGAAGGCGGATGATCAGCGGCGGTACAGCCGGTGCTTCTCGGGCCTCGAGCTCAGCATCGGGCCGGGGCCGCTCAAGGACGTCGACGCCGGAAAGCTCAAGGGCCAGATCAGGAAGTGGGCCAGGGCCGTCGTCTCCTTCACGCGCCAGCTCAGCTTCGGCTCGCCGAGGTCCTCCCCTCGCATGTCAGGCGACGGCACCACGCCGACGCCGAGGTCCAAGTCCAAGTCCAGCCTCGGCAGCGCCAGGGGTGACGACCCTCCCCGAGCCCAGCTGCCACCGTGAACAAAAGATACGTACGTATAGCTTTAGCGTAATTACTCGAATCTCCTCGATCGGTAGCGTGTAAATCTGTAGAGCTATTTGCGGCTTCTTCTTTCTTTCCTCTTTTCTTTTGAACAGAACAAATTGTGTTAGTACAGTTTTTCACGACTCGATCTTCTGCTTGTGACTTGCTACGCATGCCAAAGGTTAGATAATTCCTTACGTAGTTCAAACTGTCCAACTTGTAATTGTTTGGCGAAATATCTTTATTCACCGTTGATGATATGCTATGGATCCATGCATATCCTCGTATCAGTCCCGTTAACTTGTACAGTAATTTGCTAGCTCCATCGTGCAGTCGACGGCAATAATCAGGTTAAATATTTGAGCATTTATTCGCATAATTTAATTCATAAAAATAGTAGATAAAACATGACCGATAAAATAGAAATTAAACTAGTCATGCAATCCAACAGACCGTATGCATTTGAATCATGATCTCTTATGATATAAGATCACATACACGGGGTGTTGAAAGAAGACATGTTCATAAGTGCCGTCATTGGTAGTCATGTAGCAGAAGAGGTTGTCGGTATTGAAAAAGTAGTCGTCGGCGTACGTGCTGGAGAAGAGTCATTAATCACGTGAGAGTGCTCCCAAAAAAATCATAGCCCCTCTCCCGTATAGTACCGCAAGAGCGGAGTTTTAAAAGCCTATTGTCTCGTCCAACGGTGCATATAGAAAAACGGGATGCGGAAAATCTCAGCGGCGACCCAATGCTAACCTAGGTGGTGGTCACATGTGTTGTGGATTGTGTCAAAGGAATGAGAAGCGAAGTCTTATGTAGACATAGTAGAAGGCGAACTGTCTGCGAGAAGTCAAAGCTGAATATATCGAGAGACCCGTCAGTTCGTTTCGATACGTTTTCAGTTTCAATGCGACCGTACAATTTCATCACTCGCGTCGTGACGAGGCGGACATCGGCAAAGGAGGAGCACGTGTAGATGTCATGTTCTCATGCATACCCATACGAATGGCACAAGAAGTTCTCACATAAGGAGGTCCAATTCCGGAAATCCATAACGGGTTAGTGGGTGCAGATGCACCAACTGCCTCCCAAATAACAAATTTTAAAATGTTAAAAATTCAAAATAAAATTTTCTGATATACTTCAAGACATTTTAAGTTAGCACAAAAAGTTAAGCGAAGAAAAAATATTTTTGTGACCTGTGTAAAAAAGACAAATCCGGACGCTCCAAAATGATTTTATACGGGACATTTTTTTTGTCTTTTTTGCACAGGTTACAAAAAATGTTTTTTCTCCACGACACTTTTTTGCTAACAGAAAATGTTCTAATGTACATCCGATTTTTTTTTGTAATTTTTTGACATTTCGAAAAATAAATAATTTTTTTTTACACAATAGGTGCATCTACACTTACTACCCAAAACGCCGCCTCCCTCCAACTCTCACATAACTAGCAAAGCAGTAGGTTCTTACGATTTTATACTAGAGGGATTATTAGATTAAATAAATCAATGGGCTGGCCTAATAATTTGAACAAATCGTACTTTCAACTTTCTAGTCGGTCTAGTAGAGCTAGCATTTCTTGGCCTTTTCCACGAAGCTGCTAGGCACCATTATACATGGCCGACAATGTGCAAAACTTATCTACAAAAATTAGTGTGCAAAGCTAGCTCCCCCATTTTTGTATTTTCTCGTCAATTCTCTATTTTACCGCACTGAAGGGAAGTGCACAGTTAGTAGTACTTAGTACTAAACGTATATACGTCCTCTTATTTGGACATCAAGTTTAGAAATGCAAGCACTAAACAATAATGTGGAAAGAAAAACTATGAGCAAAACAAACATTTCACAACAACTGTGCCATAAAATGGATTTTTTTTCTATACATCAACGTGTAACACTAAGTTGTCCAGACAAACATGTTTTGTCCAAAATTACAAGTTCGATGATACAGATAAGACTTTTTGAAGGCTGAAAGACCAAAGCAAGCCTCTAGAAAAAGATTGAAGACCAAATTAACCACTCCTAGCGAGCAACTAAACTTGCATAGGTGGGAATCAAACTCCTGCCAACGGGACAAAATACATGATGTTGCCTGCTGAGCTATGGTATGTATGTCAGCGGCCATACTCAAACATCTATCAGGTGGAGGAGCACACAGTGGCCATGGAAACAAATTGCAGGGTGTCCAGCTGAGTTCTTTGTGTCCGGTAGCATCATTACTCAACAGGCAACTCCTTGCACTCTTCCAGGCATATTTTTCAGCACCAAAGTTGGCATCATACTTCATGCTTAGGGGTGTGCGATCAAGCTCTTGTGAGGCATGGTTCATGATTTCTGTTGACTTCCCACTGTAGCCACAAAAATGGTAGCTGCTTCTGCAATCGCAGGACTGATTTTCTAGATCTTATGGATACTGTATCCAGCTTCCTCGGTATTCAAGCTGTCGTTCCAGCTCTCAAACTCCGAGCCACCAAAACGTACTTGCTTAATGCCCAGATGACTGCAAGGAATGAAACAAACCCGAATAAGATTGCATTTTTCTTTCATACATGAATACGGTAATAAACACTCCTAAGTTTGAAATAAATGCAAGGGAGCAATGTAAGTTTGGCAGAACAACCCTCATTCCCTCAAACCAAACCATAAAGGGAAGAGGTAATCGTAGATGGGTTTTTTCTGGCGATTTAAAGCCATCGTTCCTAAAATACTATTCTTCAATAAGGATGTGCGTAACTAAAGCAATAAACTCCCCGCAAAAAAGAAGTAAAGCAATAAATCAATTAATAGAGATGCCTTTGTCAGGTGGTGTAATATAGGTGCTTCATGTGAGTGCACTGCATAATGATTAAACAGAACCAAATAACAATTGAGTTGACTAAAATTGGCTGCACCAGTGAACATTTCACAACTTTATAGAACTAACGGAGTGAACATTTCACAACTTATGGAAGTAACGGACTGACCATTTCACAACTTATGGAACTTCAAAGTGAATGTGTTTTCTGGAGAGGGAAATGAAAATGGTTATTCCTGGTAACCTAGAAAACGTAACATGGATACAAACTTTTCTAGAAAGCAGGAATTGCAATCATCTCACTTTAAAAGAAAAGAAAATCAATCTGTTGCAGCAGATGATTGTAAATGTGGCGTGAGACACAACAAAGAACATGCACTGTTATTCTATGGCAGGTTATAAGGACCATACACAGATGACTAAGAACTATTGCCTTCTGTTACATTTCAATTTATTCAGAGGATGCCACACCATAAAATTCCAAATTACAGTCAAAAAAAAAAAACCAAATTCCTATTCTCCGACTTCCTTTTATGAGGAGACAAAACAGAGGGAATGGATAAAATGCTAAGTATGTCTAAGTATCCAACTGCATCATCCTAGTTCCTAGCAACTAGATCCTGCTGAACTGAGTTTACACAAGTACCAACAAGTTAGACATTCAGACTCTTACTCTGAATTTATGGTGGTTAATGAGTTGAGCAGAATATCCAGAAGCAATGGATCTTGAATGCCAATGTCCACCCTGTGGAGATACATCAAAACATAGAGTCATGATTGATGTCAATGTAATTACAACTTGAACACATAATATGTGGAATACTTTCTGTTTGAAAGATGTATTTTGAATAAAAGAACCAGATATTTCTGACTCAAGCAGTGTTCCAGTAGATGTTGCACAAAGGTATAATAACATAGAAATAGAACTACTGCAGAAAACCATATATCTCAAATGCTTATATTAAATGGTAGCACATGTTTACACTAGTTTGTTTCCGAAAATTAAACCCAGATTTATTTGTCTTTATTCGAGACTAAGGTCACGGGTTCAAGTCCTGGAAACAGCCTCTTGCAGAAATGCAGGGAAAGGCTGCGTACTAAAGACCCAAAGTGGTCGGACCCTTCCCCGGACCCTGCGCAAGCGGGAGCTACTGCACCGGGGCTGCCCCCTTTATTCGAGACTAATCTGCTTGCATGGAATGGTATATTAGGTATTTTCACTTTGTTGCTCACACAAACAAACAATTGGCAATGTCATCCATAAAACAGATAGTAGAAATCATGAAACAGGACTGAAACAATACCCTTATTCAATCTACTGCTCGGTCATAACTAACAAGATTTTTTTACGATCAACAGTTTTTTAAAAAGGTCAGGCAAGAATACACACCAGACGCGTGCTAGATTATCTTGAATCTCTAGATCACCAATGTTGTAAAAGGATGTCGGGGTAGCGTTTGCCGCTTCAAGAGCATCATAAGTTGGTCTTTTACAATCTAGACTCAACTGCGATAACTGCAAAGCAACATATATTTTATAGTCCCGTACTTAAAGTACAGAAGTTCAACCAAAGAGATTAAGTTGCCACAATATACAAGATACGAGCAGAGGTTAGTTGACATCTTCTGTTTTGTGTCTGGTATTTTGGTGCACAACACAGGATGGCGAAAATACACAGTATGCATGAATTCACTGGCAAGCTGCGAAAGGTAATTGACCAGTTTTAAAACAAGATATGTCCTATGATAATTACGTAATTTGAGGATTACCTTACACCAGTATCACTACGTTTGAAGGATATGAACAAGAAAACGAAGGATTTGCTCCCCATAAGCTTTCAAATGGGTTTGGTACATACATCTGGTAGAGTACAATAAGTTTACCTGCATATTCATAGAATTGCACCCACCGAGGCGTCCAACAATATGCCATGATCGCAGAGTCTGCAAGCATAATAAAATGAAAAATTGTAACATCCTCTAATAAATTTATTATCCGCCATATATTAATTTCTTTTAAGCATCATGAGTACTTCATTTTGCAGGAAAAAAATGAACAACTTACATCACAAATTAATTTCACATCTTTTGGCAATAGAGCATTGTAGAACTCGAACCAAATGAACGAATTGGAGAAATCAAACCTAGCACAGGTAACGAACAAAAAACAGTTACACGAGTAAAACACCTCCGAGAGATTGTGAGCTATCAATTATTACTAGCTAATAACTTCATACATCGTGTACGCACGGCGCATGTATGGGGGTATGGAAGGTAGAATTACTTGTTGAAGACGACCTTCATGGGATTGGGTGAGCCGGTCTTGGCCTGCACGATCTTGTGCCGCTTCTTCTTTATTCTCTCCTCCATCTACCCGACCAAAGAAACACCAGACCAAAACAACATTAGAAGGAGACAAGGCATAGCCGCATAGGAGAATACGTATAGAAGGAGAAAGTAATGAAGTGCTCACGCGGGACTGGGCCTTCTTGGGGTCGTCGAAGTAGTCCCCCATAATGTCTGCGATCTCGGGTCACGGTCCGGGTCATCCTGCTCGTCGTACCGCCCGCGCCTCGGGAGCCCCTCCTCCTCGAGCTCCTTCCACTCCTGCTCCTCCTCTTCTGCCGCCGTCGCGTGTACGGTTTCCCCTGCCCTCCGGCGGAAGACGAGGCGGGTGGATGGCCTGAGGCCACGGAGGAGACGTGTTGTCGGGGTCGCTGTCGCGGTTGGGGCTGGGAGCGGTGGTGCGGAGGCGGTGAGGTAGCCGCCGAGAAGGGCGGGGAGCATACTGGTGCTGGCGGGTTTGGCTGCTTCCTGCTGATACCGTGGCGGGACTGGGGAGATTCTTCTGAGGCGCGTGCTCTAGACCCGCTGCGCCGCCGGGATGAATGGGCGGGAGGTCGGAGAAACGCGAGACCGGGAGTGTGTCAGTGGAGTGGATGAGGAAACGGAGAAAAGAGAGAGGGCTGCGCGCAACAGGGGCTGCTGCGGCGGCCCAGGGCCCAGGGAAGCTCGGCTCGGCGCTTTACAATTGGGCCGTAGCGAACAAAACGGTCCAGCCTGTAGCCAGCCAAAAACCGAAGGATTGCCTTAATGCAGTTCGAAGCTTAGATGGAGATGGCAAGGCCCATATCACTCATCTATTACTCAATATATGAAAGACTTCACTGTTTCTATGAACAGTAAGTACTGTTCATATGAACAGTGTTCTACAGTATGACGCTTTTTTTTTTGCGAAATTTTTTTATGTTTTTTTTCTTTTGTTCTTCCAAAAATTATATACACGAAATATGTGTGTCGACGAGTAGGTTCCATTCCCCCGAACGGTTTCAAGTTTTGTCGACTCTAGCTTCTCAATTTTGATCCAAATTTCACACAAATATTTGACGAATTTTGTCATTTTTCGGCATGAAGAACCCCCGTGAACAGTTCGAGTTTTTGTCGACTTTAACTTCTCAATTTTGGATCCAAATCTTCCTCCTCACCGAAGATCCATTGCTGGGACGCCGGAGCCGCCGCGGAATCGCCGACGCCGTGCCCTGCTCCCTCCGCCGCGAATGCTCGCCGCCGGGTCGCTCCGACGACCAAACCGAAGCGGCGCCGCCACTTCCGGCTGCCCCGCGTCCAGGCGCGTCCTGCACGGCCAGCCTCGCGTCCCAGATGCCCGTGGTTCGCCTCCGGTGAGCTCGACGCCTCCGCAGCGCAGCCCGCTCCTGCGTGACGTCAGCATGACATGCTACCGGACCTGGGCTGGGCAGCCGGGCGGCTTGCTGGGCTGGGCTGGTTGCTGTGGAGCTGGCTCGGCCCTTTTTTTCTCTTCTTTTTTTCACTAATTTTCTTTTCCCACAAAATTTTTTTACACCTTTTCAAATACAAAAAAATTGCAAATGTTTTCACTACCTTCGTATACAAACACATTTCAAAAATTAAATGAACTACTTATTTACAAATACATTAGAATACATCAAAATGCACGAAATAAAAAAAATATGAAGTAGATTTCAACATTTGCAATTGCTTACGAAATAAAAAAAAACAATTCAAAAAATCTAAAATATAGCAACATGCTCACAATTCCAATTTGCTAAATATTACGATAAAACATACCAAAATTCTCACAAAAAATACATACAACGCAATATATAATTCAGCATACTAAAAAAAATTTAGAGATACTCTAAAATACATATACCTCACAAAATATCTCACTAACTTCTCAATTTTGGATCCAAATCTTCCTCCTCACCGAAGATCCACTGCTGGGACGCCGGAGCCGCCGCGGAATCGCCGACGCCGTGCCCTGCTCCCTCTGCCGCGAATGCTCGCCGCCGGGTCGCTCCGGCGACCAAACCGAAGCGGCGCCGCCACTTCCGGCTGCCCCGCGTCCAGGCGCGTCCCGCACGGCCAGCCTCGCGTCCCAGATGCCCGTGGTTCGCCTCCGGCGAGCTCGACGCCTCCGCAGCGCAGCCCGCTCCTGCGTGACGTCAGTATGACATGCTACCGGACCTGGGCTGGGCAGCCGGGCGGCTTGCTGGGCTGGGCTGGTTGCTGTGGAACTGGCTCGGCCCTTTTTTTCTCTTCTTTTTTTCCCTAATTTTCTTTTCCCACAATTTTTTTTTACACCTTTTCAAATACAAAAAAATTGCAAATGTTTTCACTACCTTCGTATACAAACACATTTCAAAAACTAAATGAACTACTTATTTACAAATACATTAGAATACATCAAAATGCACGAAATAAAAAATATGAAGTAGATTTCAACATTTGCAATTGCTTACGAAATAAAAAAACAATTCAAAAAATCTAAAATATAGCAACATGCTCACAATTCCAATTTGCTAAATATTACGATAAAACATATCAAAATTCTCACAAAAAATACATACAACGCAATATATAATTCAGCATACTAAAAAAAAATTAGAGATGCTCTAAAATACATATACCTCACAAAATATCTCACATATTGCACTCTCCCTCATTATGGAGTTCAAATAAATATTTATGCCGTTTGACTACTTCAATTTGGTTAGCATTAGTACATAATAAAAATTTGAACATTTCAAATTGTTTATGAAATAAATAAATAAACATTTCAACATCCCTAAAATATATCAGCATGCTCACATTTCCAACTTGCTAAATATTTTGAATTACGACAAAATATACGAGAGTCCTTACAAAAAAAAATACATGCAACACACTTGAAAATTTCAATTTGCTAAAAAAATACTCCAAAATATATAAATCTTACATATTAGCACACAAATTGCATTCCCCCTAACTATGGAGTTGAAACAAATGTTTATGATATATTTCACAAATATCCAAACACTCCAAATTTTGTACGACAAATTGCTTCTTCTACAATAAAATATATCATAATTCTCACAAGAAATACATGCAACACACTTGATGAATGTTAGTACAAGATCCAA
Organism: Poa pratensis; assembly: GCA_947311845.1. Lineage (NCBI taxonomy): Eukaryota > Viridiplantae > Streptophyta > Magnoliopsida > Poales > Poaceae > Poa > Poa pratensis. The sequence continues at coordinate 3,318,601 of CAMZMU010000058.1, read as the reverse complement.
ATGAATTTTCTCTAATTATGGACTGACTTTAACAAATGCTCATGTACTGTACTCCCTCCAATTATGAAAATCAAACAAATATTTCGACAAAATACAAACATATATAACCATTTCAACTTGCTAAACACTTAACGGTACTCTAAAATGCGTGAAGACACTCAACAAAAAAAAAATACTAACTATTTGAGAGTATTTGCACACAAAAAAAAACAAACACATTTGAAATTGAATTACAATAATTTCCAAATTCGAGCAATCTCCAAAATACAACCATTTTTAAAACGAAAACATTTTTCAAATTCAATTATTCCCAAACTTAGACAACTTTAGAACGTCGCCATTTTTCATATTCAGATGCCAATTTTTTCCCTAAAAAAAACAGAAACATAGAACAGGAAAAATTCTATAAATGCCCATCAACAAAATATTCAAAATATATCGAACTGTTAGGGAAACAAAATGTTATTTTTTTTTACAAAAACCAAATAAGTTTGACTAATTCAAATAGGCCTACATTACGATAATTTTATGGAAAAAACACTCATATTACAACATTCCAACTCAAATCATAAATTTTTAGCATTCCAAAACTTCATATGACTTTCAAACCTAATCATTCGGTACACACCAAAATAATTCAAATTTGAATAAATTCTAAATTAAACAGTTTTAAATTCTATTTGATCACAGACATCACAAACATCACCAAATAAGTGATAATAAATTATCCCAAAATAAAAACATATTTACATATGTCAAATTGTTTACAAAAAAAATACTATATGCACGCTCCAATTATATGGAGCTGTATTTAAAAATAATTCTCTAGCTATGGAATCCAAATGAATAAATTTGCATCTCCACCCATTATGGACTTACATTTAAAACTAATAATTTTTAACATTTCAAAATGCTTAAACATTGGAGATATTGCAAAATATATCAACATGCTAAAAAAAAAAGATCATCTATAATTATGTAGAGTTGAATTTAACAAATACTCACACTACATATTCCCTCCAATTATAGACTCTAATTGAATATCCCAGTTAACCAAAATATTGGCACAAAAAAAAAACTTTTTCTACTTATGAAATTCAGATGCAATTCCTCAAATTATATATTGAAATATGAAATTCATATGCAATTACTCAAATTATATATTCACTTAACTAAATGCTCATATAATGCACATCTTCTAATTACAAAGGTAAAACAATTATTTATGCCAACATACAAACATAATCAAACATTTAAATTTGCAAACTATTCCAAAATACCCTACCATTTTCGAAAAACTTAAATTGGACAACATTTGAATATAATTTAAATACATTTCCTCTAATTCCAGTTAACAATTCATAGCAACATACAAACATATTTGAATATTCCAATTTGCTACATATTTCGATATTATCTAAACTATATAACAAATGCTCAGAAAAAATCAACGCTAAATATGTATGCCAAAACCCAAAACAAATTTAGACAACTCAAAATAGTCAATGTTTAAATACAACATAAATAAACTTTCCCGAATTGTGGCCTCGAATCAAAAAAATATGCATTAGCACTGACTACGTACTTAAATCAAATATTATTTGGAAATTAGAAGTATATTTGGATATTTCAGATTGCTAGAATATTAGAGCTACTACAAAATGTATCGACATGCTCACAAAAAAAATGATACTTATTAATGTCAAAATACAAACATATTTAAACAATTCAAATTTACAAAAAAAAATACAAACTAGCACAAGCGCGACGTGACACCTTCTCACAAAAAATGCTACCTACTCATAACAAAATATTCCGACATTCCATAAAATATATTGAAAATACTCAACAAAAAAAAAACTACATACTTAGAACAAAATACAAATATATGTGAACATTTCAATTCGGCCAATATTTCTACAGCATACAAATAAACTTTCCCCACATGTCGAATCAAATTCAAATGAATTTTTCTGATTTCAATTAACAATTGACATCGAAATACAAACATGTTTGAACATTTCAATCCACAAAAAATTAGAAAAATCTACACAATATTTCAAAAACTACTCACACAAATAAATGCTACTTATCCGTAACAAAATAAAAACATGTTTTAACATTCCAATTTGGCCAACATTTTTGTGACAAAAAAAATATATGTTGTACACAAAAAATCACCAAGGCGTGGCGTGACGCCACGCTAATTTCAACTAGTAATCTATAAATGGAAGCAACCCACTAAGGAAGGGTATTTCTCTCAACATGCAAGCTGTCCACCTAATCAACCATCTAATTGGTCCACTTCATCACTTCATCCATTACAGTTTAGCGTCCACCTCATCCTTTAGTCTAGCTCTATCACGTTTATTTCTAACCCTGTTTGGTGGCCGGACGGACTGCCACAGCCCACAAGGCCACACATGGCCCATCTGCCCTGCGTTTTGTCCATTTTTATTTCTTATTCCTGCGTTTCATCTTCTCGCGCGATGGTCGAACAAGCCCACTATTCCATTTAACTCTGCAGGCACCACCGACCATTGAGTCATCCACACTTCGTCTTCTCCATGATAGATGCAACAGTCGCTTCCTCTCCTCCACAATCTCTGAGAGAAATAATTGCACAGAACATTAATGAAGGCATGTGAGCAGTCCGCAAGCTTTCCTATTTAAGTTCCATGCTCTGCCTCAGATCAATTGGATCGAATCGTCTTCAAAGGCTAAAACACAGCTCATGTCGGCGCCTCTGGTGAGCACTTCCTCAATCCCTCGCTTCTTCCTACCCATGAAATTGCTTCTTACTTCACAATTTTTATATTCTCAGGTGCTAGCTGCACAACTTGGACGCTAATTCCTCTCCCTAATCCCCTTTCCCCTTGTATCCAGTGAGTGTGTTCATAACACTAAAGCCCTCATATTTACTGGTCCTTCGTTGCTGCTGCATACCCCCTTGACCCTAAACTTGATGGCTCCTGTTGGTACGTACGATGTTCATCTGATGCTATTTTCGGATTTTATTTTCCTCATCTAAATCTAATGGTGAGCTCATCATGTAGTTATTCATAGGTTTTGAGGTTTTATGATTTACTGCTGTGACGTCTCGATTGACCTCACATTTTTGCAGTCTGTCGTTGCAAGATCAGGAGCAGAATTGATTTTTATGCTGAGAATGCGTTCAAATTTCTCATGGGATTTGGAACTAAACTTTTGTTGTAAGGTGCCAGAAGGTGCAAGGAGTATGTGGTGACAGTAATCTGTCAATTATATGTAGTAACGTAGTGACATGGACATGCTCCTGTAGTACAAAAGAAAATATATTTCGTACGTCTTATACTCAACTTTTGTTGTAAGGTACCAGAAGGTGCAAGGAGTATGTGGTGAAAGTAATCTGTCAATTATATGTAGTAACGTACTGACATGGACATGCTCCTGTAGTACAAAAGAAAATATATTTTGTACGTCTTATATGTTCTCAGTTTTCAGCTATGCTTTGCTTCTAATTAGTCACCTGATGCTTATACTCAGTTTATGTAGCTTCCATCCACTGCCGATGGCTTCGTACATCTATTTGATCATTTTCCTATGTAGGACAAGCTCCGACTACTATTAATCAATAGCAGAGAAGGATAGAAGGACACATGTTGCATACAAAAATAAGAGCTCAGCACTATAACTCTTAGTACACGTCGTACCAGTATTCATGTTGCTTCCAACCTACTTTAACATGTCTTCTACAATGTACCAAATTGTTACAAATCAAATATATTGCTCTAAATCAATGTTGACCAATTGATTTTTGTCAAATATATTTAACTTGATAAACCCTGCTTTTTACCATAATATCCAAAGTTCTTAATCTTTCTAAAAACACTCAGGTTTATGCTACATTATTTGTATGATATTTCAAAATTCCTACTGTCCAATAATCTATTTACAAAAGTTCTCGCGGCAACGCGCGGGGTGTTATCTAGTTCCCTCAAAGTGGAAGCACACAATTATCAATATGGTGGAGATACTCAACTCACTCTCACTCTCAATCAAGTGGGCTAAGTGGTTCTCATACTCACATGGAATTGGTACCATCTCATGATTTAGGCATATGAGGGTAGGCTCAATGTTCTCAACTCCAAACGCCTCCATGGTTTAAGGGAACTCCCATGCTCAACCTCCTCAACCATCTCGCCTCCAAAGGTGAATGCCATAGTGTAGTCATCATCACTCGACTCCTTTGCCGAAGGGAAAATCCCATGCTCGGCATCTTCATCACTTGACGCATGGTGAAAGTTGATAGCATCATCCATGCTCACCTCCTTGGTCGAAGGGAAAATCACATGCTCGACCATCTTCTCGCCGTCTTGGTCACCAACTTGGCACTCCCACATCATGTGACCTTTTCCATTGCATATTGGGCACAAGAGATTGGGATATTCCCGTGGGTCATGGTCTTGGCCTTGGCAATTGTCGCATAGTAGGTCTTCATCTTGCCATATGGGGACCAATGTGGTGGTGGCATTTGGTGTAGTGACCATATCATGACAAGTGTTTGAGAAGGGCGCCGTCTTGGTTGTGGCCTCACATGTGTGACCATGTTTCTTGCGGCATCGACGTAAGCTTGATCGTGGCTTGAAGAATTTGTCGAATTAGGCCATGATCTCATCAACAATGGGAGTTGTAGATCTTGTTGGTGCACTTGCTTGATAGAGTGACGTCCTTCTTGACTTCTCCTCATGTCGTCGTTGACGTTCTTGAGTGGAGGGGTGTCGTCGAAAGTCATTCGGATGCCTTGGCGACCTTGGCTTGGAGCTTCCACTAGAGCTTGGTGACATGTTCCTAAGCTTGGCAAGTGTGTCGATGTCGTCTTGAAGCTTGGACATGTTGTGATCCACCGCGGCATCGTTCTTGTGACGCCTTCTCGAGGTAGATGGTGGATGGCTTGATTTGGCCTTGTCGGTGTCCTTCTTTTGGCGCCTTCTTGAACTTGGTGTAGAATGTCGAAGCTTGGCGCTCTTGGCGATGTCCTTTTCATGGCGCCTTCTTGATGTTGTTGGAGAATGACGAAGCTTAGCGCTCTTGGTGATGTCCTTCTCATGACGCCATGTCGACGTTGTTGGAGCTTCATAGGATGAACGCATGGTGGTCTTCTCGTTGCTCCGTCTTGAGCTTGAACCATAGAGGGTTGTGCCGCTCTTGAACATGGTGGTGATGGGGTTCATCTCCTCGTGCATGTTGTCGAAGGTGGAGTCGATGTCGTCGCACATGCATGAAGAGTGGTAGTCGTAGATGTGCTCCACCATGTCATCGGATTTGTAGTCGTAGTAGTGGTGCTCCACCATGTCGTTGTAATCGAAGTCGGTACCATATGATGAAGGTTGGTCGAAGTCGTGGTACCGCTCCATGTCGTTGACGCTTGAGTAGTCAGAGTCGTGGTAGCGGAAGTCTTGGTGATGATCCATCATGTTATGCACGCTCGTGGAGTCAGAGTCGTGGTAGCGGAAGTCTTGGTGATGCTCCATCATGTCATTGGGGTCATAGTTTGTGTAGTCGTCCCCCATGTCTTCTATGCTTGAGGCATCATTGTCGATGTAGTTCATGGTGTCCTCATAGTCATCTTCGTCTCCGTAGTTGGACTCGCTCTCCCTAGACATGTTAACTCACAAGACAAGTGTATATATGTGGAGTGGAAAGGAACTAGAACACAGCCTCTCACCTTGAAAAGATAGTATTGGAACTAGTGGACCATGCCAAGAGAAACCAATACACAAAGAGAATAGTTGGTTGAGTTTCAAGATCCAAACACAAACTCCAAAACACACACGGCTTAGAGTGGATAGGTAGGTATGGTAGGTGGAAAGCAAATGGAACCAATCGAAAACCAAGATATTGTAATGGCAAGTAGAGAACCACAATGATCACAAAGCAAAACAAGTCAATCTCCAAAGATATGAGCAAAGCTCAAGGAAACACACACGTGGAGATAAATGGGACTCGTGCAACTATAGAAATGAGCTAAAGAACGAAATGATCCTAGCGAAGACTATAAGCTCGGTGTTGCACAAGTATAAGGAGAGCCACTAGCTCGATTGCAATTTATTGGTGGGCTACAAGATTTGCACAAAATGTACCACCTACAAGGATTTCATCGAGCTTGCGCGCTTCCTATAAGATATGGCAAGTGGTGCTCTTCTTCTTTCTTTCTTTTTCTCTCTTTTTTTTTGATTCTTTTTCACCTTTTGCTTTTTGCTCACCCACTTCTTTGATGCCAACAACAAGATATATCAACTAGCGCATACAACTTTTGCTCGAAAACTACACGATGCCAATGTGCAAAGCCCAAGCAATCATCAAGAGCTAGCCTCAATAGGACAAGATAAACACAAGGGTATGATGGCTATCAAGGAATGGCAAGGGGGAAAAGATTCGTGATGTTTATACCTTTTGTAGACGATCTTCACCCGTTGATGTGGAAGTTCCATCCTTGCTCGCGGAATTTGGCTTCAAGATATGATGGATCTTTCGCAATGGTGATGTAGAGCTTATTCGTAGCTTCGAAACGAGCCGAAGAATACCAAAAACGGAGTCCAAAATCAAAAGATATGGCCAAAACCGTTTTTCAGAAATTCAGTTTTCAAAGGGTCACAATGTGAAGGAGCTACAGTCGACTGCCAAAAGCTTTCAGCTTGTGCAGTTCGTCCATGAGAAGAGATCAGCAAATACCGACGCACATAATCTGGCGAGAGGTTCAATTAATCTAGCTATAGGCCGGCATGTGTGGTTTCAATCCCCACCTGGGGGAGTCTGTATGCAGTACAACAATATATGAATAAAGGGTGGTGAAGTCTAAAAAAAACGAAGGATTAACTATATATTTCACCCTCAAATCTCACCTTGGGAGAACATTCACCCCAAACTTTAAAACCGGATGTACTAAACCAGACAAATACCCCCTGGTAGTGGTTTGGACAATTTTGGGTGGTTTTGAGGAGAATTTTGGTGGTTTTGGACATTTGAGAGTTCGTTGACGTGGCGGTGACGTGGCGCTGGCGTTAGCACGTTACAGACAGGTGGGCCCCACCTATCAACGTACTCTCGCGTCTCTCTCACGCTCGCGCCACCCGCCTGCCCGTCGCTTCACGACGCTCGGCTCGACCACGGGGCCGACCAGCAAGTCCTCACCGACGCCGGCGTCCTCGGGCCGTCTGCGAGCGCCCCCGGCCGCCGCAGATGGCCCCAGCGTCGGCCGTTCCTCCTCCTCCTCGTTCCCCATCTTCAGGCGTCGCCCTCGCGTCCGACGGCTGAAGCAGCTGCATGGGCGAGCTCATGTGGAGGGGGCAGAGAGGTTGAACTGGGCGGCTTGCCGGCGGCGTACAGCGGCGCTCTTGCCGGCGTCGACCCTGCACGTGCACCGCAGCGTCGACCGAAGCTGGTGCCAGCCCCTGTCCATGCGCAGCCGGAGCGGGAGCGGGGGCGAGCGACGGCGCCTGCTGCCCTGTCCCTACGCAGGAACTGCCGCCTGGTTCCTTGTCCCTGCGGAGCCGGAGTTGGCGGCTCGTCGGCAGAGGCAGCTCGCGTCCTCCTTCCAGAGGTTCCCACCGATCGCGTCTAGATTGGCGCCTCGCGGGAACACGGGGAGCGGGCCGACGGTGTATAGGCGCGGGAACTCGAGGCGGTGCGCGTCGAGGACATCCTGCTCCAGCGCGTCGTAGGTGTTGAGGATGAGCCCGCGGGCGCCGCGCGCGTTCTGTACCTCGCCGCCGTCGAAGTTGAGCATCACGTCGTCTGATGGCTACGTGTTGGTGAACCCCAAGAGGAAGGTTATGATGTAGACAGCAGAAGTTTTCCCTTGAATAATCTACCCAAGGTTATCAATCCAGTAGGACTTGACGATCTATCGGAAGGTTGTTGATGTTGACTCCCCCTGGCGCTAGGGAGCTTGCACCAACGTGGAATCTGCACAGACACAAACCAGAACTTTGCCCAACACGAAACAGAGAGGTTGTCAATCTCTCCGGTCTTGCAGAAACAAAGAGTTAAACGTATGGTGTGGAAAACAGCAGGAAAAACAGCAAGTAACAGGAAACAGATGATTGCAGCAGGTTGTGTAAACAGTATGAGGAAATTGGACCAGGGTCCACAGTTCACTAGTGGTGTCTCTCTCAGAACAGATAACTAGCATGTTGGGTAAACAAATTACAGCTGGGCAATTGACAAATAGAGAGGGCATAACAATGCAATACATGCCAAGATGTCTACTATGAAATCTAGTTGGGCATTACAACAAAGTACATAGACCGTTATTCCAACCGCATCTATGCCTAAATAATCCACCTTCAAGGCAGCATCCGCATCCTATTCAGTATTAAGTTGCTAACAACAGATTATTGCATGAAGTAAAGTGTGTAATGTAATCAATACAAGTGCCCTTGGACACTGCACCAATGTTTTATCCCTAGTAGCAACAGCACATCTACCATCTTAGACCTTTCTGTCACTGATCCAGATATCTAGAGACTGAACCCACTATCGAGCATAAATACCCCCTCTTGGAGTCACAAGCATCTACTTGGCCAAAGCATCTACTAGCAACGGAGAGCATGCAAGATCAAGAGCACATAGATAAACAACTTGAATAAACATGGTATCAATATTCATCGGATCCCAGCAAACACAACATCTAGCATTACAATAAGATGATCTTGATCATGTTAGGCAGCTCACAAGATCTAAACATGGAGGCACAAGGTAGAGAGACAACCATCTAGCTACTGCTATGGACCCGTAGTCCAGGGGTGGACTACTCACGCATCACTCCGGAGGCAGGCATGGTGATGTAGAGCCCTCCGGTGATGATCTCCCCTCCGGCAGGGTGCCGGGAAGAGCTTCAGAACTCCTCCGATCTGAGATTGACGATGACGGCCGCGACGGAACTTTTCGTGGAATATGATCGACCGTAATAGGGTTTTCGCGTCGCGGAGAATATATAGGCGAAGAGGCGGCGTCGGTGGCCGAGGGGGGCCACCACGCCATAGGGGGGCGCGGGCCCACCCTGGGCCGCGCCCTAGTGTGGCGTGGCCCCCTGGTGGGTCTGCTCCGACTCCCCTTTGGACTCCGTGATCTCCTCGTGATATTATTGACGATGTCTTTTGTTTCGTCCAATTCCGAGAATATTTCCTTAATAGATTTTCTGAAACCAAAAACAGCAGAAAACAGGGAACTGGCACTGTGGCATCTTGTTAATAGGTTAGTCCCAGAAAATGCATAAAAATGATATAAAGTGTAACCAAAACATGTAGCAATTGATATAATAACAGCATGGAACATCAAAAATTATAGATACGTTTGAGACGTATCAAGCATCCCCAAGCTTAGTTCCTGCTCGTCCTCGAGTAGGTAAACGATAAAAACAGATAATTTTTGAAGTGACATGCTACCAACACAATCTTTGATCAAATAACAATGTAATGCACATGATCTGAATGAAGTGATCCAAGCCAATGGTCTATAGTTTGCAAGCAAGTAAATAAAGAGTAAACATAAGTGATCACACAAGTGCAAACTTTCATGAATAATACTATAAAACATTTAGAGATATAATAGTCTAACATAATAGTTAGTTCACAGCAGCAATAATTTCAACATGAAAGTGTTTGTATCAACACAAAGGAAGATAATAGCTTCAGCTTTTGCTTCAACTTTCAACATGTATATCATATAGATAATGTCAATGCAAAGAATATGATCAACCAAACACAAAGTTATGTAAAAACTGTTATACTGGAGTTGACAATGATGTTTGCTTAAGTAGACAGAAAGAAGTGGGAAAACTGACTCAACATAAAAGTAAAAGAATGGCCCTTCGCAGAGGGAAGCAGGGATTAACATCATGTGCTAGAGCTGTAGTTCCCGAAGGCATATAGAGAGCATAAAATATTGTTTTGTAAGGTAATGGTGTATACAGGTGTCAACAAATCAAATAGCAGGTACTTGTCATCTTCCATGGCTAACTAACTTTTAGAGCGGTTCCGAGAGTTTTTAGGACTGCACTTGTAACAAGCACTTATTGGTGACACTCCTCCCAACCATTTACTTTCCACAAACCATGGCTAACCGAATCCTCGGGTGCCCACCAACATTCACCATGGAGGAGTGTCTATTTATTTATTTATAGGGTGGACTAACCAGCTCTTTAATGCAAAATAAAAGGTGGAGAAGCAGATGAAGCTGCCAATCCTTGTAAATTAATTAGCATGGAAGATGACAAATCTCACTACTACGTCCTTATGAGCTTTTCAAGTAGTGACACAAAAAGGAAATGTAACAGTTTTGAGTAGTTAGTAGATAGCACATGAAGAAATTTACTTGGAATGGTGAAAACACCACATAATAGGTAGGTATGGTGGACACAGGTGGCATGGATTTGGCTCAAGGTTTTGGATGTACAAGAAGCATTCCCTCTTAGTACAGAGTTTAGGCTAGCAAGGTTATTATAAGCAAACATCATTATCAACTGGAATAGCAAGAGTGTACATAAAACACAAGGTTTGACGAACCATAGACTCCCACTGTCTTCCTTGTTAACACATAGCCTTCATCCAAAAATTATCTAGACTACTATGGACTTCCAATTATGCAACAGATTATTATAGCAGAAAATCCTTATAGTAGTTCTTCATTAATAGCCATTACTTACATGATGCACAAGCTTAAACATTAATTACTTGACAGCTCAAAACAATTGGCAAGCATCAAATTACTCAAGACAACGATCTAAAAAGATTCATGTAAGCATTTTATACCACTACCACATGCATAGCATTTTTCTGGTCCAACCAAACACCAATCAACTTATTTGACAACTCTCCAAACAGATATAAGTGAAGCAAGAGAGTACTTTCTTCAAAAGAAACTGAAGCTCTAACAAGAGATACATGAAAAACTGAGAGCTAACAGCAATAACAGCAACTAGACAGGAATACTCAACAAGTATAAGTGAAGCACAAGAGTATTCTAATGAAAAAGTGGAGCGTGTCTCTCTCCCAAACATGAATACTAGGATCCAACAAGTATAGCACAGCAAACAAAACAAAACAAACTGAAAACAAAAACACACTGACGCTCCAAGGAAGAGTACACTAGCATGAAGCAATAAAAATATAGCACCATTAGAGATGACCTGATAATTTGTAGATGAAGAAGGGGATGCCTTGGGCATCCCCAAGCTTAGATGCTTGAGTCTTCTTGAAATATGCTGGGGAGGTAAGCCTCCCCAAGCTTAAGCTCTTCACTCTTCTTGATCATGTAATATCATTCTCCTCTATCAACACTTGAAAACTTCCTTCACACCAAAACTTAACAGCTTTTCTCATTAGCAGGTTAGTGCACTAAAAGATAATACTTCAAAGTTCTAGCAAAGACAAAACTCACAAGCCAACTATTTTAAACATTAGCCACTGTTACTAGGCTCAAGTGGGCACTTTTACACGAAAAGAAACCACTTAAAAACTTGTAAAAGAGAGAATGCAAAATAAAAGACAGAATCTGTCAAACCAGAACAGTCTGTAATGACGAATTTTTTCGAGGCACTTACGATGCTCAGATGAAAACTTTTGAAATAATGAAAGTTGCGTAACATCATCAGGAACATGCACAAAAAGTTTCAGCATTTTTCGATTTTTTCTGATTTTCTACTGAATTAAACGGTGACGAACAGCAATCTGTCCCAATGCAGTCCCGAAAATAAAACCAACTTTGCATTAGTAACTCTCCTTGGCACAACAAAACAGCAAATAAAAGATACAAAGGAGTTGCTACAGAGGTAAACAAGCATCCTTGACACATGGGTTATCTCCCACAAGTGCTTTTCTTTAATGCCTTTCAGCTAGGCTTTAGGATTTTAATGATGCTCGCATAAGAATAAGAGTTGAAAAACAAAGAGAGCATCAAGAGGCAAATATCAAAATCATCTGAGTCTAACCCACTTCCTATGCAGAGGAATATTGTAGTAAAACAAATCATTGAAGCATAAAGCAGCTAGCATAGGAAGATGCAACAAATCCAACTTTAAAACTTCCAACACAAAGAGAGGTATTTTAGTGACATGAAAACTTTTAAAACCATCTTTCCCTCTCTCATAATAATTTTCAATAGCATCATAAACAAACTCAACAACATAACTATCACATAAAGCATGCTTTTTATGATCTACAAACACATAACTTTTATCAAGCAAGATAGTGGGATCAAAAATTTCAAACCCACTTTTAGACATATTGAAACAAGTTGATTGATCACTCTCAATAGTAGAATTAATAATATTATCAAGCAACATAGGACCATCATCTAGAGCTTTATCATAAACATTTTCTAAGCAAACACTCTCATTACCATGCATTTCGAAATTAGGAATAAAAAGAGGATTATCATAAGACTTATCAAAATAGCATGGATTTTCATAAACAACATTGGGGGAAATATTTGGTACTTCTGTTATTTTTGCTTTCTCTTGAGTCAAGGAATGTTTGTCTACCTCAAATTTATCAAAAGAAGTTATTTCAATAGTATCATTACCAACTTCCCCAAGCTTAATATTTTCCATAGCATTAGCAACAACCATGTTCAAAGAGTGTATACCAATATCATTGGTACTATCATGCAAATAAAGTTCCATAGGTTTTTTAATTTTCTCTTCAAACACATCATGTCCTAGCTCAAGATAAATTTCATAAAGGTTTCTCAAGTTGTTTTCAGCCATAGGACAAGTTTCAAGCAAAGTACCCATGAATAGCAAGCAAAGAACTAGACATAATAACAAACCGAAATAAACTAGATGCAGGAATTTAATTTTTTTTGGGTTTTTGATTTTTAACAGCAAGCAAAACAAAACTAAAACAAGACAAAAACAAAGTAAAGAGATTGGAACTGAGAGACTCCCCTTTCCAATAGCCTCCAAGTCCCCGGCAACGGCGCCAGAAAACAGCTTGATGGCTACGTGTTGGTGAACCCCAAGAGGAAGGTTATGATGTAGACAGCAGAAGTTTTCCCTTGAATAATCTACCCAAGGTTATCAATCCAGTAGGACTTGACGATCTATCGGAAGGTTGTTGATGTTGACTCCCCCTGGCGCTAGGGAGCTTGCACCAACGTGGAATCTGCACAGACACAAACCAGAACTTTGCCCAACACGAAACAGAGAGGTTGTCAATCTCTCCGGTCTTGCAGAAACAAAGAGTTAAACGTATGGTGTGGAAAACAGCAGGAAAAACAGCAAGTAACAGGAAACAGATGATTGCAGCAGGTTGTGTAAACAGTATGAGGAAATTGGACCAGGGTCCACAGTTCACTAGTGGTGTCTCTCTCAGAACAGATAACTAGCATGTTGGGTAAACAAATTACAGCTGGGCAATTGACAAATAGAGAGGGCATAACAATGCAATACATGCCAAGATGTCTACTATGAAATCTAGTTGGGCATTACAACAAAGTACATAGACCGTTATTCCAACCGCATCTATGCCTAAATAATCCACCTTCAAGGCAGCATCCGCATCCTATTCAGTATTAAGTTGCTAACAACAGATTATTGCATGAAGTAAAGTGTGTAATGTAATCAATACAAGTGCCCTTGGACACTGCACCAATGTTTTATCCCTAGTAGCAACAGCACATCTACCATCTTAGACCTTTCTGTCACTGATCCAGATATCTAGAGACTGAACCCACTATCGAGCATAAATACCCCCTCTTGGAGTCACAAGCATCTACTTGGCCAAAGCATCTACTAGCAACGGAGAGCATGCAAGATCAAGAGCACATAGATAAACAACTTGAATAAACATGGTATCAATATTCATCGGATCCCAGCAAACACAACATCTAGCATTACAATAAGATGATCTTGATCATGTTAGGCAGCTCACAAGATCTAAACATGGAGGCACAAGGTAGAGAGACAACCATCTAGCTACTGCTATGGACCCGTAGTCCAGGGGTGGACTACTCACGCATCACTCCGGAGGCAGGCATGGTGATGTAGAGCCCTCCGGTGATGATCTCCCCTCCGGCAGGGTGCCGGGAAGAGCTTCAGAACTCCTCCGATCTGAGATTGACGATGACGGCCGCGACGGAACTTTTCGTGGAATATGATCGACCGTAATAGGGTTTTCGCGTCGCGGAGAATATATAGGCGAAGAGGCGGCGTCGGTGGCCGAGGGGGGCCACCACGCCATAGGGGGGCGCGGGCCCACCCTGGGCCGCGCCCTAGTGTGGCGTGGCCCCCTGGTGGGTCTGCTCCGACTCCCCTTTGGACTCCGTGATCTCCTCGTGATATTATTGACGATGTCTTTTGTTTCGTCCAATTCCGAGAATATTTCCTTAATAGATTTTCTGAAACCAAAAACAGCAGAAAACAGGGAACTGGCACTGTGGCATCTTGTTAATAGGTTAGTCCCAGAAAATGCATAAAAATGATATAAAGTGTAACCAAAACATGTAGCAATTGATATAATAACAGCATGGAATATCAAAAATTATAGATACGTTTGAGACGTATCATCGTCCAGGTCGGTCATTCTGATGAAGCTGGGGATGTCCTTCAGACGGATGCATTCCATTTCCGAGATCCAATTGATGGCAGTGTCCAGGTATTTGTTTGTCAGGTCACTCTCATCTACCACAAGCTACAGAACAATCTTAGTAGTACTGAATGTCTGAATCAATCTTGGTCGTCTTACCTTTGAGTGGTGCATAGCCTTTCCTGACGAGCTCGGCGAAGTGGAGGTAACCCATGAATCCACATGCGCTCGTAGTCCAGAAGACCAAGGCCGGGATGCCCATCTCCTTGGCGACCCTCTGCGTGAAGCTCATGACTCCGTCGGCTATAACGCATCTCACGGCAGCTTGTTTTCATTGAGCCTGGCCAGCAGCTCCCTGAACAGCGCGGCGCTGTGTTTGGTAGTGGACACGCATAGCACCGCGATGTCCTGCGTGTGAAAGTGCATGTGTTGCCTCATGCGTGGTTTTGGTAATTAATGACAATCCTTATGGACTAATGTTTGCATTGAGATATTCTTGTAGATCTTGTCCATAGGAAAAATTGGAGTTCATGTGTTGGACTCTAGAAGATTACATGATGATCAATGCTCTTTTCAAGGGTTTATATGAAGAATGGTCATGTGTAGAGTTGAGCATATTGTAAGTATGTCTTGAAGGCTTCAAGACATCATCTTTGTGAAGAGAGAGAAGATTATGAAGTGCAAGTTCAATATGATCCATCTCGGAAGATATCATTTGATTGAAGCTTGCAATGGATAGCGAGGCTCTCCCATATTGTGTATGGGGGAGTTTTTGGAGAGGTCTTCATCAAGCATGTGCTAGCAAGCACAATCAAGAAAGCTGTTCCACTTGAAGAGATCAAGATCGTCATCATCTAGCTCAAGTGGAATGCGCAAGGCAAAGGTATGATCTTAATAGGGTTTCTATTTTACCTGTCTCGGGGTAGTGGAGACCGGGTTATAGGATAGACGGCGTACTATCAAGAGTGGCTCTCAAGTGAGTAACTTGATCGCATCTTTGCAAACCTTTGCATACATGGAATATCATCTTTCTTGATTCTTATTTGGCTTTTATCCATGTGAGAATTTAGAGCTTGTGTTCATCTCCATACCAAGCTCTAGTTCATCAAAAACGGATTTCATATGAATATCTTGTTGCGTTTTTGATGTTGGAGGTTTTACCGGTCGTTCTTTTATAGAGAGGTTTTACCTTTCTATATTTTGGTTTTATCCTCCATCTTTGCACTATGATGTTTCTCTGCATAATCATTTCGTGCTCGTTACGGTGATTCCAACGAGCCCAAGAACATCGAAAACGGAGTTCGTATGCGAAAGATATTGCAGTTTTCGTATTGAGTAGTTTTCCTGTTTTGCCTCGTTTTCAGATCCGGAATTCATTCCAGATCTGGCACCGGGCCGGTCCGGAAATATTTCCGGGTAAGAACCGGACGATTCCAGGCGGGTCCAGTAGCGTTTTTCCAACCCGGAATTTGTTTCGGATTTTTTCGGATCTGATACCGGAAAGTGCGAAAACTGTGTAACGGGCAGATCTTATCTTGACCTATAAATAGGTCTTCTTTCCCAACGGTTTTCCTAGCTCTTGAGCACGAAAAAGCCCCCCATTGTTGACCTTCTTGAGCTTGCATTTCTCTCAATTCCTCCCATGATTCTTGCATATCTTTGAGGGAAAAGTGAGAGGAGATCTAGATCTATATTTCCACCAATCCATCTCTCATCTAAGTGATGGGAACCCTTTGGATCTAGATCTTGGAGTTCCATTTGTTGAGTTCTTCTTTGTTCTTCCTCTCTTCTCCCTCCATAAGCATTAGTTGCTTTTGGTGGTATTTGAGAGTGAAGGATTTGAGAACTTGTGCTCTTGCCATTGCTTTGTGCATCGGTTTGTGCTCTCCACGAGGATTCATGGAAGTTGAAAGTTTGTGAGCTTGTTACTCTTGGGTCTTTGGACCCTAGACGCCATTGTGGTGGTTGAGACCTTTTGTGGTCACTTGTAGCCGTTCGGGAGCCCCCAATCCAGTTGTGGGTTGTGCCCTGGATTGTTGTTGTAAAGGCTCTGGTTTCCGCCTCGAAGGATTCCGATAGTGGAAGGTGAACCAAACCTTTTGTGGTGCGGTTCATCGGAGAAGAAGGTGAAGCCTTTGTGGTTGTTGATCCATTGTGTTGGCTCACACCTCTCCAACGAGACGTACTCCCCTAAAAAGGAGGAACTCGGGAATACATCCTCGTCTCCGCGTGCCTCGGTTATTTCTATACCCGAGCTCTTTACTTATGCACTTTACATTATGATAGCCTTCGTGCTTGAAGTATTCTATATTGCTATCACCTTGTTGCTTGTCTTGCTTAGCATAAGTTGTTGGTGCACATCGGTGAGCCTAGTTTATTTAGGTTGTTCGCTTGTTAATTTAAACACCTAGTTTTATTCCGCAATTATCAAGACTAAACCGGAAAAGTTTTAATCGCCTATTCACCCCCCTCTAGGCGACATCATTGTCCTTTCAATTGGTATCAGAGCCTCGGCTCTCTTTTTGGGCTTTACCGCCTAGAGAGTAAAGATGTCGTTTAGAGAATTAGTGCACGATCCCACTTTTATATTCGATGGCACAAATTATGATGTTTGGAAAATTTGCATGCTTAATCTTTTTAGGGCCATGGGTCCAAATTATATTAAGAGGATTGTAGATGTGGGTTTTTCTCCTCCAAAGGATTCCCAAGAATTATCTTTAGAGGATGAGGAAAACTCTCATCTCGAAACTCTTGTTTCTAATAGTCTTATATGTATTTTGAGCGATGTAGTTCTTGCTTCAATCATGCCTTTTCGGAACGCTCATGAGCTTTGGACCAAGCTTCAAGATATATATGAAGTGTCCAACATTATTGAGGATGATTGTTCTCCTTCCACTCCGCCCGTGATGAGTTCACATCTTCTTCCACTTCACCAACATGTGTTTTGACACAAGGTAATGATATGTGAGTGGTGATAGAAATTGCTTTGTTGATGGTTATACTCTATTGACTATACTTCATCTCTATCTCATTGCAATGTTCTATCTTTGGACTTAAACTCTTCTAGCACTCCATATGTCTTAAATGCTAGTGTTATAGTCCTTGCATATCATGTAATAGTTGCTTAACTAAATCTATGATGATATGCTCTCTATGTCTTGTTGTCATGAAAATAATGCTTCCATATCCTCTAGTACTTGTTTGGCTAACAATGTAGAGGAATCTCAACATTTGTTGGAACAAGACATGGACCTCAATGGTGCTTCAAGTAATTCTTCATCATCTTCGTCCATTACTCACTTGTGCCTTATGGCTAAGGATTCAAAGGTATCTCCTACTTCGAATCCCAATATATCTCAAGATGATGATGATGAAGAGAATGATAATGATGCTTCCATTCATAGATGGGTGAAATGGTTCTTTGTGCTCTTTCAAAGAATAAACTTGCTAGTGATAACTTCTTAAAATCATGAGTACCTTTGTTCACCGCAAGCTTACTATTGAATTTTTGGAAACTCAATTTGATGAGAAATGTAAAATTGAGAGAGAAGATGCTATGGAAAAAGCTTCCTTAGTGAATGCCCTTGAGGAAGAGCAAGAGCTTCGAGTGTCTCTTGAGGAGAAACTTGAATCTCTTGATGAAACAAATGATCTTATTATTGCTAAAATCATTAAGGAAAGAGATCATGCTATTGCTAAATATAAAGTGCTTAAAAAGGAAAAGTTGAATTTGGTGTTGGCAATGCTAGACTAATTGAGGATATAGAGAGACTTGACAAAGCTCATAAGGCTTTGGAAAGTGAACACTCTCTCCTTAGCAAGTCTCATGATCAACTCCAAACTCAACTATCTAAAAATGATGAGCTTGCCAAGTTGTCTTCTTCCATTTCTAATGATAATGATGCTTGTGCTACTAACTCCACTTCTCGTGAAGCATCTATTTTGAAGGAGAATGTTGAGCTAAGGGCTCAACTTGAGTTGCTAACTAGCAAGTATGGGAAATTGGAAGAAATCATGAAAAGCTCTCTAGCTCTAATGAGGATCTTCTAGCATCCCATGCTAAGCTAAAGTTAGCTCATGAGGCTATTATGTCAAAGGTAACATCTTGTGAGCCTCATGTGGACAATGGCACAACTTCTACTAAAATGCTATATTGCCATGTGCTAGTCCTAGTGATTCATCCTCTCATCATTGCTAAACTTGTGATGAATTACTTCATTACCTTGTTGCTCTAACAATGAAGCCTCTACTTCCTCTAGTGTTTGTGTTGATACTAACCATGTAGAGGAATTAAATGAGCTCAAGGCCCAAGTCACTTCTTTGAAGAAAGACTTGGAAAAGCGTCATGTTGGGATTCTACACTTGACAATATGTTGAGTGTTCAAAGACGCCCCAATGACAAGAGTGGACTTGGATTCAACTCCAATATCAAGAACAAGTCCAAGTATATCAAGAAGAAAAAGGGCCAAGAACAAGTTAAAGATTCGGCCAAGATTTTTGCTTCAAGTGCAAAGTTGAAGGGCACCATGTTAGATCTTGCCCTTTGAAGAAGAAGTCCTCGTGAGAAGCAACAAGGGAAGAGCCTCAAGCTCAAACTCAAGTTCCTCAAGTTGAAGAACGGCCTCTTCCCAAGAAGAATCAAGCTACTCCTCTCAAGTCGAGATTCCAACTAAGAAGAAGGAGGAAGCAATGTTGCTACTATGCCGTGAGAAGGGTCACTTTGCTTCTTCATGCACTAATGGTACCTTATCCAACCCTATTATAATTGATGATGTTTATTCTCTTCGGAAGGATAAGGTTGGCAATGTGTTTGCCAAATATGTTGGTACTCAAAGTGGTGTCAAGAAAAGAACCATTTGGGTTGCCAAGCCTATTGTGACTAACCTTTTAGGACCCAACTTGGTTGGGGACCAACAAGCTAAAACTTGATCAATAGGTGTTGTTGGAGGGCATTGGAGACTTGGCTACATCATGAAGAATTAAGGGATCTTCATCAATTATATTCTCTCAAGCAAGTCATTTGGATTATATTGTTCTATCTCATATCCAATGTTCCTCCTTGCGGTAACTTTTATTTAAATCATATATACATTGAAAGTTGCTTGCACCCTTGCATGTGTTAGGTTTTGTACCTTGCTAGAGTTGGTATGTGTTGTGCTCTCTACTTACTTATCTTGAGTAATCAAGATGTGTATGTTGGTTTGCACACCATTTACTTGTTTGAGCCTTATTGCTTTTATTTGATATCTTATCTTGTTGGCTCTCTTTGAGAGATTAATGGACTATCCTTTTGGGAGAGTGATATGCTTCGTGCACTTCACAATCCTAAAATGTGTACATGAGGAATACCACTTAGTGATGATATATCAATATTATCTATTCTCTATGTGGTATGTCATGCTCATGAGAAATTCAAATTCTATAATGTCCATTAATTATCTCTAGTTGGTTTGTTTGCCTCTTGTTTAAAAGAAATGGATTATCACATTATGGGGGAGTAATAAGCTATGTGCATATTACAAGCCTAGAAAATGTGAACATGTGAGGTTTTGCCACCTAGAATTGATATTGTTAATTATCTTGTTCCTATGTGGCATGTTCTCAAACAAGTTCCATATTTGCTTAAATGCTTTTTGTCTCATTTTTGGATCTTGTTTGTGATGGACTTCTTGGTATGGTTTTCCCCAAATATGTTCGCATATATCTTTTTGGGAAACCAATTGCTTCAAGCTACTCTTGTAGTTGCTTTGCATGATCGTGTGAATATTGAAGCTATCAAGAATATCTATCTATATAAGCATGGCTTTTAATTCCTATCCTTTGCCATATGCTTATTTTTGTGAAGTTGGTCTTGAATATCATTCCTACATACCACCGAGAAATATCTCTATATACTCCTTGTCCATGACAAGTGATACTCATAATTGTGGTGGAATTTGTAGACCATCTTCATTTGGTTCTTGCTTTGAATTGCCTTATTTTATTGCCAAGGATTTGTTTTGATCTAACTCTCTCTTGTCTTCCTTGTATCTTTTGGATCCTTGCTGCTCTACTCAAAATTGTTTTATGCCTTCTTGAGTTAGGAAAAGCAATGATCCCATTCTTGTGCATTTACATTCAAAGTCATACTTCTAGATAATGCACTATTCTTGGGGAAGCAATCCTACATTGAGTAGAACACATTCTTTAAATTGGTTTTGTATCTTATTGCTTTCCTTGAACATGACTAGTGTTTGAATAATATGTATGGAGAGTGATGATCCCATTTGTGTGCATTTTGTATTCAAATGCAAGATCATAAATAATGCACAAATCTTGGGGGAGCAATCCTATATGCTTTTGAACATTAGTTGTCTTCATTTGGTATTTGATCCCGATGACATGTCTCTTTGGAAGACAAACATTTTTCGTCTTGGTACTTGTGCCATCATGAAAAGTGTAGAGGGTTTGGTTTATTCCTTACTCTTACTTTTTTTGGTATGTTTTCAAAGTGGTATCTTCAATCATGTGTTGATTTGGGTCTTTGATATAATTTGGGCAATTCTTTTCTTGTCACACTTGTGTGTGCTTTCTTGGTTTAATTGGTGTTTTGTCCAAATTGTATCTCGTTTGGTTCTTGAAAGTCTTGTGCATGCATATTCTATATGTATATCTTATGGCATGCTTATTTGATCCAATATATAGGATAAACTCCATCAAATCCTAAATGGCTAAGATGTGCATGAAATTCAATTTCATATCAATATGCACATATTTATGTGGAGTTTGTCCTATGTATTGTAGTTGCTCTAACTACTTTGGACCCAATGAGTTTGGGTACCATGTTGTACTTAAATTTGTTTTAGGTACATTGGAGATGCATTGGAAGCTTGTCTCATTTACAAGGAAGGTGTGTCACCATGTGCTTATTGGAGCCAAGCTTGGATGATCGTTAACTCTTATCTTCTACATCACCAATGCTATCTCGGTAATAAGTATCTACCTCATGCATACTTTTCTAGCTTTCAACCTTGTGTAGGTTGTTTCATGGCATGAATCTCTTTTTTGCAATTCATTTGGTTCTTGCAAAACATCTTTATTGCAATGTGAGTAAGCAGGATGATTACATATCAAGGGGAATATATATAATCATTTTCATGATTCACCAATCCCAAATATGTTAATCTAGCACTTTCTACTCTATGTCTCAGATATGCAATATTGATGCTTTTCAAAATCATTTGCCTTTTGCGATACTTGTTATCTTTCTCGGAGCATCCCATTTTTCATCGTATTCCTTGTGGATATTTTTTATGCTATGATGAGTGTGGTGGAAGTTCATCTATATCCCTTTAAGATAAATTGAGCTTTGTGCTATGCTTTTAAGCAAAGATCTTATTGGTGTATGTATGACTTCCTCTTGGATATCATGTTCTTTACCTTTGTAACTATTTTGTGCGTGCATGTTTATTTGTGGACTTATTGAAAGTGCATGTGTTGCCCCATGCGTGGTTTTGGTAATTAATGACAATCCTTATGGACTAATGTTTGCATTGAGATATTCTTATATATCTTGTCCATAGGAAAAGATTGGAGTTCATGTGTTGGACTCTAGAATTTTACATGATGACCAAGGTTCCATCCAAGGGTTTATATGAAGAATGGTCATGTGAAGAGTTGAGCTTATTGCAAGCATGGCTTAGAAAAGAAGATTGAGATAACATCCATGTTATCTCCAAGCCATCATATATATCAAGATAAGAAGATCAAGTGAATTCATGAAGACGGAGATTAGCAAGGTTCTCCTATTATGGTGTATGGGGGAGTATTTGGAGAAGTCTTCATCAAGCATGTACTAGCAAGCACAATCAAGAAAGGTGTTCCAACTTGAGGGAGTCAAGATCGTCATCATCTAGCTCAAGTGGAATGCGCAAGGCAAAGGTATGCTCTTGATAGGGTTTCTATTTTATCGGTCTCATGTTGTTAGTTCGGAGACCGGGTTATAGGATAGAAGGCGTACTATCAAGAGGGGCTCTCAAGTGAGTAACTTGATCGCATCTTGTGGAGAGCTCAAACCTTTGCATACTTGGCATATCATCTTTCTTGGTTCTTATTGAGCTTTTATCCATGTGAGGATTTAGAGCTTGTGTTCATCTCCATACCAAGCTCTTGTTCATCAAAAACGGATTTCATTCGAATATCTTGTTGCGTTTTTGATGTTCGAGGTTTTACCGGTTTGTCTTTTGTAAGAGAGGTCAAACTCTCTACTTGTGGTTTCCTCCTCACATGATGGACTATGATGTGTATATGCATAATCTTGTAGAGCTTGTGAGTATCTTCTAACAATCCCAAGATCATAGAAAACAGAGTCCGGATGAGAAACATATTGCGGTTTTGGTTTGGAGGTTTTATCGGTTATTCTTTTATCGAGAGGTCTAACCTTTCCCCATTTGGTTTTATCCTCCATTGTTGGACTATGATGTTTCTCTGCATGATCTTATTGTGCTCTTCGTTACGATTCCAACGAGCCCAAGATCATCGAAAACGGAGTCCGGATGAAAAAGATATTGCTGTTTTCGTATCTCTGTTTTTGTCAACCGGAATATCCGGGGGCGGAATATCCGGGGTCGGGGGCCGGATATTCCGGCCCTAAAAAGTGTTTTTACCTCGTTTCGAGCCCCGAGTGCGAGCCTCTGGTAAAACCGGACATTTGGGCCGGACCTTTTGGTTTCCAGGCCGGATATTCCGGGGGGGGGGGGGGGGGTGGATATTCCGGCCCCAACTTGGACCGGAATATCCGGTCCCCTGTTTCTCCAACGGCCAGATTTTTGGGAGGGGTATAAAATACCCCTCCACCTACCTCCAGCTCTTTAGCTCGCCCAGATTTTCTTCCCCTCCATTGTTGCAAGCTCATTTCTTCGATTACTCCCAATCCCTCCACCCAAACTCGTTGATCTTTGGAGGATTGAAGGAGGAGACCTAGATCTACATTTCCACCAAGCTGTTTCTCCTCTAAGTGAGGGGAACCCTTTCGATCTAGTTCTTGAAGTTCCATTTGTTGTGTTCTTCGTTGTTCTTCCTCTCTTCTCCCCCCATAAGTATTAGTTGCTTGTGGTGGGATTTGAGAGTGAAAGATTTGAGCACTTGTGCTCTTGCCATTGCTTTGTGCATCGGTTTGTGCTCTCCACGAGGATTCGTGGAAGTTGAAAGCTTGTGAACTTGTTACTCTTGGGTCTTTGGACCCTAGACGCCCGTGTGGTGGTTGAGACCCTTGGTGGTCACTTGTAGCCGTTCGGGAGCCCCCAATCCCGTTGTGGGTTGTGCCCCGGATTGTTGTTGAAAGGCTCCGGATTCCGCCTCGAAGGAATTCCGATAGTGGAAGGTGAACCAAACCTTTGTGGTGCGGTTCATCGGAGAATAGGGTGATCCTTTGTGGCGTTGAGATCGACCTTTGTGGTGCCTCACACCTCTACAACGAGACGTACTCCCCTAAGAAGGAGGAACTCGGGAATACATCATCGTCTCCGCGTGCCTCGGTTATTCCAATACCCGAGCTCTCTACTTATGCAATTTACATTGTGATAGCCTTCGTGCTTGAAGTATTATATCTTGCTATCACCTTGTTTTTGTCTTGCTTAGCATAAGTTGTCGGTGCACATTGGTGAACCTAGTTTATTTAGGTTGTTGGCTTGTTAATTTAAACACCTAGTTTTATTCTGCAATTATCAAGCCTAAACCGGAAAAGTTTTAATCGCATATTCACCCCCCCTCTAGGCGACATCCTTGTCCTTTCAATTGGTATCAGAGCCTGGGCTCTTTTTTGGGCTTTACCGTCTAGAGAGTAAAAGATGTCGTTTAGAGAATTAGTGCACGATCCCACTTTTAAATTCGATGGCACAAATTATGATGTTTGGAAAATTCGCGTGCTTAACCTTCTTCGGGACATAGACCCACATGTTAAGAGAATTGTAGATATGGGTTTTTTTTTCTCCAAAGGAGGATGAGGAAAACTCTTATCTCGATACTCTTGTATCTAATAGTCTTATATGTGTTTTGAGCGATGTAGTCCTTGCATCAATCATGCCTTTTCGGAACGCTCATGAGCTTTGGACGAAGCTTCAAGATAAATATGAAGTGTCCAATATTATTGAGGATGATTGTTCTCCCTCCACCTCCGGTCGTGATGAGTTCACAACTTCTTCCACTTCACCAACATGTGATTTGTCAGAAGGTAATGATATGGTGAGTGGTGATAGAAATTGCCTTGTCGATGGTGAATATTCTATTGACCATTGCAATGTTCTATCTTTGGACTTAAACTCTTCTAGCACTCCAAATGTCATTCATGCTAGAGTTGATAGTCATTGCATATCATGTAATAGTTGCTTAACTAAATCTCATGATGATATGCTCTCTATGTCTTGTTGCCTTGATAAAATGCTTCTATTTCCTCTAGTGCTTGCATGACTAACAATGTAGAGGAATCCCAACGTTTGTTGGAACAAGACATGGATCTCAATGGTGCTTCAAGTAATTCTTCATCATCTTTGTCCACTACTCACTTTTGCCTTATGGCTAAGGAGTCCGAGGTATCTCCTACCTCGAATCCCGACATATCTTGTGATGACGTGGATGAGGATTTTCATGAAAAACAATTTGATATTGAATCCTTAACCAAGAAGGGTGAGATGGTTTTTCGTGCTCTTCCCAAAGGTAGCAAAGCTATCCCTCCTCTATGTGAAATCATTGCTTATGTTAATAAAAGTAGGGAATTCATTGAAGTTTTAGAAACTCAATTTGATGAGAAATGTCAAATTGAGAGAGATGACTCAATTACTATAGCTTCCTTGAAAGCTTCTCTTGAAGAAGAAGAAGAAGAAGAGCTTAGGGTTTCTCTTGAAGAGAGACCTGAATCTCTTGATGAGTCAAATGATCTTATTGTTGCTAAAATCATTAAGGAACGAGATCATGCTATTGCTAAAAATAAAGTGCTTAAAAAGGAAAAGGTTGAATTTGGTGTTGGCAATGCTAGACTATGTGAGGACATAGAGAGACTTGACAAAGCTCACAAGGCTTTAGAAAGTGAACACTCTCTCCTTATCAAGTCTCATGATCAACTCCAAACTCAACTATCTAAGAATGATGAGCTTGCCAAGTTGTCTTCCTCCAATTCTAAGGTTAATGATGCTTGTGCTACTAACTCCATTTCTTGTGAAGCATCTATTTTGAAGGAGAATGTTGAGCTAAGGGCTCAACTTGAATTGCTAACTAGCAAGTATGGGATATTGGAAGAAATTCATGAAAAGCTCTCTAGCTCTAATGAGGACCTTCTAGCATCACATGCTAGGCTAAAGTTAGCTCATGAGGCTATTATGTCAAAGGTAACATCTTGTGAGCCTCATGTGGACAATGGCACAACTTCTACTCTTAATGCTATATTGTCTTGTGCTAGTCCTAGTAATTCATCCACTCACAATGTTGCTACATCTTGTGATGAATTACTTTCTTGTTGCTCTAACAATGAAGCTTCTACTTCCTCTAGTGTTTTTGTTGATACTAACCATGTAGTGGAATTAAATGAGCTCAAGGCCCAAGTCACTTCTTTGAAGAAAGACTTGGAAAAGCGTCATGTTGGGGATTCTACACTTGACAATATGTTGAGTGTTCAAAGATGACCCAATGACAAGAGTGGACTTGGATTCAACTCCAATATTAAGATCAAGTCCAAGTATAACAAGAAGAACAAGGGCCAAGAACAAATCAAGGATTCGGCCAAGATTGTTTGCTTCAAGTGCAAAGTTGAAGGGCACCATGTTAGATCTTGCCCTTTGAAGAAGAAGGCTCTTAGTGAGAAGCAACAAGGGAAGACGCCTCAAGTTCAAACTCAAGTTCCTCAAGTTGAAGAACGGCCTCTTCCCAAGAAGAATCAAGCTACCCCTCCTCAAGTCAAGACTCCAACTAAGAAGAGAGGAGGAAGTAGATGTTGCTACCTATGCCGTGAGAAGGGTTACTTTGCTTCTTCATGCACAAATGGTACCTTATCCAACCCCATTATTATTGATGATGATTATTCTCTTCGGAAGGATAAGGTTGGCAATGTGTTTGCCAAATATGTTGGTACTCAAAGTGGTGTCAAGAAAAGAACCATTTGGGTTGCCAAGCCTATTGTGACTAACCTCTTAGGACCCAACTTGGTTGGGGACCAACAAGATAAAACTTGATCAATACGTGTTGTTGGAGGGCATTGGATACTTGGCTACATCATGAAGAATTAAGGGATCTTCATCAATTATATTATCTCAAACCAAGTCATTTGGATTATATTGTTCTATCTCATATCCAATGTTCCTCCTTGCGGTAACTTTTATTTAAATCATATATACATTGAAAGTTGCTTGCACCCTTGCATGTGTTAGGTTTTGTACCTTGCTAGTGTTGGTATGTGTTGTGCTCTCTATTTACTTATCTTGAGTAATCAAGTTTGTGTATGTTGGTTTGCACACCATTTACTTGTGTTGAGCCTTATTGCTTTTATTTGATATCTTATCTTGTTGGCTCTCTTTTTGAGAGATTAATGGACTATCCTATTTTGGGGGAGTAATAAGCTTTGTGCATATTACAAACCTAGAAAATGTTAACATATGAGGTTTTGTCACCTAGAATTGATATTCTTCATTATCTTATTCCTATGTGGCATGTTTCTCAAACAAGTTCCCATTTGCTTAAATGTTTTTTTGCCTCTTACCGTTGGATCTTGTTTGTGATGGAATTTCTTGATATGGACTTCCCTAAATATGTTCTCATATATCCTTTTGGGAAACAAATTGCTTCAAGCTACTCCTTGGAGTTGCTTTGCATTATAGCGTGAATTTTGAAGCTATCGAGAATATCTATCTATCTAAGCATGGTTGTTAAATCTTATTCTTTACCATATGCTTTTTGTTGTGAAATTGGTCTTGAATATCTTTCCGATACCACCGATAAATATTTACATATACTCCTTGTTCATGACAAGTGATACTCATAATTGTGGTGGAATTAGTAGGACATCTTCATTTTGGCTCTTACTTTGAATTGCCTTGTTTTTGCCAAGAATTTATTTTGATCTAACTCTCTTTTGTCTTCCTTGTATCTTTTGGATCCTTGTTGCTCTACTCAAATTTGCTTTCTTGTGTTAGGAAAAGCAATGATCCAATTCTTGTGCATTGACATTCAAAAGTCATACTTCTTTATAATGCACTATTCTTTGGGAAGCTATCCTACTTTGAGTAGAACACCGTTCTTTAAATTGGTATTGCAATTTCTTGCCTTTCTTGAACATTGATCAAGGAAGAGTATTAGGGGGTTTGTTTATCGTCTCCACAGGGATCAACAAGTTTATGTTGGTTCTAAGGGTTGGCAGAAGCTAGGACAAAATCTTCAGGTTTTTTACTTCAGAGCAGAAAAGGGTTTGGAAAAGGGTTTTGGGAAAGTGTAACAGCCCAGAGTTGAAAACCTGAAAATCTGTATAAAATTTTCACTTTTGTGTTCTCAATTGCATTTTGGCATACATGCATCATCTTTGCATCCTTTTGAAATTGCTAAACCACACACTAGTTGTTTTGGACAATTTGAAAACCAAGGTGCTCAACTTGCTACCACAAGCTCCACAACAAGGGAGACACTCAACTTGCAAAACAAAAGTACCTTGACCGTGTATAAGTGTCAAGGAAGTTCCAAGAACTTAAATCTCTATTTTTGTCTTGCTTCAAACTTCTAAAGGACTATTATTTTGGGACTTCTCAAAATTGCCTACAAGCAATTGCTATTTTATTTCCCTACTAAATGGTCTTCAAATAATATGTAAAAATTAGGGGAGCTTCGGAATAATATAAAGAGCCTCCCCAAATTTTGTCCTATTTTCTGGATGTGTTTTAGTGCTCTTTTAAAATCCCCCAAAGCTGCTGGAATTTCTAAAAAGAAACAGGAGGACCAATCCGTGAGAGAAATAAAACTGCCGAGGACCTGTTTGTAAATCGGTCATCTCTTTCCTCTGTAGCGACCGTGAGAGCTTCCTTGCTCGCGCCGCACCACTGGCTCGCGCCGTGCCCTCCCCTGTTCCCCTGGACTGCAGGGAGAGAAGAAGAGCATCCCCGGACCCCCTCTGCTCCCCATCCCCACTTGCCTCGTCTCCCCTTTTCTTTTTCTTCCCGAGCGGAACCACCGCGCCATGGCCGCCGCCCCTCGGAGCTCGTAGCCGTCGTTGGAGCACGCGAGGAACAGATCGAAGCTGACAGAAGCCTCCGCCGTGTCTTCCTCTCCCTCCTCTCCGGTGGAATCGGGCTGGGAGGCTAGAGATTGAGCGGGCCGTCCCCGACTTCCTCTCCTCCGTCCGCGGCTCCGCCGCCGCGATTCGCCGCCGTCGCCGAGCCCCCGACCTCGCCGCTTCCTCCAAAACGTTCAGGGTGAGCCCTCACGTGCTTTGGCACCATCTCCTCACCCCTCTCCCTTCTCTTCGCCTTGGACTCGCCGGCGTCGCGCCGCACGGCGCCACCGTGCCGTTCTTTCTTCCCGCGCTCGCCCGGTCGCGAGACCGGCACGACCGGCCTGGAGGCCGCTGTGCTCGGGCCGAAGCCCGGCCTCTTAACCGGCCCAACCGGCCTAAAGGCCGACCCCCTCTGTTTCCCTCCCGGTTTCCAAACCGGCTTTGGCCGGGCTGCTAACCGGGCTCCTCTGGCCCATGGCCGGCCTGCTAGCCGGCCCAGCCGGGCTGTGGACCGGCCTGAACAGTAAAAACAGTTTTCTTATTTTGTTAAGTAAACCAATTGATAACTATTCAATTATTGCTTCAATTTTAGCAAATGAAATATCAAAATGATCAGCGACTCGAATGCTATCCCTTCGTGCTAATCTCACATCATGATCACAAATATTTTATTTGATGCTTTCCTAAATTGAATAAAAGAAGGAAATTCATTTAATTCTTTAATTCACTAACTATTCGTCGGTACTCGGAAAATTACAAATG
Source organism: Poa pratensis (assembly GCA_947311845.1). Lineage (NCBI taxonomy): Eukaryota > Viridiplantae > Streptophyta > Magnoliopsida > Poales > Poaceae > Poa > Poa pratensis. The sequence goes on along the minus strand of CAMZMU010000058.1, from coordinate 3,289,048 downwards.
AGGTACCAAATCGATCAGAAGAACACACCCTATCTATTCATGCCATGTTCATGCATATTTGAGCCACTTCGTAGTAATGTGATAATTTATGAACAATGCGGTCATTAAGCTAAATATGGGGTTGCGTCCAAATAATTGCCCTAATTATTTGGCCCTCCATTTAATGTTGTTAGATGAACTAAATGATGCGATCATTGCATAAACCGTCATGACATCATTCTTGTTTGCGCATTGCATTTGTTCAACATGTGTGGTGGTTGATTGCTTTCTCCCGTGTTTTGTGCTTCGATAGATCAAGCAGACGGGGTCCCACCTCAATACCCCGCCGAGCAATACTACCAGCACCCTGAACAAGGCAAGCGTAATCCCCCCTCTGAGCATATCTTATCCTATTTTCCGCAATTATTTTCTCCACTATAATATTGCATGCGGTTCTAAATGTCTTTTGCCTGGATTAGAGTATCCTACTAGCTGCATTAGAATCCTGTTGCCAATACCTGTTTTACCTTCCTATTACCATAGGTTTGTATTGTTGGCCATGGAATACTTACTATGCTATGCAAATGCTTAGCCGTGCTTAGTGAAATGCCTAGTTGTACTAGGGATGGTGCATGCTGGAAACAGGTGTTGACTTGTGACAGTGATGTTGACGGTGGAGAAATGTGGTGATGGATAACAAAATGCTTAAAGGTGGGGATGAGAGGCCACTGTGGTTGTGGTGCTTTGTCTCGTTCTCGCCGCCTAGGTGCGAGTGCTATACCTCTTGAACCAAGACTGAGCGTGCAACCATGCGTGAGGCCTATGCATTGCAGGAACCCTCATAGACTAAATAACTCGAGCGGGGCTAGCCAGGGTCCTCTAGTTCGGGCTTCCATTTGCGCGTGCGTGAGTTGGTGGCTGAGAATGGTATGAGGATGATGGTATTAGGAAAAATAAGTGTCCGCGGGACAGGGGGTTGGAGGAGTTACCAAACCTGTCCTACCGGCACTGATGATCCTGGAGAGTCCTTAACGAGGGAGAAGTCGACACCGCTCCCACCCAGCCGGTTCTCCAAGGAAGAGAGCTAAAAGCTAGGTAATGGGCCGGACGGTACGCGTGGCAAACATTTGTACACCCCTGCAGGGATAAATCTTTTCGAAAAGCCGTGTCCGCGGTTATGGACGACTTGGGAAGTGAAGGTAAGATCATAGAATAACTTTAACGGAATGATTAAAAACTGGGTACTAGAGGTACCATCTCACGAATGCAAGGTGAGCTTCCTCGAGGGTGATTCGGGGAGGTGCCTTTTATGAACAGGTACAGTGGTTGTTGTTGAGAAAGTGATCTCAAGAGAAAAGTGTTACTTCTTACCTCTTTTTAAAATGTTCTGATTAGTCGATGCCTTTGAGTATGCTTTCATAAATAAAATCAGATTTATGCAAAACAGCCTAAAACCTTGAAAGCTAATCATCGAGCATATATTAGCTCTTAATCTTGCGAGTTCGTCGAACTCAACGTCGTTTGCTTATTTTCAGGAGAGGACTTCACCGATCTCGAAGGTGGGTTCTTTGTGGACGTTGACGAGTAGTCCGGGGTTCCCAGGTGGCAGCTTGGGACATCTCGGAATAGCTGGCGCTGTGATGTTATCTGTAGGCCTCTTAGGCCATATTTTGGTTCTTGTTGTTAGACAACTTAATTCGCTTCCGTTTGTTGTAATGTTGGGTCTGTGACCTCTGGTTGTCTTTTGCTATCTTTCTCTATTATAAGAGTTGCTTATAATGTTTTGGTGTCGTAGAGTCTGTGATGTGCCAGTTGTTCCACAAGTCTTGATCTTGCTATTATGCTATGATAGCTGTGCCTGAGTTAAGGCATCACTCGGGGTGTTGCGTTGCTGGTGTGAGGTGTACCCAGCAACGCCTGCCAAAGGTTTTGGCCGGGGATTGGTAAACCCGTAACCTCCGTTTGTATCGCTTAACCCGGTGACACACAGCATCACTGTATAGCAGTCGGGTCAGGGCGCTACAAGTTGGTATCAGAGCAGTACTGCCTGTAGGAAACCCTTCTACTGGTCGACGTTGAGTCTAGTGTTTGTGAAAATATTTTGAACCTAAAAATGAGTTGTGAAAACCATCTTAGGATTCTTTTTACTCCTTATCTGGTTACCCTCTAATCTCGGAGCAATCTTATCTCGATTTGAGTTAAAGTTTTACTTCACGCCTCTTGATTCAAAATGATTAGGAATCTCGGGGTTGGTTCTACCTTTAGTATTATGTGCCCGGTCGCTTCCGCCGCGCTACAATCCGATTTCAAGTTACTTGTTCGCGAATCTTGTGATCTTTGTTCCTTCTCGGGTGTCATCCCAAGGGCTTGAACAAAAGATCCCGGATTGTGCCAACTAGTTCTTACTAGTAGTACATGATGCTGATCTTTAACCCAAGTCTTATCTATTTCACTTCTTTGTTGTTGTTACCCAAAGTATTATTGTCTCTAGTCCGTGTACTTGAGTTGACACTAATGCTTTTGTCCCAACCATTCGGAGATAGATACTAACCGTGTCTTTGTCAAATCTCCAGAATGGCTCGAGGAGGCCGTGGAGGCCGTGGTGGTGGTGGTAACCACAATGATGATGAGGATGATCTGCCGCCACCACCCACAATGGCTCAAGTCTTGATGGCCATTGAGGAAAACCGTGGGCGCAATGAGCGCTTGCTGGAACAGTTGGTGCAGCAGAATGCACGGAGGAACGAGTGCAACACTCTCACTGAGTTTCTGCGCTCGCAGCCACCTACTTTTGCTGATGCTAAGGAGCCACTGGAAGCTGATGATTGGCTTCGTGCGTTGGAGCGCAAGTTCTCCGCGCTTCATGTCCCAGTGGCTGAGCAAGTCAACTTTGCCACCTATCTCTTGGTTGGTGCTGCTGGCTGTTGGTGGGAGAGCCATGTGGCTTTGTTCCCGGCCAACCATGTCTTCACATGGGCTGATTTTCGCACTGCCTTCCGTGCGGAGTACATTCCTCAGCCGATCATGGATTTGAAGAGGAGGGAGTTCCTGGATTTGCAACAGGGACGTATGGACGTCCGCACCTATGGTCGTGAGTTCAACCATCTCTCGTTACGCCCCAAGGGACGTGACCAATGATGCTGACAAGCAAGAGCTGTTCCGCAAGGGTCTGACTCCGCAGCTTCGCTATGAGTTGCTACCCTTCAGGTTCCAACCTATCAGGAGCTGTTCAACCAGGCTTTCACCCTTGAGCAAGGAAGAAAGGAGCTTGAGGCTTCCAAGAGGCCCGCACATGGGGACCAGAGTTCCTCGGGTTCTGAGAGCAAGAAGCGCAGGGTGTTTGTCCCCTACAGCGCCGTACCTCGTGCTCCATTCATGCCGAGAGCCTCGGGATACAGGCCACCTCCTCCGCGCCCCACTACTTCGACACTTGGGGTAGGCGGAAGTGGGTACCGTCCTATGCTACCTGCTCCACCTGGAGTCACTTGCTACACCTGTGGCCAGGCTGGCCACTACTCCAGGGAGTGCCCCCAGAAGGCACCTCTCGCGATAACTCCTGCACGAGCCCCTGCCACTCCAACTGGCAAGGCTGGACCTATTGTGCGTGGTCGCCTGAACCACGTCTCCATTGAAGAAGCTGAAGAGGACCCCGGCGTTCTCATGGGTGAGTTACGAATCAACGGCAATACAGCTACAACTTTGTTTGACTCTGGAGCATCGCATTCATTCATATCCATAGCTTTTGCAAAGGACCACAAAATACCGTTTGAGAAAATGAGCCGACCCTTGTGATTCCACTCCTGGCTCCAAATGGCAAACCGATGGTGTTACTCCTGAGGTCCAGATTAATATAGGTTCCTTGTCTTCCCTTATGCCTTGGTAGCACTGAAGTCCAAAGGCATTGATGTCATATTGGGCATGAACTGGCTAACCAAATACCAGGCTAATCTCGACTGTGCCGCCAAGACCATTACTGTGACCGCTCCTTCCGGTGACATTGTGAAGTATTGGCCTGCAACATCAATACCTCCGTCCGCTATCGTACCCAAGTCACCTGAGATCCTTCTTTGCTTTATGGAAGGCGAATCCCCTCCTGAAATCCAGGACATACACGTGGTGTGTGACTTCCCGGATGTGTTTCCGGAAGAATTGCCTGGCATGCCTCCTGACCGAAGTGTGGAGTTTGTCATAGAGCTACTTCCCGGTACCGCTCCAATCTCCAAGAAGCCCTACCGTATGCCGGTGGAAGAGTTGGCTCTGTTGAAAGAGCAAATTGATCAGCTGTTAGCAAAGGATTTCATCCAGCCTAGCAGTTCACCTTGGGGTTGTCCGGTACTCTTTGTCAAGAAGAGGGATTCTACCGTGCCTCGTCTAGTCTCTGACTATAGACCGTTGAATGCGGTGACAATCAAGAACAAGTATCCTATTCCTCGCATCAATGATCTGTTGGATCAGTTGGCTGGTGCAACGGTATTCTCCAAGATGGATCTGAGGTCAGGCTACCATCAGATAAAAATCAGAAAGGAGGATATTCCAAAGACGGCATTTGTTACTCGTTATGGCTCATATGAGTATACCGTCATGTCCTTCGGTCTCACAAATGCTCCCGCTACTTTATGAGGCTCATGAACTCCATCTTCATGGATTACCTGGATAAGTTTGTTGTCATTTACATTGATGACATCCTCATCTATTCCAAGACCAATGAAGAGCATGAGGAACATCTTCGTTTGGTTCTGACACGGCTTCGTGAACACCGTCTCTATGCCAAGTTCTCCAAGTGTGAGTTTTGGTTGGATAAACTTGTCTTCCTTGGACATGTAATATCTGCCAATGGTGTGGAAGTCATCCCGACAAAATTCAAGCTATTCTAGACTGGAAAACTCCAATGTCAGTCAAGGACATTCGTAGCTTTCTCGGATTGGCGGGTTACTACCGCCGATTCATCGAAGCTTTCTCCAAATAGCCAAGGCATTGACTGACCTTCTCAAGAAGGATAGAAAGTTCGTATGGTCTGCCGAAGCTGAAGAGAGCTTCAAGCCCTGAAAGCCAAGCTCACGTCCGCTCCTGTGCTCGTCCTGCCGGACACAAGCAAGGATTTCGTCGTCTTCTGTGACGCCTCTCTACAAGGTTGGGTTGTGTACTGATGCAAGATGGCCATGTGGTGGCTTATGCTTCTCGCCAATTGAAGCCGCATGAGCTCAACTACCCAACTCATGATCTAGAGCTTGCCGCTGTGGTTTATGCTTTGAAGCAATGGAGACCATACCTGTTTGGTAACCGTTGCGAAATTTTCTCGGATCACAAGAGTCTGAAGTACCTCTTCACCCAGCCGGATTTAAATCTCAGGCAAAGGCGTTGGTTGGAGTTAATCACGGACTACAATGTGAGTCTGAACTATCAACCCGGCAAAGCAAACGTCGTGGCTGACGCGCTAAGTCGGAAGTCCTATTGCAACAATCTAATGATTGAAGAGGCCCAACCTGCCCTCTATGAGGAGTTTGCCCGTTTGAACCTGGAAATTGTTCCTTCTGGCTACCTTGCAAATCTGGAGATCAAATCTACCCTTGTGGACCAGATTAAGGATGCTCAGAAGCGTGACAAGGGAATTCTGAAAATCAAGGAGAACATTGCTAGCGGGAAGGCCAAGTGCTTTTCTGTCAACAAATCCGGAGTGGTTTATTTTGGTGACCGCTTGGTAGTGCCAAAGAAACCAAAATTGAGGCAGCTGATTCTCCAAGAGGCTCATGATACACCTCTCTCTATCCATCCCGGAAGTACCAAAATGTACCAAGACCTCCGACCACAATTCTGGTGGACCCGTATGAAGCGGGAAATCGCCAAGTTTGTTGCTGAATGCGACACTTGTCGTCGGGTAAAAGCAGAACATCAAAGACCTGCCGGTACTCTCCGCCCTATTGCAGTTCCCGAGTGGAAATGGGATGAAATTGGTATGGACTTCATCACCGGATTTCCCCGGTCTCCTAAGGGCAACAATGCAATCTGGGTAATCATTGATCGTCTCTCCAAGGTTGCTCACTTCCTACCAGTCCGTGATGAGATACATGCTAGTCAACTAGCTGATCTATATTTGGCTCGTATCGTTCCTTTGCACGGGGTCCCTTTGAGGATCATCTCTGACCGTGGAAGTATTTTTGTCTCCAAGTTCTGGCAGAGTTTCCAAAATGCCATGGGGTCCCGTCTCAATTTCAGTACCGCCTACCATCCCCAGACTGATGGCCAGACCGAAAGGGTAAACCAAGTCCTGGAAGACATGCTCAGGGCATGTGTAATCTCTTTTGGCACGAATTGGGAAAAGTATCTCCCTTTCGCGGAGTTCTCCTACAACAACAGCTATCAAGCTAGTCTGGGCATGGCTCCATTTGAGGTTCTCTATGGAAGAAAATGCCGCACTCCTCTAAATTGGTCTGAGACCGGAGAGAGAGCACTCTTTGGTCCAGATATAATTACTGAAGCTGAGGAGAAGGTTCGAATCATAAGAGAGAATCTGAAGATTGCTCAGTCTAGGCAGAAGAGCTACTATGATAAGCATCATCAGGAAATTCACTATGAAATTGGTGATAAAGCTTATCTCCGTGTCTCTCCCCTCCGTGGCGTTCGCCGCTTCGGAATAAAGGGAAAATTGGCCCCTCGCTATGTGGGTCCTTTCACCATTCTAGCCAAGCGAGGAGATCTTTCGTATCAATTGGAATTACCGGTAAAATTTCCAAAGGTACATGATGTGTTCCATGTCTCCCAACTTCGCCGGTGTTTCAAAGATCCTATCCATGGAGTCAATCATGAAGAGTTAGATCTCCAGGAAGATCTCACCTATCGTGAGCACCCTATCCGTGTTCTGGATGAAGCCGAAAGGAAGACCCGCAACAAGACTACCAAGTTCCTCAAAATCCAGTGGTCTCACCACTCCGAAGAAGAAGCAACTTGGGAACGAGAGTCTAGTCTTCGTGAGGAGTATCCCGACTTCTTTTCGCAATCTTAGAATCTCGGGACGAGATTCCTGTAAGGAGGGTAGAGTTGTAACAGCCCAGAGTTGAAAACCTGAAAATCTGTATAAAATTTTCACTTTTGTGTTCTCAATTGCATTTTGGCATACATGCATCATCTTTGCATCCTTTTGAAATTGCTAAACCACACACTAGTTGTTTTGGACAATTTGAAAACCAAGGTGCTCAACTTGCTACCACAAGCTCCACAACAAGGGAGACACTCAACTTGCAAAACAAAAGTACCTTGACCGTGTATAAGTGTCAAGGAAGTTCCAAGAACTTAAATCTCTATTTTTGTCTTGCTTCAAACTTCTAAAGGACTATTATTTTGGGACTTCTCAAAATTGCCTACAAGCAATTGCTATTTTATTTCCCTACTAAATGGTCTTCAAATAATATGTAAAAATTAGGGAGCTTCGGAATAATATAAAGAGCCTCCCCAAATTTTGTCCTATTTTCTGGATGTGTTTTAGTGCTCTTTTAAAATCCCCCAAAGCTGCTGGAATTTCTAAAAAGAAACAGGAGGACCAATCCGTGAGAGAAATAAAACTGCCGAGGACCTGTTTGTAAATCGGTCATCTCTTTCCTCTGTAGCGACCGTGAGAGCTTCCTTGCTCGCGCCGCACCACTGGCTCGCGCCGTGCCCTCCCCTGTTCCCCTGGACTGCAGGGAGAGAAGAAGAGCATCCCCGGACCCCCTCTGCTCCCCATCCCCACTTGCCTCGTCTCCCCTTTTCTTTTTCTTCCCGAGCGGAACCACCGCGCCATGGCCGCCGCCCCTCGGAGCTCGTAGCCGTCGTTGGAGCACGCGAGGAACAGATCGAAGCTGACAGAAGCCTCCGCCGTGTCTTCCTCTCCCTCCTCTCCGGTGGAATCGGGCTGGGAGGCTAGAGATTGAGCGGGCCGTCCCCGACTTCCTCTCCTCCGTCCGCGGCTCCGCCGCCGCGATTCGCCGCCGTCGCCGAGCCCCCGACCTCGCCGCTTCCTCCAAAACGTTCAGGGTGAGCCCTCACGTGCTTTGGCACCATCTCCTCACCCCTCTCCCTTCTCTTCGCCTTGGACTCGCCGGCGTCGCGCCGCACGGCGCCACCGTGCCGTTCTTTCTTCCCGCGCTCGCCCGGTCGCGAGACCGGCACGACCGGCCTGGAGGCCGCTGTGCTCGGGCCGAAGCCCGGCCTCTTAACCGGCCCAACCGGCCTAAAGGCCGACCCCCTCTGTTTCCCTCCGGTTTCCAAACCGGCTTTGGCCGGGCTGCTAACCGGGCTCCTCTGGCCCATGGCCGGCCTGCTAGCCGGCCCAGCCGGGCTGTGGACCGGCCTGAACAGTAAAAACAGTTTTCTTATTTTGTTAAGTAAACCAATTGATAACTATTCAATTATTGCTTCAATTTTAGCAAATGAAATATCAAAATGATCAGCGACTCGAATGCTATCCCTTCGTGCTAATCTCACATCATGATCACAAATATTTTATTTGATGCTTTCCTAAATTGAATAAAAGAAGGAAATTCATTTAATTCTTTAATTCACTAACTATTCGTCGGTACTCGGAAAATTACAAATGAGGTACCAAATCGATCAGAAGAACACACCCTATCTATTCATGCCATGTTCATGCATATTTGAGCCACTTCGTAGTAATGTGATAATTTATGAACAATGCGGTCATTAAGCTAAATATGGGGTTGCGTCCAAATAATTGCCCTAATTATTTGGCCCTCCATTTAATGTTGTTAGATGAACTAAATGATGCGATCATTGCATAAACCGTCATGACATCATTCTTGTTTGCGCATTGCATTTGTTCAACATGTGTGGTGGTTGATTGCTTTCTCCCGTGTTTTGTGCTTCGATAGATCAAGCAGACGGGGTCCCACCTCAATACCCCGCCGAGCAATACTACCAGCACCCTGAACAAGGCAAGCGTAATCCCCCCTCTGAGCATATCTTATCCTATTTTCCGCAATTATTTTCTCCACTATAATATTGCATGCGGTTCTAAATGTCTTTTGCCTGGATTAGAGTATCCTACTAGCTGCATTAGAATCCTGTTGCCAATACCTGTTTTACCTTCCTATTACCATAGGTTTGTATTGTTGGCCATGGAATACTTACTATGCTATGCAAATGCTTAGCCGTGCTTAGTGAAATGCCTAGTTGTACTAGGGATGGTGCATGCTGGAAACAGGTGTTGACTTGTGACAGTGATGTTGACGGTGGAGAAATGTGGTGATGGATAACAAAATGCTTAAAGGTGGGGATGAGAGGCCACTGTGGTTGTGGTGCTTTGTCTCGTTCTCGCCGCCTAGGTGCGAGTGCTATACCTCTTGAACCAAGACTGAGCGTGCAACCATGCGTGAGGCCTATGCATTGCAGGAACCCTCATAGACTAAATAACTCGAGCGGGGCTAGCCAGGGTCCTCTAGTTCGGGCTTCCATTTGCGCGTGCGTGAGTTGGTGGCTGAGAATGGTATGAGGATGATGGTATTAGGAAAAATAAGTGTCCGCGGGACAGGGGGTTGGAGGAGTTACCAAACCTGTCCTACCGGCACTGATGATCCTGGAGAGTCCTTAACGAGGGAGAAGTCGACACCGCTCCCACCCAGCCGGTTCTCCAAGGAAGAGAGCTAAAAGCTAGGTAATGGGCCGGACGGTACGCGTGGCAAACATTTGTACACCCCTGCAGGGATAAATCTTTTCGAAAAGCCGTGTCCGCGGTTATGGACGACTTGGGAAGTGAAGGTAAGATCATAGAATAACTTTAACGGAATGATTAAAAACTGGGTACTAGAGGTACCATCTCACGAATGCAAGGTGAGCTTCCTCGAGGGTGATTCGGGGAGGTGCCTTTTATGAACAGGTACAGTGGTTGTTGTTGAGAAAGTGATCTCAAGAGAAAAGTGTTACTTCTTACCTCTTTTTAAAATGTTCTGATTAGTCGATGCCTTTGAGTATGCTTTCATAAATAAAATCAGATTTATGCAAAACAGCCTAAAACCTTGAAAGCTAATCATCGAGCATATATTAGCTCTTAATCTTGCGAGTTCGTCGAACTCAACGTCGTTTGCTTATTTTCAGGAGAGGACTTCACCGATCTCGAAGGTGGGTTCTTTGTGGACGTTGACGAGTAGTCCGGGGTTCCCAGGTGGCAGCTTGGGACATCTCGGAATAGCTGGCGCTGTGATGTTATCTGTAGGCCTCTTAGGCCATATTTTGGTTCTTGTTGTTAGACAACTTAATTCGCTTCCGTTTGTTGTAATGTTGGGTCTGTGACCTCTGGTTGTCTTTTGCTATCTTTCTCTATTATAAGAGTTGCTTATAATGTTTTGGTGTCGTAGAGTCTGTGATGTGCCAGTTGTTCCACAAGTCTTGATCTTGCTATTATGCTATGATAGCTGTGCCTGAGTTAAGGCATCACTCGGGGTGTTGCGTTGCTGGTGTGAGGTGTACCCAGCAACGCCTGCCAAAGGTTTTGGCCGGGGATTGGTAAACCCGTAACCTCCGTTTGTATCGCTTAACCCGGTGACACACAGCATCACTGTATAGCAGTCGGGTCAGGGCGCTACAGAAAGTGATTTCAGAAAGTAACTTGCAGGTTCTTGGTTGCCAATCAAGTCCACTGCAAGGGTCCAAGCAATGTTTAGACAGGGAACAAGAAATTCTTCAACAGGTTGCAGAGACTAGTCTTGCAAGCAAAAAGGTTTTAGCAGGTTTAAGGCAGAAGCAAATTTAAAACACAAAGTTCACTCTTTTCTGGGTTGTCAAGCCAGATCAAAGTAAGTTAACAAGCATAAGAGGCTAGGGATGGAATTTCAACACACAAGTATGCAGGGACTAGCCTTACACACACAGATCAAATCACACAACAAGCAAAACATGCAAACATTCAGTAGAGGCAGAGAACTGTGTCACTCAATTCACTGCAATATCCAAACTTTTACAAGCTCTACTTAAAGATGAATGATCTACTCAGTTCGACACAAGATTACAAAGAAGATTGAAGAGAGTTCCTTGGCTGAAGCTCACTGAAAACCTAGTCGAAGCAGGGGAAGCAGAGGTGAAGAGAAGGATGGAAGCAGAGTTGCAGAGCATGATCTTCTGGTCACCAAGGCCTTGGGCTTCTTCTCCTGGACTCCATGTTCATCTTGTTCTTGTTCTTGGTCTTGTTCTTCTCTGTTCTTGAGGTGTTCTTGCTGTTCTTGGGGGTTGTTGGAGTTGGTGGCCGAAAGGTGTTGTGGGTGTTGTGGATGGGATGGAGTGAGGTGGATGGATGGGAATGGAGTGGAGTGGTTGCGGATGGATTGGTGCTATGGTGGTGTGGTGGTGGCTTTATACTCCCTTTAGCATTTCTGAGGTGGAGTGGCACGAGGTGGAGGAGAGGAGGAAGTTTCCCTTTCCTATCTTTAGCTCACAGTGCACATGGGGTGTTTCCAACTTTATCACCTTTTTGCCTTTTTGGCTTGCTTGATCTCCAAGTTGATCTTCCCTCCTTCTCTGGTTCAAACTTGTTTGAATTCCTTCTTATCTTCCTTGGGAACTGCTGCTGCCACACTTTTGCATTGCTTCATCTTGAATTTGGAGAACATGAGTTAACTGACAGAAATTGCACTTCTGTCAGTTACTGTTCACTGTCGGCACAGAGAAGGTTTTGATCTTTTGGCTAGATTTCTTCTTCCTCTGATGCTCCAATCTTGCTCAGTTATGCTTCATTGAACTTCCTTCAGATAGCACATGGTTGCATTTGGACTTGAACTTCGACAGTTATACTGACAAGAATTTGCATTTCATTGTCCGTGTACTGTTCATCTTCTGGCAACAGTGTTCTTGATAGCTTTTGTCTGAATTTCAACTTGATTATCATGTCCATCTTCTCTGCTGTATTGGGATCACATCAGTGGTGCTTCTTGCTTCACTTCTGCACTAAATATTCTGAAGATAGTGTGACTATGCACACTGAACTGCAAAATGGATGTAAAGTGCTATAAATTGCAGATAAATGCAATACTGGATGATATACAGAGAGGGTTTTGGAAGGTTTTAGTGCTCTGAATATGCATATAAATGATGATGATCAAACCCCCAGACCAAAACCTTTGCTTGTCCCCAAGTAAAGCAAAATCTGATAAAAGATGATCTAGTGACAAAACTCTGATAATAGTCTGATAATGATCAGTGCAATGTCTGAAAACTTAGCAGTTCATTTAATTTGGATTCATTGCAGTTTCTGCTTATGATTAGTGCAAGTGCTAGTTTGGAAACAAATTTCTAATAGCAGGATTTAATCATTTCTAGGTTCAACAACTTTGGAATAACATGATAAGGCAGTTCACGAGGAAATTGAATAGAAAAGATCCAGATAATAGCCATAATGCATAGATGGATGTTGAAATGCATGCAGAGTCAGTGCTTCACCTACTACAGTTCCCAGAACATAGTAGGCTAATGCAAATGCATAGAATGAGTTAGTTATTTACTTTCTTGTAAGTTAACACAGTTAGTGCTTCACAAGTTACAATCCCAGGATCACAACTGCTATTGCCAAAAATTGCTTCAAGCTTCAGTTATAGAATTTTTAGTTAGTGCTTCACATACTACAATCCAAAGATCACAGTAGCTAATGCAAAAAATTACTTGTTGTTGCCAAACTTTCGGTTAGTTTCACTGTTAGTACTTCACAAATCACAATCCAGAGATCATGATTGCTAATGCAAAACATGCAAGCATGCAGAAATGTAGTTAGTAAATGGCTCTAAAAGGATCATCACATTCAGTTTCTTAGCAAATTGTATTATCAGGTATTCCAAAAGCTTTGAACAGAGAAACAAATAAATACTACATTGATAAGTGTTTCTGAACATGAACCTTTGCAAGAATGATTGACAGATAAACTGCAAGATTCTTAATAAAATGCAATGCTACTTGATCAGAACAGAGCAACACAATGAAACTTTTACTGCAACAACTTTAAATTGCCAAATTGATAATAATTCAGAATCATGGCATACAATATATTCATGCTTGTAAAATGGTTTTAGGGATTGGAATGTTTCCACCTGGTGATCACTTCTGCTCCTTGCTTCATGATAACACAGCCAATCTTCTCCATTCTCCTTTATTCCTTAACTGAAACACTAAAACAAAAGAAACACACAAAACAAGAATAGCAAATAAAGGAAATAAAAATGTAAATAATATAAAAAGGTATCAGGCTGCCTCCTGATGAGCGCTTGTTTATAGTCATGAGCCTGACTGTAGCTTCTTCATTGGTTCACGGCTGCAGAGGATGCATTAGCAGCATCCTGTAGCTCATCTTCTTCTGTAACTTCAGCATCTTCAGAATCAACTTTTCTCCCACAACATAATGCTTCATTCTCTGACCATTAACCTTGAACATTCCTTCAGTTGGACTCTGAACTTCGAAAGCACCATGTCCCAGGTCTCTCTTGATGATACAAGGTCCAAACCATCTGGACTTGAATTTGCCAGAGAATAAATGCAGCTTGGAGTCATAAACAAGCACTGTCTGTCCAATCCTGAATTCCTTTCTGAGAATGTGCTTGTCATGCCATTTCTTGGTCTTTTCTTTGTAAATCTTGGAACTCTCGTAGGCATCATGCCTCAGCTCTTCTAGCTCACACATCTGCAACTTTCTTGCATCTCCAGCTTTTCCTAAGTCCATGTTCAATTTCTTGATAGCCCACTGAGCTCTGTGCTCTAGCTCAACTGGTAAGTGACATGCTTTTCCATAGACAAGCCTAAAAGGTGACATACCAATAGGTGTCTTGTATCCAGTTCTGTATGCCCACAAAGTATCTGGTAGCTTCATTGACCAATCCCCTCTGGACTTGGACACAACTTTCTCTAATATTTGCTTAACTTCTCTGTTGGAAAGCTCAACTTGTCCATTAGCCTGTGGGTGGTAGGGTGTAGTTACTATGTGATTCTTCACACCATACTTGCTCAGTAGCTTCTCTAGCTGTTCATTGTTGAAATGAGCTCCACCATCACTGATAACAACTCTTGGTACTCCAAACCTAGGGAAGAAAACATCTTTAAATAGCTTGCAGCTGCCTTGGAATCTGCACTCACTGTAGGTACTGCTTCAACCCATTTGGACACATAGTCCACTGCAACTAGTATATGCTTGTATCCTTTTGATGATGGCAAGGGTCCAACAAAATCAACTCCCCACACATCAAACAATTCCACTTCAAGAATTCCTTGCTGTGGCATTTCATTTCTTCTTGAGATCTTTCCAGCTCTCTGACAGGGATCACACTGCTTCATATAATCATGCACATCTTTGAACAGATTAGGCCAATAAAATCCAGCCTGTAGAATTTTTGCTTGAGTTTTCATCACTCCAGCATGGCCTCCTACATGCCTGCATGGCATTGAAACATCACATCACCAATTTCTTCAGATGGCACACATCTTCTCACAATACCATCTGCACATGCTTGTACAGAAATGGTTCATCCCAATAGTAGCTCTTGGCATCATGCAAAATTTCTTTCTCTGTTGGTAGGACATGTCTGCTGGCACAATCTCACAGACAATGAAGTTTACTATGCCAGCATACCAGGGAGTACTAACTTTCACTTCCATCAGTTGCTCACCAGGTATACCATCTTGAATCTCTCTGTTTTCCGGACTGTTTATTCTAGACAAGTGATCTGCAACAGTATTTTCAGAACCCTTTTTGTCTTTGATTTCAATATCAAACTCCTGCAGCAAGAGAATCCATCTGATCAGTCTTGGCTTTGCATCCTTTTTTCTCACCAAGTATCTTATTGCTGCATGATCAGTGAAAACAATGCACTTGTGTCCCACAAGGTATGGCCTGAATTTGTCAAATGCAAACACTACTGCTAGCAATTCTTTCTCTGTAGTGGTGTAGTTGATCTGAGCATCATCAAGTGTTTTGCTTGCATAATGAATCACATGGACAGCTTTCTCCTTTCTCTGGCCAAGCACTGCTCCTACTGCAAAATCACTTGCATCACACATCAGCTCAAATGGCAAATTCCAGTCAGGTGGCTGCACTATTGGAGCTGTAACTAAAGCTTCTTTTAGCTTGTTGAAGGCTTGCATACATGCTTCATCAAACACAAACTGCACATCATGATTTAGCAGGTGAGTGAGTGGTTTAGCAAGGAGAGAGAAATCCTTGATAAATCTTCTGTAAAAACCAGCATGACCCAAGAAACTCTGAATTCCTTTCACATTTTCAGGTGGAGGTAGCTTTGCAATCACATCTACTTTTGCTTTATCCACTTCTATCCCTCTGGCAGAAACCATGTGCCCAAGCACAATACCTTCAGTTACTAAAAAGTGGCACTTCTCCCAGTTAAGGATCAAGTTCTGCTCTGAACATCTGTGCAAAACAGCTGTCAAGTTCCTCAAGCAAGTGGCAAATCTTTACCATACATGTGAAATCATCCATGAACACTTCCATGATTCTTTCAATGTAATCAGAGAATATTGACATCATACATCTCTAAAATGTGCCAGGTGCATTACACAAACCAAAAGGCAATCTCTTGTAAGCAAAAGTTCCATAAGGACAAGTGAAAGTTGTTTTTTCTTGGTCAGCTGGGTGTATTGGGATTTGGAGAAATCCAGAATATCCATCTAGGTAACAATAGAATTCTTGCCCTGCTAGTCTTTCCAGCATCTGATCCATGAAAGGTAAAGGAAAATGGTCTTTTCTTGTTGCTTTGTTCAGCTTCCTGAAATCATTAACCATTCTCCATCCAGTGACAGGCCTTGTGGTCATCAGTTTCCCTCTTCATTTTCTACCACTGTGTAGCCTCCTTTCTTTGGCACAATGTGAATAGGACTCACCCACTCACTGTCAGAGATGGGATAAATCATGCCTGCCTGGAGGAGCTTTAGGACCTCTTTTTTCACCACTTCTTGCACAGCAGGATTTAATCTTCTCTGCCCTTCTCTAGTAGGTTTACTTTCATCTTCCAAGTGTATTCTGTGTGAACAAACTTTCTCATCAATTCCCTTGATGTCATCAATAGAATATCCAATCACATTCTTGTACAATCTCAACACAGACAACAGGCTTTGCTCCTGTTCACTGTCCAAAGCAGAGCTAATTATCACTGGATGAATTTTTTCTTTCTCTAAAAAGGAGTAATTCAGATGATCAGGTAATTCTTTTAGCTCAACAATGGAGTTGTGAGCTGGCTGAGGAATTTCACTTTGTACTTCCTCTGATCTTTCTTCACAAAGATTTATTGCACAAAGTTCCTGTAAACTTGTATTTTCTGCAGTAACAAATACTTGAACTTCAGGTTCTTCTGACTGCAATTCTTTTAAGGCATTGTGAACACTCTTGTCAACAACATCAATAGCATGACATTGCTCCAAAACGTTGGGTAGATGGGAAGCATGCTTCATGCTGAATTCTGCTTGTTCTGAACCAAATTGCAGTTTCAGTGTTCCACCTTTTACATCAATTATTGCTCCTGCTGTTGCCAAGAATGGCCTACCTAGAATCATGGAATCTGAATTGTCTTCCATTTCCAGCACCACAAAATCAACTGGATAAGCAAAGTTTCCAACCTGGACAGGCACATCTTCAAGAATTCCAGCTGGTTTCCTCAGTGTTCTGTCAGCTAACTGCAGTGTCATGGAAGTGGGCTTTAGAGCTCCTAACTGCAAAACTTGACTGACAGCCAAAGGTAAAACACTCACTGATGAACCTAAATCACACAAAGCTGTGAATGTTCTTTTTCCAACCACACAAGGAATACTAAAACTTCCAGGATCACCAAGCTTCTTGGGCATATAATTCAAAATGACAGCACTGCAGTCCTCTGTCAGAGCAACTATTTCTGGATCTTCCAAGCTTCTCTTCTTTGTAATCAAGTCTTTGAAGAATTTTGCATACAAAGGGATGTGTAGTACTGCATCCATAATGGGAATGGTAATTTGCACTTTCTTCATGGTCTCCAAGAACTTGGCAAATTGCTTTTCTTCCTTGGTTTTCTCTAATCTCTCTGGAAATGGTACCTTTTGCACATCAGTTCTCTGAATTGCAGGCACTGGATCTGCTACAGTGTTATCAGGTTTTTTCACTGCCTTTTCCACTACTTTTTCCACAGAATTTTCATGCTTTTCCGCTTCAACTGTTGGTTCAACTGTCTTTTCAGGATTTACTACAGTGTTTTCAGGAACAACAGCTTGCTGTACTTGTGGTCTTCTTTGTGGAGCAACATAAGGCATCATTGGTGGTGTTTTTAGCACTGGTGCAGTGTTTACCCACTTCTGGTTGTGACCGCCTCCACTGTCTCAGTGGTTGAAATAGCTCCACACTGTTTAGGATTTTTCTATACTTGTGCAGGCAACTTATTCTCAGGCTGGACTGCTTGGGAGTTGGATATTCCAGCTGTAAGTATCTGCATTGTCTTGAAAAACAGTTCTGACTGCATCTTCATTGTTTCTTGCATTCCACTGAACATTTCTTTCTGTAGCCTCATTATCTCACTTATTTCTGCCTGACTGTTGCTTGCAAAAGCATGTGGTTGAGCTGCTTGCTGCTGTTGTTGTTGGTGGTACTGCATATTACCTTGAGGTCTAAAATTTTGTTGAGCTTGTTGACCAAAATTCTGTTGGTTCGCTTGAGGGTAGCTCTGTTGATTTGCATTCTTGTAGGAGAGGTTGGGGTGGTTCCTCCAAGCAGGATTGTAGCTCTGAGAATAAACACCTTGGTTCTGAGCATAATTCACTTCTGCCAATTGACTTTCAGGAGGAGTCAACAATGAGCACTCATGAGAAGCATGTCCTTCAATACCACATATCTGACAAGTCACTGAAACTTGATTCACAGGCACAATTGCCTTACTGTTCTTCTCCTGCATGAGCTGAGCTAGTTGGGTTGTCAGGCTGTCAAGCTTAGCTTCTATGGCATTCTGACCATTGCTAGCTTGATGTATTGGATGAACTGCTCTTTCATTGGTCCAGGAAAAGTTATGTGAGGCCATACTCTCAATAAGCTCTGTAGCTTCATCAAGGGTCTTGTTCATAATGCCTCCACCAGCAGCAGAATCAACAAAAGCTCTAGTTTGCTCTGTCAGGCCCTTGTAAAAAGTCTGCAGAATTAACCACTACTCTTGACCATGATTGGGACACATCCTGATCAGTCCTTGATATCTCTGCCAAGTATCATACAAGCTTTCACCTTCATACTGCACAAACCTTGTAATCTTGTCTCTGCACTCAGCTGCCTTGGTAGGTGGGAAGTACCTTTCAAAGAAAGCTTGAACCAAATGCTCCCAAGTATCTCTGCAATGAGCTGGCAATGCATGAAACCAAATTTTTGCAGTGCCTGACAGTGAAAATGGAAATAGCTGCATTCTAATTACTTCAGGAGGTACACCATTGTGCTTCAGAGTATTGCAATATTCCAGAAAATTCCTAACATGTTCATGTGGACTCTCTAAGGCACTGCCTTTGAATGGATTGTGTTGCACCATATTGATTAATGCAGGCTTGATCTCCCAGTTATTTGCCTGGATGGCAGGCATAACAACATCTGCATTTGAAACCTGATCCTTGGGGATCCACAAATCTCTCAATTTCTTGTCACCCATGTTGAAAACTGACTGTCTTTCCTCTGTTTCTTCTACTGAGGACACTGATGCTGCTCTTCTTCTTGCAAGAAAAGTTATCTCTGGCTCTGGATCAAATGGAGCAAGAGGAGAATCTTCAGAAGACTGCATCAACAGAAACCAAATACTGCAGAAAGGTGATCATGATTCCCCTACACACAAGCACAAACAAGAACTTTTATCAAGGGTTAGTGAACTAAACCCCCTAATAACAATTCTAGTTTCAGCTCACAGAACATCAAACATCACAGACATCACAAATTCTGCAGAAAGTTCAACAATTCAACCACACAGCCTAGTCTGCTGCACTACAAAGTTCCAAACATAAGTCAATCCCTGGCAACGGCGCCAATTTGATCAAGGAAGAGTATTAGGGGGGTTTGTTTATCGTCTCCACAGGGATCAACAAGTTTATGTTGGTTCTAAGGGTTGGCAGAAGCTAGGACAAAATCTTCAGGCTTTTTACTTCAGAGCAGAAAAGGGGTTTGGAAAAGGGTTTTGGGAAAGTGATTTCAGAAACTAACTTGCAGGTTCTTGGTTGTCAATCAAGTCCACTGCAAGGGTCCAAGCAATGTTTAGACAGGGAACAAGAAATTCTTCAACAGCTTGCAGAGACTAGTCTTGCAAGCAAAAAGGTTTTAGCAGGTTTAAGGCAGAAGCAAATTTAAAACACAAAGTTCACTCTTTTCTGGGTTGTCAAGCCAGATCAAAGTAAGTTAACAAGCATAAGAGGCTAGGGATGGAATTTCAACACACAAGTATGCAGGGACTAGCCTTACACACACAGATCAAATCACACAACAAGCAAAACATGCAAACATTCAGTAGAGGCAGAGAACTGTGTCACTCAATTCACTGCAATATCCAAACTTTTACAAGCTCTACTTAAAGATGAATGATCTACTCAGTTCGACACAAGATTACAAAGAAGATTGGAGAGAGTTCCTTGGCTGAAGCTCACTGAAAACCTAGTCGAAGCAGGGGAAGCAGAGGTGAAGACAAGGATGGAAGCAGAGTTGCAGAGCATGATCTTCAGGTCACCAAGGCCTTGGGCTTCTTCTCCTGGACTCCATGTTCATCTTGTTCTTGGTCTTGTTCTTCTCTGTTCTTGAGGTGTTCTTGCTGTTCTTGGGGGTTGTTGGAGTTGGTGGCCGAAAAGGTGTTGTGGCTGTTGTGGATGGGATGGAGTGAGGTGGATGGATGGGAATGGAGTGGAGTGGTTGCGGATGGATTGGTGTTGTGGTGGTGTGGTGGTGGCTTTATACTCCCTTTAGCATTTCTGAGGTGGAGTGGCACGAGGTGGAGGAGAGGAGGAAGTTTCCCTTTCCTATCTTTAGCTCACAGTGCACATGGGGTGTTTCCAACTTTATCACGTTTTTGCCTTTTTCCCTTTTTGGCTTGCTTGATCTCCAAGTTGATCTTCCCTCCTTCTCTGGTTCAAACTTGTTTGAATTCCTTCTTATCTTCCTTGGGAACTGCTGCTGCCACACTTTTGCATTGCTTCATCTTGAATTTGGAGAACATGAGTTAACTGACAGAAATTGCACTTATGTCAGTTACTGTTCACTGTCTGGCACAGAGAAGGTTTTGATCTTTTGGCTTGATTTCTTCTTCCTCTGATGCTCCAATCTTGCTCAGTTATGCTTCATTGAACTTCCTTCAGATAGCACATGGTTGCATTTGGACTTGAACTTCGACAGTTACACTGACAAGAATTTGCATTTCATTGTCAGTGTACTGTTCATCTTCTGGCAACAGGTGTTCTTGATAGCTTCTGTCTGAATTTCAACTTGATGATCATGTCCATCTTCTCTGCTATATTGGAATCACATCAGTGGTGCTTCTTGCTTCACTTCTGCACTAAATCTTCTGAAGATAGTGTGACTATGCACACTTGATGACTCCCAAGTGTAGGAGATCAATTGTAGTACCTTTCAATTAGAAAAGGTTGTCGAACCCACGAGGAGCTGAAGGTATTGGTTAGCAAGATTGATAAATAAAACAATAAAAGATGCAAGTGTTTTTGGTATTTTTGGTTGTATAGTTGCAATGCAGAAAATAAACAGTAGCAAGTCAAAGCTCTCAAGAGAGAAAGCCCAATCCTCTTATGTGGCAAGAGGACAAGCTCAAGTGATGTGTAACTTATATGTGGAAAACGTTCCCGAGGGCGGCATGGATATTGCTAGGCATAGAGATTTATTAAACAACACGTTGAATATCTTGTCAAGTTTTAATCTTCTTTGGACGGAGCCATTATTAGGTATAGCTAAATAAATAAACTACAACCCCTTATGATGGATCATGTGGCCAAGTAAATGACTGCACAAGAATTATTAAGACATAAAGTCCCACCATAGCATTACACTCTAAGGTCCCCGATACTAATACCCTCATAATATAACTTCATGATTCGGTCCAGGTTTACATGTCCTCCCAAGTCTCCTCAATTCATTATACTACGGTGTTCTCCTATGAGCCCATATAGGTGAAGTGTTGTGCAGTCGACGTTCGCACAACACCATCATAGAATCACATAAAAGATAAACTCTTGACAAAATACCAACACATGTATATATAAATCATTGCCAATTCATCCTATGCCCTCAGGAACATATGGGAACTACTCACAACGTGCAAACATGATAATATTCAGTGGCATAAGTGGTACAACACAATCTGAAAATATAACTTCACCACCAAATAATGACAAGTACTCAATCACAAACATGAATAGTAGCACAAGACAAGTATCTAGGGTATAGCAACTCTCAAACTACGAGGGGAACGGAGTGGATCACGGAGATGATGATGGAGATGGTGCTGGTCTTGGTGATGGTGATGATGTAGAGGCCTCCTCCCACGCCAAGGAGGAGAGGTGATGACGATGACGATGATTTCCCCTTCTCCGGAGCTCCGGAGCAGCAGGATCTGATCCCCCTCGGAGGGAATCAGGAGTTTCGCCGCCGCCGCGGCCTCGGATGGTTTGGAAAATTAGGGCGTACTTTTCGGGGAGACGAAGGCGTCGATAAAAAGCCCCAGGCGAGGAGGTGCCCGAGGCGCCATTTAGTGGGTCCCACGCGGCCAGTATGGCCGCGTGGGCCACCCTTTTGGGCCTCGTGGCTCTCCTCTCTTCGGTCTTCTTCCCTCTGCCTTTCTCGACGAAAAACCAGCTGTGTAATTTTCCTTTTATTATTTGGGTCCCTGTAGCTCCTGAAACATTAAAAACAAGAAAAAGGAGGTTTTCTGCCTCCCAGAAATTAAATACCAAAAATAGGGACTTTGTATGAAAGTCCCATAAATCATCTAAAACATGTAAAAATAATGATATAACAATGCAAATAACATTCTAATATGATACTAAAAGTTGTATAAATGATGATATAAAATGCACGTATCAACTCCCCCAAGCTTAAACCTTTACTCGTCCTCGAGTAAGTAAGGACATAGATCATTACATGCATCAATGGACTTATGGTTGATAAATAAATACGAGCATTGTATCATCATCATATTCAATTGCAATGTAAGATTAATGAACTAAAACTCATACACATGAGGGCAACATAAGTAGAAGCTCTAGCAATCACCCCTTACTTTTGAAAGCAAATAACCATTGTATGTTGGACAATTGAATCATACTATTTTTCACATGCTTTTGCTCTTATGGCAAGCATTATAATATTTTATACTTTGCTGAAATTTAAAGACAAGATAAACTCTCATTGGATAACAAGTTAAAGAAGACAAATGAAAAGATAGATATAAATTGTTTACATCTTGCTTCACTAGTAACTAGTGCAAACTTTAGTCATGGATATTCAATCAAGTTCCTATGCTCTATACAACCTTTATCTTACACTTTCCATGGCTAACTGAATTTTCAGGTGCCTTCCTTTTCATTCACTTTCAAGAGCATAAGTATTGAAATATCCATGATCATTAATTTGCTCAAAAGATACTAGATTCTAACAAGAGTGTTTCATATCCTTTTCATTAACCCTTCCTAACTTTTTATCCTACAAGACTATATCTCAACCTTAAACTATTAATTTTCAAGTCATATTGACTCATTCTTTTATTATTTTATAATGAGATAATTCTACAATTGTCCAACACACTCAAGTTAATTAATTCAAGGCAAGATGTGACTGAAACTTCTAAATATGCCACGCTCATTTGCATGAGTGTTACCCATAAATCTCCAAACAAGAGAATCATGGATGACACCATACTTTAATATTCATTGATAAACCACAAGATAGAGATACATGATAATGCTCCATGAGCTCACACACGCCTAAGAGATATTGATAACTAAACGATAAAAGCAAAACACACCATGACTAGATAGATATGATAAACTAGTAGAGATAAAGACTAGGTGGAACTCCCCCAAGCTTGACGTTTGCTAGAGCCTCCTTTGCTGCGGCCTCCTCCTTCTCATATTCTTCCTCCCATTCAGCCATCTTCCATGGGAAAGGCCTTCCATCACGGAAAGATGTAGGTGGATCATTGTACCTGAGGGTGGCAGCTGCTGCAATCTTCTTGAAGCGTTCTTCATACTCGCAGTTCTGGTTCTCTACATCCCACATAAAGCATTGGATCTTCTCCATCTTCTCGATGACGTCCTTGTATCTTTCCTCTAGATCTTCGAGCCTCCTTGTACTCTTCAACCTTCTTCTCCAGCTCCAGGTTCATGAAGTGATGAGCATCAAGGCTGCGGTAAACCACAGTGCCATACCTGAAGGTCTTGTCTTCCAGATCATCCAGCCTTTCCTCCACCGTGCCGGTGGCCTTGGGAGCCTTCACCTCCTCCACGAGCACACCCTCCTTGAAGGTCACGGCCTTCGGTGGTGCCATCACGGAGTTGAGGTAGCGGTTCACAACACCTCCCTTGGGGACGCTCTCCCCTCATGGTTGGATCCGGAGCAAGACATGGCTAAAACCTGACAGACAGAAACAGCAAAAGCAAAGATCGCTCGAGAACGCTCGGTGCGAGATTAGATCGGAAGGGGGTATATATTGACGTTTTTAGGTCAAGACGAAGCGTCGGAGAGAAAACGAGACGAAAAGGGACTCCGAGGGGAAAGGAGTGGCCCACGCGGCCAAGATTCGGCCGCGTGGGACCCCTTTTTCCTTCCTCGGGTCTCCGCTTCGTCCAGTTTTCTTGTCCCACACGTTAATTTCCATAAAAAATGACTTCCGTAAAATATTACGCAATTCCGAGAAACTTTCCAACACAAAAGTTACCTTTATTGATTTGGGTTTCTGAAACTGCACGATTCTCTCAATTACCTCCTCCGGTGTTTGTAAATTCAACTTTTCCACCATTCCGATGAAGCTCTTTCCTGCAATATAATGTTTAAGGCGTTGTCCATTGACTACATGAGGTTTACCTTTCATATCACCGTGAAGACGGATAGCTCCTGAACGGTACACCTCCTGTATCACTAATGGTCCCTGCCACTTTGAAGCTAACTTCCTGCAGAAAACTTGAAACGAGATTGTACAATAAAACTTGATCACCTACTTTGAATTCTTTTCTCTTAATTTTCTTGTCATGCCAAATTTAACTTTCTCTTTAAACATTCTAGCACTTTCATAAGCTTCATTTCTCCATTCATCAAGTAGGTTTAAATCAAGAATTCTCTTCTCTCCGCAGTTTAAAATCAAAGTTCAATTGTTTAATAGCCCATCTAGCTTTATGTTCTAATTCAACAGGTAAATGACAAGCTTTTCCATAAACCATTTTATAAGGAGACATTCCCATAGGATTTTTAAAAGCAGTTCTATAAGCCCATAATGCATCATTAATTTTAGTTGGCCAATCAGATCTAGACTTATTCACTGTCTTTTCCAAAATGAGTTTAATTTCCCTATTACTTAATTCAACTTGTCCACTTGTTTGAGGGATGATAAGGAGATGCAATTCTATGGTTAACATCATATTTTGCCAATGTTTTTCTAAGAATACCATGCAAGAAATGAGAACCACCATCAGTAATTAAAAACCTAGGAACACCAAACCTGGGGAAAATGATGTCCTTGAGCATCGTCATTGCTGTGGCATGATCTGCACTTTTGGTTGGAATTGCTTCCACCCACTTTGTAACATAATCCACTGCAACCAAAATATGAGTATGCTTTGTCTTTGATCTGGGAAAGGCCCATAAAGTCAAAACCCCAACATCAAATGGCTCAAGTGGCAAAGAATAATTCATAGGCATTTCATTTCTCCTACCAATATTTCCTACTCTTTGACATTTATCACAAGATTTAACATATTCAGCACAATCCTTAAATAAAGTAGGCCAATAAAACCAGATTGTAATACCTTTGCACCTGCGATCTCCTGCATGATGCCCTCCATAGGGACTGTCATGACAATCTCTTATAATAGCCTGTTGTTCATGCTCAGGTACACAACGTCTAATAATACCATCCACACTTTTCTTATAAAGGAAAGGATCATCCCAAAAATAATGTCTAAGATCATAAAAGAATTTCTTTCTTTGTTGAAAGTGAAGTGTGGAGGTAAACTTTACCAACAATAAAATTTGCATAGTTGGCAAACCATGGAGATGCAACTTTAGCACTAGAAACATTAACAATTGCAAGTTGTTCATTAACAAAGCTATCATTAATAGGAATAGGATCATCAGGTATATTTTCCATTCTAGAAAGATGATCAGCTACTTGATTATCTTCCCCTTTCCTATCAACAATGTGTAAATCAAATTCTTGCAATAGAAGTACCCATCTTATTAATCTAGGCTTAGCATCTTTCTTATCATTAAGTATTTAATAGCAGAATGATCAGTATGCAATGTGACTTTGAATCAGTAATATAAGGTCTAAACTTGTCACAAGCAAATAGCACTGCTAAAAATTCTTTTTCAGTTGTAGCATAATTCTTTGAGTGTTCTACTAGCATAATAAATAACATTCAGTTTCTTATCAACACGTTGGCCCAAAACAGCCCCAACTGCATAATCACTAGCATCACACATAATTTCAAAAGGCAATTTCCAATCAGGAGGTTGAATAATAGGAGCACTTATTAAAGCATTCTTCAAAATATTAAAGGACTCAATGCAATCATCATTAAAAGAGAAAGGAACATCCTTTTGCAAAAGATTGGTTAGAGGTTTTGATATTTTGGAGAAATCTTTAATAAACCTACGGTAAAAACCTGCATGCCCAAGAAAACTTCTTATACCTTTGATGTCCCTTGGGTATGGCAGCTTTTCAATAGCTTCTATCTTTGCTGGGTCAACTTCTATTCCTTTCCAGAAATCTTATGCCCAAGAACAATACCTTCAGTAACCATGAAGTGACACTTCTCCCAATTAAAACTAAGTGTTGGTCTTCACAACGCTGCAAAACTTTGTTAAGGTTGAACAAGCAATTATCGAAGGAAGTACCATACACAGAAAAATCATCCATAAAACTTCCATTATCTTTTCAATATAATCAGCAAATATAGCATTCATGCATCTTTGAAAAGTAGCAGGAGCATTACATAACCGAATGGCATTCTCCTATAAGCAAATGTACCATATGGGCAAGTAAAAGTGGTCTTTTCTTGATCATCCTTATGGACAGGAATTTGTGAGAAACCTGAATAACCATCTAAATAGCAAAAGTGAGAGTGTTTAGATAACCTTTCTAACATTTGATCAATAAATGGCAATGGGTAATGATCTTTACGAGTTGCTTTATTTAACTTCTGAAATCAATACACATCCTATAACCAACAACAGTACGTTGAGCCACAAGTTCATCCTCATCATTTGGAACAACAGTCATTCCACCCTTTTTAGGAACACAATGAACAGGACTAACCCACTTACTATCAGCTATGGGATAAATGATACCAGCTTCAATAAGTCTTATTACCTCTTTCCTTACCACTTCTTTCATTTTTGGATGGAGACGGCGTTGATAATCAACAACAGGTTTTGCATCCTCTTCCAAATTAATTTTATGCATACATAGAGCTGGGCTTATACCTTTAAGATCATCAAGTGAGCTTTAAGCACATCAAGTAATTTCTCTTCTTCTTCAGCTGAAAGGTTAGCACTAATAATGACAGGATATATGCTCTTCTCATCCAAATATGCATATTTCAGATTTTAGGCAAAGGTTTAATTCAAAACTAGGATCCCCTTTAGGTGGTGGTAGCACTCCTAAATTATCAGGTGGGATATGCAATTGTAATTGTGGTGGTTGTTGCCATAATATTTGTTCTAAAGCTCTTTTTCTCATCATTAAATGGTTCATCTTGATTAAGCATATAACGTTCTACACATCTGATGAAGCTACAGCTATATGAGCAAGAGTTTCAATTAATCTTCAGAAATTGGCTCTTTCTCAACATGTTTATCAGCAAATTTGGAAAAGTTGAATTCAAGTTTTCTCCAGCACATTTAATAAACACTTTCTCTTTAGCAAATTAATTTCAGCACCAACAGTGTGTAAGAAAGGTCTACCAAAAATGATAGGACAAAATGAATCTTGAGGACAACCAAGCACAATAAAATCAGCAGGATATTTTATTTTGCCAACCAATACTTCAACATCTCTAACAATTCCAAATGGACTAATATAATCTTTATTAGCAAGTTGAATTGTCATACCTGTCTCTTCCATAATGATAGGATCAATATCAGGCTTGATTTCAAGATAAAGAGAATATGGAATGACACTAATACTTGCTCCAATATCACATAGACCATGATAACTTGAAGTCCCAATAGAGCATGATATAACAGGTTTACCAACTTGGCCGAATTACCTTTGATGACTTTAGTAGCATCTTCACATAAATAAACATCAACAGGGTCTTCTTCATTTAATTGTTTGATAATGAAATTTGACTGTTGACTTCCACCTGTTCATAAGGCTGAGAACATCTTCTTTTACTCTTGTTAGTAACAGCAATAAGTAAATTCTCCTTAACTTGGTTTGGATATGGAGGTGGTTCAACATACTCCTCAATTGTCACAGATGACACTGGTTCTACCTGTTTAATAACTTTAGGAACAACAATAGATTGTTTAACAGGTTCAACATAAACTTCAAACCACTTTTAGGAACACAATATGATCAGCAAAACCTTTAGCTATCTCAATTATAACATAAGGATCAAGACCAAAAGTATCACTCAGATTTTTAAACAAATAGAAGTAGAGAAGTTCTCTACACATGAATATCCATAATCAAATAGGGCTCATTACCTTTATCAAGATCCCAATGACTAGTTTTCAGAAATAGTCTCCAATAAATTCCATGCTTCTTCTTCAGTATTATTAGTAAAACTTCCACCAGATGAATTATCCAGAATTCCTTTGTTTCATGGTAGCCTCACATAAAAGTTTATCAATATAAGTTTCCTTGTAAGATCATGACAAGGATTCTTGCGAAGGAGTTCCTTTAACCTCCCCCAAGCTTGAGTAATACTCTCTCCCAGATGTGGCCAGAAATTAAATATATAGCAGCGGTTCTCATAAGCTTCTTTAGGAGTAAAATATTTAAGAAAGAAAACCTTCCTCAAATACTCCATTCAATATGACTCTTCATCCAAAGACCTGTACCAATACGAGCATTACCAGATAAAGACAAATATAATAGCTTCCTTTTTACCTGATCCTCAGAAATACCAGGAAGTCTAAATAAGCCACATATGTCTTCAATTTCTCCATGTTCACGTGCAGACTTAGTTCCATCCCTGTAAATGGATTTTTCATAACTCTTTTAACATGACCAATGGGAATTTTAAATCCCACTTTAGGTACCTCAGACACAGTAGTTTCAACCACTTTAGGAGTAGTGGCATAAGCACTTTCATATAAGCAAGATGCAGCGAGGCACGATTCATAAATGCCATAGTAACAATGAGATAAAGAGTAAATAAAATTCAGCTTTCAAGTTTCCTTACCAAACTTCTTACCAATAGCGCTACGCTCCCCGGCAACGGCGCCAGAAAAGTATCTTGATGACTCCCAAGTGCAGGAGATCAATTGTAGTACCTTTCAATTAGAAAAGGTTGTCGAACCCACGAGGAGCTGAAGGTATTGGTTAGCAAGATTGATAAATAAAACAATAAAAGATGCAAGTGTATTTTTGGTTGTATAGTTGCAATGCAGAAAATAAACAGTAGCAAGTCAAAGCTCTCAAAGAGAGAAAGCCCAATCCTCTTATGTGGCAAGAGGACAAGCTCAAGTGATGTGTAACTTATATGTGGAAAACGTTCCCGAGGGCGGCATGGATATGCTAGGCATAGAGATTTATTAAACAACACGTTGAATATCTTGTCAAGTTTTAATCTTCTTTGGACGGAGCCATTATTAGGTATAGCTAAATAAATAAACTACAACCCCTTATGATGGATCATGTGGCCAAGTAAATGACTGCACAAGAATTATTAAGACATAAAGTCCCACCATAGCATTACACTCTAAGGTCCCCGATACTAATACCCTCATAATATAACTTCATGATTCGGTCCAGGTTTACATGTCCTCCCAAGTCTCCCTCAATTCATTATACTACGGTGTTCTCCTATGAGCCCATATAGGTGAAGTGTTGTGCAGTCGACGTTCGCACAACACCATCATAGAATCACATAAAAGATAAACTCTTGACAAAATACCAACACATGTATATATAAATCATTGCCAATTCATCCTATGCCCTCAGGAACATATGGGAACTACTCACAACGTGCAAACATGATAATATTCAGTGGCATAAGTGGTACAACACAATCTGAAAATATAACTTCACCACCAAATAATGACAAGTACTCAATCACAAACATGAATAGTAGCACAAGACAAGTATCTAGGGTATAGCAACTCTCAAACTACGAGGGGACGGAGTGGATCACGGAGATGATGATGGAGATGGTGCTGGTCTTGGTGATGGTGATGATGTAGAGGCCTCCTCCCACGCCAAGGAGGAGAGGTGATGACGATGACGATGATTTCCCCCTTCTCCGGAGCTCCGGAGCAGCAGGATCTGATCCCCCTCGGAGGGAATCAGGAGTTTCGCCGCCGCCGCGGCCTCGGATGGTTTCGGGAAAATTAGGGCGTGGCTTTTGGGGAGGACGAAGGCGTCGATAAAAAGCCCCAGGCGAGGAGGTGCCCGAGGCGCCATTTAGTGGGTCCCACGCGGCCAAGATTCTGGCCGCGTGGGCCCACCTCTTTTGGGCCTCGTGGCTCTTCTCTTCGGTCGTCTTCCCTCTCCTTTCTCTCGACGAAAAACCAGCTGTGTAATTTTCCTTTTATTATTTGGGTCCCTGTAGCTCCTGAAACATTAAAAACAAGAAAAAGGAGGTTTTCTGCCTCCCAGAAATTAAATACCAAAAATAGGGACTTTGTAAGAAAGTCCCATAAATCATCTCAAACATGTAAAAATAATGATATAACAATGCAAATAACATTCTAATATGATACTAAAAGTTGTATAAATGATGATACAAAATGCACGTATCAACACTGAACTGCAAAATGGATGTAAAGTGCTATAAATTGCAGATAAATGCAATACTGGATGATATACAGAGAGGTTTTTGGAAGGTTTTAGTGCTGTGAATATGCATATAAATGATGATGATCAAACATGACTAGTGTTTGAATAATATATATATGGAGAGTGATGATCTCATTTGTGTGCATTTTGTATTCAAATGCAAGATCATAAATAATGCACACATCTTGGGGGGAGCAATCCTATATGCCTTTTGAACATTAGTTGTCTTCGTTTGGTATTTGATCCCAATGACGTGTCTCTTTGGAAGACAAACATTTTTCGTCTTGGTACTTTGTGCCATCATGAAAAGTGTAGAGGGTTTGGTTTATTCCTTGATGATGTTTTCATCATTTGGTATCTTGCCTTCATTTGGTATCTTTTCAAAGTGGTATCTTCTATCATGTGTTGATCTTGGTTTTTGATATAATTTGGACAATTCTTTTTCTTGTCACACTTGCGAGTGCTTTCTTGATTTAATTGGTGTTTTGTACAAATTGTATCTCTTTTGGTTCTTGAAAGTCTTGTGTAGGCATATTTACTATATGTATATCTTATGGCATTCTTACTTTTGTTGATCCAATATATAGGATAAACTCCATCAAATCCTAAATGGCTAAGATGTGCATGAAATTCAATTTCATATCAATATGCACATATTTATGTGGAGTTTGTCCTATGTATTGTAGTTGCTCTAACTACTTTGGACCCAATGAGTTTGGGTTCCAGGTGTACTTGAATTTGTTTTAGGTACACTTGAGTTTGGGTTCCATCTACAAGGAAGGTGTTGTCATCATGTGTTATTGGAGCCAAGCTTGGATGATCATGAGCTCCTATCTTCTACATCACCAATGCTATCTCGGTAACAAGTATCTACCTCATGCATACTTTTCTAGCTTTCAACCTTGTGTAGGTTGTTTCATGGCATGAATCTCTTTTGTTGCAATTCATTTGGTTCTTGCAAAACAACTTTATTGCAAATGTGGGCAAGCCGGGATGATTACATATCAAGGGGAATCATGATTCACCAATCCCAAATATGTTAATCTAGCACTTTCTACTCTATGTCTCACATATGCAATATTGATACTTTTCAAAATCATTTGCCTTTTGAGATACTTGTTATCTTTCTCGGAGCATCCCATTTTTCACCTTATCCCTTGTGGATATTTTTGATGCTATGATGAGTGTGTGTTGGAAGTTCATCTATATCCCTTTAAGATAAAATTGAGCTTTGTGCTATGCCTTTAAGCAAAGATCTTATTGGTGTATTTATGACTCCCTCTTGGATATCATGTTCTTTACCTTTGTACCTATTTTGTGTGTACATGTTTATTTGTGGACGTATATCTTTGTGATTGGTGTCTACTTAGAAATTTATACACATGAGAATAGTTACATCTTTAATTGGTATTCCAATTCCTTAGTGACCACCTCTTATTGTTTTTGATTCGTTGGTGGTTTCTAAATGGCACAAGCTTTGTTTTTATTTGTTATGATTTTGCATCTTAATAAGCTTGTGGACCTATTTGCTAGATGTTCTTTGGTTTGTGTTCTATACTATCTAGGAGGGAGTGATGATTCCATGTTGTGCACACTATATTGAAATACAAATCCTTATTGTGCACGTACCTTGGGGAGTTCCCTCTTGATTGTTAGAACACTTGGTTGATCTTATCATAATATCTTCTTATCTTCAATTGGTTTTTCGGAACCTTTGATTGGTTACTTCTTTTGTCGAAGTATCTTTCAACTTGATTTTCTTTTGCAATTTTTGGATCCTCGATATAGTTTGATCTCCCTCCATCTATTCGTCATTGGATATGTGTATTTGATTTCACTCATATTATGAGAAATGCACACATTATGGGGGAGCTATTACTATATTGGCCTTCTAAATTTTTCCTCCCATTTCGGCAATCGATGCCAATGGGGGAGAAGTTTAGAGGGTTTAAGGGAATTTCGTTTTATGCTTTAGTTTCGTTCTTAAGCATTTGCTTTTCTTGCTCTTGCATCCTTTCTCTTTGTGGTGCATGGTTGCTTAATTCATTATATGCTCTTTGTGGTGCATGGTTGCTTAATTCGTTATATAAACCCTCGTAAAAGGGATTGTCATCAATTACCAAAATGGGGAGATTGAAAGTGCATGTGTTGCCCCATGCGTGGTTTTGGTAATTAATGACAATCCTTATGGACTGATGACTCCCAAGTGCAGGAGATCAATTGTAGTACCTTTCGAATAGAAAAGGTTGTCGAACCCACGAGGAGCTGAAGGTATTGGTTATTAGAAATGATAAATAGACAATAAAAGATGCAAGTGTTTTTGGTATTTTCGATTGTATAATTGCAAGAGAGTGACAATGCAGCAAATAAATGGTGACAAGTAAAAGCTCTCAAAGAGAGAGAAAGCCCAATCCTCTATGTGTAAGAGGACAAGATCAAGTGATATGTAACTTATATGTGGAAAATGTTCCCGAGGGCGGCATGGATATTGCTAGGCATATAGATTTATTAAACAACACGTTGAATATCTTGTCTAGTTTTAATCTTCTTCGGACGGAGCTATTATTAGGTACAGCTAAATAAATAGACTAAACCCCTTATGATGGATCATGTGGCCAATTAAATGACAGTACAAGAATTATTAAGATATAAAATCCCACCATAGCATTACGCTCTAGGTCCCCGATACTAATACCCCGTAAAGTAACTTAATGATTCGGTCTCAGGCTTTCGTGTCCTCCCAAGTCTCCCTCACGCCATTACACTACGGTGTTCTCCTATGAGCCCATATAGGTGAAGTGTTGTGCAGTCGACGTTCGCACAACACCATCATAGAATCACACAAAAAGATAAACACTAGACAAAATACCAACACATGTCATATATAAATCATTGCCAATTCATCCTATGCCCTCAGGAACATACGGGAACTACTCACAACGTGCAAACATGGTGATATTCAATGGCATAAGTGGTACAACACAATCTGAAAATATAACTTCACCACCAAATAATGACAAGTACTCAATCACAAACATGAATAGTAGCACAAGACAAGTATCTAGGGTATAGCAACTCTCAAACTACGAGGGGGACGGAGTGGATCACGGAGATGATGATGGAGATGGTGCTGGTCTTGGTGATGGTGATGATGTAGAGGCCTCCTCCCACGCCAAGGAGGAGAGGTGATGACGATGACGATGATTTCCCCCTTCTCCGGAGCTCCGAAGCAGCAGGATCTGATCCCCCTCGGAGGGAATCAGGAGTTTCGCCGCCGCCGCGACCTCGGATAGTCTCGTAAAAATTAGGGTGTTACTTTTCGGGCGAGACGGAGACCTCGTTAAAAAGCCCCAGGCGAGGAAGTGTCCGAGGCTCCATTTGGTGGGTCCCACGCGGTCAGGGAATCTGGCCGCGTGGGCCCACCCATTTTGGGCCTCGTGGCCTTCCTCGCTTGCTTCTTCTTCCCTCTGGTGTTCTCCCGAAGAAAAACCAGCTGTGCAATTTTCCTTTTATTAATTGGGCCTTCGTAGCTCCTGAAACAATAAAAACACGAAAAATGAGGTTTTCTGCCTCCCAGAAATTAAATACTAAAAATAGGGACTTTGTAGGAAAGTCCCCTAAATCATCTAAAACATGTAAAAACAATTATATAATTATGCAAATAACATCCTAATATGGTGGTATAAGTGGTATAGATGATGATATAAAATGCACGTATCAACTCCCCCAAGCTTAAACCCTTACTTGTCCTCAAGTAAGTAAGGACATAGATCATTAAATGCATCAATGGACTTATGGTTGATAAATAAATACGAGCATTGTATCATCATCATATTCAATTGCAATGTAAGATTAATGAATTAAAACTCATACACATAAGGGCAGCATAAGTAGAAGCTCTAGCAATCACCCCTTACACTTTGAAAGCAAATAACCATTGTATGTTGGACAATTGAATCACACTATTTTTAGCATGCTTTTGCTCTTATGGCTAGCATCATAATGTTTAATACTTTACTGAAGTTTAAAGACAAGATAAACTCTCATTGGATAACAAGTTAAAGAATACAAATGAAAAGACAGATATAAAATTATTTGCACCCTTGCTTCACTAGTAACTAGTGCAAACTTTAGTCATGGATGTTTCAATCAAGTTCTTATGCTCAAACAACCTTTATCTCACACTTCCATGGCTAACCGAATCCTCGGGTGCCTTCCTTTCATACGCTTTACAAGAGCATAAGTATTGACACATCCATGATCATTCATTTGCTCAAAAGATACTAGATTCTAACAAGAGTGTTTCATATCCTTCTCATTAACTATTCCCAACTTTTTATGCTACAAGACTATATCTCAACCTTAAACTTATTAATTCTCAAGTCATAATGACTCACTATTTTCTTATTTATATTGAGCTAGATTCTACAATTGTCCAACATACTCAAGTTAATTAAATTCAAGGCAAGATGTGACTGAAACCTCTAAAATAAACCACGCTCATTTGCATGAGTGTTACCCATAAATCTCCAAACAAGAGAATCATGGATGACACCATGCTTTAATATTCATTGATAAACCATAAGATAGGGATACATGATAATGCTCCATGAGCTCACACAAGTCTAAAAGAGATTGATAACTAAATGATAAAAGCAAAACACACCATGACTAGATAGATATGATAAACTAGTAAAGATAAAGACTAGGTGGAACTCCCCCAAGCTTGACGTTCTGCCAGTGCTTTCTCTGCTGCAGCCTCTTCTTTCTCATATTCTTCCTCCCATTCAGCCCTCTTCCATGGGAAAGGCCTCCCATTGTAGAAGGAGTTAGGTGGATCATTATACCTGAGGGTAGCAGCTGCTGCAATCTTCTTGAAGCGCTCTTCATACTCACAGTTTTGATTTTCCACATCCCACAGTAGAGCTTGATGCTTATCCAACTCAGATGTGACATGTAGATACCTCTTCTCCAAGTCCCCAGCCTCTCCTTGTACTCTTCAACCTTCTTCTCCAGCTTCAGGTTCATGAAGTGATGAGCATCAAGGCTGCGTTCAACAACAGTATTATACCTGAAGATCTTCTGTTCCAGGTCCTCCAGCCTCTCCTCCACCGTGCCAATGATCTTGGGAGCCTTCACCTCCTCTATGAGCATCACGCCCTCCTTGAAGGACAAGGTCTTCATTGGTGCCATCACGGAGTTGAGGTAGCGGTTCACAACACCTCCCTTGGGGAAGCTCTCCCCCTCATGATCGGATCCGGAGCTAGACATGGCTAAAACCTGACAGACAGAAACAGCAAAAGCAAAGAACGCTCGAAAGCTCTCGGTACGAGATTAGATTGACGAAACGGGGTATATATTGACGGTTTTTAGGGCAAGACGAAGAGTCGGAGTCGAAAACGGGACGAATCGGGACTCCGAGGGGCAAAAGGAGTGGGCCCACGCGGTCAGGGAATCTGGCCGCGTGGGACCCCCTCTTTTCCTTCTCGAAGCTCCGTCACGTCCAATTTTCTTGTCCCACACGTTAATTTCCATAAAAAATGATGTCCGTAAAATATTACGCAATTCCGAGAAACTTCCTAGAGTAAAAGTTACCTTTTATTGATTTTGGATTTCTGAAACTGCAAACTTCTTTGCAATTACCTCCTCCGGTGGCTGTAAAATGAATTCCTCCACCTTTCCAATGAAGCTTTTTCCTGCAATATAATGTTTAAGGCGTTGTCCATTAACCACATGAGGTTTACCTTTCATATCACCATGAAGACGGATAGCTCCTGAACGGTATACTTCCTGTATCACTAATGGTCCCTGCCACTTTGAAGCTAACTTACCTGCAGAAAACTTGAAACGAGAGTTGTATAATAGCACTTGATCACCTACTTTGAATTCTTTCTTTTTAATTTTCTTGTCATGCCAAATCTTAACTTTTTCTTTAAACATCCTGGCACTTTCATAAGCTTCATTTCTCCATTCATCTAGTAGGTTTAAATCAAGAATTCTCTTCTCTCCAGCAGTTTTAAAATCAAAGTTCAATTGTTTAATAGCCCATCTAGCTTTATGTTCTAATTCAACAGGTAAATGACAAGCTTTTCCATAAACCATTTTATAAGGAGACATTCCCATAGGATTTTTAAAAGCAGTTCTATAAGCCCATAATGCATCGTTAATTTTAAGTGGCCAATCAGACCTAGACTTATTCACTGTCTTTTCCAAAATGAGTTTAATTTCCCTATTACTTAATTCAACTTGTCCACTAGTTTGGGGATGATAAGGTGATGCAATTCTATGGTTAACATCATATTTTGCCAAAGTTTTCCTAAGAATACCATGTAAGAAATGAGAACCACCATCAGTAATTAAAAACCTAGGAACACCAAACCTGGGGAAAATGATGTCCTGAAGCATCTTCATTGCCGTGGCATGATCTGCACTTTTGGTTGGAATTGCTTCCACCCACTTTGTAACATAATCCACTGCAACCAAAATATGAGTATGCTTTGTCTTTGATTCGGGGAAAGGTCCCATAAAGTCAAAACCCCACACATCAAATGGTTCAAGTGGTAAGGAATAGTTCATAGGCATTTCATTTCTCCTACCAATATTTCCTACTCTTTGACATTTATCACAAGATTTAACATATTCAGCACAATCCTTAAATAAAGTAGGCCAATAAAAACCAGACTGTAATACCTTTGCACCTGTACGATCTCCTGCATGATGTCCTCCATAGGGACTGTCATGACAATCTCTTATAATAGCCTGTTGTTCATACTCAGGTACACAACGTCTAATAATACCATCCACACTCTTCTTATAGAGAAAGGATCATCCCAGAAATAATGTCTAAGATCATAAAAGAATTTCTTTCTTTGTTGAGTAGTGAAGTGTGGAGGTAAAACTTTACCAACAATAAAATTTGCATAATTGGCAAACCATGGAGATGCAACTTTAGCACTAGAAACATTAACAATTGCAAGTTGTTCATTAACAAAGCTATCATTAATAGGAATAGGATCATCAGGTATATTTTCCATTCTAGAAAGATGATCAGCTATTTGATTATCTTCCCCTTTCCTATCAACAATGTGTAAATCAAATTCTTGCAATAGAAGTACCCATCTTATTAATCCTTTTCCTCATTATTAAATGGTTCATCTTGATTAAGCATATAACGTTCTACAACATCTGTTGAAGCTACAGCTACATGTGCAAGAGTTTCAATTATATCTTCAGAAATTGGCTCTTTCACAACATGTTTATCAGCAAATTTGGAAAAATTGAACTCAAGTTTTTCACCAGCACATTTAATAAACACTTTCTCTTTAGGCAAATTAATTTCAGCACCAACAGTGTTTAAGAAAGGTCTACCAAAAATGATAGGACAAAAAGAATCTTGAGGACAACCAAGCACAATAAAATCAGCAGAATATTTTATTTTGCCAATCAATACTTCAACATCTCTAACAATTCCAAATGGACTAATATAATCTTTATTAGCAAGTTGAATTGTCATACCTGTCTCTTCCATAATGATAGGATCAATATCCGGCTTGATTTCAAGATACAGAGAATATGGAATGACACTAATGCTTGCTCCAATATCACATAAGCCATGATAACT
Organism: Poa pratensis; assembly: GCA_947311845.1. NCBI lineage: Eukaryota > Viridiplantae > Streptophyta > Magnoliopsida > Poales > Poaceae > Poa > Poa pratensis. The sequence continues at coordinate 3,251,281 of CAMZMU010000058.1, read as the reverse complement.
AGAAGTCCCAATAGTTCATGATATAACAGGCTTACCAACCTTGGCCGAATTGCCTTTAACAACTTTAGTAGCATCTTCACATAGATAAACATCAACAGGATCTTCTTCATTTAATTGTTTGATAATAGAGATTTGACTGTTGACTTCCATCTGTTCATAAGGCTGAGATCTTCTTCTTTTACTCTTGTTAGAAACAGCAATAAGTAAATTTTCCTTGACTTGGTTTGGATATGGTGGTGCCTCAACATACTCCTCAATTGTCAAGGATGACACTGGTTCTGCCTGTTTAATAACTTTGGGTACAACAATAGATTGTTTAACAGGTTCAACATAAGCTTCAAACCCAGTTTTAGGAATACCAATATGATTAGCAAAAGATTTAGCTACCTCAATTATAACAGAAGGATCAAGATTAAAAGTATCACTCAGATTTTTAAACAAGGTAGAAGTAGAGAAATTCCGGCGATGGCACCACCGTAGAAGCTCCGGCCGCCGTCTTCAACTCCGGCGAGGAATCACGGGAGAACCAGGAAGCTCCGCTACCTCCCACTTCGCCACTGCCTCCGTCACGTCGTCCTGCATCGCGTGGTAACAAACCCCCTCCCAAACCACTTTTATCGTCAAGTTCGTGAATTCCGGCGATGGCACCACCGTAGAACTTAGGTTTCCGGCGAAACTCCGGCGGAAGCGCCGGTGACCATTTGGTCCAGTAGATCTAGGTCGTCCGATCTAGATCCAGTGGTTAGGATAGATCACTTACGCGAAGGGGTACGAACCAATGGGAGCATGCCACATCGCCAAGTCGCCTCGTCATCGCCTCATCATCGCTGCGTCAGCGCCACATCGAGCCCCGTCAGCGCCAGCGTGGAGAGGACTTCTGCGTTATTCTTTTTTTTCTTTACAGATAGGTCCCTGATTTTAAATCTATCACTAATTTTTATTGGCTCGGCCAAATTTTGCAAACTTTATATTTTTGGAAAGCTTATGACATGTAGAAACTTTTAGCATAGATAAAATTATGTTTTGACAAATTCAAATTGGTTCAAATTTTAAATTTGTTTGCTAAGTAAATTTGACTTAACTTGAGTTTTAAAAATTATTTTTGGGCAAATCCAATTGATTTAACTTTGTTTAATTAATACTTGGCCGCAGGAATCATCAATATATTTTTGTAGATTATTTTTCTGCGAATTTCTGTTTATTAGTATTTATCCTCTTTTTAGGAGTATTTTAATTATATTTAATGATAAAAAAATATTTTCTCCACCAAATTTTGAGCTATTTTAACTTAGAATTATTTTGAAGAGTTGAGAGGTAGTAAAAAGTACTTAGAAAATTTTGGCCTCTCAACAATTTCATTTTTTCCTTAGAAAATATTTTGATAACTATTGTGTTAATATTTTCCTTAGAAAAATTTAGCCTCTTATAACTTGGTTATTTTCCTTAGAAGTTTTAGTACCTCATATGTGACAAAGTTTTCCCTTAGAAACTTTTAGCATCTAATTAGTTGTCCACTTGTCCTTAGAAATTTTGGAACATCATGCTTGTCTTTCTTTCCTTAGGATAATTTTTAGATTTGTGCATGACATGCATATCATGGTCCTTAGATTATTTTGCACATCATACATGGCATATTTTCCATAGAATTTTTTTGTGTTGCTTGGTTATTCATTGTGTCTTGTTTGATGTGTTAGAATATTCGGAGGGAAATGAGGATTATTGCAACTGCTACTACTGTTCTCCTTGTTGCCAAGGCAAGTGGCACACCCCCATAAATTTCCTAGTATTTTTCTATGCATGACTTAGAATTATTTCCTTATATGCATGTGTTGGATAGTATTGCTATGCTAAAACTACTATCTCCTTTTTACTAGTGGTGTCTAGGAACTATATATAATGATTTAGTAGAAATATTGATGCTATGCAAAAAGGTTATTTTATAAAAAGCTAAAATTCTATTAAGTAAAGAAACACCTGGGTGGATTGGTTTTGATAAGAGGATGTTTGAGTTGAGTGTTGTCCCCAGGGGTTTTACCTGAGGGATATTCACTTGTGGATGGCCACCCAGGAACAAAGGGATCTGAAGAACTCCAAGTGAAGATTGCTTCCCGTGCAACCATTTGTCATATGGGCTCTGTCTTGACGGAGTACGTTGGTGTGAACCTGGGTCCGGAGATCGACAGATGTAGAGATGATAGGTGGGCGGTGGTCTCCTGGTGATCATGGGAACACAACTTCTGAAAAGTCTCGTCTCGATCTTCTCCTTTTACTTTTCACTAAATGAGTGTAGAGGATAGTTTGGGTTGATTGGGTCAAATGGTGAAAGTGCACAACCTCTCGAGAGTGTCAAACTAAGTACTTAGCCGTGTCCCCGGTTACGGACAATTCTGAGCAGCTGATCAAGGACGTCAACGGAGGATCCCAACATGCCAACTTCAAAATAAAACTTGTTAGTAAACAACATTAGGGACTCCCCGGGGTTTTACCGGAGATAGTCACTTGACACACTGGGGTTTTACCATGTGTTGTCACGGTTTCACTGGGGTTTTACCAGTGTTACCAATTTAATAGATGCAAAATGTTTTACAAAGTGATAAGATAAAACTAGCTTTATGCAAATTAGCCTGTGAGCTCCACCAGCCAAAAATGCATATAGGTTATTAGAGTTATTCCACTAAGTGTCCACATAGTGTCACTTGCCAGTTCCATCTTTAATGGTTCTGACCCACTCTGTTGCAAATTTTTATTTGTTGCAGATTGTTCTGACAACGAGTGAGTTTACGTTAAGGGTTTCGAGTCTGCAACCAACATGCTCGCCTGTGGCGCATGAAGATGATGGAGACTCCATGAAGAATAAATTTCCGCTGCTTTATTATTTCAAGCTAGCCTTGGGCTATGCAAAGATGTAACGAACCATTTATTTTACCAAGTTCTGGATCATTCGTGTAATAATGATACAATGTTGTGATATTCGTCTTAAACTATGTGTGCAAATGAAACGATCCAGGGGTTTGCACTATACACAGGTACCTTGCCAATTTCTAAGTGCAGGTACATTACAGATGGTATCAGAGCACTGTGTTGTCTGTAGGTTCGAAACCCCTAAGTTTGGATAGAATTAGCTTGGCCAAAAATTTATTTTACTAAGCATCAAAACATACAAAGTTTCTTTTGTTTTTAAGTACTCGTAATATCTTGACTTGTGCATTTTTATCTCATACCTTGTTCTTTCTAACTTAAGGATGAAGAGATTCGACTACACCACCGGGGAGGACATCATGGAAACTCGCTTTGGTTTCTACCTCCTCGACTTACTTGATCGCTTGAAGTTGCCCGTACCCAGGATCAAGGGCTGCATCTTGAAGAATTTCCACAAGGAAGGGTGCTGGGGAATCAAGGCGATGCAGCTTGGACGTGAGGACGAGGACAACATAGAGATCAAGGTGGTGAGCGACTCCATGGAGAAGGGACTCAACATCGTCATGCAAGATTTGATTGGGCGTCTCTGTGGACGCTACTACAAGGAACTGGGCGGACACTACTCCATTATTTTTGGAAGACGTGATGAAGAGGGAGAACCCTATGAATTCGACACCAAGGATAGGGGCAAGGCCGAGTTCGTAGGCAAGTACTTTCAGGACTTGGAGCACCAAGTCAAGGAACTTTTTGAAGATAGGCGCGAAGAACTCTTCAAAAATGATGAGCTGTGCGCCCGACTTCAGGAGAATGAAGAGAAGGTGAAGGCACAAGAAGAAGAGACCAAGGCCCTAGAAGAGAAGTTCCAAGAGCAAGACAAGAAGTACAAGAACCAAGAGAAGAGAGTCCAGCAGAAGAACAAGCAGATAAAAGAAATGAAGTTGGAGCTTGAAAGCAATGAAGTAGAACTGGAGGCAGACCGTGACTTGATCAAGCAGCTTCGTGCAGAAAAGAGAGAGTTGCAGGAGAAGAACTCTGCACTGGAGAAGGAAGTGAAAGAACTCAAGCTGATGTTTGATCAGGAAGGTTACGAGATTCAGGAGGTTGAAGAAGTTGATGATACCATGGTTGAGGGGTAGGATAGTTAGTGAGACTACCATTATCTTTCCACCTAGACGTTATCCTTCGATTTTGTACTGATCTACCAAATTGTGGTATGGCAGTACCCATGTTTAAATTTTCAGAAACCCGTGTGTTTGATTTCCTTTTGAATAGACCATGTTTTATTCGGAAAGTTAAAGTTGAGCTTGGTTTTATTGTTGTGTTTTGTTAATTTCTTGTATGGGTAGAAATTTTTCTCCTAGATCTGTCTATCTTTTACTCATCTATGCTAAAACCACAGATGCCTCCCCGTCGTGCACCTGAAAACAACAACAACAACAACAACGACAACAATGACAACAACAACTCCGAAGCTATGATGCAACAGTTGATGGCAGCGCAAACTCAGCTGATGACTATGATGGCTCAATTCATGGCCAATCAGAATGGACCGCCACCACCACCTCCTCCCCAAGTGGACAGACTTGCCAGATTCCTGAGGCTTAGGCCTAACAAGTTCTCCAATGCAACGGAGCCGATTGTGGCAGATGACTGTCTGCGTTCTGTGCACAAGGATCTGGTGACTTGTGAGTGTACCGACCCTGAAATGGTAAGGTTTACCACTCATCTGTTGGAAGGACCAGCTGCTCAATGGTGGGAAACTTATCAAATCACCCACCCCCTGGACACTCTGACTTGGGATACCTTCAAGGAAGGCTTTCGTAATGCTCATATCTCCTCGGGCATTATGAACTTGAAGCAAGAAGAGTTCAGAAACCTGAGGCAAGGGAACAAGACACTTAAGGAGTATATGGATGACTTCCAAGCACTGTCACGTTATGCCCCTGAAGACATTGATACTGATGTGAAAAGGAAGGCAAAATCCCTCAAAGGGCTAAGTGACGAGCTGAAGATTCCTCTGTCAGTCGCTTACGCCCCGAACTATCAGGCCTCCTGGATCAAGATATCATACTGGAAGACAACATCAAGAAAGCTGAAAGCAGGAAGAGGAAGCTGAGTATCAACAAGCAGCACTCTGAACCTTCATTCAAGAGGCACTTTACTCATGATGTGAACCATAGTCATAAGCATGGGAACCACCCTAGTGGAGGAAGCAATCACAAACATCATGGTCATAACCATAATGGAGGGCACAGGGGAATTGGACATGCTGGCCATAACCATAACAATGGACAGCACCGCCCAAATCCTGAACTCAAGAAGGATATTAGCCAAGTGCTTTGCTTCAAGTGCAATAAAAAGGGTCATTATGCCAATGATTGCCCAGAAAAGAAGGCCGAAGTAGCTGCCAAGCCCAACCCTTTCCAGAAAGGACATGTGAACCACGTCAACGTGGAAGAGGTCTTTGATGAACCCGATGCTGTGATTGGTACGTTCTTGCTCAATTCATGTCCAACATTAGTCTTATTTGATACTGGAGCATCGCATTCATTCATATCAAGAGCTTTTGTTAACAAACATAATCTAGCCAACTCAACCATGTTAAACCCAGTTAGAGTGAGCTCCCCCGGAGGGGAAATGCTAGTAAGCAATGAGTGTAGAAACCTAACCTTGGGTATAGGGAAACATCTCTTTCCAGTTGAGTTAATAATCCTAGAAACCCAAGGCTTGGATGTTATCTTAGGGATGGATTGGATGACTCGTTTCGAAGGAATCATAGACTGTGCAAATAGAGCTATCACTCTCACCACCCCGGAGAAAAAGAAGATCAAATTCAGATCAAAGTTCGAACTGAAGAAAGTTAGGCTAAATTCTCTTAAGGGGGTTGGCCTAGGTGATGTCCTTATAGTAAGGGAATATTCAGATGTATTTCTAGAAGAACTACCGGGAATGCCACCCGATAGAGATGTAGAGTTTCTCATTGAGCTAAAACCGGGTACAGGACCAATTGCTAAAAGACCATACCCAATCGCCACTGATGAATTGAAAGAACTCAAGAAACAACTTGAGGAGTATATGCAGAAAGGTTTTATTCGCCCAAGTTCATCACCATGGGGAGCACCAATCCTATTCGTCAAGAAGAAGGATAGTACGCAGAGGCTAGTCACGGACTATCGAGAGATAAACGAGCAAACAATCAAGAATAAGTACCCACTGTCCAAAATCAATGAGCTCTTCGATCAATTAGAAGGAGCTATTGTGTTTTCAAAGATCGATCTTCGATCAGTGTATTTTCAGATGAAAGTTAGAGAGATGGATATACCCAAGACCGCATTTGTCACTAGATATGGCTCATATGAGTACACAGTAATGCCTTTTGGGTTGACCAACGCTCCAGCTTATTTCATGAATATGATGAATAAAGTGTTCATGGATTTTCTGGACAAATTTGTCGTTGTTTTCATTGATGACATCTTAGTCTACTCCAAAAGCCACAAAGAGCATGAAGAACATTTGCGCCTGGTATTGCAGAGACTCCGGGAGCATAAGCTATATGCCAAATTCAGCAAGTGTGAGTTTTGGTTAGAACAAGTTGGTTTCCTAGGACACGTAGTGTCTAAGGATGGAATAGCAGTGGACCCTGAAAAAGTTTCTGCCGTAACCAACTGGGAATCACCCAAGAATGTGGGAGAAATCCGCAGTTTTCTAGGACTAGCGGGATACTACCGGAGATTCATTGAAAACTTCTCCATGATTGCCAAGGCATTGACTGAACTACTGAAAAAGGGTAAGAAGTTTGAGTGGACAGAAGCCTGTGAGACTAGTTTTCAAGAACTGAAGAAGCGCTTAGTATCAGCACCAGTCCTATGTCTACCAGACCTAGAGAAAGATTTCCAAGTGTATTGTGACGCTTCACATCGAGGTCTTGGGACTGTGTTGATGCAAAGTGGTAAAGTGGTATCTTATGCTTCGAGGCAGCTCAAGAAACATGAAGTAAATTATCCCACTCATGATCTGGAGTTGGCTTCTGTAGTGCATGCCCTGAAGATTTGGAGGCCATATCTATGGGGAAAGCGTTGTTGTAGCGTACCTGCACTTAGAAATTGGCAAGATACCTGTGTATAGTGCAAACCCCTGGATCGATTCATTTGCACACACAGTCCAAGATGAAATATCACAACATTGTATCAATTATTACACGCGGATCCAGTACTTAGGAAAATATCCTTTACAAATTGCATAGCACGAAGCTAGCTTTGAAAGAGTAAAGCAGCGGAAATTTATTCTTCATGGAGTCTCCATCATCTTCATGTGCCACAGGCGAAACATGTTGGTTGCAGACTCGAAACCCTTAACGAAACTCACTCGTCGTCAGAACAATCTGCAACAAATAAAATTTGCAACAGAGTGGGTCAGATACCATTAAAAATGGATCTGGCAAGTGACACTATGTGGACACTTAATGGAATAACTCTATAGCCTATATGCATATTTGGCTGGTGGAGTTCAAGGCTGTTTTGCATAAAAGCCAATTTTGCCTAACACTTTGTAAAACATTTTCTTCAAAAGTTTGAGACAATATGGCATTAAATCCATAGTCTCTTCTACCCTTGTTCACCCATCAAAATTTTACTTAAGAAATTGAGATGTTGGGAGCCTCCGTTGACATCCTTGATCAGCTGCTTGAATTGTCCGTAACCGGGGACACGGCTAAGTACTTAGTTTTTAACTCTGCAGAGGTTGTGCACTTTCACCATTAGACCCAACAAACCCAAACTATCCTCAAGCACTCAATTTGTGCTAAGGAAAAGGAGAGAGTTGAGACGAGACTTTTCAGAAGCATTTTCCCATCCCATACCGACTTGACGCGCTCCATTCTAACCATTCTACCACCACCTGTCAAGTCGGGACGAGTCCACGCAACTTAATCCATCTAGCCAGAGCCCATATGACTAATGGCTGCACGGTAAGCAACTTCACTTAGAGAAACATTGGTCCCTTTAATACCCTGGGTGGCAACCACAAGTGACCATCCCTTAGAGGTCACCCCTAAGAGATGACACTCAACCTTTCCATCATCTTCTCAAAACCAAGTCCACCCAGGTGATAAATTAACTTAGTAGAATTTAACTTTTCAATAAAACACTTTTGCATAGCATCGATAATTCTACTAAGTTATCAATAGGATTCTAGACACAACTAGTGTAGAGGAGATAGTAGTTTCAGCATAGCAATACTATCCTACACATGCATATAAAGAAATACACTAAGTCATGCATAGAAAAATACTTAGGAAATTTATGGGGGTGTGCCACTTGCCTTGGCAAACAGGAGTGTAGTAGTAGCAGTTGCAACCACTTTCGTCTCTCTCCGGAATTTCTAACAAGTCAAATAAATCACAAATAAACGCACAATCATAAATGCAACACTTAGAAAAAATATGACATGCATGAGATACAGGATGACACAATAATTATGGTATGAAAGACATGCAAACAAAATAAGTGAAAGACAATATCCCATTTAGTTAAGGCAAGGTCCAGGTTGAGCCTAAAGTAAAGTTGATAAAACAACTTGAAAAGTTGTAAGGTTATTCTAAGTTTTCACAACTTTGGTCTTCAAAAAATCTTCAACTCCTTTGTAGCTTCATTTTCAATGGTCTTCAATTAGCACTCTAGGAACTTAGTCTTAAACACAAAGGACTTGGTCTATGTACAAAGTGAAAGACAAATTATGAAGGAGGAAAAAGATAGAAAGAAAGATGTAGTAGTTGGTCTTCCAAGAATCATCTTCAGGCTTCCTTGTCGCTTGCTCCTTGGTGTGTTGACTTCATTGAAATTTGTAGACTTGATGGTTCTGTAGACTTGATGGTGTTGGCAGCATCCAGGTTGGTCTTGAATATAATTTAGTCACCATGAAGTCTAAGAGAAGAAGGAAGAAAAGAGAGAAAGGAAAGAATGACTTAGAAAATGTAGGTGATTGGTCTTCTTGAACTTCATCTTGATTTTCTTCTAAGTGTTTTTACTTCTTGGAGGTGCTTCTGGAGTCTCTTGGCTAAGTCCTTCATTGTCCTTCTAGCTTCATGTTGAAAATCCCAAGGATGACAAAATAATTTCTAAGGAAAGTACACCATTTATAAGGTGCTAAATTTTGCTAAGGAAAAGTTAACCATTTCGAGATGCCTAATATTTCTAAGGAAAAATATTGGCAAAAATAACTTTAACAAAATTTTCTAAGGAAAAGTTTGATCAATTGAGATGCAAAAATTTTCTAAGTACTTCCTAATGCATCTCAACTCTTCAACATACTCTAAGTTAAATTAGCTCGAAAATTGGTGAAGAAAATAATTTTTAAGCATTAAATATAATTAAAAATCCTCCTAAAAAGAGGTTAAATGCAAATAAATAGAAATTCGCAGAAAAATAATCTACAAAAATATTTTGATGGTTCCCACGGCCAAGTATTAATTAAACAAAACCATAGCAATTGGATTCACTCACAAAGCTATTTTTAAACTAAACTTATGTCAAAAATACTCAAACTTAGAGTTTCAAAATCACCGAAATTTAGTTTCGGTAAAAGTTAAATATTTTAACAGATCTGAGCAGATCACAATTTTCTGAATCCGTAGACATAAAGTTTGTTAAATTTGGACATACGGTTTGAGAGATATGTAATTTACAAGTTTTAACAATTTTCTGAAATGTTAGAACGATTTTTAAAAAAGAAAACGCTGACTGGGCGTTGACCATGCGTTGACTGCTGACAGGGCTTGACTTGGCGCTGACGAGGATGCTGACTGGGCGTCTGCTGGGCTGCTCGTTCCTATTGTTTCTCTTTTTTTTTTTGTTCAAAACCTTTTCTTTTTCATAACTTTGGTTTTAAACCTCCAAATGAGTTCAAACCAATTTGTAAAAACTTGTAAAATAATATTTATCTAAATAAAATAACTGGTCACAGGGTTGTAAAGAATTTCTAACTATAATTTTAAAATATTGTATAATTGCATAACTGACAATTTATTTAGTTTATGTTATAAAAAGTTTTAAATAAATTATAAGTTTGCCTCTCTGGACAGAGGATTTACTTGGAAAACGGTAACAAAAGATTTGATCAATTTCGACTTACGGATATTTAATTATATTTTAAATACTACATAATAGTGTTTTGAATATCCGAAAATAATACTTCTGTAAAACTCAATTATGATTACAGATCTGAGTACATCTGAATTTTCTGAAACCGTAGGTATAAAGATCATAAAATTTGGATGTACGGTTAATTAACTACGAATTTTACAAGATCTATATGTTTTCTGAAATCTTAAAACGAGAATAGAAAAGAATAATACACGTGGTGCGACCCTATTGGTCAGTACCCCTTGGGTAAGTGATCTAACATGATCCGTAGGATCGCGATCTAACGAACGAGATGGAGATGGACTGGGCACGGTGGTGTTCTCACCGAAAACGATGAAGTGTACGGCGACGGCGGCTCGGACGTGGTGCTTGACGGAGAACTGGTGGTCCTTCGGCTCCGGCGGTGTTCTCCTCAATAGCCCTGGTCGCGGCGAAGGAGATAGTGTCCACGGCTTCGGCTCCCGGGACTCCAAACGGTGGTGACGTGCTCGATCCAAGGTGGTTCTCCGGCGATGATCCGGCGACGATTACCGAGAGCTCTGGTACACGGTTTGAACAAAAGAGAGCTTAGGGAGGTGCGTAACAGAGAGGGGAACAAGATGTCAAGATGGGGTACGGTTGAAGGGCTTGGGTTGTCCCGAACAGTGGCGAGAAGAACCTTCCGCAGCTCGTCAATGGTGGCGGCGACGGCGAGCGATTTGGAGATCGATTTCGGCTAGGGTTTCGGAAGTTTTGAGGGCGTGGCAGCGGCACGGGGTCGGGTGTATTTATGGGGTGGATTTCGTGGGCAGGGGCAAGAGAATTTGAACGAATCGGTAGAGATTTTTGTGGAAGCGAGTTCGGTACAGGAACGAACTCTGTGTTCGTTCGAAGCTACGGAGCTAGGAGACGATGGAAAAAAATAAAGGAAAATAGGCCGCGCTACGCTAGTTGGGCCGAACTGGGCCGAGCTAGGTTGTGCTCTTGTACGTGAGGCTTGTTCCAGTTTCTATTCTCCTTTTTTTTTTAGAACACAGTACAACACAGACGCTCACAAATACGCACATACACTCACCCCTATGAACGCACGCACGCACACCCTACCCCTATGAGCACCTCTGAAGGACTGAGCCGGCAGATCTTGAGGTTGACGAAGTCACCACAGGCGCCTCGCTGTTGACGGGCACGTCACCTACCACTGAAAGAATAGCGCCGGATAATCCTGGAATAAATCCAGGTAAATGCAAACGCCCATGCCAAGTCTAGGACTTGAACCTGGGTGGGCTGGTTCCACCACAGGGAACCCAACCATCAGAGCCAAGCTCCGTTTGCAGTTTCTATTCTCCTTTGGTACGTACAAAAACATATAGGAGCGATGGCTGCGCTTTGGTGATCGGCAGGAAAAGAAAGAAAGTTTGAAGCACATGCTAGCAACGTGCTAGTGTTAGTGTAGCAAGGAAAGGAAATAAATTAGAGTGAAGCAACGTGATGGTGCAACCAAGGCATGCATGCACATATAGGATTTTGGATAGAATAGAATAAGTAATTCTAGAAAACGTGATTTTGGATATAAAGCTCCCAAAAATAGCAATTCAATTCAAGAAAACAAAATCAAATTCAAAGGAGGATATTTTAATATGGCGAAGCCAAGAAAATACGATCCAACTTGCAGGAAAAATAAATTAAAAGATTTATTCAAGTTTATGCTAAATTCATCTTAAGACTTCATGTTTAAGGAAAGTCGAGTTAAGTTTTATATTATTTTATTAAACGAAATTTTCTAGTCCTCATTATTATTATTTTTTTAAACGTTTTTCTTTTATATTTTTCACAGTTTTATTAATAACTTTTGATTTTAAACTCAGAATCGAGTCAAACCAATTTTGAAAAATTTGTAAAATCAAAACCTGTCATAATAGACATTCAACAACACTTTTCCAAAAAAATTAGAAATTAATCTTTAAATTAAGTTTAAAACAATTTGACACTTAATGTCGAATTTAAAATATGTTTTAAAACAAAACAAATGTGGCTTGAATAAAATTAAGTACCACAATTTTAAACATTTGAAAATACTTATTTACCATAAATACAATCAAAACACGACACATAAAACCAATAAGGTAAAAATAATATAAATAGCATAATTGCTATTTTATTTTTAACATTTTCTCAAATAGGTTTTCAAGTGGAAATAATATTCCAACTTTTGAAATATCAAATGCAACAATACAAAATGCAGATGAATGCATGCATGAATTTTCTTTTCAGAGCAAAATACATAATAGTTTTCAAAAGTTTTAAATTTTCCTGATTTTTCAACTTTTTGAAAAACTTGGGATGTTACAGACTACCACACTTAAAAGGAATCTCGTCCCCGAGATTCGGAGAGGCTAGAAGAAAGATAGGTTTGGGCAACTGGGTTTGGAGCATCCGGGTGGGCTACCACCCTTAAAAGAAACTTTTGTGGGTATTCAAAAATTCTCGTCTTCAGTCCCAAATTTCCTCGTATAGCATGTAGTAGCTTCTTGTTAGGATTTGAGGTCTTGAATACTTGAGTAGAACTTTCCCTCAGGGTAGAGCTGTAGAATAACCGAAGTCCGTTGAACTTTATTTGATACTGTAGGGTCACTCCATGGGTCAATCTGAAGACCAAGATGAGAGGATTTCACAACCACCACATTATCATAACTCACTTGTTGTCATCTGTGGCTTCAACTTCTCAGCTTCCAGCTTCCCTTCAACTAACGAACTCTCCTGGTAGGCAAAAACTTCCATTGCAGGTTACCTCTAAAACTTGGTTTGTGTTTATCCTCACCGTATATCATACGTTTCGGCAACACTTGCCTAACATAGGGCTATATATATTACCATTCTATGGTCTAGGCTTTTCATCATCGCCTCTCTTGTAGGTATGTCTCTCAAGACTCCTCCTTGATGTGATAGACTTCTCATATCTTCTTGTTAATACTTCAGTTGCACATTTCTGTCCCTTCTTGTTGGTTCAGTTGTTGTATTCCAAGGATAGACATGGCATGGAGCTAGGACGTGATTGTTCCTTCACACAATGAAGTAACCAAAGTTGGGAAGCTTTCCTCCGTTGAATGGCTGGTAGTACCATAGGGAACTGGTCCTCAGATACTTATTGTCAAAAGGGTAAGGCATCTGGTTTGGTTTAGCATGGATGAGTGGATAAGAAAGATACTAAGGAAGAATCCTACCCAAACACGGCAGATCAAGGCAATTCATCTTACAAACAACATCTAACAAACAATAAACAACGTGGTTCAAACACAAACAAACAATCTAGTATTGTCACACAACCAAGTTGGTATGACCAATACACTAACACGATATCGTTGTTCTAATTAAGTGGTGGTCTCTAGTCTATCTCCTTCTTGAGTGCTTTCAAGTTCTTCTTCAACTTTCTTCAAAATCTTCTAAGTGTTTGGACTCTAAATCCAAGTATTTCTCCGAGTTCTTCAATGGTAGTGCATGTACTGTTTCGTGTTGACTCGTAGAATTGCATATGAAGCAGCAGACTCAGACTTTAAGGACATGGTCATCTAGGATAAGAGAAGGTAATTTCAGAAGGTTCGACAGTAGATGAGAGTACGAAGAAGATAAAATGAAAAGTTTTGTTTATAGAAAACTGAATAAAAATAATTTTTTTTTTCAATCCTATGGTCAAACCTATTTCTGTCCAAAAGGGTTTCGAACCTACAGGCAACACAGTGCTCTGATACCATCTGTAGCGTACCTGCACTTAGAAATTGGCAAGATACCTGTGTATAGTGCAAACCCCTGGATCGATTCATTTGCACACACAGTCCAAGATGAAATATCACAACATTGTATCAATTATTACACGCGGATCCAGTACTTAGGAAAATATCCTTTACAAATTGCATAGCACGAAGCTAGCTTTGAAAGAGTAAAGCAGCGGAAATTTATTCTTCATGGAGTCTCCATCATCTTCATGTGCCACAGGCGAAACATGTTGGTTGCAGACTCGAAACCCTTAACGAAACTCACTCGTCGTCAGAACAATCTGCAACAAATAAAATTTGCAACAGAGTGGGTCAGATACCATTAAAAATGGATCTGGCAAGTGACACTATGTGGACACTTAATGGAATAACTCTATAGCCTATATGCATATTTGGCTGGTGGAGTTCAAGGCTGTTTTGCATAAAAGCCAATTTTGCCTAACACTTTGTAAAACATTTTCTTCAAAAGTTTGAGACAATATGGCATTAAATCCATAGTCTCTTCTACCCTTGTTCACCCATCAAAATTTTACTTAAGAAATTGAGATGTTGGGAGCCTCCGTTGACATCCTTGATCAGCTGCTTGAATTGTCCGTAACCGGGGACACGGCTAAGTACTTAGTTTTTAACTCTGCAGAGGTTGTGCACTTTCACCATTAGACCCAACAAACCCAAACTATCCTCAAGCACTCAATTTGTGCTAAGGAAAAGGAGAGAGTTGAGACGAGACTTTTCAGAAGCATTTTCCCATCCCATACCGACTTGACGCGCTCCCATTCTAACCATTCTACCACCACCTGTCAAGTCGGGACGAGTCCACGCAACTTAATCCATCTAGCCAGAGCCCATATGACTAATGGCTGCACGGTAAGCAACTTCACTTAGAGAAACATTGGTCCCTTTAATACCCTGGGTGGCAACCACAAGTGACCATCCCTTAGAGGTCACCCCTAAGAGATGACACTCAACCTTTCCATCATCTTCTCAAAACCAAGTCCACCCAGGTGATAAATTAACTTAGTAGAATTTAACTTTTCAATAAAACACTTTTGCATAGCATCGATAATTCTACTAAGTTATCAATAGGATTCTAGACACAACTAGTGTAGAGGAGATAGTAGTTTCAGCATAGCAATACTATCCTACACATGCATATAAAGAAATACACTAAGTCATGCATAGAAAAATACTTAGGAAATTTATGGGGGTGTGCCACTTGCCTTGGCAAACAGGAGTGTAGTAGTAGCAGTTGCAACCACTTTCGTCTCTCTCCGGAATTTCTAACAAGTCAAATAAATCACAAATAAACGCACAATCATAAATGCAACACTTAGAAAAAATATGACATGCATGAGATACAGGATGACACAATAATTATGGTATGAAAGACATGCAAACAAAATAAGTGAAAGACAATATCCCATTTAGTTAAGGCAAGGTCCAGGTTGAGCCTAAAGTAAAGTTGATAAAACAACTTGAAAAGTTGTAAGGTTATTCTAAGTTTTCACAACTTTGGTCTTCAAAAATCTTCAACTCCTTTGTAGCTTCATTTTCAATGGTCTTCAATTAGCACTCTAGGAACTTAGTCTTAAACACAAAGGACTTGGTCTATGTACAAAGTGAAAGACAAATTATGAAGGAGGAAAAAGATAGAAAGAAAGATGTAGTAGTTGGTCTTCCAAGAATCATCTTCAGGCTTCCTTGTCGCTTGCTCCTTGGTGTGTTGACTTCATTGAAATTTGTAGACTTGATGGTTCTGTAGACTTGATGGTGTTGGCAGCATCCAGGTTGGTCTTGAATATAATTTAGTCACCATGAAGTCTAAGAGAAGAAGGAAGAAAAGAGAGAAAGGAAAGAATGACTTAGAAAATGTAGGCGATTGGTCTTCTTGAACTTCATCTTGATTTTCTTCTAAGTGTTTTTACTTCTTGGAGGTGCTTCTGGAGTCTCTTGGCTAAGTCCTTCATTGTCCTTCTAGCTTCATGTTGAAAATCCCAAGGATGACAAAATAATTTCTAAGGAAAGTACACCATTTATAAGGTGCTAAATTTTGCTAAGGAAAAGTTAACCATTTCGAGATGCCTAATATTTCTAAGGAAAAATATTGGCAAAAATAACTTTAACAAAATTTTCTAAGGAAAAGTTTGATCAATTGAGATGCAAAAATTTTCTAAGTACTTCCTAATGCATCTCAACTCTTCAACATACTCTAAGTTAAATTAGCTCGAAAATTGGTGAAGAAAATAATTTTTAAGCATTAAATATAATTAAAAATCCTCCTAAAAAGAGGTTAAATGCAAATAAATAGAAATTCGCAGAAAAATAATCTACAAAAATATTTTGATGGTTCCCACGGCCAAGTATTAATTAAACAAAACCATAGCAATTGGATTCACTCACAAAGCTATTTTTAAACTAAACTTATGTCAAAAATACTCAAACTTAGAGTTTCAAAATCACCGAAATTTAGTTTCGGTAAAAGTTAAATATTTTAACAGATCTGAGCAGATCACAATTTTCTGAATCCGTAGACATAAAGTTTGTTAAATTTGGACATACGGTTTGAGAGATATGTAATTTACAAGTTTTAACAATTTTCTGAAATGTTAGAACGATTTTTAAAAAAGAAAACGCTGACTGGGCGTTGACCATGCGTTGACTGCTGACAGGGCTTGACTTGGCGCTGACGAGGATGCTGACTGGGCGTCTGCTGGGCTGCTCGTTCCTATTGTTTCTCTTTTTTTTTTTTGTTCAAAACCTTTTCTTTTTCATAACTTTGGTTTTAAACCTCCAAATGAGTTCAAACCAATTTGTAAAAACTTGTAAAATAATATTTATCTAAATAAAATAACTGGTCACAGGGTTGTAAAGAATTTCTAACTATAATTTTAAAATATTGTATAATTGCATAACTGACAATTTATTTAGTTTATGTTATAAAAAGTTTTAAATAAATTATAAGTTTGCCTCTCTGGACAGAGGATTTACTTGGAAAACGGTAACAAAAGATTTGATCAATTTCGACTTACGGATATTTAATTATATTTTAAATACTACATAATAGTGTTTTGAATATCCGAAAATAATACTTCTGTAAAACTCAATTATGATTACAGATCTGAGTACATCTGAATTTTCTGAAACCGTAGGTATAAAGATCATAAAATTTGGATGTACGGTTAATTAACTACGAATTTTACAAGATCTATATGTTTTCTGAAATCTTAAAACGAGAATAGAAAAGAATAATACACGTGGTGCGACCCTATTGGTCAGTACCCCTTGGGTAAGTGATCTAACATGATCCGTAGGATCGCGATCTAACGAACGAGATGGAGATGGACTGGGCACGGTGGTGTTCTCACCGAAAACGATGAAGTGTACGGCGACGGCGGCTCGGACGTGGTGCTTGACGGAGAACTGGTGGTCCTTCGGCTCCGGCGGTGTTCTCCTCAATAGCCCTGGTCGCGGCGAAGGAGATAGTGTCCACGGCTTCGGCTCCCGGGACTCCAAACGGTGGTGACGTGCTCGATCCAAGGTGGTTCTCCGGCGATGATCCGGCGACGATTACCGAGAGCTCTGGTACACGGTTTGAACAAAAGAGAGCTTAGGGAGGTGCGTAACAGAGAGGGGAACAAGATGTCAAGATGGGGTACGGTTGAAGGGCTTGGGTTGTCCCGAACAGTGGCGAGAAGAACCTTCCGCAGCTCGTCAATGGTGGCGGCGACGGCGAGCGATTTGGAGATCGATTTCGGCTAGGGTTTCGGAAGTTTTGAGGGCGTGGCAGCGGCACGGGGTCGGGTGTATTTATGGGGTGGATTTCGTGGGCAGGGGGCAAGAGAATTTGAACGAATCGGTAGAGATTTTTGTGGAAGCGAGTTCGGTACAGGAACGAACTCTGTGTTCGTTCGAAGCTACGGAGCTAGGAGACGATGGAAAAAAATAAAGGAAAATAGGCCGCGCTACGCTAGTTGGGCCGAACTGGGCCGAGCTAGGTTGTGCTCTTGTACGTGAGGCTTGTTCCAGTTTCTATTCTCCTTTGGTACGTACAAAAACATATAGGAGCGATGGCTGCGCTTTGGTGATCGGCAGGAAAAGAAAGAAAGTTTGAAGCACATGCTAGCAACGTGCTAGTGTTAGTGTAGCAAGGAAAGGAAATAAATTAGAGTGAAGCAACGTGATGGTGCAACCAAGGCATGCATGCACATATAGGATTTTGGATAGAATAGAATAAGTAATTCTAGAAAACGTGATTTTGGATATAAAGCTCCCAAAAATAGCAATTCAATTCAAGAAAACAAAATCAAATTCAAAGGAGGATATTTTAATATGGCGAAGCCAAGAAAATACGATCCAACTTGCAGGAAAAATAAATTAAAAGATTTATTCAAGTTTATGCTAAATTCATCTTAAGACTTCATGTTTAAGGAAAGTCGAGTTAAGTTTTATATTATTTTATTAAACGAAATTTTCTAGTCCTCATTATTATTATTTTTTAAACGTTTTTCTTTTATATTTTTCACAGTTTTATTAATAACTTTTGATTTTAAACTCAGAATCGAGTCAAACCAATTTTGAAAAATTTGTAAAATCAAAACCTGTCATAATAGACATTCAACAACACTTTTCCAAAAAAATTAGAAATTAATCTTTAAATTAAGTTTAAAACAATTTGACACTTAATGTCGAATTTAAAATATGTTTTAAAACAAAACAAATGTGGCTTGAATAAAATTAAGTACCACAATTTTAAACATTTGAAAATACTTATTTACCATAAATACAATCAAAACACGACACATAAAACCAATAAGGTAAAAATAATATAAATAGCATAATTGCTATTTTATTTTTAACATTTTCTCAAATAGGTTTTCAAGTGGAAATAATATTCCAACTTTTGAAATATCAAATGCAACAATACAAAATGCAGATGAATGCATGCATGAATTTTCTTTTCAGAGCAAAATACATAATAGTTTTCAAAAGTTTTAAATTTTCCTGATTTTTCAACTTTTTGAAAAACTTGGGATGTTACAGTTGTGAAGTATTCACAGACCATAAAAGTCTCAAGTACTTCTTTACTCAGAAAGAAATGAACATGCGACAAAGGAGATGGCTGGAATTGATCAAAGACTATGATTTAAGTCTGCAGTATCATCCAGGAAAAGCCAATGTAGTGGCTGATGCTTTGAGCCGCAAGCCCTTTGTAAATGGACTTACGGCAGGTGAATTGCCTGAAGACCTATGCAAGGGATTTAAGGACCTTCGGTTGGAAGTGGTACCTGAAGGATTCTTAGCATCATTAGAAGTGCAACCTCTTTTGATGGACAGAATCAAGGAAGCTCAGAAAGGTGACAAAGTGATGGAAGAAATCAAGAAGAACCTGAGTGAAGGCAAAGCTAAAGGTTTCCGTGAGGATGAAAACGGAACTGTGTGGTATAAGGAACGTATTGTGTTCCTGAAGATGTCGATCTCAGGAAGTTGATACTTCAAGAAGCCCATGACTCACCTTATTCCATACATCCGGGTAACACCAAAATGTACATGGATGTGAAGGAAAGATTTTGGTGGAACAATCTGAAGAGACATATTGCTGAATACATTACCAAGTGCGATGTGTGCAGTCGCGTGAAGGCAGAACATCAAAAGCCAGCTGGATTGCTACAACCTTTACCAGTACCAGATTGGAAATGGGAACAGATTGGGATGGATTTCATCACAGGATTGCCTAGGACCAGATCAGGGTATGATTCTATTTGGGTAATTGTAGACCGTCTGACGAAGGTAGCTCACTTTGTGCCTATGAAGACTACCTATACCAGCGCCAAGCTAGCTGATATTTACATGAAGATAATTGTGTGTCTACATGGAGTTCCCAAGAAGATTGTGTCTGATAGAGGTACTCAGTTCACTTCTCATTTCTGGAAGCAGTTACATGAATCTTTGGGGACCAGATTAGAGTTTAGCACAGCATTCCACCCACAGACAGATGGACAGACTGAAAGAGTAAATCAATCCTAGAAGATATGTTGAGAGCATGTGCTCTAGACTATAAGTCTAGCTGGGATGATAATCTTCCATATGCGGAGTTCTCTTACAACAATAGCTATCAAGCAAGCATAGAGATGTCTCCATTTGAAGCTTTATATGGAAGGAAGTGCACTACACCACTACTGTGGAGTGGCGTAGGTGAACGTAGTTTGTTTGGACCTGACATAATCAAGGAGGCTGAAGAAAAAGTTAGGCTGATTAAGGACAGATTAAAGATAGCCCAATCCAGGCAGAAGAGTTATGCTGACTCCAAACGAAGAGAAGTCACCTACGAGGTGGGCGATAGAGCCTATCTTAGAGTTTCACCTCTACGTGGAGTGAAAAGGTTTGGAATCAAAGGAAAATTAGCACCACGGTTTATTGGACCCTATAAAGTTCTATCACGCAAAGGAGAAGTGGCATATGAGTTGGAACTACCGGAAGCTCTTTCGCAGTTCACAATGTGTTCCATGTCAGCCAGTTGAAGAAGTGTCACCCAGAAATGGCAGAAACTCCGCAGAGGGATACTGTTGTGGCGCCCCGACCCGACTGTTATACAGTGATACTGTGTCTCCGGTTATCCAATACCACCAGACACACTATCAAAGCATAATAGAGAGATCAAGACTTGTGGAACAACTGGCACATCACAGACTCTACGACACAAATCAATATAGTGCAACTCTTATAATAGAGAAAGATAGCAAATGACAACCAGAGGTCACAGACCCAACATTGCAACAAGCGGAAGCAAATTATGTTGTTCTAAACAACAAGAACCAAATTATGGCCTAAGAGGCCTGCAGATAAACATCCAGCGCCAGCTGTTCCGGGATGTCCCAAGCTGCCACCTGGGAACCCAGACTACTCGTCGACGTCCACAAAGAACCACCTTCGAGGGCGGTGAAGTCCTCTCCTGAAAATAAGCAAACGACGTTGAGTTCGACGAACTCGCAAGATTAAGAGCTAATATATGCTCGATGATTGGCTTTCAAGGTTTTATGGCTATTTTGCATAAAGCTGATTTTATTTTAAAAAGACATAACTCCATGGCATCGATGTCGGGGGGTTACCCCCGGGTAGGGTAATGATGAGGTAAAGACATGTAAGGTTAAGGCAGTAAGCTGTCCGAGGGAACGATTGAGCAAGGACGCAGGAGGCGTCATCCGACGTAAGGTGTACGTCCGAGGTATACTTTCCGAGGTATATCCTCCGAGGTATCAACCTCGGGGCAGTCAGCTAGCTACCACAGGAATAAGATATTCTCCACCGAGGTATATGATCAGGAGTGTTATCCGAGGTTGGCAGCAAGGATCGAGGCATGTCAGAGAGGTCACGGGTGCCGCAGAGCTCGTAGCCCGAGGCTTCAGAGGACGGCGAGGTCCGTCCACGGGATTCCCGGAAGCTCGGGGGCCTAGGAGCTGACTTGGCCATTTCGGGAAAGGTCTACAGGCTAGACCTCGGCAGGCTACTGAAGTATGACCGAAGAGGAAAGCTAGGCCTGGCTGGCCTGACAGTCCGGCCGTTGGGCTGGCAGGAGGCAGAGGCTTGTCTTCTACCTTTTGGCCATGCCATTGTCAGTTGTAGGCAGGGGTAAAAATGTACTTCGGCCTGTGTATATATGCGGCATCTCTACCTCCAGAGAGGGAGGCACAAACCCTAGCTCATTTCCCCCTTCGTAGTTTCACCTTCTACCTCGAGCTCTCACTTTGGTAGCAACATACAGCTCGAGGAGCACCTTGTACTGAGAACCACACTGATATATTGAGAGAGGCAAGGCAGGAGTAGGGGTTTTACTTCCTCACGAAGGCCCCGAACCTGGGTACATCGTGGTGTCTTTTGTGTTCTTGGCTTTCTTGGTTTCTTGTTCATGTTCTTGTGGTTTCTTGCATGTTCTTGCTTGTGCACGTCTTGAGTGCATAAACCCTCCCCGGATTCCCCCAACGACCGTTCGGCCCCAACTAAGCCATACCCATGGCATCTGCCGTGATCCCACCACGACAGTTGGCGCCCACCGTGGGGCAGATTGAGGCGTTGGGTGGAGTTTCCATCCGGACGGGCTCCTCTGGGTGTGTTCTTTCTGGCCTTGTTACCAAGATCGGCGAGTTCGCCTTTGTGAGCGACAATGCGGGGTGCTTCGCCGGCAAGCCTTTCCCCACCGATGGTTTCCTCATGATGCTCGGCAGCTTCCCCACATACGTTGCTGTCGAGGTGGTTCGCGAGTACCCGGAGCAGGTGCTCGTGGACGACGAAACTCCTCTCCTGGCGGCTTTGGGTCGGCGTGTCACTCGCCCTCCGAGGTGTGTGGAGGTGATGATGGCTGGTACCAGGCCTGCAGCTAGCAAGGCAGATGCTGGCAAGGTCGCGCTAGCCGAGGTGGAGGCGACGCCAACCGCGCTGCCTGAGAAATCAGGTCGGACGGCGAAGTTTCCGTACGAGAAACCTAGTCAGAATGAGCAGTTGGGCATGCCAAGGGAAGAAGTTCCCTTAGAAGCTATCGTTGATAGGTTAGCTCGGCCACTCGCAGTAGAGGCAAGTGTGGAGCATACGGTGGCCGGGTTAGAGGCAGAGCGCCAGAGGGTGCTGAGAGAAGCTCGGTTGCTGGCCGAGGCTAAGCAGCAGTTCGATATGGAGCAGAAGGAGTACAATGCTGCACATGGTATAGAGGATGGTTTTACTCCGGTTGTGCGGCGTAAGAAAGCTGCTCTGCTCAACCGAGGCAAGGACCTCTATGGGGAGATGGCTAGGGCTGCAGTCTCGGGCTCGAGTAAGGCAACAAGTAGCAGGTCGGCTACTGGTAGGCCGGTGTATAGTTCACCAGCTAAGAACCTTAGAGCAGCCGAAGCAGTAAGGGCCGGGCTATCGGAGTTGACCGGAGATGCATGGCGTGAGCAGCAGAAGCGGCTCAATGAGTTAGTGCATGTGGCCAGCAAGCAAAATGAAGCCCTCCGCAAGGCCGGGCTTGGCGGTTCGCAGGCGGTCCATTCGATTAGGCCAGTTAGCCAGGGGTCCAAGGGGCAAGCCTCGTCTCCACACGTCGGAGGAGCCGATCGTGCCCGGAGTGTCACTTCAGGTCGGAACAAGGAGATGCAGCTGCAAGTGTACGATCCGGTGTTAGCTGGGAAGCAAAAGGTCGGCAACGCTAGCCGAGCCAATGGAGACCCCGGCCCAGGTGATGCAAGCCGAGCTAAGGGCCGTTCAGCTCAGGGAAATCAGAACGGTGGGCAAGCAGCGTCGGCTGGCCGAGGTAAACCACCTCAGCCCCCGAGGCATCAGCAGCAACCCCGGCCGCAGGAGCAGTATCAGCAAGAGCCGGAGTATGTTCCGCAGCCGAAGAACGTCGGTCGAGGTGGCGACCGATATGATGATGGAAATTCAGCCATGGAGCGGGCTGGATTCTATAGAGTGGATGGTGCATTGGAGAGCGTATCGGAGCTCGGACGTTGCCTACAGGTGATGCGCGCTACAAGCTAGATCGGATTTACATGTCCGAGAGTTGGAGGAGGAAGGCCCTCCTGGTCCGGCGTGTTTTGGACCTCGGATCATGAAGGAACCACCTCCACCGGTGTCTCAGTTTCAGTTGGGTCGGAGTACCAGGCCGTACAATGGGAGCACCAAGCCGCAAGATTGGCTAGCTGATTATGTTTCAGCAGTATACATTGCGGGGGGCAATCGCCGATGGGCGGTCCGGTATCTCCCGCACATGTTGGAAGGTCCTGCTCGGATCTGGCTGAACAATCTGCCGGAGAATAGCATCGATTGCTGGCTGGATTTAGAGGAGGCATTCAATAGCAACTTCGCCAGCACTTACAGGAGGCCAAACCGACCTCAGCTTTTGCAGGCGTGCAAGCAGGAGGACAATGAGACTGACCGAGAATTCTTGACTCGGTGGAGCAATGTTCGGAACTCCTGTGAGGGAGTTATCGAAGCACAGGCTATAGCGTGGTTTGCTGATGGATGTCGGTATGGTAGCATGTTGTGGCAGAGGCTCCAGAGAGATATGCCAAAGACTCTGGCCGAGACGATTCGGATAGCTGATTCCTATGCCCTTGGCGATCCGATGCAGCCTCTGCTGGATGGGAATGCCCGGAACAGGAGGAATCCGATGAACAACCGCAACAACGGACCGAGGTTTGATAACCGTCAAGAGTTCGGGCAGAAGAGGAGAGAACCAGATTTCCAAGTCAATGCTGTAAACCCAAGTCAGTCCGGACCTGGAGGCGCCCAGAAACCGAAGACTGAGGGTCAGGCGTGGACTCCGAACCAGAACCAGAATCAGGGAGGTGGTGCGAAGCAGTGGCAGGAGGCCGGACCACCTGTGACTTACGAGTCATTGGTGAATGGACCATGTATCTATCATGGCAGGAATGGCAGAACACCCAACCATACCACTCTGCAGTGTAGTTTTCATCACCGAACCGCTGCAGAAGGGGCGAAAGCTGGGGCAAACCGGAGTGGGCCACCGAACCAATGGCGTAGACCTCAATATCCGAACACGCAGCAGCAGCATAAGCCGACCATAGCGGCGCAGAATCAGAGCTTAACCGGAGCAAATTCAACCCCGGTGCATGCGGCCCAAAACAGAAGACGGTGCAGGCGAAACCGGTGAATGCAGTGAGTGCCCAGGGCAACAACAACAACGGTGGTGCCGGCCAAAGCCAAACGTGGTCCTTTGAGAATCAGAGGTATGAGAACCCCGGTAATGATTATAGGGAAGTACATCAGAGCTACGTGGTGTTTGTGACTGAGTCAACTGATAAGAAGAGTATGCTGAGGCGTGCCAAGGAGGTGAATGCAGTATCTCCGGCGGTGGTGAAATACATGAACTGGTCCGAGCAAGAGATCACTTGGAGCAGGCAAGATACACCTCGGATCATGCCGAGCCCTGGAAACTATGCACTGGTGGTGGATCCGACGTTTTGTGGGCCGACCAACAATGTGAGATTCACCCGAGTCTTGGTGGACAATGGGAGTGCCATAAATATCATGTACCGAGACACAATGGTCAAGCTGGGATACTCACCGAACCAGTTGCAGCCTAGCAGCTGTACATTTCACGGTATTGTGCCCGGGGTCTCTTGTGCACCTATGGGAAAGATTTGGGTCGACGTGGGTTTTGGTACCCGAGATAACAGCCGAGTTGAAAGTCTTGAGTTCGAGGTTGTGGACTTGCAGAGCCCTTACCATGCCTTGCTGGGAAGGCCAGCCTTGGCCAAGTTCATGATCTCCACTCATGTGGCTTACCTAAAGATGAAAATGCCGGGGCCCAAGGGAATAATAACCATTTCTGGTGACTACAAGAAGGCTATGCAATGTGCCTCGGCGGGATCCAGTTTAGCCGAGTCCTTGGTGATCGCGGCGGAGAAGAAGCAACTTCAGAAGGTGGTGGCAATGGCGCAGTCTACTCAGCTCGGCATGTCCGGACTAATTACTCCGGACATGAGCGCTTCATTCGAGGTGCCCAAGGAGACCAAGAAAATCCCGCTGGACTCGGAGAACCCGGAGCGTTTCGCCATCATTGGTACTGGCATGGACGAGAAATAGGAAAGCGCGCTCTGTCACTTCCTCCGTGAGAATCGGGACATTTTTGCATGGTCGGCTAAAGACCTGCCAGGTGTTCCGAGGGAGTTGGCAGAGCACTCTTTGTTTGTTCGGCCAGAGGTGAAACCAGTGCGTCAACCGACGCGGCGGCTCTCAGATGACCGAAGAAAGGTGGTACTCGAAGAACTGGCGAAGTTACTGGCTGCAGGCTTCATCATGGAAGTGCTGCATCCGGACTGGATATCTAATCCAGTCCTCGTGGAGAAAAAGAAGGACGAACCGGCGGTAGTCAAGGTGTGGCGCATGTGCATTGACTTCACCAACCTGAACAAGGCGTGCCCGAAGGATCCCTTTCCTTTACCTCGGATTGATCAAGTGATCGATTCTACGGCTGGATGTGAGCTGTTGTCTTTTATTGATGCATATTCTGGTTTTCACCAGATCCCACTGAACACTGATGATCAAATAAAGACTGCCTTTATTACCCCGTACGGGGCGTATTGCTATCGTGTCATGTGTTTCGGTTTGAGAAATGCCGGGGCAACTTATCAAAGGTGTATGCAGAAGTGCTTACATTCTCAAATGGGCAAGAATGTGCAAGTGTATGTCGATGACATTGTTATCAAAACTAAAAAGAAGCATACTCTCATCGAAGACCTCGAAGAGACATTTGCAAATTTAAGAAAGTATCGGTTGAAACTTAACCCGGACAAGTGCACCTTTGGTGTCCCGGCTGGAAAATTGCTCGGTTTCCTCGTATCGAGCCGAGGTATAGAAGTTAACCCGGCTAAGATCCGAGCTATCGAAAGAATGAAGTTGCCGAACTGTTTAAAAGATGTGCAGAAGTTCACGGGATGCCTTGCATCTTTAAGTCGGTTTGTAAGTCGGCTAGGAGAAAAAGCCTTACCATTGTATCAACTTATGAAGAAAAGTACCAGTTTCACTTGGACCCCGCAGGCGGACGCGGCGTTCAATGAGCTGAAGAAGATGTTGTCCACTGCTCCGGTGTTGGCATCCCCTTTGCAGAATGAACCGATGTTGATATACATTGCGGCTACAAACCGGGTCGTAAGTGTTGCAGTGGTGGTGGAGCGAGACGAAGGAGGCAAATCGGTGCAGAGACCAATCTACTACCTGAGCGAGGTGATATCCACGTCGAAGCAAAACTACCCCCACTACCAGAAGATGACGTACGGAGTATACCTGGCGGTTAAGAAACTGAAGCATTACTTCCAAGAGCATCCCATGACGGTGGTATGTGATGCTCCAATCTCGGAGATCATCGGATGCAAGGACGCAACTGGGCGAGTTGCCAAATGGGCGATCGAGGTATCTCCATACACTCCGCATTATGAAAGGCGAGATGCAATCAAGTCGCAGGCGCCGGACTTTTTATGCGATTGGGCCGAGATGCAATATGAGCCGCCCTTGCCGGACTATAATTATTGGAAGATGCACTTTGATGGGTCCAAGACCAAGGTCGGATTAGGTGCCGGCGTAGTCCTAACCTCGCCGAAGCAAGACCAGTTGAAGTATGTGCTGCAAATCCATTTCTCGGCGTCGAACAACGTGGCGGAGTATGAGGCCCTGATCCATGGGCTCAAGGTGGCAAAGGAGATAGGTGTCCGGCGTATAGAATGCTTCGGCGATTCAGCTTTGGTGGTGCATCAATCCACCGGCACTTGGGATGCGTTGGATGCGAACATGGAGTTGTATCGGTTTCATGTGCAAAAGGTGTCTGGGTTCTTCGAAGGATGTGAGTACAAGCACATACCTCGGGGGGAGAATGAAGCCGCCGACGTATTGTCCAAGCTCGGTTCATCCAAAGAACCGGTGCCACCGGGGATAGCGCTGAACCATTTGAGAACTCCTTCAATCAAGCCCTCGCCTGACTCCGAGTCAATTTTCTTACCGCCAAGTTCGGAGTCTGAGCCTATTCCTATGGAGGTAGACGTCGGATGCGTTTGGCCGGACTCGGGGACTGCTTCGCAGTATCCGAGGACTGATGGAGCTTTTCCTATGGAGATAGATGATGGGAACTTCGGGTCTGACCCGGGGACTTCGCACCAACACTCGGGGACTGGCCGAGCAATGGTGGAGGAAATCATGAAGGAGATCATGGCGACCGAACCAATGGAGATAGATGAGAGGCTTTTTCCTCTGCATCCAGTGCCGGAATGGGCGGAGCAGATCATGAACTTCATAGCCGATGGAAGTTTGCCAAGTGATACAACCGAGGCAAGGAGAATCCAGAGGAGAGCTAAGGGATACACCATCATCAACAAGGAGCTATACAAGAGAAGTGTGACCGAGGTGTTGCAGAGGTGTGTCGAACCAGCTGAAGGCAAGGAGATGCTTTTAGAAATCCACCAAGGAGAATGTGGACATCATTGCAGCACAAGAGCTCTGGTGGCCAAGGTGTTCCGGCACGGGTTCTATTGGCCCACCGCCAATGCCGATGCAGAAGATATAGTTCGGAAATGTGAAGGGTGCCAAAGGTTCGCCAAGCAGCAGCACATGCCAGCTTCGGCGCTCAAGACCATTCCTATCACGTGGCCCTTTGCAGTTTGGTGTCTGGACATGGTGGGAGAATTCAAGCCAGCCCGAGGCAATATGACTCACATACTGGTGATGGTGGACAAATTCACTAAGTGGATCGAGGTGAAGCCAATCCGAAAAGTGGATGGTCATACGGCGGTGACCTTTTTGAAGGAAATAATCCTGAGATATGGATATCCTCATAGTATCATTACAGACAACGGCACGAACTTTGCTGTCGGAGAGTTTGCTCGGTTCTGCATGAGTAAGGGAATTCGACTTGATGTAGCCTCGGTGGCTCACCCACAGGCTAATGGGCAAGTAGAAGGTCAAATGCATTGGTATTGGCCGGAATCAAAGCTCGGTTGGTAGAACCACTGTTGAAAACACCGGGGTGTTGGATCGATGAGATACCAGCAGTTCTGTGGGGTCTAAGGACCACACCGAACAGATCAACTGGCTATACGCCATTTTTCATGGTCTATGGGGCCGAGGCAATGCTGCCAACCGACATTGAATATGATGCGCCCAGAGTGGCAATGTACACAGAAGCCGAGGCTAAAGAAGCTCGGGAAGATGCAGTAGATCTGCTCGAGGAAGCAAGAGAATTGGCCTTATCTCGGTCAGCAATATATCAGCAGGGTCTCCGACGTTATCAAAGTCGGCATGTAAAACCCCGAAAGTTTAATGAAGGAGATCTAGTGCTGAGGCTTGTTCAGCGCAGCAAAGGTCGGCACAAGTTGTCACCTCCATGGGAGGGACCATACATTGTGAGCCGAGCTTTGCACAATGATTCGTACTATCTTATAGATGCACAGGAGCCAAGGGGAGATGGGCTGGACAGACCCGATGGAGCTTCAGCGTCCATGGAATGTAGCTCTACTCCGACCCTTCTACTGTTGAAGGAAGTAATGTATGTACCTCGGCTGATCTTTAAATAAAAACTTCGGCACCTCGAGAGTGAGCTCGGGGACTGCCTCGCTCTTATGATTGCATGTTTCTTTTTGTTTGTACTCTTTCTTCGTTCGTATGCCGAACTATTTTGAACCTCGTCTCAAACTTCAAGTACTGTATGCTATGTAACTAATCTTGTGACTCGACTGACGAACGCCAGCATGGCAGTCAAGAGCAAAGACGAAAGAACATGGGAAACATGAAAATGAACTCGGGGACTCGGTCCAAAAAGACAGTTCGGCATATGTCGTTTACTAACCCCTGTTTTTACTTCTTTTTTATGTCGGATGACTTTGAAACATACCTCGGAATTTACCAAGTACTGTATGCTATGAACAACAATCTTGTGACTCGACTGTCGAACGCCAGAATGGCAGACAAGAGCAAAGAATGCCAAATATAGTAAACACGAAAGTAAACTCGAGCAATCATTCAAAAGGATTCGACATAAAGCTTAGAAAAGCATGGTTCGAATGAGCATGATAGTAATAGAGGTAGCAAAGGAACTACTTAAGTTTGATTACATCTGCGTCCCGGCATACCGGGGATTTAATGAAGTTTTTTGGCCAAGCATAAGTTCAGGTCGAGGCATCAGGAATTACGTCGGCAGCAGCCGATGTAGCAGGGATTTCGTCCGGAGCCGAGGTAGCCTGGGAAGTGCTGGCAACGTCGGCAGTAACCTCGGCACCAGGTTGTGGAGAAGCCTCGGTTTCTGCTTCGCGGGTTTCACCGCCGTCACCTTGCTCGGCCTCGACGTCGGATTCTGTTTCGTATTCCTCGTCTTCTGGCTCGTAATCCTCGGCGTCGGAGTAGGTGTCTCCTTCGCTCAAGTTCTTCGTGTGGCATATCCAGCAAAGTAGTTGGCCATCTTTTGGCGGCGCGCGACAAGGATCGGGTCGGACGACCAAGGGAGCCTCGCCGGAGAGTGTTCATCTTCTCGAGGTCGATCTTCTCGCACCAAGTCATGATAAACCTGAGAGCGGCATCAGCTCCAGCGCGAGCTGAAGATGAGCGCCACTCTCGCAATCTTCTTTCGGTGTCGCGAAGCTGGGCGGCGAGCTCGGGCGTAGATTTGGGAGCGTCGGCAAGAGGCCATAAGGCTCGGAAAGCAGACGCACCTGCATCAAGAAGTTCCGACCCAATGGTTTTCAAGGGATTGATCCGAGCCTTGATGGCCACGATGTGGTCCTCAACGGTCCAGACGGGGTTCGTCTCCTTACGCCTCTCCCTGTGCCGAGCAGTGATACTGCGGGCCGAGACTTGGGTGTAGGTGAAATGCTCTGCAGAAGGATAGCATGTTAATAATGAAAGAGATAGTTCGGCAA
Source organism: Poa pratensis (assembly GCA_947311845.1). Classification (NCBI taxonomy): domain Eukaryota; kingdom Viridiplantae; phylum Streptophyta; class Magnoliopsida; order Poales; family Poaceae; genus Poa; species Poa pratensis. Next base: position 3,221,083 of record CAMZMU010000058.1, on the reverse strand, counting down.
AGAGCCGGTATTGTTGAGGACAAAGCAAAGCTAAGGGGGCAAGAAACTTACCGTCCATCTCGCGGTTGATAGTTTGCAGCGTCGGGAGAAACTGGTTGACCTGCGCTTGCAGAGCTTCCAAAGCCTCTGTGGCCGAGGTGGCGCGGGTCTCGGCTAACTGGAGCGCTTCCTGGTGATCCTTGGCGGCATCCTCCCGAAGTTTCTTCTCTGTTTCGACAACACTGGCCTTTTCCGCCTGCAGCTGCTCTTTTTCAGACGTCCGCAGCTCAGTGATGCGCTTGAGCTCCTTTACCAGACGAGCTACTTCGGCTTTCTCTTGTTGTAGCTTCTCGTCCAAAGAGTTCTTTTCTGCAAGGACGGCCTTGTGCTCGTCGTGGAGTTTCTTGTGGTCAAACAAGAGGGTATGAAAGATATCCGTGCGGACGTTCATAGTATTCTGCAAGGAAGAAAAACATAGCTCGGTTAGAAAGGCTATACCTCGACAAGAGTCTCGGGGACTCGGAGTCAAATCATTGGGAAAATGTTGCCGGGGTATGCCTCGACAGGAGTCTCGGGGACTCGTACCCGAGGTGCATGCTAAAGTAAGTAAAATGGTTTGGATACGTCGGATGAAAATGGAAAGTTGAGATTCAAGCCAAACAATTTTAACTCCGGCGGAGCGTCAATAGTTTACCTCGAATCTCGGGGACTGGGAATGGTGGATATTAGATGAGATACTGCATGAAAGTAAAGAGAATAGGACTTACGTCGATGTTTTGAGCAGCACGCAGGGCAGCAGTTTGTAGATCATATACGCTTCGGCCGCAGGCGCTGTTTCCCGCAGGATGCTCAGCCACCGGAGCAGCTAGGGAGGCCGAGGAGACCTCGTCTGCAGAATTCCAGTCTGCATTGTAGTGTTCCAAGGAGCCGAGGCTCTGGTCACTGTCAGTGCGCAGAGGAGGAAATCCCCACGGTCCGCCCTGCTCGATGCCCCTAACCGAGGCCTCCAAGGCCAAAGCAGCCTCGGAGCTTGAAGCAGGCCGGTTATCCAATATAAGAGATGCCCTCCGAGCATATTCTTCGGCCGGAGGGGCAGTCTCATCAACGGGTGCGGCGAATGGAGGAATTCGGCGTGTCACCGGGGGAGGAGACCTCGGTTGCATCCTTGAAGGAGAAGAGATAGTCAGGGTGCCAGACCCAGATGTTGGTTTGGGGGTGACCTTAGACTTCACCGTCTCTTTCTCTTTCTCCTTGCCCTTCTCCAACGGCAAGGTAGTCTGGCGAACTGGTTTTTGGGGCTGTTGCTTGGGCTGTTGCTTCTGCTGTTGCTTCTGCTGATGCTTCTGCTGTTGCTGCTGTTGGTTGCGGGCAGTCTGGCTGCGGGGGGAGAGTCGAGGCTCCGGCAAGGCGGTAGCCGGAGTTCTGGCGCGATTGGTCCCCGCATCCGTTTGAGGACGCGGAGAAGTCTGACCTCGGGTGGGGGCAGATTTCCCCAAGGCCGGGCCAGACCTCGGTGGAGGAGATCCGGGGCGAGAGTTCGTCGGGGTGGTCGTGGCTTCAGAGGCACCAACGGGTGCAGTCATGGAGGATACCTCCTGATCCACGTCTATGGGGTCACTGCAACGAAGAAGATGGTTAAGTGTTAATACCGAGGTAATATGTTTAAGCAACAAACATTGTTGGCTATAGAAGCAAAGCATTACCCATCCGAGGTAGGAAACCTCTTGCCCCCTCGGGCATGAGGAGGATTTCCGGACTTCTTCAGCCGACGTCTCTTGACCGGAGCCTCAGTGGGTCCGGAGGCTCCAGTGGCGGATGGTTCGGCGGCCGAAGTTGCGGCACCAGCGCGTTTCCGGCTGGTTGCTGGAGTAAAGTTCGGAAGGTGAGGAAGGCAGGAGATAGGTACCGCGTTTATTGGTTCCATGACGAGAAACCCCTCCTCGTCATCCGAAATCTCTTGAACTGAAGCTTGTGCTTGAGGCTTACCCGCGGTGGTGATGCGGGCCGAGGCAATGGGCATATAATCCTCGTTGTCAGGGTCCACGTTGGATGGTGGGTCCTCGACAGGGAGATCCTTGCCGAAGTGGTCCGCAGGATGGACTCCATCCTCGGCGGTCTGGCGGGAGAACAGCTGTATGGCAGACATATGAAAAGGAGTTAGGAAGAAAATTGTCAAGATGAACGTCGGTAGCAAGACCTCGGTGGTAAAGGAGTATGAAGAAAACGTCGGAATAGCGTACCTGTTTCGCTGGCTTGGTCCGGTAGTGGGGTTCCCTTCCCCATGTCCAAGCGTCAGGGATCTTGGACTTGGTGATAGCTCGGACTCGCCGAGCTACCGCGGCGTTGTCCAGTGCAACGTGCGTATGGCGGGTGGGGTCATAAAGACCGCTCATGTGGCAGATCTTGTGAGACCTCGCCTGGAGAGGGGAGACCCTGCGCTTCACGAATGTGCAGGCCAGGTCATCAGCCGTCAGGACTTTCCCGTCGTTTCCGGGGTCCTCCGGGTCCTGCCATTTCGCAATGTACTCATGGATGGACTTGAGTTCGCCGCTGTGAGGGGGAGTGTAGTCCCAGTTGAGCTGTTCTGTAGGAGGGCTGAGGTTAAACGCCGGCAGGTTGAGGAGGTCCTCTTCGCCGGAGTTCTTCACGTAAAACCACGTCCGGAGCCACTTGCGAACGGTGTCCGGAGTAGTGATACGTGGGAAGATGGAGTTTCGGCGAGGAGCTACGGTGGCAGCTCCGCAGGCGGTTAATTGCTTGGGCAGATCCTTGTTCTTTGGATCCGGGATCACTTGCCGCTTGAGTTGGAAGTAGCGAGAAAAGAGGTCTACCGTGGCTTTGAGGCCGAGGTATCCCTCAGAGAAGGAAACGATGCAGGAGAGAGTGGTGATGGCGTTGGCGGGGAGGTGATGAACCTGGAGTCCGAACTTGTCGAGGAAGCTCCGGAAGAAATCACTAACGGGCAGTCCGAAGCCGCGCTGGAAGTGCGCGACGAAGACCACCCGTTCCCCTTCCTTGACTTGAGGCTCGAGTTCGCCCTCTGGCAGGCGACATTCTACCCCGGCGGGAATCCGCCGAGTCGCCCTGAGCCACTGGATTTCGTCCGGAGTTACATCCGAACCTTCCCAGCCGGCTCGTTCTCCGACCTCCAGTTCGAGGTCTGGAACCTCGGTTTGTTCCGAAGTCTCAGGAGGAGACATCTCGGCAGAATCAATCTGCAGAGAATGCACAGAAGTTTAGCAAAGGAAAAAGTAAATCTGGAATCTAAGGCTATATCTGGCTAACTCAGGAGGAGTTGGACGGCTATCTAATGTACATAGAGGCACATATATGCTAGGCGAACGTCTGTCCGAGGTATGAAACTCATTTCTACCCAAAAAAGTGCGAGTAAGATCTACCGGAGGAGGTAAATAGAATTTTATTCAAGAACATATGAAGAACCAAAGCGCGAAGAGGAAGAAACCTAGGCAATGCCTAGGGTATCAAGAAAGGGAGTACATACCGTGAAAACGAGGTGCTGAAGGGCGGCGCCGGTGACGCGGTCGCAGCGGCGACGAAGGAGCTGCTCGTCGGCGGCGGCTGGAACGCGTTTCTTCTCAACCGGAAGCGGCGGCGCTGGTGCGATGGAGGCGAGACGGCGAGTGAATGAGGAAGAAGAGGGAAGCACTGCCCTGGGCCCGTATTTATAACCGCGGGCGGTAACTGCGCACTACCGCGCGGTTATCGGAGCGGCGAGTGGGATCGTTTGTGCACAATGGCCCACGTGGCACGAAGATAGCGGTGGGCGAGCAGGCCACAGGATCGGTTGCAGGAGGCAAACCGTCGTGCGGCGCGGTTACTGGAGCGCGAAGCGGCGCAAGCGGGAAACCTCCGCTGACGTGGGCCGCGTGGTGGAAAGCACTCGAGTGCTTTGACTATCGTGGACCAGGAAGTGACGGATGGGACACGTGAACAGTGTTCTCTGACCGAAGTCAGTAAGGATGCAGAAATCGAGGGGTTGACGTCCGAGATCTCGGCGGATACTCGGAAAAGCAGCATGGCCCGAGGAACAGACCGATGGATTTCTCGGGTATTGGTTCGGTAACCTGCAAAACATTGTAGCGCATGTGGTTTCGGGTTGAACCTGATGCGGCCTTTCATCCGAGGCTGCGAGACCACATCAGCTTCGGGGACTACTGTCGGGGGGTTACCCCCGGGTAGGGTAATGATGAGGTAAAGACATGTAAGGTTAAGGCAGTAAGCTGTCCGAGGGAACGATTGAGCAAGGACGCAGGAGGCGTCATCCGACGTAAGGTGTACGTCCGAGGTATACTTTCCGAGGTATATCCTCCGAGGTATCAACCTCGGGGCAGTCAGCTAGCTACCACAGGAATAAGATATTCTCCACCGAGGTATATGATCAGGAGTGTTATCCGAGGTTGGCAGCAAGGATCGAGGCATGTCAGAGAGGTCACGGGTGCCGCAGAGCTCGTAGCCCGAGGCTTCAGAGGACGGCGAGGTCCGTCCACGGGATTCCCGGAAGCTCGGGGGCCTAGGAGCTGACTTGGCCATTTCGGGAAAGGTCTACAGGCTAGACCTCGGCAGGCTACTGAAGTATGACCGAAGAGGAAAGCTAGGCCTGGCTGGCCTGACAGTCCGGCCGTTGGGCTGGCAGGAGGCAGAGGCTTGTCTTCTACCTTTTGGCCATGCCATTGTCAGTTGTAGGCAGGGGTAAAAATGTACTTCGGCCTGTGTATATATGCGGCTTCTCTACCTCCAGAGAGGGAGGCACAAACCCTAGCTCATTTCCCCCTTCGTAGTTTCACCTTCTACCTCGAGCTCTCACTTTGGTAGCAACATACAGCTCGAGGAGCACCTTGTACTTGAGAACCACACTGATATATTGAGAGAGGCAAGGCAGGAGTAGGGGTTTTACTTCCTCACGAAGGCCCCGAACCTGGGTACATCGTGGTGTCTTTTGTGTTCTTGGCTTTCTTGGTTTCTTGCTTCATGTTCTTGCTTGTGCACGTCTTGAGTGCATAAACCCTCCCCGGATTCCCCCAACGACCGTTCGGCCCCAACTAAGCCATACCCATGGCATCTGCCGTGATCCCACCACGACAATCGACTAATCAGATTATTTTGAAAAGGGGTAAGAAGTAACTCTTTTCTTGATCAACTTACTCATCATCAACCATCATCAACCAGTGTACCTGTTCATCAAAGGCACCTCCCCGAATCACCCTCGAGGAAGCTCACCTTGCATTTGTGAGTGTACCTCTAGTACCCAGTTTTTAATCATCCCGTTAAAGTTATTCTATGATCCTACCTTCACTTCCCAAGTCGTCCATAACCGCGGACACGGCTTTTCGAAAAGATTTATCCCTGCAGGGGTGTGCAAAGTGGAAGTCCCCGGAGTCCCGAGGGGCTCCAGCTCCTTCACCACGCGTACCGTCCGGCCCATTACCTGTACAATTAGCTCTCTTCCTTGGAAAGCCGGCTGGGTGGGAGCGGTGTCGACTTCTCCCTCGTTAAGGACTTTCCAGGATCATCAGTGAGGACGGAACAGGTTTGGTGTCTCCTCCAATCCCCTGTCCCGTGGCCACTCATTTTCCTAACACAACCATCCTCATCCCAGTTCATCCCACCATCAACACGCACGCGCAAATGGAAGCCCGAACTAGAGGACCCTGGCTAGCCCCGCTCGAGTTATTTAGTCTATGAGGGTTCCTGCAAATGCATAGGCCTCACGCATGGTTGCACGCTCAGTCTTGGTTCAAGAGGTATAGAACTCGCACCTAGGCGACGGGAACGAGACAAAGCACCACAACCACAATGGCCTCTCATCCCCGCCTTTTAAGCATGTTATTATCCATTACCACAATTTCTCCACCATCAATATCACTGTCACAAGTCAACACCTGTTTCCAGCATGTACCATCCCTAGTACAACTAGGCATTTACTAAGCATGGCTAAGCATCAACTAGCATAGTTTAGTATTTCATGGCCAACAATACAAACCTATGGATATAGGAGGGAAACAGGTATATGGCATAGGAACCTTAATGCATTCTATAGGATACTCTAATCCAAACAAAAGACATTTAGAACCGCATGCAATATTATAGTGGAGAAAATATTTGCGGAAAATAGGATAAGATATGCTCAGAGGGGGGATTACGCTTGCCTTGTTGAGCGGAGGAGTCAAACTGCTTGTCGGAGTAATGATGCTCAACTCCGTACTCGTGATCTACCGGAGAGCAAACAACACCGGAAAGCAAAAACAACAATCAACACATGGCAATTGTGCAATGCATACAAAAATGATGATATGACAATTTAGATGCACCACCGAAGCATTTAACATGATCAACAAGTTAAATGGGGTCCCCATTATATTTATGGCATTATTTGTAATAACCCCATATTTAAACTTAATGATTCTAGATACTACTAGAGCACATTATTTTAATTGTGATCAGTTATGCATGAGGATGATGATTCTGGGTGATTCATAATTTTCTGAACATTTTGGTATAAGGAACACAATTTTCTGATATCCGGATAAAAAGTTATTACTTTTATTAATTTTCCTCTTTTAAATAATTGTTTTCAATTAATTTATTTCTAACAACGAAATTATTTTGTTTACTCGGAATCGAGAGAGGGATGGGACAGGAGTTTCATCGAGGTTCGATGTCTCTAAATGCGCGAGGGAGTAGCCGGAAGTATGCGCTAGAGGGGAAAAAGGAAAAAAGGAAATCCAAAAAAAAGACAGGTAGCCCAGCCTCCAGCCCGGTTGGGCCGGCTGGCAGGCCGGCCTCGTAACAGAGAAGACCAGCCGGCAGCCCGGTCTGGGCCGGCTATGGGCCCGAGACGGCCGGTTCGCAGCCCGGCTAAGCCGTTGCCATGGCCGGGCAACGTTCTTCGTCGACAGGAGCACGGCGACGGTGGCGATGTTCACAGCTACGGCGTGGATCGATACGAGCACGGGGAAAGGAGAAAGGGAGGTCCCGGAGGACGGCGGCTCACCCTGAGCAAGTAGGAGCATACGGCGAGGTCGGAGACGGCGCTACGGCGACGAAATCGCCCGCGGCGTCCGCGGCCGGAGCTCGGGAAGAGTTGGATGGCGGCGTCGATTGCGGCCCTCCCGCGTCGATTCCTCCGGCGGAGATGGGGAGGACGGCGAGGCGGAGCCAGCGGTGCTCTTCGATTCATCGAGGGCGGCTCTGAGCGATGGCGAGGCGGCGGCGGAACCCGGCGGCCGAGGCTCGGGTGTGGGAAGAAAAGGGGATCGAGGGAGGCCCCAGGCGAGCAAGGGGGAGTGGATAGAGAGGGCAGAGTGGAGCGGCCTCGTGGTCTTCTGCTCCTCTCCATGGCGCGGCAGGAGGACGTGGGGTACGGCGGCCTCGCACTGGCGCCATGTCGTGGCCCCTGCGATGAACAGAGGAAGAGGACACCGGATTTGCAAAGAACCCCCTGGCACAAATGTTCCCATCACAGATTGATCCCTGCTAGTTTATTTTTTAGAATCCAGCAGCACTTCAACGATTTAAAAAGGGCACTTAAGCATTTTACAAAAATATGCCAAAATTTGGGGAGGCTCCCCTTAACAAGTAGAGGCTCCACAAAAATTGGGGTTGTCAAATAAAAAAGTTTGTACCACTTTTGTTCATAGGTTTCAAGTATGGCAATTTTCCAAATTCCCAAATTATAAACCTTTAGGAATTTTAGAGCAAGCCCAAAATAGTATTTTGAACTCTTGAAACTTCCTTGACAAAATATAAGAAGTCAAAGTATTTTGTTTTGCAAGTTTGAGTGCCCTCATTGTTTTTGAAAATTGTTAAAGCAAGTTTGGCATGTTGTTTTTTTAAAATGGTGCCAGACCCATTATTTATCTGTTCCGCGATTTAATATGGATGCTATGATGCAATGCAACACAAAAGTGGAAATTTTACTCTGGTTTTTAGGTTTTCAAATTTCGGGCTGTTACAACTGTACCACTGGAGGAAGTCCAGCTAGAAAGTGACCTCACTTATGAAGAAAAGCCTATAAAATTTTTGGAAACAGTCGAACGAGTTACCAGAACCAAGACCATCAAGTTCTGCAAGGTTCAGTGGAATCATCATACCGAGGAAGAAGCAACTTGGGAAAGAGAAGATGATCTTAAGGAAGACCACCCTCACCTATTTGCTAGCCAATCCGAATCTCGAGGGCGAGATTCATCTTAAGGGGGTTAGGTTTGTAACATCCCAATTTTTTTCACAAAAATAAAAAAAATTCATACATGGCATGCATCATCACCTTGCATTTTGCATTTGCATTTGTATTCAAATTTTACAAAGAAATAAATTTTTTGTAGTTAAAATATCTCAAAATTATTTCCAAATAATCTAGTTTGATAAAGTTTAGTTTTACAAATTTTTACAAATTTGTTTGAATCCATTTGGATGTATATTTTAAAAGTTATGAAAGTTTTCAGAAAAAGAAAAAGGAAAAAGAACAAAAAAAATGTTAAGCCGAGTCAACTGGGCCAAGCCCAACTCTTCCCTAGCGCGCGCGCGGTCCAGCAGCAGCCCTCAGCCCGTTCCTCTCTCCTCTCTCACTGACAGGTGGGGCCCACCTGTCAGCACCGACACGTTCTTCCCCAAATCACGCCGCGACCGCGAGAAGAAACGGCCGAATCAATTCGATTGATTACGGCGATTTACTCGCTCTTTCCGTTCGCCGTTTGATCCTATAAGATGACCTGCTCCTCCTCCTTCTTTTGCCCCAGACTACACCACTCGAGCGCCACCAGGCTGCTCACACGAGCCCCCGACATTCCGCCACGGCCGCCGGCGAGTTCTTCGTTTTCCGGCGAGTACAGGACGCCCCAAGCCTCCCCCTGCCCTCCTTTCTTCTTACTCCGGCCGCCGTCTTCAACTCCGGCGAGGAATCACGGGAGAACCAGGAAGCTCCGCTACCTCCCACTTCGCCACTGCCTCCGTCACGTCGTCCTGCATCGCGTGGTAACAAAAGCCCCCTCCCAAACCCCTTTTATCGTCAAGTTCGTGAATTCCGGCGATGGCACCACCGTAGAACTTAGGTTTCCGGCGAAACTCCGATGGAAGCGCTGGTGACCATTTGGTCCAGTAGATCTAGGCCGTCCGATCTAGATCCAGTGGTTAGGATAGATCACTTACGCGAAGGGGTACGAACCAATGGGAGCACGCCACGTCGCCAAGTCGCCTCGTCATCGCCTCGTCATCGCCTCGTCTTCGCTGCGTCAGCGCCACATCGAGCCCCGTCAGCGCCAGCGTGGAGAGGACTTCTGCGTTATTCTTTTTTTTGTTTTTCTTTACAGATAGGTCCCTGATTTTAAATCTATCACTAATTTTTATTGGCTCGGCCAAGTTTTGCAAACTTTATATTTTTGGAAAGCTTATGACATGTAGAAACTTTTAGCATAGATAAAATTATGTTTTGACAAATTCAAATTGGTTCAAATTTTAAATTTGTTTGTTAAGTAAATTTGACTTAACTTGAGTTTTAAAAATTATTTTTAGGCAAATCCAATTGATTTAACTTTGTTTAATTAATACTTGGCCGTAGGAATCATCAATATATTTTTGTAGATTATTTTTCTGCGAATTTCTGTTTATTAGTATTTATCCTCTTTTTAGGAGTATTTTAATTATATTTAATGATAAAAATTGTTTTCTCCACCAAATTTCGAGCTATTTTAACTTAGAATTATTTTGAAGAGTTGAGAGGCAGTAAAAAGTACTTAGAAAATTTTGTCCTCTCAACAATTTCAATTTTTTCCTTAGAAAATATTTTGATAACTATTGTGTTAATATTTTCCTTAGAAAAATTTAGCCTCTTATAACTTGGTTATTTTCCTTAGAAGTTTTAGTACCTCATATGTGACAAAGTTTTCCCTTAGAAACTTTTAGCATCTAATTAGTTGTCCACTTGTCCTTAGAAATTTTGGAACATCATGCTTGTCTTTCTTTCCTTAGGATAATTTTTAGATTTGTGCATGGCATGCATATCATGGTCCTTAGATTATTTTGCACATCATACATGGCATATTTCCTTAGAATTTTTTTGTGTTGCTTGGTTATTCATTGTGTCTTGTTTGATGTGTTAGAATATTCGGAGGGAAACGAGTATTATTGCAACTGCTACTACTGTTCTCCTTGTTGCCAAGGCAAGTGGCACACCCCCATAAATTTCCTAGTATTTTTCTATGCATGACTTAGAATTATTTCCTTATATGCATGTGTTGGATAGTATTGCTATGCTAAAACTACTATCTCCTTTTTACTAGTGGTGTCTAGGAACCTATATATAATGACTTAGTAGAAATATTGATGCTATGCAAAATGGTTATTTTATAAAAAGCTAAAATTCTATTAAGTAAAGAAACACCTGGGTGGATTGGTTTTGATAAGAGGATGTTTGAGTTGAGTGTTGTCCCCAGAGGTTTTACCTGAGGGATATTCACTTGTGGATGGCCACCCAGGAACAAAGGGATATGAAGAACTCCAAGTGAAGATTGCTTCCCGTGCAACCATTTGTCATATGGGCTCTGTCATGACGGAGTATGTTGGTGTGAACCTGGGTCCGGAGATCGACAGATGTAGAGATGATAGGTGGGCGGTGGTCTCCTGGTGATCATGGGAACACAACTTCTGAAAAGTCTCGTCTCGATCTTCTCCTTTTCCTTTTCACTAAATGAGTGTAGAGGATAGTTTGGGTTGATTGGGTCAAATGGTGAAAGTGCACAACCTCTCGAGAGTGTCAAACTAAGTACTTAGCCGTGTCCCCGGTTACGGACAATTCTGAGCAGCTGATCAAGGACGTCAACGGAGGATCCCAACATGCCAACTTCAAAATAAAACTTGTTAGTAAACAACATTAGGGACTCCCCGGGGTTTTACCGGAGATAGTCACATGACACACTGGGGTTTTACCATGTGTTGTCACGGTTTCACTGGGTTTTACCAGTGTTACCAATTTAATAGATGCAAAATGTTTTACAAAGTGATAAGATAAAACTAGCTTTATGCAAATTAGCCTGTGAGCTCCACCAGCCAAAAATGCATATAGGTTATTAGAGTTATTCCACTAAGTGTCCACATAGTGTCACTTGCCAGTTCCGTCTTTAATGGTTCTGACCCACTCTGTTGCAAATTTTTATTTGTTGCAGATTGTTCTAACAACGAGTGAGTTTACGTTAAGGGTTTCGAGTCTGCAACCAACATGCTCGCCTGTGGCGCATGAAGATGATGGAGACTCCATGAAGAATAAATTTCCGCTGCTTTATGCAAAGATGTAACGAACCATTTATTTTACCAAGTTCTGGATCATTCGTGTAATAATGATACAATGTTGTGATATTCGTCTTAAACTGTGTGTGCAAATGAAACGATCCAGGGGTTTGCACTATACACAGGTACCTTGCCAATTTCTAAGTGCAGGTACATTACATCATCGAAAACGGAGACCGGATGAAAAAGATATTGTTGTTTTCGTATCTCTGTTTCTGTCAACCGGAATATCCCAGGGGCGGAATATCCGGGGTCGGGGGCCGGATATTCCGGCCCTAAAAAGTGTTTTTACCTCGTTTCGAGCCCCGAGTGCGAGCCTCTGGTAAAACCGGACATTTGGGCCGGACCTTTTGGTTTCCAGGCCGGATATTCCGGGGGGGGGGGGGCGGATATTCCAGCCCCAACTTGGATCGGAATATCCGTTCCCCGGTTTCTCCAACGGCCAGATTTTTGGGAGGGGTATAAATACCCCTACACCTACCTCCAGCTCTTTAGCTCGCCCAGATTTTCTTCCCCTCCATTGTTGCAAGCTCATTTCTTCGATTACTCCCAATCCCTCCACCCAAACTTGTTGATCTTTGGAGGATTGAAGGAGGAGACCTAGATCTACATTTCCACCAAGCCATTTCTCCTCTAAGTGAGGGGAACCCTTTCGATCTAGTTCTTGAAGTTCCATTTGTTGTGTTCTTCGTTGTTCTTCCTCTCTTCTCCCCCCATAAGCATTAGTTGCTTGTGGTGGGATTTGAGAGTGAAGGATTTGAGCACTTGTGCTCTTGCCATTGCTTTGTGCATCGGTTTGTGCTCTCCACAAGGATTCGTGGAAGTTGAAAGCTTGTGAACTTGTTACTCTTGGGTCTTTGGACCCTAGACGCCCGTGTGGTGGTTGAGACCCTTGGTGGTCACTTGTAGCCGTTCGGGAGCCCCCAATCCCGTTGTGGGTTGTGCCCCGGATTGTTGTTGAAAGGCTCCGGATTCCGCCTCGAAGGAATTCCGATAGTGGAAGGTGAACCAAACCTTTATGGTGCGGTTCATCGGAGAATAGGGTGAGCCTTTGTGGCGTTGAGATCGACCTTTGTGGTGCCTCACACCTCTCCAACGAGATGTACTCCCCTAAGAAGGAGGAACTCGGGAATACATCATCGTCTCCACGTGCCACGGTTATTCCTATACCCGAGCTCTCTACTTATGCAATTTACATTGTGATAGCCTTCGTGCTTGAAGTATTATATCTTGCTATCACCTTGTTTCTTGTCTTGCTTAGCATAAGTTGTTGGTGCACATAGGTGAACCTAGTTTATTTAGGTTGTTGGCTTGTTAATTTAAACACCTAGTTTTATTCCGCAATTATCAAGCCTAAACCGGAAAAGTTTTAATCGCCTATTCACCCCCCCCCCCTCTAGGTGACATCCTTGTCCTTTCACTTATATCTTATTGATTGGTGTCTACTTAGAAACTTATACACGTGAGAATAGTTACATCTTTAATTGGTATTTCAACTCTTTAGTGACCACCTTTTATTGCCTTTGATTCGTTGGTGGTTTCTAAAAGGCACAAGCTTTGTTTTTCATTTGGTATACTTTTGCATCTTAATAAGCTTGTGGACCTATTTGCTACTCTTTTATTTGTGTTCAAAATTATCTAGGAGGGAGTGAGGATTCCATGTTGTGCACACTATATTGAAATTCAAATCCTTATTGTGCACGTACCTTGGGGAGTTCCCTCTTGATTATTAGAACACTTGGTTGATCTCATCATAATATCTTCTTATGTTTTATTGGTTGTTCGGATCCTTTGATTGGTTACTTCTTTTGTCGAAGTATCTTTCAATTTGTTTTTTCTTTTGTAATCTTTGGATCCTCAATATAGTTTGATCTCCTTTCCAACTATTCGTCATTGGATATGTGCATTTGATTTCACTCATATTATGAGAAATGCACACATTGGGGGAGCTCTTACTATATTGGCCTTCTAAATTTTTCGTCCCATTTCGGCAATCGATGCCAATGGGGGAGAAGTTTAGAGGGTTTAAGGGAATTTGGTTTTATGCTTTAGTTTCGTTCTTAAGCATTTACCTTTCTTGTTCTTGCATCCTTGCTCTTTATTGTGCTTGGTTACTTAATTCATTATATAAACCCTCGTAAAAGGGATTGTCATCAATTACCAAAATGGGGGAGATTGAAAGTGCATATGTTGCCCCATGCGTGGTTTTGATAATTAATGACAATCCTTATGGACTAATGTTTGCATTGAGATATTCTTGTAGATCTTGTCCATAGGAAAAGATTGGAGTTCACGTGTTGGACTCTATAAGATTACATGATGATCAATGCTCTTTTCAAGGGTTTATATGAAGAATGGTCATGTGTAGAGTTGAGCATATTGCAAGTATGTCTTGAAGGCTTCAAGACGTCATCTTTGTGAAGATAGAGAAGATTATGAAGTGCAAGTTCAATATGATCCATGTCGGAAGATATCATTTGATTGAATCTTGCAATAGATACATAAAGACGGAGCTTAGCGAGGCTCTCCCATATTGTGTATGGGGAGTTTCTGAGAGGTCTTCATCAAGTATGTGCTAGCAAGCAGAATCAAGAAAGGTATTCCACTTGAAGAGATCAAGATCGTCATCATCTAGCTCAAGTGGAATGCGCAAGGCAAAGGTATGATCTTGATAGGGTTTCTATTTTACCGGTCTCGTGGTAGTGGGAGACCGGTTATAGGATAGACGGCGTACTATCAAGAGGGGCTCTCAAGTGAGTAACTTGATCGCATCTTTGTGGAGAGCTCAAACCTTTGCATACTTGGAATATCATCTTTCTTGGTTCTTATTTGGCTTTTATCCATGTGAGAATTTAGAGCTTGTGTTTATCTCCATACCAAGCTCTAGTTCATCAAAAACGGATTTCATATGAATATCTTGTTGCGTTTTTTATGTTGGTGGTTTTACCGGTCGTTCTTTTCTAGAGAGGTTTTACCTTTCTATATTTGGTTTTATCCTCCATCTTTGGACTATGATGTTTCTCTGCATAATCTTGTCGTGCTCGTTACGGTGATTCCAACGAGCCCAAGAACATCGAAAACGGAGTTCGTATGCGAAATATATTGCAGTTTTCGTATTGAGTAGTTTTCCCATTTTGCCTCAGTTTCAGATCCGGAATTCATTCCGGATCTGGCACCGGGCCGGTCCGGAAATATTTCCGGGTAAGAACCGGGCGATTCCAGGCGGGTCCAGTAGCGTTTTTCCAACCCGGAATTTGTTCCGGATTTTTCGGATCTGATACCGGAAAGTGCGAAAACTGTGTAACGGGCAGATCTTATCTTGACCTATAAATAGGTCTTCTTCCCCAACGGTTTTCCTAGCTCTGGAGCATGAAAAAGCCCCCCATTGTTGACCTTCTTGAGCTTGCATTTCTCTCAATTCCTCCCACGATTCTTGCATATCTTTGAGGAAAAAGTGAGAGGAGATCTAGATCTATATTTCCACCAATCCATCTCTCATCTAAGTGAGTGGAACCCTTTGGATCTAGATCTTGGAGTTCCATTTGTTGAGTTCTTCTTTGTTCTTTCTCTCTTCTCCCCCCAAAAGCATTAGTTGCTTTTGGTGAGATTTGAGAGTGAAGGATTTGAGCACTTGTGCTCTTACCATTGCTTTGTGCATCGGTTTGTGCTCTCCACGAGGATTCGCGGAAGTTGAAAGTTTGTGCGCTTGTTACTCTTGGGTCTTTGGACCCTAGACACCATTGTGGTGGTTGAGACCTTTTGTGGTCACTTGTAGCCGTCCGGGAGCCCCCAATCCAGTTGTGGGTTGTGCCCCGGATTGTTGTTGTAAAGGCTCCGGTTTCCGCCTCGAAGGATTCCGATAGTGGAAGGTGAACCAAACCTTTTGTGGTGCGGTTCATCGGAGAAGAAGGTGAAGCATTTGTGGCTGTTGAGCCATTGTGTTGGGTCACACCTCTCCAACGAGACGTACTCCCATAAAAAGGAGGAACTCGGGAATACATCCTCGTCTCCGCGTGCCTCGGTTATTTCTATACCCGAGCTTTTTACTTATGCACTTTACATTGTGATAGCCTTCGTGCTTGAAGTATTCTATATTGCTATCACCTTGTTGCTTGTCTTGCTTAGCATAAGTTGTTGGTGCACATAGATGAGCCTAGTTTATTTAGGTTGTTCGCTTGTTAATTTAAACACCTAGTTTTATTCCGCAATTATCAAGCCTAAACCGGAAAAGTTTTAATCGCCTATTCACCCCCCTCTAGGCGACATCATTGTCCTTTCAGCGTGACGTCGTCCTCGTCGGACTGCGGCAGGCCGTCCGGCACGGCCTCGAACCGGAAGCCGCCGGTGCCGCCCACAGAGCCCGGGCCGCGGGACCAGAGCAGGCGGCGGTGGTTGTACTCAGAGTTGACGAAGGTGACGAAGAATCCCCCGCCGTGCAGAACCTTGGCTAGGTGCAGCATCGGCGTGACGTGCCCCTGCGCCGGCTGCGGGATCAGCACCGCGTGGGGCTGCTGTGGCTTGGACTCGGAGTTCATCGCCACCGACAACATCGAGAAGACCCTAGAGAGGACTAGGGCGTCCGCGGCGCACGTGGCGGAGCAGATGCGGCCAGCGGGGTGCTCTGCAAATCATTCATATCCAACCTGTCGTTGTCTCGTTGACCTTGCGGCCTCCTTCTAAAAAAAAAACTGATAGGTGGGGCCCACATGAACTTAACGGCGTTTTAAAGTTAACTGACGGCAGACACCATGTCAGCGCTATGTCATCGCCACGTCACTCCTCAAAACCACCTAAAATCGTCCAAAACCAAGCCGGGGGTTATTTGTCCGGTTTTATACATTTGAGGGTTCAAATTATCCGGTTTTGAAGTTTAGGGTGAATACCAACGCGACCCCCACGGGCCGAATTTCATTACCTCACGGTAACGAAATACATCCACCACCAGCGTCTGTTGCGCAAAAAAGAAAAGGCAGAAACGAAAGCCACAGTTTTCACCGCCTACTGCTAGTGAGGAGCTGGGCAAAGCAAGGAACACTCCCAGTTCACTAACAAGTGACCAACCTGGGAGGAACCGGCAGGAACCAAACGAATCCTAAACTGTTATTACAGATGAGTAAGAGTCCGGATAGCTCAGAGAAAACAAAACAACACCCTCTAAACTTGCACAGAGATCAGCATCAACAAGGTTTTTGTCAGTCCAGTCAGGTCCAGCTCCATCTTCAACCTCAGGGGCCTCCCAGTTGCCTTGTTCCATCAGCATTCCCACCAGTTATCATCGAGGAGGCAAGATTCATCAAGGTGTCAGCTCCAATGCGCAAAGCTTCACGATCTGCAGCATTATGCAAACCTGCCCAATATTTGATGAAAACACAAGAGTAGCAGATTAGTTCACAAGGACTACGAATCAACTTTCCATCAAAGCAAGCTCTGCTGCGCAACTTCCAGATGACCCAACAAACAGCTGCAATCAACGTGATTTGAATGCTCCTGCTAACAGGAAGATATTGGGGCAGCCACCATAAAAATTGAAAAAATGAGCCAGGACGAGATGGGGATCCAATGGCAGTAGCTATCAAGCTCCAAACGAATTTGGCAGCTGAGCAGGTGAAGAAGAGGTGGTGGATGGTCTCCATCTCATTGCAAAATTGACAGGTGGTATTTCCAACCCAGTTCCTCCCAGCGAGATTATCCTTTGTGGCAATAACATTGTGCCAAATCAACTAGAGCCAAATCTTGATTTTCAAAGGGATTTTTGCTTTCCAGAGGTGCTTAAAAGATCTATCAACTCCAACACTGCACAAGGATCTATACATGGATCTGACAGTGAACTGGCCATTTTTTGACCATTTCCAAACAGGTTTGTCCTTTTCTGAGTTCAGAGCTACTCCAAAGAGCATATTTTGAAGCTCTCGGAGTTGATTTTGCAGGTGTTCTGGCAACCATCTTCTGAAAGTAAGACGCCATCTATTATGAGCAGCTTCAGCAACCGTGATATTGGGTTCATTGCAGATGTCAAAGAGGGCAGGAAATCTGTGTTTGAGAGCCATATGTCCACACCAAGCATCGGACCAAAATTGGGTTAAGCAACCATTTCCTACAACCATCTCTCTGCCACACAAATACACCTCTCTCACTTGAAGCATGACAGACCAAAAAGCAGAGTCAGTCACTCTATGTTTGGCAGCAGAGATCCCAGAAAGACCTAAGTATTTTCTCCTCATGAAATCTTGCCAAGGACCCTCACCAGATTCAAGTCTCCACCACCACTTGCACATCAAGCTAATGTTAAATAGGGATAGATTCTTAATCCCCAGTCCTCCTTTATTCTTGGGCTTGCAAATGAGCTTCCACTTCACCCAGTGATATTTCCTCTTACCAGTGCCTCCAGCCCAAAAGAAACTTCTCATTTGTTTCTCCAAACCAGCAATATTAGTTTTATGCAGAATTCTGAGACCCAGTTGATACACGACAGTAGAGGCTAAGCATGCAACAATTTTTGTGACTCTGCCTCCAATTGACATGGTGCCACCCATCCAGCCACCCATTTTCTTTTTGAAAGTTTCCTCAACAAAATTCAACTCAGCAACAATCACCCTCCTAGCACAGATGGGAGTTCCCAGATATTTGATAGGCCAAGTCCCTTTTCGGCAATTAAACAGCTCTGAGTAGGTTTGGCTTTTTTCTGCATCTTCCAAGATCAGTAGCACTTCTGTTTTTTCAAAATTGATTTTCAGCCCAGCATTGCTTCAAAAACGTATAAGAGGAGCTTGAGATTTCTAGCACCCTCCATGTCATCTTTAATTAATAGGATCGTGTCATCCGCATATTGAAGGATGGAACAACCTCCATCTGTCCATCTCTCAGCCAAACCAGAGAAGAGGCCATTATTCTGAGCCATGCAAACCATCTTGGATAAACAATTTGCAGCAATGTTAAACAAGGTAGGAGCCAGAGGGTCTCCTTGTCTAACACCCTTGAAACTACCAAAATAAGGACCTACTTCATCGTTCAACTTAACTCTCAGAGGGCCACCCACAAGCGTCTTCTTGATCAAATCTAGCCAATGATCACTAAAACCTTTTTGCATGCAACAATCTAACAGAAAGTTCCAATCAACCTTATCATATGCTTTTTTGAAGTTGATTTTTAAGATAATCCCCTGTTCCTTGTTGACTTTCGAGTCCCTCAAGATTTCTTGCAGCAAAGAGACACTATCATGAATGTATCTACCTTTAATGAAAGCACTCTAGCAAGGATGGATGATTTTTTGCATCACAGAATCCATTCTAGAATTAAGAACCTTAGTTATAATTTTGAAAAGGACCTGAAGCAAACAAATCGGTCTAAACTTCTGAATTACATCAGCATTGTCACCCTTCGGAATAAGGGTGATAATCCCATAATTAATTCTCTCTAGGGAGATCTTGTGTTGATGAAAATCCTCAAAAACTCTCATCAGATCATGTTTTATAATGGGCCAACAAACTTGATAGAATTCAATGGGGAACCCATCTTGGCCAGCAGCTTTGTTCTTCTCCATTTGATCTATCACATCTTTCACCTCTTGTTCATTAAATTCTCTATCCATTTCACCCTATCCAAATCAGAGAGTTTCTCATGATCATCCCACACATCTTTTTTTTTTCGAAAAAGACCACCGATCTATTAATCATCCACAACAGTACAAAAGACCCAAAAGTAATAAAAATTACAAATAGGTCGTTCGACCACCTAGCGACGACTACGAACACTGGAGCGAGCCGAAGGCGCGCCGCTGTCCTCGCCCCTCCCTCATCGGAGGCAGGCAAAACTTGTCGTAAGAGAGATTGTTGTAGTAGACAGACGGGAAGTCGTCATGCTAAGACCTGAAAGGGCCAGCGCACCAGAGCATCAACCATCGCCAAAGATGAGAACCGTAGATCGGAATAATCTGACCTGCAACCACACGGATGGACACGAAAACCGACAAGATCCCAAGAGATCCGCCAGACACACAACTCCACGCGCCCTCCGCTAGCGCTAGACGCACCACCGGAGCGGGGATAGGGCGGGGAATACCTTATTCTGACACCGGAGAGTAGCCACCGCTTCACCATCCGGATGAAGACACAAAAACTAGATGAAACAGGAAACGGAAACCGTCCCGCCGGCGAGAGGTCGCGATCCGCCGCCCCTCCAAGGCCTAGAAGGCCATCAGAGGCGCGGAAGACCGGCAGTGTCGCCGGCGGCCGGGACAGAAACCCTAGTCGCCTGTGATCGCTCGTTCGCCTGGGCTCCTTGTAAGTACCGGTTCGCGTGAGACCAACATGATCATCCCACACATCATGTCTCAATTTTACAGCAGGTATATGAGGCGGACCAAACAGATCCTTGTAAAACAAGGTAGCATGCTTCAACAGATCAGGGGTCCCCTGTATGATGTCTGATGTAGTTGAGAAACTATACTTAATCCAAAACCGAACCAAATTCAAGCCCAAGCAACCCGAGCAAAAGACTCCGTGTACCGCACAGTCTCCTACATCCATACATCCATGTGATCCGACGTCACGGTGCGGCCGGTTCGTCACGTATCTCAGTGCACGCACATCCCGAGCGCGACGTACCCGTCACATCCGACCCCCTCCTCCCTCTCTCGCCGCGCAGCACCAGCAGCAGTCATGGATCTGCTCCCGCCGGCGTCGGAGGCGCCGGCCGGCGGCGGCGCGGTGGCGGGGCGGGGGCTGCGGCGCGGGGTCGGATTCCGGTCGCTCAAGCTGGTGAACGTGGCCATGGAGGAGGCCCTCCCCACCGAGCCCGTCGACGTCGCCTACGGCCGCCTCGCCAACGGCCTCACCTACTACGTCCGCTCCAACCCCAAGCCACGCATGCGCGCAGCCCTCTCCCTCGCCGTCAAGGTCGGGTCAGTACTCACTCGCTCGCTAGCTCTCCCCACTCCCCCTTCATCAAGCTGATCGTCCGTTGTTTCGTTTGATTTGGGCGTGTATGTATGTCTGATTCGCGCGCGCAGGTCGGTGGTGGAGGAGGAGGACGAGCGCGGGGTGGCGCATATCGTCGAGCACCTCGCCTTCAGCGCCACGTCACGCTACACCAACCACGACATCGTCAAGTTCCTTGAGAGCATTGGGGCCGAGTTTGGCGCCTGCCAGAACGCGCTCACATCCTCCGACGAAACCATCTATGAGCTGCTCGTGCCCGTTGACAAACCTGGTCTGCTCTCCCAGGCCATCTCCGTCCTTGCTGAGTTCAGCTCCGAGGTAAGAATGAGGTTAATTAAGGCCTTCCATTGCCTTTTAATTACTAATACGTAGTTTGAGGCTCATGCTCGTAAATGGCGCTGTGAAGATTCGGGTTTCCGCGGAGGATCTGGATAAAGAGAGGGGCGCTGTGATGGAGGAGTACAGGGGCGGCCGCAATGCCACTGGGCGGATGCAGGACTCCCACTGGACATTGTTGTTTGAGGGTTCCAAGGTATTACCCTCTGTCCTGGTATACACGGGAAACAGTACAATATGTTCACTTATTCCATCGTATCGATGTGCCCAGTAGAGCTGTTTGAGGGTTTCAGTTCAAGCAGTAAACTTTCGTTATGAAGGGCCTAGACTTTCCTAATGTGATTTGATGGTTTTGTATTTGGAGCTATATATGTATTTAAAAGGCATGGCTTGTTGATTTCCTTTGGTTCAGTATGCAGAACGCTTGCCGATAGGTACGGAGAAGGTGATACGGACTGTTACACATGAGACTGTTAGGCAGTTTTACCATAAGTGGTACAATCTAAGCAATATGGCTGTCTTTGCTGTGGGGGACTTCCCAGATACACAGGTCTTTTTTTTTCTCTCATTGAGCACACTTTTAAAATCGTCATTTCTCCATATATTTACCGTCTTTTTTACTCTAACTCTTGACTTACTGCAGGCTGTCGTTGAGTTGATAAAGGAACATTTTGGCCAGAAAGCCCCAGCTCCCTGCCCTCCACCGGTTATACCAGAGTTTCCAGTTCCATCACATATTGAACCTCGATTTTCTTGCTTTGTTGAATCTGAAGCTGCAGGGGTCAGTACTATAATCTTGATTTATTTTGCAAGTAAATGTGAATGTTTCTAATAAGACACCTTTTTTGTTGTTGTTGTTTTTACTGTACCGAAAACAGTCAGCTGTTGTTATTAGCTGCAAGATGCCTGCTGGTGAAATCAAAACAGTGAAAGATTACAGGGATTCATTGGCAGAATCCATGTTTCATTGTGCTCTGAATCAGAGGCTCTTCAAACTGTCTCGTAGGAGGGATCCTCCATACTTCTCTTGCTCTTCAGCCGCAGATGCTCTTGTTCGTCCAGTGAAGGCATATATTATGACATCCAGTTGCCGCGAAAGCGGCACCGTGGAGGCTCTTGAGGCTATGTTACTTGAGGTACTTTTATAGAACCTTTTCTCTCTGAAGAAAATTAGATCGATTTATTGCTATTGCACCATCAACCAACTGAGTAGATATAACAGAATATCACGGCAAGTTCCTGTGAGCCAGTTACAAAAAAAAGATACCAACCTTTACTTGATTTATATGAATGTATGCTTCTTTCGAGGCCAATCATTGGAATACCGGCAATAATTAGCACAGGGAATTACACTTTATGTTGGAAAAGCAAGTAGTTTCTCCAATCTTGAGATGGAATTTGACTTCAAAGTGATCCCTTTGGCAATATGTTTGCTTAAGGTTGCTAGGGCACGGCTCCATGGATTTTCTGAACGTGAGATATCCATTGTGCGCTCTTTAATGATGTCAGAGATTGAGTCTGCGTATTTGGAGCGTGATCAAATGCAGTCCACCAACTTACGGGATGAGTTTCTGCAGGTAATTCTATCTCTTAGTACGACTACAGTTTATGTTAGTAGAATTTATTTTGTTGCATACCAGGCATCCTATTTTTTACCTAGGTTCAGCCAAGTGTCATGTGTTCTATGAATTTAGATCTTAATGTAGTTCATAATATCTTAGCTCCTGTATTTTTTTGTTTAATGTGTCAATTGAGTCACGTGATGTCCATCATCCACAATTTTCTAAGCATACAATGCCATTTGCTTCGTTCATTGTAGCATTTTCTTCGTGCGGAGCCTGTTGTCGGGATTGAATATGAAGCACAGTTGCAAAAGACCCTTCTTCCCTGTAAGTACTATTGCGTGCTACCTTAGTGTAAGAGCTCATTATTAGAATTCTTCAGATGCCATTTTTAGTTTTTTTTGAAATAATCCATTTCTTCTAAATTTAGTTTAGCATTATTATATTATTTGTGAGAGTTGTGACCATAGTTTTTAATTTTCAAATACCTCTTTGTTTACTTTCAACCAGATATTTCTTCTGCGGAAGTGGTAAAGTTTGCAGAGAACTTTTCAACAATCAGTAGCTGTGTTATCAAGATAGTTGAGCCTCGTGCTCATGCTTCTTTGGAGGATTTGAAAGCGGTTGTATTGAAAGTTAACACTCTGGAAGAAAACAAGAGTATTCCTCCCTGGGATGAAGAGCAAATCCCTGAAGAAATTGTTAGCCAAAGTCCAGAGCCAGGGTATTATTTCACAACATTTCCTTGTTATACTAATGGAATCAAACTTTTGCTTAGGATGAACTATCTTTTTAATGGATTATTTGAAATAATTTTGGCTATATATTTCTGCCCGTACGAGCATTTTTGTATTCTGCACATTCTTACTATCCAAAGTAATTCCGCAGAAGTATTCTTGATAAAGTAGAGCACCCAGGCATAGGTGCTACTGAGATGACACTATCTAATGGGATGCGGGTTTGCTATAAGTGCACCGACTTTCTTGATGACCAGGTTAGTAGTATTCCAAAGCTAATACCTTTGTCCGCGTCCAGGCCTTTCTACCATAATTTTGTTGACGGAAGTCCTTAGTACGCACACATCAAAACTTTTTGTGGTAACCGTTTCTCCATCAGTTTTCCCCCTTTTCTTGAAAGAAAACTTTTCGTTCCTACATTTACCATAAATATCTGCATACCTCCCCATATCAGGTTTTTTCTCAAGTTTGCTAGGTTAAACCACATACGAGATATAGATTGACTGGGGATGGAGTCTAACATCCACGTAATGAGGAATACAAGGATAAATTTATGTCCTGGGATGTTTTGAGGTGGTACTGTCTTGCCAGCTTGAATTAATTTGCCAAACTTTTAGAAATTCTGTCGTAGTATTTACAATTTTCCTTTTTCCTATGAAAAAAAAGCATTGACATATCTTCTATAATGAGTGATATGAAAATGTAGCATTCAATGATTTTCATCAATCGAGAAGGATCTACACTGAGTGGAGTCGTGCATCATTTCTTGCCTACAGCTCGTTCCTGTCAATATATGTCCTTCCACACTGGGGTAAAAAAGCCCTTATGGGCCATTACTGCAAAGAGTACTAATCTTGTGCATTTCTGGGACCTGCATGTGACACATCCATTTTGCAAGTCATAGCTAACAGTTGAAAGCTGCTAATTTTTGCTTGAAGATCTAGAGACAATATACCACTTAGTATATTCGCTGTTTCATGTTTTGCTACATAATAAAAGATAAATGGCATGTCATATATCGAAGATATATAAGTCAGCATTCAGTATGCCTTTGGAGAAAATAATTAGATTAATTATTGTCAAACTACTAGGCAAGCGCATGAACTCCAGTACCGTGGTTCATAGATATTTTAGAATGGTGTTACAGTGAAACAAGACAGTGGTGACATTTTGTTTTTCAATGTCAATCCAATCATTCTGGCTTAAGTAAAGTAAACTGCATCTGGATTGGTACTTTAACTATTGGTGTGCACCTTGTTGTATATTGTTATGAACATTGAATGATGGATTCCCAAAAGTAATCAATTGATCATGTTAATTGGAAGCTCGAGCCTTAGATTTTTTATTCTACAGTTATCATTTTCCTTTGGTTACTTTGTGACAAAGGCGTGTCTTTTCAATTTCCATTGAAGAATTTCTATCGTTTCCACACCCTTTTTTTTAGACCTCGTCAACTTTTTGTTTGTATGTTGAACTATTTTGAAGGTTGTTTTTACTGGATTTGCATATGGTGGTTTGTCTGAATTATCTGAAGATGAATATACTTCATGCACAATGGGCTCGACAATAGCAGGAGAAATTGGTATTTTTGGATACAGACCTTCTGTCTTGATGGACATGCTTGCTGGCAAGAGGGCTGAAGTTGGTACAAAAGTTGGGGCATACATGAGATCATTTTCTGGCGATTGTTCACCTTCAGATCTTGAGACCGGTTTGCAGGTTTGCTTATATGACGCATATCGACCATATCACTTGTAACTCTGAAAAGTGGGCATGTGCTTATGTTTGACTGCCTTCTGAAATATAGCTTGTCTACCAACTATTTACAACAAAGGTGGAGCCAAGGGAGGAAGAAGTAAAAATAGTGATGCAAATGGCAGAGGAAGCTATCTATGCCCAGGAAAGAGATCCTTACACTGCATATGCAAATCGTGCAAGGGAAATAAATTATGGAAACTCATACTTCTTTAAGGTACACCTTTAACAGGCTGAATATTGATAAGTTCCCAGTGATTTCTTATTATTGCTTAAAATTTACTAGAGATTCATTATGCAGCCAATAAGAATAAGTGATTTGAAGAAAGTGAATCCAATCAGAGCATGCGAATATTTCAACAATTGCTTCAAGGATCCATCTGCTTTTACTGTTGTAGTAGTTGGAAACATCGACCCAGCTATCTCAATTCCACTGATTTTGCAGTACCTGGTATGTTTGTTCCTCTTTGAACGTTACAAAGCAAAGAATGGTGCCTTTTAATGCTGGTGGACTCTTTGTTATGCAGGGCGGGATACCTAAGGTAGCAGATACAGTTCAGAGACTTAGTCGTGAGGATCTAAAGGGATTGCCCTTCAAGTTTCCTGAAACCATAATTAGGTTTGCTGATGTTCTTTTCTTGCATTAAGTTCTTTTCTTGGCAGATTTGGCCGTATGTTTATATCAGTTCTGCGCATGCAGGGCGTTGCAACCACTCAGTTTCATCCCTTTTCTACATTTGCCTTCTGAACGCTAGTAATCTTACCCTGAAGTGTGTTCATTTCTTGCAGAGAGGTTGTCCGCAGCCCTATGGTTGAAGCTCAGTGCTTTGTCCAACTAGGATTTCCGGTGGTTTTGAAGAGCACAATGATGGTATGCTGTCCTTGAAATAATATAATAATAATACTATTCTACTTTGTTGCAAAAGCTAAACATGTATCCTGCTTTATGCGAAGACGGAGGATATTCACTATGTGGGGTTTCTGAGTAAACTTCTCGAAACAAAAATCATGCAAGTACTTCGCTTCAAATATGGGCAGGTAAAATATCTTGGGCATCCAAACACCATCTGTATTTGATTATTCGCTTCAACTTCGTGTTTAGTGAATACATTATTCTTGTTTCGCAGGTCTACTCAGTTAATGTAGGTGTCTTCTTAGGTGGCAACAAACCATCCAAAAGCGGAGATGTTCGTGGAGACATAAGCGTGAATTTCTCATGCGATCCAGACATGTCATCTAAACTCGTATGATTGATCAACTTTATGGTTAAGATTATCATATCTATAGACAGAACTTAGGTGGCAGCTTCAGTTTTGACACACCCTCAATTTCTTCAGGCTGAATTTGTTCTGGAAGAGATATCACATCTACAGACAGAAGGCCCTTCTGAAGAAGATGTATTGGCTATCCTAGAAATTGAACAAAGAGCGCATGAAAATGGATTGCAGGTTTAGTGCATTTTCTTCATCCATTTAGTGGTGATATAGTTTGGCACTTCAATATTTACGGATGATCATAATTTTGTTGACATATTGTAGGAAAATTACTATTGGTTGGATAGAATTCTGCGGAGCTATCAATCAAGAATTTATTCTGGAGATGTTGGATCCACCTTCAAGGTAGTGTGATGCTTTCTATAGTTCACGTTTCTCCTTTTATTTGCTGGCTTGCAAAGCATATTATCATCAGAGGCATATGCTTGTATGTTTTAGATGCATTACAGACCATCATCATAAAATATATTTGTCAGTCTTCCTTTTTTTTCCAGTTCAAAATTATATATATTTGAAATGACCCATGCATTGTTGAGTACTTACCCATTTTTTCTTCTCTGCAGGTCCAAAATGAGGGACGTCTAAAAGTTAGAGAGGCTTTAAAACCAGAGGCGATGCAAATGGCCTTGCAAAGAGTCATATCTTTCCCTTGTAAGAAACAGTACACCGTAGTTATTCTTATGCCAAAGACATCTCGTTGGGATTCGTTGATATCAGTTGTGAGTTGGAGTTCTGGTGGATTTAGCAGAGATGCCAAGGTTAGATACTGTATTTTCCATGCCATTGTTTCAATTAAACTCTCCCCCCAGTGACCACCGTCAGCATTTTAAATTTCATCTACTTGTGCAGATTTTGGCTGGCATGGCCGCCGCACTGGTCTTAGCCACCAGTTTGTGGAGATACTCACGAGGCGCATTGAGATCATAGCGCACGGCACATTCCAGCATGTTTAGTTAAGATCCAGTTGGTAGAAGAGTTTTGTTACCACCTGACCATCAACCAACCTGTTGGCGGGTGCGGTGATTCTTCGTCATCATGGAAGAAGGTATACAGCAATCGGTAGCTAACAGATTCGTTGCCGCGTGTGCGTGTAACTTTGTAACAACATTGGTTATTTTGGCGCATGTGTGCCTGTAACAGACGCTCATGTATATTGGTACCTCGAAGTTGATTCTCCAGATTGATTTAGACACAAGGTAGACTGCGGACATCAGATCCAGTTTTGTCGAGATCTTTTGCATTTGTTTGTTATACCCAGGATGACAAAGGAATAATAGATGCACCATTCTTATGTATGATTCCTCATTTTGCACCCATTGTTTGTTTGAACAAACCCATTGTTTGTTCTAGTGATTTACTACCCGATTACTGGCCTGAATACGAAAAAAAACTGTGGGTTGCAAATCTTTGCTCCTTCCATTGACAGGCCTTGTAGTTTAGTTTGTGCAGAACCAGAGTGGTGTTTTGACTCCCAAAGTTCATGCTCCTGCCAGAATTGTAAAAAAATCGAAAAAATAGTAAATATTAAAAAAATTCTGAAAAAATATGGTGATGATTGTATAGTTTTTCTACATACGTACCAAGTTTCGTGATGAATGATATGTGTGATGCTCTGCAAAAAAGACATCAGTGCTCCAAAAAGACATTTTAAAATCTCGTTTTGGTAAGTAACTTTTTTTACATAGAGCACCATAAATGTTATTTCATCATGAAAAACGGCATGTATGTAGAACATTGGTATATGTTTGTCACCAATTTTTATCATGATTTTTTGAAATGATTTACTATTTTTTTAATTTTTATTTTACGAGGAGCATATGACCTCCGAAGTCATTATGAAATCCCGGTGCAGAACGGTCATGTGCTGTTACATCAAAGTCGACGGTGGTGTTTCGTCGAGGCGGCAACCTCGGTCTGCCATGCATCGGTGGACCTATTGGTAGGGTTGTGGCCTTGCGTGGTTTTGAGTGACGACATGATACTATGCGGGCAACGCGACTCGTCTGGATCGCTTTCGGGCAATGTTGATGCCCCCCCCCCCCCCCCCCCCCCCCCCCCCCCCCCCCGCGCATTTTGCACGTCATTCGTGATTGACTGGCGGTCGCCTTGCTAGTGGGGGCTACGAGGCAGCTGGGTTGTGTGGCGTCGATGACTCGTGTGCGGTTTTAGTGCCGAGTAGTATATGTCGGGGTGGTGACCCAGGAGCTGGAGGTGTGTGTCTATATTCGGTGGACTTAGCGCATGTGAATAGTCCTCTTGTACGGTTTTTTCCTTATAAGCATGACAATGTTCGGTTTTTATCTGGTTCTTATAAACTGGCCAATATAATCCGGCGGTGGACTGACTGTCTATAAAAATCGAATGCGGATATATTCTTCTTTGAGAAAGCTGGCGATGGGCCCTTTCCCCCTGGACACGAATTGGATCAAGCAGGACACCGCGCTCAAAGAGCAAGAGATAAGTCGACGTGATAGATGGCCCACCAGCTGCACCGACCAAAGTGGTGATTTGGCATCTCAACGGAAAAAAAAAAGAGAAAAACTGCAAGGGGAGGGAAGAAGAATCTCGATACTGGAGTCTGGATTTCTTCTCCACGACGCCGAGAAAGACCAGAGAAGCTAAGCCCTAGTCCCTAGTATTACAGAGGCAGGCCGCCGACCAGAAGGCAGCGCAGGAAGAGCAAACCAAAGAAAAACACCACCGCCGCATTCCTAGCGGGGCGAGGAAGAGGGAGGGATGGCGTGCCTGCACGACCACGAGTGCGAGGATCACAACTGCGCTGCCGACTGGTCGCTCTACAACCACGTCGACGTCCCCAAGGTTTCCTTCCAAATCCTCTCCCTCTCTCCCGTCTCAGCAATTCTCCCTCTCTCCCGTCTCAGCAATCAGATTGGGCTAGCATCTGTTTATATATTTCTCTCCATCGAGGTGAACTCCTCTTGATTCGCTTTCCCGCAAATCTTCACTGCAGTAGTCTATTTCTATTTTAGTACTATTGCGACTGCACAACTTTTTTAGTATTATTACCGCAGAAATTCGAGAAACGACCGATTAGGGCTTTTCCCTTGTGTTGCATTAACTTACGGTTATTTCCCCCATTGTTACAGCTGGTGGCTCTGAATGAATCTGTGGCCGGGAGCGTCAAATCGGTCTTCAAGCCGTGGGAGCAGCGCCTCGAGACTTCTGGGGTATGTATACATGTACCAGGCTATCAGCAACACGTTGATTTAGGCAAGCGTGGAGTTCCACTTAGAGACAGCAACATCGGGACTTCAGATTGCAATCTAGTAGGAGTACTAGCTCAGTAACCACTAGCCATCGTACCCATATTCTCATGATTGTCGCCGCTTGTTTCCAGCCACCAAATATGCCATGGATTAGGCGTTTGCAGATCGGCTGTCACTGCCAATCATTTTGTTTCAGAACCCATTGCCGCGTCCTGCTCTGGATCGACGATCCTCGTCTCCTTGGATATTAGATTAGAACGAGTAGGCATTAACAGCTCTTATTATTACTATTACTGGCTAGTACTCCCTCCGTTCCAATTTAATTGACTTGCTATGCACAACATGTGGATGTATCTAGACTTGTTACGTGTCTATATACATCCATATTTGGTGCATAGCAAGTCAAATAAATTGGAACGGAGGGAGTAGGTACTAGTAAATTCTGCCTATCTTGCGCATACAAGGTCATTAGTCGTATGGCAATTATTTATTGGAAACAGATTATACCATGGCTGGCATGGTTAGTCTGCCAGGGACTACGGTTGTATCTTAAGTTCTTAACAAGACATTTGTAAAGCTTCGGAGTAGCCACATAAGACATATAATAGGAAAGATGAACATGTTGACGAGTCCGAAATAATAACATGTAGCTCCGTCACTGCATGTTTTCTACCTTTTATTCTGTGGTATAAAAATCGACATTTTTCTGCATGACATGTTCACTATCAGTAATGCGTTCGATCCTATAAGGTACATCAAGATGAAATCCTGATGCTAGAATTTACAGTGTTTATTCATTGACAAATGAATTTTCAGCACATATCCCATTACTTGAAGTTTTTTCCCCTTCATACCTGTTATCTTCACTCTTATGAGCATCCTTGCTGCATCAGGGTTTTCTGGAGAGTAACGAGGGTGACCCTGAGTTGCTTGTTTTTATCCCGTAAGTGGCTCACATCACTTTCTAGACATATATCTGTGCTCCCTTCTGTTGTTTATTATTCTTGTTATAGCCACAAAAATAAACAATAATCACACGTTGAACTATTTTTATACGCCTTCTAAGGCAGGATTGACTGCTATATTCCTTCCATTCCTCAAAACAAGGCGTATATTTTTAGTCAAAAGTCAACGCATGACAAGTTTTACTAATAATGTAGATAACAATATGAACATCTAGGATAGAAAATCAATATCAGTAGATCCACCGTAGTATATATTTCCATAGTATATCTATTAAGTACTGTAGATGTTTATATTTCTGTCTATAAGATTGATCAAACTGACACAACGTTGACTTTGACTTAAAATTTATTTATAGTTTTGAGGAACGGAGATAGTAGTGTTTAGGATAACATAAATTTGTGGTGTAATCAATTTGATGGATCTTTTTAGTTTTAATCATTTGGTGATGTGACTGCATACAATTTTATTTGGTTCAGTACCGAGTAATCATTCATTAATTTCTGTGCACTTTTAATAGTTGAATTATGTCTTTTTCCTCACCTTCGCATCAGCTATTTTAAGTATCCTGAAAAAGTCAGAACGGTATTAGGGTTCGTATGTTAGTTATGCATGAATCTCCTCAAGGTAGTAGGCAGTAGGCGAAATGGACATCATAGGCTAGTACACAATATGTGTCCCCTTCAGTTAAGTTATTCTTGTAACACAAACAGTGACTGCATCCTATTGTGCACCACTCATGATTGATATGCATTAGATTGTGTTCATGTTGCCCTATACTGAAATATGTGGTAAATCATACTTTTTGGACTTGTGGTAAGAGGCATGTTTTCTTCTTTTCGTTTTTATTTGTATTGTTATCCTAATAGTTACCCTCTACTTGTAGATTTACATCAGATGTTAAGATCAAGAGCATTGCTGTTGTCGGTGGTGCTGACGGGACAAGCCCTTCAAGAATGAGAGCGTAAATTTTGAAATTTTTTCTTTTTCTTTTTCTTGACTCGTCCAAACCACAATGAAAGCAAAAATTCATAAGACTGCATTGGCATGTTACAGGTTTATCAATAGAGAAGGCATCGACTTTTCTGATGCTCAAAACATGCAGCCTGTGCAGGTGTGGTTTTATTTAGCTTTTTTTTATCCATGCCACGACAATTTACTCCAGCTGTAACATGGATGTATTTTGCTTGTGCTAGGAATGGGAGCTGGCAGAGAATTTGCAGGGAGCTCTCGAGTACCAAACAAGGTATGTGCTTGTGTCTACACTGTTCAGTTATACCGTGTATTCAAGTTTTAGCCTCAAAAGTAAGCCTTTTATTTTCAAATTTGTTTAGATGACATGCTCCATTCGATAAATTAGCTTTTAACTCGTGTATAAGCTGGATAATAACATCATCCAATCCAAGGATGATGTATGTGTTGGGCCTGAGAACATTCCTGTGACAATATTGCCATAGTACTGAGAAATGTGGCCTACTGTTGTATGTCTCTGCTGCTCAATAGGCTGAACTCCAATAGATATATGTGTCAGTGTTGTATAAATCAACAGTACTTATTTTGCTACTTGGGTAGGTTTCAGTACTAGTGCTTGTTTTCCCTTGCTGTTCGCTGAATTCCTTGTAACTACTATGTTTGTAAGTTATGTTTTGACTCTGTGCTCAGAGTAACTTGTGTTGTTCCTTGTTAGCGCTCCTTACCTTATTTTTTCTGTGTATTTTGCATAATTGGTATTTTGTGATTTTGCTGTTGTTAGATATTCAAGGTTCCAAGGTGTGGCTAACCTAACACTGCATTTCTCTGATAACTTTGGTGGTGATACAACTAAGATATATTACATCGGGTTGCGGGGTGAAGCCACTCAGGTACAGATATGTGCTTGTTTAGTCTGGAATGCCATTGAATGCTGATGTGTGACTGATCCACGCCATGTTACCTATTGCAGAACAAAAGGGATGTCGTGGCCACAATTGTGTATGAAGTAATGCCCAATCCTTCTGATCACAAGTAAGCTCTGCAAAAAAAATGGGCTATTTCTTGCTATTGTTGTGCATTATTTCTGAATTAGAGCTGAATATGGTTACACTACACAAGGAAAAAGTTATATTGCTTCAGTATGCTATTTCGCTTTAGTCGTTCGAAGTGCTTAAGATATTTGTTTTACTTGGTCCCTTTCCTTTTTGTTTTCTTACTGATTTCAAAAGGTCTGATCATGATAATAAGAATTTATGTGCCCAGGAGTGTTGCGCCCTTTCAGGACATAGGTATAACCCGTAGTCATATGCTTGGTGCCGCAGTTGGTTTTAATCTCTTCTAAATTTGCACATTGACATGGTTGAGTTTTACTGGTTTTACCACACCAATGGTATTTGCTTGGTAAATGTACAGCAGTTTTCATCTGTAGCACAGTACATGCAAGTTTTTCCATGCGGTTAACTTGTTCCACACATTGTTGTCTTTTAATGTTCTAGCTTATATTGTTAGCAGCCTGAGGGCATCCCTAATTCCTTGTTCTTCCTCGTGCAGAACAAAATCTGAGACTGGAGGTGGGTTCTCACATGTTGAGTAGTTGGGTAGACATGTCAAGTGAGATATCATAGCATCTGGATTGAAGCGTGCAACTTTGATCTTCTAATGCTTGTGTTGGGCGGCCTCTAGTTAACTTGTTTCTTAATAAAACGGTACAACTCTTACAGTTGTAGCTCTGTCCCTTGAGTCGATTGTAGCTGTGTCTTGAGTATAATACCAGTGTACTTGTGGTCAATGGCTCGATGTGTCATCAGAGTCACTGACATGTGTGATTCAAATGATCTCCAGTTGCCAGTTGTCGGTACTTTCTCTTCGTATCATTTTCGACTGATGTGATACATAATTAGTGTGTCTTTTATGTTTGTATATTCCCCTGGTAGCAGTATTAAATCGGAGTATCTCATAACTATGCGATTATATAGGGAAAATTCCTTTTGAAGGCAATTTGTACCTGCGAAATGCTAAATGACTTGTAGCTCTCGAGCTCCCTGTTTAAAAATAAAAATAAATAGAAAGGTTAATTTTTATGTCTAAGAATCTTCCGAGAGAAAGTATGCAAGTGCATACATATGTCCAATTTATACGAATAAATTTGTGTTGAAATATATTATCATTTGTGGTTTGCACAAAGATAAATGTTGGAAGGAAAATGATATCTTTTTCTTCTTAACAGCCACAATATTTTGATTTTTGTGTAGCCTATAATATGAAATTATGTAATATGTAGATAACACGTGTATGTATGCACTTAACTTTTTAGTACTTCTGTAACAAGATATCATTTTTTAATATTGAAATTGTAGGAGCCCGGGAGCAAAAATACCTCTCTCGATCTGTCCCAAATGAGTTTACTTTCCTCAAATCTGCAGCCATGTCTTCAACTTGTCATGTCCGGGACAAACCGGTTGTGTTGGCAATGTTTGAAGGGTGACACTTTTCACGTCAAAATAGGTGGAGCAGCTCCACAGCTAGTCAGCTATACAATTAGAATTAAGAGCATCTTCACCGGCATCTCCACCCGAGGGGTACACTCATCAAATCCCATGGTTAAGAACCTAGGGTTGAGATTTGGGGAGAGAAATTGGTAGTACTGATAGTTTCGTCGGCTGACAAGCAGAGGCAAAGATTTACCCAGGTTCAGCCCCTCGGGTGGAGATAAAGACCCTACTTCCTACTTGTCTGTTATTGATCGTGTGAGATTATACGGTTAGAAGGTGGCTCCGGCGAGATGTCGATCTCGCTAGAGCTTTGGTGGTTTGAGTATGGCTTCTTCCTGATCGGCGCCCCTCCCAGCCTTTAAATAGGCTGGGTCTCGGGAGTACGTAACCGACCTGGTTTACATATAAGGAAAGTCCTAACCGACTATGCCTATGTCTAAATCTTGGAGGGTACTCCATCTTCTTTGGGCCTCCTGTCTTGGGCTTCGAACAGGCTCTTCGTGATTGGGCCTCAGCCGTTACGTGCACCAGGTACCCTCATGGTAGGGTACCCGAGATGTATACCATGTCAGTAGCCCCCGAGTACTTGTCTGACTCGAAGAATCGGGCATGACTCTTTCGTAAGTGCACGTCATATGCTTTGTATTATAATTGAATTCCTGTATGAATAGCACATGTTGGCTATGTCGAGTATCTCATCGACTGTGGTTTTTGCTTATGATGATCAAGGGATAATAGCTTAGCAGGCCCAGTACACTCGACGGATCGGGACTGGTTAACTACACATTCGGGTAAAACCTTACTAGCTTTCAATCAAACTCGAGTCCCCGGACTCGAATCTGGAACAAACTGGTCAGATTCGACTAGGCCGCGGAGGTCTTACTGAGTCGATCTGCAGTATAGATTTGAATTTTACCCAACACGTCCGTCAGGATTTTTCATCATGTCTGCTGACACGGAAAGTATAAGGATTGACGTTGCTGGAACGGTCCTTAGCCCAGCTCGAAAGTTCGGTGGGTCTTACCTTTGCACTATGCGTGCAGCATCCGAGGTATTTGCGACGGACGCAACTCGGGAATGTTTCGAGTATGATTTTATATATGAACGGAGTCGATACTTTTGTCGACTGATACTTTGTCGTTATTCTATCGGGTGCGCGACAGCGCTCCCGATGGGAGTAGCCCCCGAGATTGTGCTTTATTGCTTGCAATGGAGGATAATCTCAAAATCATTTTACCCTGCATATGTTAATCGAAGAAAATTTTGCCGTATTTCTATCGGGTGCACGACAGTGCTCCCGATGGGAGTAGCCCCGAGATTATGCTGTATTGCTTGTAATGGAGGATAATCTCAAAATCATTTTATCTTGAGCATCTCCAGTCGAAGAATTTTTTGATATGCTCCCGATGGGAGTGATATGCCTCAGTCGAAGGAACGGTCGAGTGACCAATTTGGCCTTAACATTGTTTCTTCACACCCGAACCAAACAAGGCAGTCGAGTGACCGATATGCGTTGGGCGGACTCGAATGTATTTCTAATCAGAGCGCTCACGATGACGTCAGGGATGACGTTATTTTTGGCGACTGCGCTGCCTGACACGCGGTGGCGTGCGTTATGCTGTGATAGATGGGACGTGACACGTCTGTGGGCCCACGATGCAGCCGTTTGGACTGGATTTGACCGTTCAGGCACGATTTCTCCAGGACTATGATGACGGTTCCTAGATTCCCGTGCGTAGTGGGCGGAGTGGCCGGCGACGGTTGCTCTCCACGGCTGCCACGTGTACGGCTGGATTTGCCACGTTGCCCACGATCTCGCATCAACGGTGCGGATTCTTTTGCGTGGAGGTTAAAAGGCTGCGGCGGAGTAAATAATATTTTTACTTGCCATTTGCTCTCCGCCGCCGCTGCTTCTTCTTCCTCCTAGCGCATCGCCATAGCCCAACAGCCAAAACTCTGCCACCCATCATCGCGATGACGAAGCCCTCGACCCGGAAGAGCAGGAGCGCCGCGAACGCGTCGGCAGACAGCGCGCTGGAGCCGCTGCCAGCGGGTTGAAGAGAGACAAAGGCTCGTGGACCAAGAGCACCTGCAGCAAGAGGATGCTCACCGGCCTTCGGAACGACGGGCTGATTCCTGAGGACAGCTCCCAAGTTCGCATCCCCGGCGCCGAGGTAATCCCGCGCCCAGGCCCCAATGAGCGGGTCTGTTTTGTGGATTTTGTGAACAGGGGATTCTCCTTCCCTGTTCATAACTTTCTTCGTGCACTGATGCACGTTTATGGGGTGCAATTGCACGATTTTACGCCCAATGGGCTTTTGCACATTGCGTGTTTCTTCGTTCTTTGCGAGTGCTTTCTGGGCGTTGCGCCCCACTTCGGGCTTTTTCGCCGTATCTTCAACGTCAAGCGCCAGCACAGCGCCAAGGGACCTGGTGGTTTTGGAGTACAGACTCGATCTGACGTCGAGTACTTCAAGATCAGCTTTCTCGAGTCTGTGCAAGGATGGCGCCAAAGTGGTTCTACATCAAGGATGTGACCATAGGCACCCAAGCGTTCGGGTTGCCTCCTTTTGACGCAGACGCTCTGGTGAAGAAGAGGCCATCCTGGATCGCCCAGCCGACCGGAGTCGAAGCCGAAGAGGCTGACATTCTGATGGAGAAGGTGCTAAAGCTTCAAACCACTGTTGGTCGGGAGGTTACGGGCATCCACTTGCTAGCCATTATGGCCAAGAGGCGAGTGCAGCCTCTCCGAGCCCGAGCGCATGCTTTGTGGGCATACAGTGGGGTTTCTGATCCAACCCGCTCACGCGCAGTGGAGCTTTCTGATGCGGAAGCGGAGAAGTTGGTAAGAAGCCTTACCAAGCTGACTGATGAAGAGCCTTGCGAGATGAACTCGCCTGTGGCTCCTTATGAAACCAGCAACCCTCTACCAGAGGTAACAGTCGATACTATATGTCAGTTTATATGTTATGCATGTGCGATATTGATTCTTTGCTGTTTCTGTGTGCAGGGACACAGAATGTATGAGTCGATGCCCCCTCTGCCGAGAGCGGCCCAGTGCCGGACAACGAGCCACTCGAGGCGGGTCTGATGATGAAATGGCCTCACTCGCCACCGCACATACGCCAGACGCCGATGAAGGAGATGCTGAGGTGCAAACCAAGCAGAAGCGGGCACGCGAGGAGGAAGACACTGCTGACTCAGAGGAGAAGGAGGGGAACGAGACGGAGTCGACGATGGCGCCACTCGATATCCCTCCGATTCGCTCGCTTCCTCCACGACCCCCGAAGAAATCACGCCCCAGCATGGGTGTGCTTGCACCAGGTCGAATGGTCGACCTTACTGAAGAGTAAGTATTATTTGCCCTTGCTTGTTTGACGTTTTATGAATGTTTGCCAAGTTGTTAACTTTAGCATGTATGAAACAGCGTGTCCTCGGATGAGGATTTGCCACCACCACCTCAGATGGAGAAGAGCAGTGCGGCATCGACTGCCCGGAGTTTGCCACCAGAACAGCCGCCAACCACTGCGACTCCGACTGCCGCGGACACAGCCACACCACCTGAGCCTGAGGCTGCGGCTGACAAAGAGGAGGCAACAGCGACAGGCGTTCCTGCGTCGACTTCCTCCTTCTTGAATCACGTAAGCTTGTGCTTTTGTAGTATAGTTTAATCACCAGCAAGTGTTAAAGCTGTTCATAGTCTCGATAACTCCGTTCTGAACTTTCACATGTTGCGCTGTAGTCATTTGTCCAGGAGCTGCTGAAGGCTGGCTCCAAATATGTACACATGGAGACAGAAGTCGCCACCCTGCAACAGCAACTCGAGGATGCGAAGAGTAAGCGTCCTGTAATAAGGACTCGAATGTTTTTGATGTGAACATCTTGTGGTGCATGTTGAAGAAATGCTTTTGTGTTTCGCAGAGTCAGCGACTGCCGCTGCAGAAGAGATGGGCAAAGCTACCCGTCGAGTTGCTGATCTGGAGAAGAGGCTGAAGCAGCCGAAGTTAGAGAAGACCAGGCGATTGGTCGACTTTCTGCTGCCAGCACCACTTTGACAGGTATGCAATTTTTGCTATTGAACTAGATATTTGAAACTGTTGTACTATGCTCCTGAACATAGTGTTTGCATATTATGCTAGATGTGATGGATGGTCCTACTGCTCCTGGCAAGCAAAACGTGGCGCTTCACTCGATGAAAGTGTGGCTGTCGCAGAAGTTGCCAACAGTAGGGCAGGGGAGATGCTGACGAAGGCGGCGAGTGCTTTGGGCGCCCTTCACAGCAGCTTCTTCCCTGATGACGAACTTCCATCGACGTTTGCAGAACTGGTGGAGCTATTCAAGCCCGAAGGAACTGCCGTCGCCGATTTCTGTCGCGAGCAAATGGTAAGTGGTGCTCAGACTACTTTTCTCATGCTGCTCGCGCACGGAGTCGAGGCGGATTTTGACAAGGTCACGACGAAGTTCCCGAGGGGGCCTGGCGGCAAAACCGTCGGGTTAGGCGCTTGGATGGAGGCTGCCCAAAAATATTCTCAACAGCTTGTATCAACTGTTGAAGACAGGGCAGCCAAGGTTCAGGCGAAGAAGGCTTCCTCCAAGAAGTCGATGACCAGCGAGTGATTCCTTCGTCGCCTAGTTTTAGGGACTTTTTATGATTTTGCTTTTGCTGTAAAAAACTTCAGACTTCTTATTTGTGCTTCATGAAATATGAACTCCAGTTATCGGGAGGCACAGCCCCCGAGCCTTTTGCTTGATCTCTTCTGTTTTTTCTTATGTTGTGAGTTATTCTGGATGTAGACCCGAGCCGCTAGAACATCGACTGGTCCAGGTGCGAGTGGCTCCACTCAGTCACGTAGCGTGAATGATCAGAAAATCATCGACTTCCTTCAGCTCAAACTTTCCGAGGTGACAAGCGAGCTGAAGAAGACACAAGACGCATATGCGGAGTTGCAGTCGAGGCCATCTCCAATTACAGAGCGGGAGGCCTTTTTGCTTGAAGAATTGGAGAAAGTAAACTTACAGCTGGAATGTAAGCCTTTTGGAAGTTTATTTATGGACTCGACATACAGGTCGACTGGGATAATAATTTTGCTTTATTTTTGCCATAGGTGTTTGCTTTGACCAGTCGAAGGAGGAGGCACGGCTACAAGACCGACTCGACGGTCAAGCGAGTAGCGCGGAGTACGCTGCCCACCCCTTTTGGTCGGACAGGGCGAGGAGTGCCATTTTGGTAAAGCTTCTGGATCGTGCGTGGCGAACTGCCATTCGACTGGAGAGCTGCAGGTTAGCTTTGTTTCGAGTCCACGAAGCTTTGTTTCCTTTGAATGAGCAGCCACAAGGCCTTGCTGCATTGCTAAAGAAATTTCGAAAGGGCAAGGCGATCAAGAAATTTGTACGCGAGCAACTGATTAGCGGGGCTAACGTTGCTCTTGCCTTTGTGCGGTCGCACTTTCCGCACCTTGATTTGAAAAAGATTGCGATGGGCCTGCGCCCGTACCAGGTGGGGGTCCTGTGCAAATGGAGGAGCACTACCGAGAGACACGGGTGGACGCATTGGTCCTAATCCATCATGTGCTAAAGGAGAGGAGAAGTGGACCCAGCCAAAGGAAGAACCTGTAGATTAAGGTTGTATGTGTAGGGGTCAGCCCCCGAGTGTAATTTTGCCACTTGTACATAATGTATATTTGTGTACTTGTATGTGTGCAGCCCCGAGTGTATCGAACGGGGTTTATGACAAACACTTAATATATAATATGATTCCTATAGCCCCGAGTGTTCGAGTGAGGCTGTGAATTTTTGCGATGTTTGGAGCTTTAACTCATGTTATTGAGCAACTTGTTTGTATGATTTTTATGACCCAGCCCCGAGTATTTGAGTGCGGCTGGGTATTATGTTTGAAGAAGGAGCGAAAGCTCATGTTTTGAGGTAGCGCAGCCCCCGAGTGCTCGTTGAGGCTAAGGTTGTGCGAGTAAGTTATGCGAGTAGTAAACAGGGAGAAATATGAGGAATCATTGATTATATTCCATTTTTGAATGTTAAGCTGCAGGCCGCCTCATTAAAAACCTTCCAGTCCCCTTAGGTACCCTGGTAAGGAAAAGAGCGCGTCTGAAACCTGCAGCCATCCGACATATGTGCCTATTACATTGTGCGACTGAGCAACTAAGCATAGAAACGGCGCAGCTGCGCAACGTTCCAAGGATTATGTGAGAGTTCGCCTGTCTTCGCGTGCTTCAGTCTGTATGCTCCACCACCAATGACCTCGGTGATGATGAAGGGTCCTTCCCATGGCGAAGCAAGTTTGTGCACCTTCTTTTGCTTCAGTCGAAGCACCAGTCACCAACCTCGAAGGACCTGGTACGCAGTCGACGGCTGTGATAGTTGCGTAGATCTTGCTGATAGACAGCTGTGCGTGCTAGCGCCGTGTTGCGTGCTTCTTCGAGCAAGTCGACTGCATCTTCGAGTGCTTCATCTGCATCTTCTCGTTGTATGCTTCGACTCTTGGTGCATTGAACCTTACGTCTGATGGCAGGATTGCCTCTGCCCGTAGACCATGAAAAATGGGGTGAATTGTGTTGAGCGTTGGGAGTTGTGCGTAGCTCCATAGCACAGATGGAAGTTCTTCGACCCAAGCACCCGCGCCCTTTTGAGTGGCACCAGGAGGCGTTTCTTGATTCCGCTCGTCACAAGTCCATTGGCTTTTTCGACTTGGCCATTGACTGCGGGTGTGCCACGATGCATAGTTGAGCGTGATATCTTGCTCTTTGCAGAAATTTGGAACTCTTCAGCCGTGAAGTTTGTACCGTTATCAGTGATGATACTGCTTGGCACGCCGAAGCGGTATATGATGGATTTTATGAAATTGACTGCTGTAGTGGCAGTCGAACTTGTGATAGGGACTGCTTCAATCCACTTGGTGAACTTGTCGACTGCCACCAGAAGGTGAGTATGCCCTCCATGGGAGGATTTTTTGAGTGGCCCAACCATATCGAGCCCCCACTGGGCGAAGGGCCAGGCCAATGGTATTGTCTTCAACGCCGATGCGGGTGCGTGCGGCTTTGTGGCGAATTTTTGACAGCCGATGCACCTTTTGACTATGTCCTCCGCGTCTTTGAGTGCTGTGGGCCAGTAGAAGCCTGCGCGAAAGGCTTTGGCTACGAGTGATCGACTGCTGGCATGGTGCCCGCAGGTACCTGCATGAATATCACGAAGGATGGCTTGGCCATCTTCAAATGCTATGCAACGTTGGAACATACCTGATACGCTGCGTTTGTACAGTTCACCGTTGATGACAGTGTATGCTTTAGATCGTCGAGTGACGCGTCTTGACTCTGTTATGTCTTCAGGTACCTCGCCGCGGAGTATGTATGCGAGGAAAGGTTGAGTCCAAGTTGGCTCGATGAGGAGTACCTCGACTGGCGGGTCCTCTGTGCTAGGTGCTTTGCTCTTGGCTGGTGCGGCTGATGTAGGAGTGTCGTTTTTCTTGATGGACCTGTGCTCGATGCGCTCGAAGAAGACACCAGGTGGAACTGGTGCTTTGGTCGCGCCAATGTTGGCTAGCTTATCTGCTTCTTCATTGCTCTCACGCCCTATGTGCCGCAACTCGCAGCCTTCGAAGCTGCCCTCCATGATGTTGTACAGGTCACGGTAGGCGATCATGTTATCTGCGATTGCATCGCAGGCCTTCATTGTTTGCTGCACCACAAGATTCGAGTCACCGTAGATCATCAGTCGAGTGCACCCGAGGGCTTTGGCCATCCTCATGCCATGGATCAGGGCCTCGTACTCTGCTTCGTTATTGGATGGGAACTCGAATCCCATCTGCAGGATATAGCGAAGCTTGTCGCCTTTTGGTGATATGAGGATGACACCTGCGCCTGCGCCTTCGTTTTTCTTCGAGCCGTCAAAGTACATAGTCCATGAGTTGGACACATCTGGCGCTCCTGGCAGCTGAGCTTCGATCCACTCGGTGTGGAAGTCAGGTAAGACTTGTGCTTTGATGGCCTTCGGGTAATCATACTTGATGTCTCGCGGTGCTAGCTCGATGAGCCATTTTGCGACTCGCCCAGTTGCGTTGGGGTTTGTGAGGATGTCCCCGATCCCTGAGGTGCTGATTACAGTGATCGGGTGCTCGGAGAAGTAATGCGTCAGCTTCCTTGAGGACATGAACACGGCGTACCGCTGCTTTGATGGAGAGCACTTCACTCAAGTAATAGACTGGACGTTGTATGCTTTGGGTGTGTCCCTCCTCCCTGCGTTCGACCACCAGTACGGTGCTCACCACCCTGTTAGTTGCGAGACATATAGGTATAGTGGCTCGCGTTCCCTTGGTGCGACGAGGATTGGAGGGCTTGTGAGGACTCGCTTGAGGTCCGTGAAGGCTGCTTCGGCTTCTGCGTCCACTCGAATTTGTCTGCTTTCTTCATCAGTCGATAGAACGGGAGTGCTTTTTCCCAGCTTGCTGATGAATCGACTGAGTGCTGCTACTCGACCCGCCAACTTTTGCACGTCATGGAGCTTTGAAGGCCTTTGCATC
Source organism: Poa pratensis (assembly GCA_947311845.1). Classification (NCBI taxonomy): domain Eukaryota; kingdom Viridiplantae; phylum Streptophyta; class Magnoliopsida; order Poales; family Poaceae; genus Poa; species Poa pratensis. The sequence continues at coordinate 3,179,022 of CAMZMU010000058.1, read as the reverse complement.
GTCAAGATGGCCTGTATTTTCTCCGGGTCTGCCTCGATTCCTCGAGCCGAGACTAGATACCCGAGGAGTTGCCCGGCTGGCACGCCGAACGTGCACTTCTTCGGGTTGAGCTTGATGTGGAAGCGTTTGAGGTTTGCGAACGTCTCTCGCAAGTCATCGAGTAGTGTGTTTTCCCTCTTGTGTGATGACGATGTCATCTACATAGACCTGGACGTTTCGCCCAATTTGCTTCTTGAGGCAGTCTTGCATCATGCGCTGGTAGGTTGCGCCTGCGTTCTTGAGCCCGAAAGGCATTGTTGTGTAGCAGTAGACCCCGAGTGGGGTTATGAACGCCGTTTTCTCTTCATCCTCTTCCTTCATCCTTATCTGGTGGTAACCCGAGTAAGCATCCAGGAAGGACAAGCGAGCGCACCCGGCGGTGGAGTCGACGATCTGGTCGATTCGAGGTAGTGGAAAGTGATCCTTTGGACACATTTATTGAGTGCTGTAAAATCTACGCACATCCGAAGGATATCTGTGTGCTTCTTCTCTACGAGTACGGGGTTGGCCACCCATTGTGATTTCTTGATTCTCTGATGAAACCTGCTGCGAGTAGCCTGTCGACTTCGGCTTCGACTGCGGTTCTTTTTGGGCCGGATATGCGGCGCATTGTTTGCTTGACTGGTTTAGCATCTGGAAATAATTGGAGAGAGTGCTCGGCGAATTCCCTGGGAATACCTGGCATGTCGGCTGGACACCATGCAAATATATCCCAGTTCTCACGGAGGAATTCGACGAGCGCGCTTTCCTATGCGATAGGCAGACTCGACGAGACATTGACTGTCTTGGTCGGGTCAGTCGGGTGCACCTGATGCGATCTTGTGTCATTGGTGGCATTGAATGCTCTGTCGACTGCCACCTTTTGTGCTCGGCATAAGTGTTCGATCGTTGGAGACCGCTAGATCGGCGAGTGTTGCTTCCATGCCAAACATCTCAGAGATTTTGCTGAATTCTCGGTCGCAAGAGTCAGACTTTTGGAAGTTCCCTTGACTGTGATTACTCCTTTTGGTCCAGGCATCTTCAGCTGGAGGTATGCGTAGTGTGGCACCGCCATGAATCGAGCGAACGTCGGGCGTCCAAGTATAGCATGGTATTGTGACTTCCAGTCGACAACTTCGAACTCAATCGACTCTGTCCTGAAGTGGTTCTTGTCCCCGAACGTTACGTCGAGTTGTATGGTGCCTTCTGGGCTTATTGCTTTGCCTGGGACGATACCGTGAAAGGTATTTGAAGATCTTGGCAGGTTTTCGACTGACCTGTTCATTTTGCGGAGCGTATCTGCGAAGATGATGTTTATGCCGCTGCCACCATCCATGAATACCTTGGACATGGCGTAGCCTCCAATTTGTGCGTCGAGTACCAGAGCAGAGTGCCCTGGACGAACAACCGATGGAGGGTGGTCCTCTCTGCTGAAGCTTATTGTGGTTTCAGAACCCTTCAAGAATTCAGTTACGCAGGAGGTGACATGACCGCCATGTTTACTTGTCGAGTGCGAAGTTTTTGCTCCCTGTTGGAAGGGCGACCTTTCTGTATCATGTACATCTGCCCTTGGGGGAGGGTACTGAGGTTCGTCCACCCGAGGTACTTGTTGTATGGCACCCGCGAGTTTCCGCCTGCTGCAGGCTGTGGTGGTGGTGGTGCCATCAGAACGGTACATTGCTGGCTGCGGCGCAGCACGGGTGCGGGTGTGGCTGCTGCCTTTCTGAGATTTATGTAATCAGTCGCCATTTGGTCGAACTCCCTGCAGTTTCTCATCGAGTGATTGGAGCGCAGTTTTCCGTCTTCCCCCTTGTACAGGTGGAATCTGCAATCAGCATCCATCTTTTCTTCGAATGATCGCTCGGATTGTGCTCCGGATCGTGACTTGCGCCAGTCTTTCCTCTTGTAGCTATCACTGCGTTGGCCGCGGTCTCGACTGTCCCGCGATCATCTCGACTGTCCCGTCGATCATCTCGACTGTCCCGTCGATCTTCTGACCGTCGGTCGCTTCTGTCTTGGTCGTTGCGGGGGTGGAGAACCCAGCCGCCATGAACTCGGGTCTGTCGTCGTCGTAGTGACGTTTTGAACGCTTGCGCCTTCGGTCGTCTCTGTACGAGTCTCTGCGGCTTCGACTGCCACTTTCATGATTGTCACGGGGTGAGGACCCGCGTGTGGTGCGCGCCATGTCTTCTCCGTCTGCCCACTCAGTCGCGATCATCAAGAGGTTAGCCACAGAGGTTGGCTTTTTGCGACCAAGTGCTTCTTTGAAGTCCCGCCTGGCGAGTCCCATTATGAAAGCGTCCATGGCCATATCTTCTGAAATTACTCCGACTGAGTTGCGTATCTCAGTCCATCGTCTGATGTATGACCTCAACGTTTCGTCTGACCGTTGAACGCAAGCTCGCAGCTCCTCGAACGTTTTTGGGCGCTCACATAGAGGCTCGAAGTTTTTGATGAAGTCAGTGCGGAAGTGATCCCACGAGTCGTATGTTGATGGAGGTAGGCCTTGAGCCAGTCGCGGGCTGTGCCTTCGAGCATGAGTCGTATGTATTGCATGGCTGTGATGTTTGTGCCTCGCTGGCACGCGACAGCCAGCCTGTAGTCTTCCAGCCACCCGAAGGTTCCTGTCGACCCGTGTACTTGGGCTGTTCAGATGTAAGTTTGAACCCTTTGGGCATCCGTGTCTCGCGGACGCGTCGAGTGAAGCACAGAGCTCCATGTGGCTCAGGCTCTCGATCAGAGTATGAGTCGCTACTGTAAGATCTGCGTGATCTGCTCCTGGACCTGCGCCTACGCGAGCCGCTTCTTTCCTTCGAGTGGTGGCGGCGACCACTGTGATTGTGCTCTTCACGACGTGTCAACCAGGGCACGGTCTCGACTCCCCTGGAGTTTTTGGAATTTGGCGTATGGCCTTCGCTGCTAAGGCGAGTGATTTGATCTGTTGGCGATGTAGTTTTGCATTGGGGTCATCAGCTGGAGGCTTGATTGCCTCTAGGTATGCTGCAGCGGTAAAGAGAGCACCCGCAGCTGTTTTGGGTACTGGCACTCCCTCCTCGTCGTATGTCATGAAAGAGTTGCCTAAGTTGCGGGTGAGTGCCGCCCTCTCATCCGGCGAGAGGTGTGACAGCCTTGATCTGGGTCTTGTGTCTGCTCGCCCGGTGGAGCTCAGGGAGAGCTGTCTTCTGCGCGCACTCGACAAGCTAGCCTGCTTTTTGCGTTCTTCGAGTGTTGCTCTTATCTGCTTCAGTCGAAGTGATTCCTGCCAGTTGAAGTACTGGAAGGTCAGCATCTCCTCGTGTTGCGTCTGCTGGCATCATTGTGCACTCCTTGATAACTTTATCTGCTTTTGCTGCCATCTCAGCAGTAATTGTGAGATTTGTGACTCCGTCCGGCATAGTAACCGTGCACGGGAACTCTGTAGGCCTGCGACTGGCCGCAGCATCAGATGATTCTGCGGCGAAGGCAACGTAGACTTGCTGGGGTATCACCCGAGGGTATGTGTCTTCGAGTCCCATCATGGACTCGACGTCGTCATCAAGGCTCATGTCGGAGTCGATATGCCCATCGAGTGGTCCGTCTGGACGGATCTCGCTGTCGATGCCTTCATCGCCTATGCTCATCTCGCGTCGGCGAAGTTGTTATGAATCTCGAAGTCGAGGTTGTTGTTGTTGGTGCAGATCTCGGAGTCGACGTGGTTGTCGATATGAGTTTCGGGTTCGTCGAAGTCGCTGAGGAGATCCCGCAGTCGAAACTATCCTCGAGTGGGGATCGAGCTCGGGATCGTTTGTGCGGTATGCTGATTCGGCCTCCTCGCCCTGGAGTTCTTCAATGAGCTCGTGCATCTCGTGTGGACATGGTTGTTGCAGACGAGCAAGCTTGGAGGATCGACGATGGTATGGACGCAGTTGAGGATCCGCAGTCGAAGGAGCCGCAACCGATGGAGCCTCGGGTGCGGAAGTCGCGAGTTGGCGTGGATCCGTCAAGTCCTGCACACCAAGCTTGTTGACGAAAAAATTGAACGAACCAACGGTTAAACCCAAACCTGACTCGAGATCGGAGAAGCCTCCTGGAATTCTGGCGAGTGTGGCTCGAAATCCATCAGAGGATCCGATGCGCTTTTTGCGGGTGAAGCTGGCGTGTTGCCGTTTGTCGAGTGAGTCGGCGAGTTGCCGTGTGCCGCCTGAGTCGGCGAGTTCTGGTTTGTCGATGCAGCCGGCGAGTTGCCGTTTGTAGATCCGATCGGCGAGTCGCCGTTTTCCGATGGAACCGAAGAAACCGTGAGTCCAGCACTATTCTTTCCCACAGACGGCGCCAATTGACGAGGGGTACACTCATCAAATCCCATGGTTAAGGACCTAGGGTTGAGATTATGGGGAGAGAACGTGGTAGTACTGGTAGTTTCGTCGGCTGACAAGCAGAGGCAAAGATTTACCCAGGTTCAGGCCCCTCGGGTGGAGGTAAAGACCCTACTTCCTGCTTGTCTATTATTGATCGTGTGAGATTATGCGGTTACAAGATAGCTCCGACGAGATGTCGATCTCGCTAGAGCTTTGGTGGTTTGAGTATGGCTTCTCCCTGATCGGCGCCCCTCCCAGCCTTTAAATAGGCTGGGTCTCGGGTGTACGTAACCGACCTGGTTTACATATAAGGAAAGTCCTAACCGACTATGCCTATGTCTAAATCTTGGAGGGTACTCCATCTTCTTTGGGCCTCCTGTCTTGGGCTTCGAACATGCTCTTCGTGATTGGGCCTCAGCCGTTACGTGCACCAGGTACCCTCATGGTAGGCTACCCGAGATGTATATCCATGTCAGTATGCAAGTGCATACATATGTCCAATTTATACGAATAAATTTGTCTGGAAATATATTATCATTTGTGGTTTGCACAAAGATAAATGTTGGAAGGAAAATGATATCTTTTTCTTCTTAACAGCCACAGTATTTTGATTTTCGTGTAGCCTATAATACAAAATTATGTAATATGTAGATAACACGTGTATGTATGCACTTAACTTTTTTAGTACTTCTGTAACAAGATATCATTTTTAATATTGAAATTGCAGGAGCCCGGGAGCAAAAAATACCTCTCTCGATCTGTCCCAAATGAGTTTACTTTCCTCAAATCTGCAACCATGTCTTCAACTTGTCATGTCCGGGACAAACCGGTTGTGTTGGCAATGTTTGAAGGGTGACACTTTTCATGTCAAAATAGGTGGAGCAGCTCCATAGCTAGTCAGCTATACAATTAGAATTAAGAGCATCTTCACCGGCAGACTTGAAATTTTGCTCGACGCCCATGTGTCTGCTTTGAGAGCTGGAAACGTGTACGACACAATGGGGAATGACGAGCCTATCGGAGCCCTGAAAGTTTTATTTAAAATTTTCGAACATCCGATAAGTTTGAGTGAAAGATCGATTTTCATTGAAACTTCACATATTATAACGAAATTTTAACTAAACTTACTCTAATCTAGGTGACGGTGCTGGGAGACTGGGGCAAGCCTCGTCGTATTTCACCTCCAGACCAACAACGTGAGAGGGGCCAGTGTCCCCATCGTTCGCCGACAGCTCGGTGAAATAAGCGGGGGCACGCTCATTGGCGCTCGCCGCCTACGCGAGTTGACGCCTCTTCGTCTTGGCTTGGAGTGCCATCTAGTGATGTTGTGTGCGCACGTATGCACTTCTCCTGGCAGCCCGCATTCTGTGCCACCCGACGCTGTCTTGCTACCTCTGTCTCCTCCTCCTGGCTCATGCTGTTTAGCTTCGCTGCTTTGTGGGACCGACGGTAGGTCTCTTCCTCCTGTTGGCGGTGAGCTACCACCAAATCTGGGTGGGCAGCCTTTGGGAGCACTGGCATAGGCCTCCCTCTCACAATGAGCTAGTGTGTCCAGGCTCCTCACTCGCCGCACTCTCGCATGACATCTGCAACACGACCTCACCGAAGTGGTTGTTTGTATCTCCTCGCCGTCGTCATGTATGGCACCCGCCCTCAATGCAAGTCCTCCCTCTCGGGCGCAATGCTCTAGGAGGCGTACATGGCGACCTGCTCGGCGCACAGTGGGAACGACGGAAGCTCCTCCTCCACCACCACCTCTCCCATCTCCTCTCCCTTGTTGTTGATGTCGTCCGACGGCGAAAAATGTTGGTGTGCAGCCAGCGTAGGGTAGCCTACGAGGTGGCTAGGCGGCGATGCATTTTGTTGGAGATGACGAGAAGTGAGCATGACTTGACTTGGTGGCACAGTGAACCATTTTCATAGCTGGAGATTTGGCGAGAAACGGTGGCACGTGCGTGAAGTGACGGGTGGGTGCGGAGGTGACAAATCGGAGTAAATGCTTCGACCCATGGAGGTGTGTGTGGGGGGGTGGTGGGAAGTCCTGCCTCCGCCGCGTCGACCGCTGCCTAGAAAGACGAGAAGGTTGGGCCCATTTAAGCGGACATGCCTGGCGCGGTTGCTAGCGCCACTTTTCGAAGGGTGTGTACGGACGTTGCCCGGTGTCCCGATCATGCACCAAAACTTGAGGCTGGCGTGGGAAGTGGCAGACACATTTTCGGACGATCCGAACCGATGTGGATGCGCTGGGACGGTCCGTACCATTGGTTCTTTCTGGAGACTTTGGGGTGCCGGTGGAGATACTCTAAAGTGGTATAGCGGGCGAAGCCTAAGACTTGACTAAGCACTAAATTAATTTTTGGCTAATTAAGAATTAGGAAAACCGTATAAAAGACATAGAGGGTGTTTATAAAAACATAGTGAGTGTATATTAATCCAAACATAAATCATGAGCATGACGTAAACGGTACTAATGACATCTTGATGATATAAGCATGTACTAGACAGAGAGTAGAAACATCTACGCAATCACTAGTACTGCAGACATGGAAATAAATAGGAGAGGGATAAACATGTTATACCCTCCAGTAGGCATGTTGGCCGCAGCAGCGGAGGTGGTGGCCTCGTCGGCAATCATCTTCTCAGCAGCAGCCTTCTCGGTGGCGAGTCTGTCGGTGTCGGTGGCCATGGTGATGATGAAGATGACGCAGACGAGCAGAGGCGAGCAGTCGCGTAAGAGACGCTCCCCAAAAACCTAGTCGCCCCTATCCCGGACAGGATATGGAGAGGCGGGGTTTCGGAGGCCTGCTCTCCCGTCAGCCGTATACGCAGTGGACGGGATGGGATCATCAGTGGCAGCAACAGTGAGAGGAGCGACAGTGGCGACGCGTGGAGCGGATGTAATCTGTTCTGTGTCTTCTGAAGAGGAACAACCTCTCTTATTTATACACAGAGGCAGAGGCGAGAGTCCAACCCGTACTTAAGAGCACTTAAGATAGAAACGATTCAGCGCGCAATGAATTCTGAAAACGTCCGTGTCGTGTCTCGGGTGACGGACACCGGGAGTAGATGGTACCCCCTTTTAGGTTCGGCACGGGGCGCGAAGGAGGCTGGAAGACGCCTTACCCGGAGCAAGGTCGCCAAGTTCTCCGTCGATGGGAGAGGGCAAGCAACACAGAAAGACACACGGTGTTACCCAGGTTCAGGCCGCCCGGAGGCTAAAAGCCCTACTCCTGCATGTCTGGATTGAGAGGTTCATCATGGTGTGGTGTACAAGGGTGTTCTGGGGTGAAACCGGCAGAGTTTCGGCCGGAGGTAGACGAAGAACAGATCCTGCCCTGGGGAGATCACCTCTCTTTCTACCTTCCGAACCCTAGTCTAGTCTTGCCTGAGCTCTAGCTTGCTTCTGTTCTAACCTCTCCTCCTCGGTGCCAAGGTCCTCCTTTTATTGGATAAGGGATCCGACATGGGCACGCGAGAGGCATGAAGGGTCTTGGCGGGAAAACCCCTCGGCGGCCCTTGGAGGAGACGTGGAGTCCTCTCCTCCAAGCATTCTCCGGAGGCCGGCGTGGTCGTCCGCCCTTGGAAAAGGTGGGACGGACAAAGCCTGTCCGCCCACCAACTGCGCTCGTGGCAACGTCACCAGGGCGCGTGATGACGTGGATCGCACGTTCGTTGGGAGACCCCAAGAGAAAGGTATGAAGCAGTGTAGCAGCAGTTTCCCTCAGTATGAAACCAAGGTTTAATCGAACCAGTAGGAGCAAGAAATCACTTCTGAAGGTTGTCAGTGGCGCGCTGACGTGGAACCTGCACACAACACAATCAAACTATTTTGCCCCAACGAAACAGTGAGGTTGTCAATCTCACCGGCTTGCTGAAAACAAAGGATTAAACGTATGGTGTGGAAAACAGTAGTAAATTGCAGAGAATGAAAAGGAACAGTGTATGTCATTGGTTGTATTATCAGTGTAAAAGAATGGACCGGGGTCCACAGTTCACTAGTGGTGTCTCTCCATAAAAGATAACTAATATTGAGCGCATGACAATGCATATATATGACATGATGATTACTATGATATTTATGTGGGCATTACGACAAAATACATAAACCGTTATCCAACAGCGTCTATGACTAATAATCCACCGCCAGGTTGTCATCCGAGTTCCCCGTTGGTATTAAGTTGCAAGCAACAGATAATTGCATTAAGTAATGTGCGTAATGTAAACAAATGCATTAGACCTAACGGCGTACCCTTAAGCTAAGCATCGATTATTTTATCCCTAGTGGCAACAGCACATCCACAATCTTAGAAGTTATTGTCACTCTCCCAGATTACCGGAGGCATGAACCCACTATCTAGCATAAATACTCACTCTTGGAGTTACAAGCATCTACTTGGCCAAAGCATCTACTAGTAACGGAAAGCATGCAAGATCATAAATAACATATAAGATAGATTGATAATCAACTTGACATAGTATTCAATATTCATCGGATCCCAGCAAACACAACATGTAGCATTACAATAAGATGATCTTGATCATGATAGGCAGCTCACAAGATCTAAACATGATAGCATAAAGTGGAGAGACAACCATCTAGCTACTGCAATGGACCTGTAGTCCAAGGATGAACTACTCACGCATCACTCCGGAGGCAGGCATGGTGATGTAGAGCCCTCCGGTGATGATTCCCCTCTCCGGCAGGGTGCCGGGAAGAGCTTCTGAACCCTCCCGTGCTAGGGTTGACGGCGGCGGCGTCTCTGGAACTTTTCGGGATAATGGCTCGGGTATCTAGAGTTTTCCCGTGAAGATGAATAAATAGGTGAAAGGGCGGCAGCTGGAGTCGCACGTGGGCCCCACACCACCCCACGGCGCGGCAGGGGGCCCGCGCGGCCCCATGGTGTACGTGTTGGAAAAATAGGAGGTTCAGTCCAAGTTTCGTCCAATTCCGAGAATATTTCCAGACTAGCTTTTCTGGAATACAAAAACAGCAGAAAACAGGAACTGGCACTGTGGCATCTTGTTAATAGGTTAGTCCTAGAAAATGCATAAAAATGCAATGAAGTGTATATAAAACATGTAACAATTGGTATAATATCAACATGGAACATCAGAAATTATAGATACGTTTGAGACGTATCAAGCATCTCCAAGCTTAGTTCTACTCGTCCTCGAGTAGGTAAAACGATAAAAACAAAATAATTTCTGAGGTGACATGCTACAATCATAATCTTGATCAAATAATATTGTAAATCACATGTTATGAATGAAGTGATCCAGGTCAATGGTCTATAGTTTGCTAGCAAGTAGATATTGAGCGAACAACTGAATCATATAAGCAAAAACTTTTCATGAATAGTACTTTCGAGATAAGAATCAAAGAGTTTTGCATAAGAGTTAACTCATAAAGCAATAGGTTCTAAGTAAAAGATATTTAACCAACACAAAGGAAGATTTAAGATTCAGCAATTGCTTTCAACTTTAAACATATATATCTCATGGATATTTGTCAACACAAAGCAATATAATAAGTACAATATACAAGCATATAAAAATTGTTGCACCAAAGTTGACACTAGTGTTTGCTTCTAAGATAGAAAGAAGTAGGAAAACTGACTCAACATAAAAGTAAAAGAACGACCCTTTGCAGAGAGAAGCAGGGATTAAATCATGTGCTAGAGCTTTTTAAGTTTTTGAAATCATAAAGAGAGTAAAAATAAGTTTTGAGAGGTGTTTGTTAATTGTCAACGAATCAGAAAATGGAAAGTACAATATGACCCCTGCCAACCAGACTTTTAAGAGCGGCTCCCATGAAGGACGTTATTTCTACCAGCAAGGCAGATCATCCCTCTTTCTCTTTTGTTTACACATGCAGATATTTCACTGTTTGTCATTGCTTGACTGATAAATCAGGGCAAAAATGTGAAGAGAATTAAGCGGTTAAAGTTGTAATTAATTGGGACTGGGCACCCCATTTGCCAGCTCTTTTTGCAAAATTAATGGATAAGTGGATGTATATGCCGCTAGTCCGGTGGTAAAGTCTGTTTGACAGTTGACATAAAGACATCCACCCCGTCCTCATGAGCTTGGTAAACATTGATACAAAAAGGAGTAATAACTTTTGAATAGTTTAAAGGTAGCACATGAAAAATTTACTTGGAATGGCAAGGAAATACCACATATAGGTAGTTATGGTGGACACAGATGGCATGGATTTTGGCTCAAGGTTTGGATGCACTAGAAGCATTCCCTCTCAGTACAGAGTTTAGGCTAGCAAGGTTATTTGAAGCAAACACAGGATCTCAACCGACACAGCAAGACTTATATGAAAACATATTGCAAGCATTATAAGACTCTACACTGTCTTACTTGTTAACCAAACCCTTTTACTAGAAAATATCTAGACCTTAGAGATACCAATCATGCAAACCAAATTTCAACGAGCTTTACGGTAGTTCTTCATTAATAGGTTTTAACTACATGATACAAAAGCTTAAACATGAACTACTTGATAACTCAAAACAATTGACAAGTATCAAATTATCCAATACAGTGATCTACAAGAATATGTAAGCTTTTTCCATTATACCATCTACCACATGCAACATTTTATGTTCCAACCAAACACCAATCAATTTATTTCAACATAAACTCTCCAAACAATTATAAGTGAAGCAAGAGAGTACTTTCTTTAAAAGAACTAACAACTCTGAATAAGAGATGCATGAAAAACAGGAGCTAAAAGCATAGCAATAGCTAGATAAGAATACTTAACAAGTATAAGTGAAGAATAGGAGTATTCATATGAAAAAGCGGAGCGTGTCTCTCTCCCAATCAAGAATGCTAGGGTCCAATCAAGTTGACCAAAAGAAAAATAAAATACTGAAAATAAAAGCACACAGACGCTCCAAGTAAAGCACATACGATGTGAAAGAATTAAAATATAGTTTCACTAGAGATGACCTGATAAGTTGCTGATGAAGAAGGGGATGCCTTGGGCATCCCCAAGCTTAGACGCTTGAGTCTTATTGAAATATGCTGGGGTGATCCATGGGAGCATCCCCAAGCTTAATCTCTTCACTCTTCTTGATCACATTATATCATCCTTCTCTCTTGACCCTTGAAAATTTCCGCCACACCAAACTCAGAGTAATTCTCATTAGAGGGTTAGTGCACAATCAAAAACTCACATGTTCTATAAGGACACAAACATGACCGTTACTTTTAACATTAACTACTGCCACTGATGTTATGTGAAGCTCTTCACCCTAAAAAAGAATTCCACTCAACACTAGTAAAAGAGATAATGCGAAAAATAAAAGACAGAATCTGTCTAAACAGAACAGTCTGTAAAGACGAATTTTTTCGAGGCACTTACGTTGCTCAGATCGAAAAACTTTGAACTAACGAAAGATGCGTACATATCTGAGGATTACGCAAAAAAATTGCAGATTTAAATAATTTTTCTGTGATTTTACAAAAGTAAAACGGTGAACAGAAGAAATATGTTCCTGCGCAGAAATCCAAATCTAGCATCATCTTCCTATTAGAGGCAATACTTGGCACAACAATGCGATAAAATAAAGATACAAATGAATTGTTACAGAAGTAAACAACTCCTTGACTCAAAAAGAAAAGAAAAATTGTAGAAATAAAATAATGGGTTGCCTCCCATAAGCGCTTTTCTTTAAAGCCTTTTAGCTAGGCATATTAATTTTTATGATGCTCACATAAGGATAAGAGTTGAAACATAAAAGAGAGCATCAAAAAGCATATATAAAACATGTTTAAATCTGACACTCTTCCTATGCATAGGAGCCTTGTAGTAAAACAAATCATTGAAGCATAAAGCAATTAGCATAGGAAGATGCAACAAATGCCACTTTAAAACTTTCAACACAAAGAGAGGTGTTTTAGTGACTTGAAAACTTTTACAACAATATTTTCCTCTCTCATAATAACTTTCAGTAGAATCATGAACAAATTCAACAATATAACTATCACATAAAGCATGCTTTTCATGATCTACAAACACATAATTTTTATCAAGCTCCAAGGCAGTGGGATCAAAAATTTCAAACCCACTTTTAAACATATTAAAACGAGATGATTGGTCACTCTCAATAGTAGAATGCACAATATTATCAAGCAACATAGGACCATCATCTAAAGCTTTATCATAAACATTTTCTAAGCAAACTTTCTCATTACCATGCATTTTGAAATTAGGCATAAATAGAGGATTATCATAAGACTTATCAAAATAGCATGGATTTTCATAAATAACAGTAGCATAATTATTTCCACAAGTTTCATTCATAGGGAATATTTCAAGAGAATGCACAGGAACATAACATTCTTCCTCTTTTTAAAGCATGGAGGGCAATCAAATACTGTAAGAGTTAAAGAGTTACTCTCATTGGAAGGTAGACATGGGTAGTTAATCCACTCTTTCTCCTTTTGTTCATCACTCTTCTCCTCTTTTTCATCCGATGAGATTTCAGCATCAGCAGTTTCTTCTTCCACATGTTCCTGCAAGGCAATGGTCTCCTCCTTTGGAGGAAAGATCCTATTAATAAATTCTGTAATATAACCATTATCCTTGTAATTCTCAAAACAATATTTAAGTACAACAAGATTCTCAGATTTATAAGGGGTAACATCATCATTAGCAATAATGTCAAATAAAGCAGCAATTTCGTAAGCCCCCTTAAAAGCAATAAATTCTTCAATTCTCTCCACATTATAAAAAGGGAAAATCTAATTGTAAGGTGCCTGCTGTGTGGCATAACTGCAAGCACCCCCGCGAGCCGTTGGATCGCGTATGGGCGGATGAGATTCGGTCAACCAGAAGTTGCATGCATGCACGTCCTTTTGCTCCTTTCCTTGTTGTTAGACCGCACGATGCAAGCCACAAAAAAAACAAAAAGGTGATGTCATCCCGTATTTAATGCACAATCCGAAAATTCAAAAAGTTTTGTAGCCCAAACCGTTTATCCGATTTAGAATCCGTTTTCACCGCTGAGCTAGTCGCGACGAGATCTTCGAAACTAGATCCCATGTTGACATGTTCCGACAACTTTTTTTTTTGCCCGAAAGTTACCACCCCCGTAACATAAAAGTTACCAAGGCTTGAATACTTAAGTTACCCACCATATTAGCAATTAGTTTTTAGGTTGACAAAATCATTATAGTTACCATACTCTCTCGGTAATAGTTACCACCCAATACTGATGGAGTTACCACCCGGTATTGACAAAGTTATCTATGTGTTTTCATGTGTAGTTATCCACCACAAAATCGTTATAGTTACCCTACTCTCTCGATAATAGTTATCACCCAGTACTAGTAAAGTTACCTCGTGTGTTTTCATGTGTAGTTATCCACCCTACTCTCGATAATAGTTATCACCTAGTACTAGTAAAGTTACCCGTGTGTTTTCATGTATAGTTATTCACCCTACTCTCTCGGTAATAGTTACCACCCAATACTGATGGACTTATCCACTCAATACTGATAAAGTTACCCATGTATTTTTATGGTGAAGTTATCCAATATGAAATCAATGTAGTTACCGTACTCTCTCGGTAATAGTTACCCACTCAGTATTTATTTAGTTATCCATGTGTTCATGATGTAGTTACCCACCACGAATTCGATGTAGTTACCATGTCCTCTAAATAATAGTTACGAATATAATGCCCATCTTTTTTATGTGTAGTTTCACTATGAAATCGACAATTGTCATCCTAATACTTATACACGATAAATTTACCATCTCAAAGTGACGTGGTAACTTTAAATCTCATAAAAATCTAAAAGAACAACAAAAAATGGTTTTATTTCGACCCGAAAACTAATCACTAATATGGTCGGTAACTTACGTATTCAAGCCTGGGTAACTTATATGTTACGTGGGTGGTAACTTTTGGGCAAAAAAAAAAGTCGTCGAAACATATCGACATGGGATCTAGTTTCGAAGATCTCGACGCGACTAGTCCAACGGTGAAAACGTATCATAAATCGGATAAACGGTCTGAGCTACAAAACTTTTTGAATTTTCAAATTTCGCATTTAATGCGTGGTGATGTCAGCAGTTTCGTTTTCTAGTGCATGCATGAGAGAGGTGTACCGGTCATGCACATGTATGCGTGGGTTAGATGATTAACAAAAAATTTCTATTGCCTTACGGTTATGCCAAATATAAGGCGCCTTACACATAATCAATCCCTTATAAAAATCATAATCCCCATTAGCATAAGAAGACAATATTTCATTATCATTGTGAGCACATTGGAAAGGAAGGTGACGCAATCCACAAGAACATTTTACATCATAAAGCCTACATAAATCCCAGGCACATGTTTTAACTTTCTCAATAAAATTCCATAATAGTAACCCGTTTTCAGACAAACAGTGTTTCTCAAAATGTTTTTGATGGCCCTCTGTGAACCCACCGTGCCAATAAAATTTAGTTAGAAAGAAGTTATCCATTGATAGCAAGTAAACAACTAGACATAATAACAAACCGAAATAGACTAGATGCAGGAATTTAATTTTTTTGTATTTTTGATTTATAAAGCAAAAAAGACAAGATAAAAATAAACTAAGCAAGACAATAACAAAGTAAAGAGATTGGAAGCGTGAAACTCCCCTTGCAGAAATCCTCTTGCTCCCCGGCAACGGCGCCAGAAAAAGTTCTGGCGTGTGGAAGGGGAAGTAAGGAGATTTCTGAACCGAAGTGCTTCCACTTCCCGGCAACGGCGCCAGAAAAAGTTGCTTGACGACGTGGATCGCACGTTCGTTGGGAGACCCCAAGAGGAAGGTATAAAGCAGTGTAGCAGCAGTTTCCCTCAGTATGAAACCAAGGTTTAATCGAACCAGTAGGAGCAAGAAATCACTTCTGAAGGTTGTCAGTGGCGCGCTGACGTGGAACCTGCACACAACACAATCAAACTACTTTGCCCCAACGAAACAGTGAGGTTGTCAATCTCACCGGCTTGCTGAAAACAAAGGATTAAACGTATGGTGTGGAAAACAGTAGTAAATTGCAGAGAATGAAAAGGAACAGTGTTTGCAGTTGGTTGTATTATCAGTGTAAAAGAATGGACCGGGGTCCACAGTTCACTAGTGGTGTCTCTCCATAAAAGATAACTAAAATGTTGGGTGAACAAATTACAGCTGAGCAATTGACAAAATATTGAGTGCATGACAATGCATATATATGACATGATGATTACTATGATATTCATGTGGGCATTACGACAAAATACATAGACCATTATCCAACAACGTATATGACTAATAATCCACCGCCAGATTGTCATCCGAGTTCCCCGTTGGTATTAAGTTGCAAGCAACGGATAATCGCATTAAGTAATGTGCGTAATGTAAACAAATGCATTAGACCTAACAGCGCACCCTTAAGCTAAGCATCGGTTATTTTATCCCTAGTGGCAACAGCACATCCACAATCTTAGAAGTTATTGTCACTCTCCCAGATTACCGGAGGCATGAACCCACTATCTAGCATAAATACTCACTCTTGGAGTTATAAGCATCTACTTGGCCAAAGCATCTACTAGTAACGGAAAGCATGCAAGATCATAAATAACATATAAGATAGATTGATAATCAACATGACATAGTATTCAATATTCATCGGATCCCAACAAACACAACATGTAGCATTACAATAAGATGATCTTGATCATGATAGGCAGCTCACAAGATCTAAACATGATAGCATAAAGTGGAGATACAACCATCTAGCTACTGCTATGGACCCGTAGTCCAAGGATGAACTACTCACGCATCACTCCGGAGGCAGGCATGGTGATGTAGAGCCCTCCGGTGATGATTCCCCTCTCCGGCAGGGTGCCGGGAAGACCTTCTGAACCCTCCCGAGCTAGGGTTGACGGCGGCGGCGTCTCTAAAACTTTTCGTGGATAATGGCTCGGGTATCTAGGTTTTCCCGTGAAGATGAATAAATAGGCGAAAGGGCGGCGGCTGGAGACGCACGTGGGCCCCACACCACCCCACGGCGCGGCAGGGGGCGCGCGGTCCCATGGTGTGGCTGCCCCGTGGCTCCCCTCCGTCTCTCCTTTGGACTCCGTGTACGTGTTGGAAAAATAGGAGGTTCTGTCCAAGTTTCGTCCAATTCCGGGAATATTTCCAGACTAGCTTTTCTGGAATACAAAAACAGCAGAAAACGGGAACTGGCACTGTGGCATTTTGTTAATAGGTTAGTCCCAGAAAATGCATAAAAATGATATGAAGTGTATATAAAACATGTAACAATTGGTATAATATCAACATGGAACATCAGAAATTATAGATACGTTTGAGACGTATCAGTGCGGCCTTCATCTTGGCGCCCAAGTCTTCCACCAGCTTCCGGCGAGCTTGCGATCTTATCCTCTTGGCGGTACGGATGGAGGACCCGGGGCGCGTCGGGCCTCCTGCCGGGCGCACGGACCCGCGGGTGTCCCGCCTGGTTCTCCGGGCGAGGGGGTGACCCCGGAAGGTCGCCTGGTCCTTAGTCGCGGAGCCTCGCTGTCGAACTTGTCGGGTGTCCTTGGAGCAGATGGGCTAACCCATCTGTTGTACTTGACTCCTTGCCTTGTCCATCTTCTTGGTGGGCCCCAGTGGAGGACCCACTTTGGCAGCATCAGGGGAACCCCATGTTCCACTGCTGCGAAAGTAGCCCCCGGGCATGGTCCCGACGGCTCTTGCTTCAGCTGCTGCCGGGGCTATGGCCAAAGAGGTTGCCAAAGTGGGTACCCGGCGCCTCGCTTTCCTTGCTTCGGTCCATCAGCCATCGTGATAGTCTTGGAGTTATTCCGCTAGGGGGAATAACTGTGTTTGCCTCCTCGATTCCCGCTGCGGGGAAGCTGTGAGGACGGCTGGAGAGAGAAATGCTCCGCGCGCTATAAAAGCGGACGGACGCCTCGCAAGTCCCCATCTTCTTCTTCCTTGATCCATCTCTCCCTTCCCAGGCCAACAGCTCCAATGGCGAGAGGAAAGAGAGGAGTGGGACGTCCTCGTGCTTCGGCCCCGACGGAGAAGAGCTCCGGTGGCCGCGGAAGAACCGCCTCAAGAGGGCGAGCGAAGCGAGGCGGTGGAGGTAGAGGGACCGTGAGGCATGGAAGAACTCCTTCTCCGCCCCCACGGGCTGCAATCCACACGAGCTTCGCGCCCTTTGAGTTCATCTCGGATCTGCGCCGCAAGATCCGCAGCCGGATTGTCCTTCCGGACTCCTTTGCGATGGCGATGGAGAGCAACAAGCCTCCAGGCTTGTGGCTGTAGGTGGAAGGCTGTCCCAATGGCCCCTCCTGGATCTCGGTGGAGTACACCGTCGACGACTCCATGCTCCTAGGTCAGGGGTGGAAGTCATTCGCCCGCTCCCGCCGCCTGACTCGGGGGCAATATCTTGCCTGCAAGTATGACGGAGATGCCACACTCGCCGTGAAGATCTTCCGCGCTACACGAGGGCGCGTGGAATGCTGCGCCGAGAGTGAGAGCAGCAGCGGCTCCGGCTCATTCGACGAGGATGAAGATGAGGAAAACTCATCAAGCATCAAGGCCGAGGAGAGCTCGCTTTCCTGAGGGCGAGGGGCTTCAAGACGACGGTCCTGAAGATGTCCTTGACCTCCTTCTTGGCCGCCTCGTTGACGTACTTCTGGAAGTAGCGTCTTCCATTGTACGGTGGTGCTCCTCGCTTGCCGGAAGCCAATCTTTTTGTTTGTAAAAATTAGCTCCCGCTGTAGATCTTGAAGAGGAGATATCCTTGTCCGGCGTGTGGACGGCGGAATCCACCTTCTGAGGCGTGGTGGAGACGCCCACGGAGCGGAAGCCCGAATCACCGGAAAGGCCGAGGTCGCTCCCCGACCTCGGGTCTCCTTGGTTTTCCCAGCAGTGGGGAACATCGCCGGTTCCGCCGCCATGGAAGCGTCGGTGGCGCTGGCGACCCGGAAGGATATCATCGAGATGAAACTGTGGAAGGAGGCCGCAGGCAATCCGAGATTGATTCGCCTCCTCTGCGACCTTGACAATGTCTTCAAGGTAAAGTTCCCTTGGTTTTGGCAATACGATCCTTGGGAAAAGCCTGCGCCTTGACCCGATCTCTTTCCTTCGTACAGGATGAGGAGGACATCATGGATAAGTTCGTGGACCACGTGCATCTCCTCTGCAGTCAGCATGTGCCGGGGTTCGCCCGGAAGTTCCCCGGCCCGTGGGATCCCTGAAGATCCTGCGCGAATGCCCTCCTTCATCCCAGGCGTCCCCGGAAGTCCGGAGTTCACCCGGCAGGCGAAAACAAAGCAGAAGACAAGTCTGCACAGCCAGTGGCCCTGGACTGGCCTTAGTAGCATAGGCTTATTATGTAATCAATAAGTTGCACAACTGAATGTAATTCAGAATTGTAATTCAGAATTTAAATTCAGATGAATGCAACCTAGCCTCTAACTCCCGGGGTCATGTCCCAAATCTTCCTTTGCACTAACGCGCTGTCAAGTTTTCAGAGGAGGTCCCTTAGGTGCCAGATACCCTGACTGTCTGCACACAGTAGTAGTACCCCTAAGAGCGCTATACCTTCCGGGCGCCTGACTCCACTGTCCACAGGTACTTGGCCAGAGGGAAACGGACCGTTCACTGGGGTGGAAGCATTACCCCCGCAAAGGCTCTCATCAACTATCAAGCATGCGCAGGTCGATGGTATATTGACTCCGAGCGAGATGTTATGCCTAAGTGCAGGATGCTGATGCAAGGACTTAGTTGTTTTTCTGCCGTGTCCTCGATCCATCCTGTCCCTCCCGGGTATCCAACTCCTTAGCCGCTTTCCACCGTCAGTTCCTGTCCCGGGAAGGCGCTGCACACAACAAACTTTTAGTAGGAAAGAATGGACCCTCTTTTCATGTCGAGATAGTTTCATCCGGAGCAACCCGCAAGCAAAGTTGAATGTGCATTTCTGTGTTTAGGTTCGTTAAAACACAGCACTGCCCGTTCACTCCTCTCCGCGGCAGTACGGCACGATCGGGTGGCAGTGCCTACTGATAGGCCACTCGCGCTCGACCCGTCAGCCACCGGCACCATGTCAGCCCCCTGCTTGGGGTTGTTACGGATAACACACATCTTGACATAAATTGAGGCTCACGGAATTGAAACACTTATCTTTTATTTCTTGGCGATGACTTCTTACACCCTATTACAGAACACTAGCCCCTTGGGCGTGCTTAGCGGATTCGACGTTTGGCGATTCATGTTCGTAATTAGGGGTAGAACTTGCGGAGATTCTCGATGTTCCAGGCGTTGCCTTCCGGCCTGCCTTTCTCGTCTTCCAGATAGACTGCTCCGGGTCTCAGTGTATGAGTAACCCGGTAGGGTCCTTCCCACTTGCTTGACATCTTGTTCAAGCCCTCGAGATTTTGCATCTTGCGGAGAACCAGGTCTCCAGGCTGTAATTCCCGGGATCGAACATGACGGCTGTGATACCGGCGCAGCCCTTGCTGGTATCGAGCAGACCGCAATGACGCCCGACAGCGCATTTCCTCCAGGATGTTTATGTCATCAATCCTTTGCTCAGCTTGGGCATCTTCATCATATGCCGTAGTTCTGTTGGCAGGACAGTTTCAGCTCCATAGACAAGGAAGAAAGGTGTTTCTTTGGTGGCTCGGCTTGGAGTTGTTCTGAGGGACCACAGTACACTGGGTAGGTGATCAATCCAATTCCTCCCCTTGTTCTCTAGCTTATCAAATGCTTTGGTTTTCAGACCTCTTAGGACCTCCGCATTGGCTCGCTCCACTTGACCGTTGCATCTTGGATAGGACACTGATGCAAAGCACACCTTGATGCCCAATTCTTCACAGAAGTTGAGGAAGGCTCGACTTGTGAACTGAGTGCCATTATCCGTGATGATTCTGTTGGGTACTCCGAAGCGGTAGACAATCCCCTCGATGAACTTGATGGCGGCCTGGGCCGTCTGGCGTGGTACTGGCATTACTTCAACCCACTTCGTGAACTTGTCGACAGCCACAAAGAGGTATTCATGTCCGCCAACTGACTTTGGCAACTTGCCGACGATGTCTAGCCCCCAGACTGCAAACGGCCAGGATATTGGGATTGGTTGCAGTGCTTGAGCTGGCTGATTGTGTTCTTCGCGTAGTATTGGCAAGCTTCGCAGGTCTTGACCATTTGCTCGGCGTCGTGCAGGACTGTTGGCCAGTAGAATCCCTGGCGGAAAACCTTCCCCGCCAATGATCTTGATGCAACATGACTTGAGCACGTGCCCTCGTGGATGTCTCGTAGCAGTACTTGGCCTTGTTCTTGTTGTATGCAGCGGAGCCTGACTCCGTTGTCGCGTCGCCGGTAGAGCTCGCCGTCGATCAGGACATAGAGCTTGGCTTGACGAGCCACCCGCTCGGCCTCGTGATCATCCTCCGGTAGAGCACGCTCCGTCATGTACTTGACGATGTCCAGGGCCCAGGGTGGGTGGGTTCTTTCCACCGGCAACACCATTTGACCAAGGAGAAGCATGGCTTCCCTTGGTCTAGGTCCTGCCGGGTCTTGTGCTCCTTCTGGGCTGGTTTCCCGGGTTGTCGAAGTAGACGGGTCACCAGCCCCCAGTGTCGATGTAGACCTTGTCTTGAGCCTCTCGGGAGACACAGAGGGTTGCCGGAGCACCTCAATGTAGATCCCGGGAGGTACTGGTTCTCGCTTGGAAGCCATCTGTGACAGCTCGTCGCGGACGTGTTGTCATCCCTAGGGACGTACACGGCCCGGAAGCTGTCGAAGCGTCGCTGAAGCTTCCACACCTCCTCGACGTACGGTGCCATCTGCGGGCAAGCGTACTCCTTGTTCACTTGTTTGATGACTAGCTGAGAGTCACCCTTGACGATGAGCTTGGTGATACCGAGGCCAACGGCAGCACGAAGTCCCGCAAGCAGGCCCTCGTACTCCGTCGTGTTGTTCGAGATATTCTCCTTGTACTGCATCTGGATGACGTACTTCAGACGATGATCAAAACGACTCCAGCGCGTCCCTGACCCTTGGTGTAGGAGCCGTCGAAGTTCATGGTCCAGGCGTCGGGATCTTCTTTCCCGGGAAGGCTGGATTCCTCCACCGGGTCGTCGAACGCTGTCTCAGTCCACTCCGCCGTGAAATCAGCCAGCGCTTGACTCTTGATGTTGTTCGTGTGCTCGAACTTGAGGCCGAAACCTTGAAGCTCCATGGCCCACCAAGAGACTCGTCAGGTGGCGAGAGGATTCTCCAGCAGACTCCTCAAGGGGTACTTGGAAACCACGGTGATAGGGTGGCTTTCGAAGTAGGGCCTCATCTTGCGAGAGGCGATGAGGATCGCCAGCAATAGCTTCTGCATCATGGGGTACCGCTCCCGGGCGTCGCGCAGCACCGAACTGATGAAGTAGACCGAGTGTTGTATCTTGCGGGCTACCGAGTCCTTGGCGGGCTCGGCTGCTTCGAGAGGGAGCGTGTTAGCCCCCTGTGATGCTTCTTCTGCGACGTCGATGGCGGCGTAGGTGGGCATGCCAGGCTCAGGGCCTTCTGACCCTTTGCCACATGGCTGCCTCTTCTTGCTTGGTTGCCTCGGGAGGATGTTCCCGGGACGCTTGCCGCCGACCTTGTCTGGAGGAGCGTCACGCTCTACCACAATGCGCTGATCACCTGATTGGTGGCAGCGATGTACAGTAGTAGGGGCTCCTTTTCTGTTGGTGCCACAAGGATGGGAGGCGAAGCGAGGTAGCACTTGAGGGACTGAAGAGCTTCTTCAGCCTCCGGGGTCCATTTCACAGGACCCGTCTTCTTGAGTAACTTGAAGAAGGGCAGGGCTCATTCTCCAAGTCTTGAGATGAAGCGCCCGAGTGCGGTGATGCACCCATTGAGGCGTTGTACGTCCTTGACTCGCCGTGGCGCCTCCATGCGCTCGATGGCCTTGATCTTGATCACTCCCCAGGCCGCGAGGATCTTCATCATGTTGTAGGCGAAGTGCGAGATGGCCATGAACTTGGCTAGAGCCGGCCAACCAAGTATGCCGTTGTACGGAAGTGGCGTGTCTGCAATGTCGAAGACGATGTCCTCGGTGCGGAAGTTCTCCTGGTCACCGAAGGTGACAGGGAGCGTGATCTTCCCCAGCGACCGAGTGACGCTTCCACTCATGCCTTGGAACACGTCGGTGTCTTGCAGGCGAGAAAGAGGGATTTGCAGAATAGCCAGCACCTTCGCCGTCAAAAGGTTGAGGCTGGAGCCTCTGTCGACTAGCATCTTGGTGACCTTGTAGTTATGGATGATGGGCGACACGATCAGAGGAAGCGTTCCCACCCCGGCCACACTGGCAGGATGGTCTTCCGGGTCGAAGGAGATGACCTGCCCAGACCATTCCAGGGGCTTGGGCGGAGCAGAAGCAACTGCGTTAAGCTCCCGGACCAGCCTCTTACACGCGCCGTTGGATGGAGGCAGAGAGGCTCCCCCGTGAATGCACCCGACAACTCCGGTGACTTCCTGGAACCTTCCGCCACCGCCTCCCTGAGGAGCCGGAGCTTCCTTGTTGGAGGCGCCTTCTTGATTGTTCTGTTCATGACCGCCTTGGCCGCCGCGTCCTCCTCGTCCCCCGCCGCGGCCCCATCCACGGCCGCCTCCTCCTTGGCGACCTATGGGACAGTCACGAGCGACGTGCCCAATGACGCCACAGTTGTAGCAGCCGTCCAGGTTCACCCCGTCGGCCCGACGCTGCTCTCGTATGGCGAGGTTCTTGAGTTGGCGGCAGTCCTTGAGAGGGTGGTTGCCGTCAGGATGAATGTGGCACCATGGGTCGTCTTCTCCCTCAGAGGCCGCCGCAGGCTTGGCCTTCTTAGGAAGGGGTTCGGTGACGAAGATGCGCTTGTCGGGTCCTGAGTCCCGCTTCTTGTTCTTGGCGGGGGACGGTTTTGTCCTCGGGTTCATCCTCCCCGGGGAACTTAGCCCCCTCCTCAGCTCGGGCGCATCGATCCGCCAGCTCCCAGAGCTCGCAGGTGGATTCGACTCGGCGATTGCTCAACTTCTCGCGCATCCGGGTATTGCGGACGTTGGCGTGAAAAGAAGCGATCACCAGCTCTTGCTTGATGCAGGGAATTGTGTTCATCTTCTGAGTGAAGCGCTGGATGAACTTGCGAAGAGTTTCATCCGGAAGTTGCTTGAAGTCGTGGAGGTCGTTGGGAGCCCCCGGGCGCTCGTACCCGCCTTGGAAAGCCCCCAGGAACTTGTAACAGCCCACTTTTGGTAATGCAAATTATGGACCAAATTTTCACTTTTTGCATTCCATGCATGCATCATTGCATCCATTTGCAATTGCTAAACAACACAATACTTGGTTTGGCAACATTGAAAAGTGAAATGCCAAACTTGCTTGAATCAAGTCTCACCACGATGAGTGCACTCAACCTTGCAAATAAAAATACTTTGACCTCTCATATTTGTCAAGGAGGTTCCAAGAGTTCAAAATATTATTTTGCACTTGCTCTACAAATTCCAAAGGAGCAACCTTTTTGAATTTAGCAAAATGCCCTATTTTAATCCCTATGAACAAATGTTGTTCCAAACTTTTTATTTCAACATGCCAATTTTTGTGGTGCTTCTACTTGATAGTAGGAGGCTACATGAATTTTCCCAAAATTTTCTAAAATGTCTAAGTGCCTTATTTAAATCAGTGATATGCTGCTGGATTTTTAAAAGAAACTGGGAAGGACTTGTTGGTGATGGAACAATTTGGCCAAGGGGCTCTTTGCAATTTCACCGTCTTCTTCCTCTCTCCTGTAGCGACCGAGGCGCACTGCTCGCGCCGCACCACCAGCTCGATGCCGCGCCGGGCCCTCCCCTCGCTGCCACCACCTACGGAAGAAGGGCGCACGAGGCCGCACCTGCTCCCTCCCCCGAGTTTCCCCGTTTCCGTTTTCTCTATGCTCCCCACGAGCCCATGACCTAGCTAGGTTGCCGTCGTCGCATCACTGGTGACAGGAGCTTCGCCGTCCACATCGGTGGGCACCACTAGCTCCGCCGCATCGCCTGCACCTTCTACGCCAGAGGAATCGTGGCGGGAGGCCGTGCATCGCCGCCGCGATCCTCTTCTTCCCCGCTGCCGTCCGGAGCTCCGCCGCTTGATTTCGTCGTCGACAAGCCTTCTCCGGCCTCCCCGAACCTTCCGTCGACTTGGTGGTGAGCTTCTGGCCTGGCTGGCCTTTCCCCTCTCTTCCTAGCGCCTCGAGCCGCCGTGCTGCTCGCCGGAGTTCATCGCCGTAGCCACTGTCGAAGTTCCTCGCGGTCCGGCCGCGAAACCAGCCTAGGCTGGGCTGTAGGCCGCTCTCCTCGGCCCCTAGCCGGCCTTTTAGCCGGCCCAAACCGGCCAAAATGCCGGAGCCCTCTGTGACACGGCCGGCCTTTGAACTGGCCCCAGCCGGGCTGAGAGCCGGACCTCTCTGGAGCCAGGCCGGCCTGTCAGCCGGCCCAGACCGGCCTGGAGGCCGGGTGAGCTGTTTTTTTTCCAGTTGTTCTTTTTTCCTTTTCCTCCCCCTTTTGCGCATGATTCCCGCTCCCCCTCGCGCACTAGGGACATCGACGTCGATGATTCCACTAATCCCTCCCTCTCTCGAATTCGAGCAGTTAATTTTTATTGTTGTCCAAAAATAACTTAATTAAAATCATAAGTTAAAAAGAGGAAATTAAAAATGCAATAACTTTTATCGGGACCTCAGAAAAATGTGTTCCTTATACCCAAATGTTCAGAAAAACATGAATCATCTAGAATCATCATCATCATGCATATTTGATCAAAATTACAATAATGTACTTCTAGTAGTATTAGAAGCATTAAGTTTAAATATGGGGTTTATTCCAAATAATGCAATAAATATAATGGGGACCCCATTTAACTGGTTGATCATGTTCAAAGCTATTAGGGTGCATTTAAATTGTCATGCCATCATGTGTTTGCGCATTGCATATGTTAAACATGTGTGGTGATTGATTGTTCTTCCGTGTTGTGCTTCGATAGATCAAGCAGCCGGGGTTACTCCACAATACCCCGAAGAGCCGTACTACCAGCACCTTGACCAAGGCAAGCGTAATCCCCCCTCTGAGCATGTCTTATCCTATTTTCCGCAAATATTTTCTCCACTATAATATTGCATGCGGTTCCAAATGTCAATTTATTGGATTAGAGTATCCCATAGTTGCATTAAGTTTCCGATGCCAATACCTGTTTCCCTCCTATTATCCATAGGTTTGTATTGTTGGCCTGAGATACTTAACTATGCTATGTTGATGCTTAGCCATGCTTAGTAAATGCTTAGCTGTACGATGTATGGTTTATGTTGGAAACAGGTGTTGAGATGTGAGGTTGATGGTGGAGAATTGTGGAGACAGGTAATAAAATGCTTAAAGGTGGGGATGAGAGGCCACTGAGGTTGTGGTGCTTTGTCTCGTTCTCGCCGCCTAGGTGCGAGTTCTTTACCTCTTGAACCAAGACTGAGCGTGCAACCATGCGTGAGGCCTATGCAATTGCAGGAACCCTCATAGACTAAATAACTCGGGCGGGACTAGCCAGGGTCCTCTAGTTCGGGCTTTCATTTGCGCGTGCGTGATGATGGTGGTATGAACTGGGATGAGGATGGTGGTGTCAGGAAAATAAGTGGCCGCGGGACAGGGTGCTGGAGGTACCTCTTGTCCTACCGCCACTGATGATCCTGGAAAGTCCTTAACGGGGAGAAGTCGACACCGATCCCACCCAGCCGGCTCTCCAAGGAAGAGAGCTAAAAGCTAGGCAATGGGCCGGACGGTACGCGTGGCAAACATTGTACACCCCTGCAGGGTTAAATCTTTTCGAAAAGCCGTGTCCGCGGTTATGGACGAACTTGGGAAGTGAAGGTAAGATCATAGAATAACTTGAACGGAATGATTAAAAACTGGGCACTAGAGGTACCACTCACAAATGCAAGGTTGACTTCCTCGAGGGTGATTCAGGGAGGTGCCTTGGTAGAACAGGTACAATGATGTTGGTGCCTGATGAGAATGAGAAAGGTGATCAAAAGAAAAGAGTTACTTCTTACCCCTTTTTGAAAATACTCTGAATAGTCGATGCCATTGAGTTATGTTTTCATAAATAAAATCAGCTTTATGCAAAACAGCCATAAAACCTTGAAAGCCTCATCGAGCTAAAGCTCTATATATAATCTTGCGAGTTCATCGAACTCAACGTCGTTTGTTTTGTTTCAGAGGAGGACTTCACTGACCTCGAAGGTGGGTTCTTTGTGGACGTCGACGAGTAGTCTGGGGTTCCCAGGTGGCAGCTTGGGACATCCCGGAACAGCTGGCGCTGGATGTTTATTTGTAGGCCTCTTAGGCCATAATCTGGATCTTGTTGTTTAGAACAACTTAATTTGCTTCCGCTTGTTATAATTTTGGGTCTGTGACCTCTGGTTGTCATTTGCTATATTTCTCTATTATAAGAGTTGAACTATATGCTTTGTGTCGTAGAGTCTGTGATGTGCCAGTTGTTCCACAAGTCTTGATCTCTCTATTATACATTGAGGGTTGTGCCTGTGTTAAGGCATCAATCGGGGTGTTGCGTTGCCGATGATCCATACCGAGCAACGCCTGCCAAAAGTTTTGGCCGGAGATTGGTAAACCCGTAACCTTCGGTTGTATCGCTTAACCGGTGACACACAACATCACTGTATAACAGTCGGGTCGGGGCGCCACAAGTTGGTATCAGAGCAGTACTGCCTGTAGGAAACCCTTCTACTGGTCGACGTTGAGTCTAGTGTTTGTGAAAATATTTTAACCTAAAAATGAGTTGTGAAAACCATTTTAGGATTCTTTTTACTCCTTATCTGGTTACACTCTAATCTCGGAGCAATCTTACCTCGATTTGACTTAAAGGTTTTACTTCTCATCTGTTACTTCAAAATTAGGAGTATCACGTGGGTGGGGTTCTACCTTTAGTGTTATGTGTCCAGTTACTCCCGCTGCGTTGCAATCCCAAATCAACTCAGATGTTTCCGCCGAGTCTAATCAATTGCTCCTTTGTCGGGTTTTAACCCAAGGACTTGAACATAAGGTCCCGGATTGTGCCAACTAGAGTGTGCTGAATCATATGGTTCCTTAACCATTGCATCTCTCGCTAGTAGCACATGATGCTGATCTTTGACCCAAGTTCTATCCTGTTGACTCCTTGTTAATTGTTACACAACTAGCTGGGTGGCCCGCGCAACTGCGCGGCTAGATGATGAAACAGTTCAATGTAATAAAGCTTTCTATTTAATGCACACACACGATTTACCCTTCAACCTGTATTTTTTCCCTCAAGCTCCGTAAATTTATTGTGACTCCTTTTTTTTCTGTTATCTTCTCAATCAATCAATAGGTACTATAATACGTCAAGTAGAATAATCTGATTTATGTTGTTACTGGTATAGCACACACATGAACCAAGATATCCGCTTAACTTTCATACATAGTGTAAATTGATAAATGTTACATAGGGTAAATTGACAAATGTATTTATTAAGCGTACCAAAACATTCTAGGAGGGTGGCTTGATTCTACCTCTATGTTTTGAGTAAACATAATAAAGAAAGCAAGAAATACAACTACCTAGCATCCATCGGAATCACCGAAATCTTCTATTGTCATGTATTTCGCAACCATTCAAAATTATCCATCACCTGCAAAATGATGAACAAATGAAATATGTAACGAAAAATTCCAATGTTTACATGATCGAAGGAAGTTCAACGTTAGTTGTTGTTTCAAGCATAGATAGGAAATAGTAGCAAATATTTTATGTTCTCTCATTAACAGAAAAATTGGTAGCAGTCGTCATTCGGCCATTAGCAAGTAAGGATTTTTCTGTGAAGCATATGAAGTAAAAATAATTGTTAGGAAAATTATTGGTGCCATTAGTGGGGCGATTACAAAGTATCTAAACAGGTAATATGCACAAAAGTCAAATAACTTTTACGCCTCAGAAAAACAACAGTGTTGAAAACCAATACAAATAGATAATATTTGTCTCTATTTATAAATACGGTTGATAAGGAGATAAATATGCATCCCTGGAAAAGAAATCTAAAGAAAAATAATACACATTATTCCAATTATTTTGACAAACAGGGGCCGTAATAAGGCAGTCTATTGTGCACCAGTTTTGCATTGAAACTGGTAGATTTGTGACTTGCACATCAGAGATCAAAATCTAGGCGTATGTGATGTGGGTCCTTGCGAAGGTTGGTTTGTAGTCTCATTACCTCCTATCACATCTTGTTGGCTGTGCATTGTATTGCTGGAATGTCGTAGATTGTGGTGCCTTCTTTTGGACTAATTGTACGAAATGGATTGATTTTTTTTTCACACACACAATATGAAGAGCAAGCAAATAATAGGACAAATAATTCAAGTAAATTCGTAGGAAGGCTAGCTTACAGTAGAAAGAAACAAAACTTGTATATGATAACATGGATGCTTTAGAATCAGAAAACATAACTTCAGCAATGAGTGAGTTTCTGCTAATAGTGTCTTGTATATAGTTCTAAAGGTGATGCCATGAGAAGTAGTGACCTAATTTCCTTGTCTGGTCACCAAAACGGAGGAAATTAGAATTTTGAGCTTTCAAATCAAAAGATGCCATAATATATAAATTAGAGCTACAACCTCTTTATTCAAGGGACTTCTTAATTTGAAGAGGTAATTCTATGTATCATCTATGAAGAGAAGTTCTGTCGGAGAGAAAATGAGTTTGCTACCAACTTACCCACGTTATTTTGTATGTGTGCCCCAAATAAGAATGAGTGGAAGCATAGCATATATATCTGATCCAAGAAATTAATAGCTGAGAGCATATCATCAACCATGGAGTACTTCTGCTCAGTGTTTGGTGGCGTGTAGACATTTTAGTTCTGCCATTATTGTAGCTCCATGTTTGCTCTTCCATGTGGAAATCGCAGAGCTCAATGGGAGTTGCACAATCCTTGTTTTACTATCTATTTTCATTGTAGATCAATTTCAGTGTAGTCAAAAAAAATACTTCTATAAATATTTAAGAGCTGACACCTACATCAGAACGCAAAGAAAACAAAAAATGATACTGAGCAATGCGCCTATGAGCAGAGATATGTTTTGACATAACGTACCATGAGCAGAGCAACGTTTCACATCACCTATCCCACAATCTGCAGAAAACTACAAAGTTTGAAGCCTAAACATACCAGTGCAGCAGAGGTCATCTAAAGAAAAAGTCTAACATTTGCACATCCATATTAATACTCCATAATCGACGTACAAAACTGAGGATCTTTTCCGATTTATTTGATCTGATCAAATCATGTAACCTGCAAATAAATAAAATTATGTCACTTAGATCTCTGAATTGTTATGCATGAAGACATTTAGCAAATTAAAATTGATCGATCTTACAGTTTTAAATAACACATGGGATCAAATTTAATGCACATCTTGCTTGCAGAGAGTAGAGGAGGTTAGTAAGAAGTCTAATCATAACTTGAAGAAGAAATAATCAGGGAGACATATACACTGACCACCATATACAGAGACCAATTAATCGATCACTTTGTTCACGTACTCCCTGAGTCTCGTCCAAGACGTCATCTTCAGCCTTCAGCTACAGATTGTTTCACCAACACAGTGCTTATGCCGGACTCAACATGATACCTTTGAGTAAATAAATTATCTTTGCATCCGTATTACCGCAGCATACCTTGAATTAATACGTGCATAATGCATGCAAACGGTTGCCCTGCCAATTCCTGAGCTCCTGGAAGTACAATCTAGTGGCTCTGCAGGGTAACATGGATGGCGGTGGCTGTAGCTAATATATCTTGTTGCAGCCAACTTACCCACGTTATTTTGTATGTGTGCCCCAAATAAGAATGAGTGGAAGCATAGCATATATATCTGATCCAAGAAATTAATAGCTGAGAGCATATCATCAACCATGGAGTACTTCTGCTCAGTGTTTGGTGGCGTGTAGACATTTTAGTTCTGCCATTATTGTAGCTCCATGTTTGCTCTTCCATGTGGAAATCGCAGAGCTCAATGGGAGTTGCACAATCCTTGTTTTACTATCTATTTTCATTGTAGATCAATTTCAGTGTAGTCAAAAAAAATACTTCTATAAATATTTAAGAGCTGACACCTACATCAGAACGCAAAGAAAACAAAAAATGATACTGAGCAATGCGCCTATGAGCAGAGATATGTTTTGACATAACGTACCATGAGCAGAGCAACGTTTCACATCACCTATCCCACAATCTGCAGAAAACTACAAAGTTTGAAGCCTAAACATACCAGTGCAGCAGAGGTCATCTAAAGAAAAAGTCTAACATTTGCACATCCATATTAATACTCCATAATCGACGTACAAAACTGAGGATCTTTTCCGATTTATTTGATCTGATCAAATCATGTAACCTGCAAATAAATAAAATTATGTCACTTAGATCTCTGAATTGTTATGCATGAAGACATTTAGCAAATTAAAATTGATCGATCTTACAGTTTTAAATAACACATGGGATCAAATTTAATGCACATCTTGCTTGCAGAGAGTAGAGGAGGTTAGTAAGAAGTCTAATCATAACTTGAAGAAGAAATAATCAGGGAGACATATACACTGACCACCATATACAGAGACCAATTAATCGATCACTTTGTTCACGTACTCCCTGAGTCTCGTCCAAGACGTCATCTTCAGCCTTCAGCTACAGATTGTTTCACCAACACAGTGCTTATGCCGGACTCAACATGATACCTTTGAGTAAATAAATTATCTTTGCATCCGTATTACCGCAGCATACCTTGAATTAATACGTGCATAATGCATGCAAACGGTTGCCCTGCCAATTCCTGAGCTCCTGGAAGTACAATCTAGTGGCTCTGCAGGGTAACATGGATGGCGGTGGCTGTAGCTAATATATCTTGTTGCAGCAAAATCCATGGTAAAACATCATCGATTCAGATGATGCGGCCATGCAGCCATGCAGGTCCTGACCAGAGGCATGGTATGATCAAGCATGGAGATACCAGCTAGTGCCGGATGTGCCGAGTGCGAGGCCGCCGGGCTTGTCTTTCTAGGGGCTACCAACGCTTCCCCTTAGAGCCAGGTACCGCCTCCGGGCATGCGCCGCGCCGCCGCCGAGAGGTACCCGACGTGCAAAACAATTCTGCTGTGTACGGTCAAAAATCGGACGCCTGCTCGCGATTTGTCAGCGGTGTAAATACTAAATAGGCTGCAGTGTCCTACAGGAATCGAAACATACCTGGTTACAGCCATGAACAGCACTCCTGTCAGTACGATGGTGCCATCAGGCGTGGTCGATCTACTCGTCCTTTGGCCAGCCAGCGAACCTGGAAGCCAAAGCCGGCCGGCCTGAGAAACTCTGATGGCGTCGTCGATCTACTCGTGCTTTCCCGAACCTGGAATCCCACACCGGTCGGCCGGCGAAACGGCTCTCCTGTCAATACGATGGTGCCATCAGGCGACGTCGATCTACTCGTCCTTTGGCCAGCCAGCGAACCTGGAAGCCAACGCCGGCCGGCCTGAGAAACTCTGATGGCGTCGTCGATCTACTCGTCCTTTCGCGAACCTGGAATCCAACGCTGGCCGGCCGGCGAAAATCGACCCACGCGTTTCCGTCTCCTTCCAATCGACTTCCACAATGCAGATTTGCTTACGGCACGATCTCAAATAGTCCTTCTTGTAATCGACTTTGTGCCAGAAAGGTATTATATGTGACGTGTGCATGCAAATCTCTATCTCGTAATCGATCTTCTTTGCGCACGGGATTTTAATCAAACTTTAAATCTACACCGTTCGCTTTTAGTTGGTTAATCTGAGCCGTTAATTGTCTTGTGTTTTAATTATATAACTAGCTGGGTGGCCCGCGCAACTGCGCGGCTAGATGATGAAACAGTTCAATGTAATAAAGCTTTCTATTTAATGCACACACACGATTTACCCTTCAACCTGTATTTTTTCCCTCAAGCTCCGTAAATTTATTGTGACTCCTTTTTTTCTGTTATCTTCTCAATCAATCAATAGGTACTATAATACGTCAAGTAGAATAATCTGATTTATGTTGTTACTGGTATAGCACACACATGAACCAAGATATCCGCTTAACTTTCATACATAGTGTAAATTGATAAATGTTACATAGGGTAAATTGACAAATGTATTTATTAAGCGTACCAAAACATTCTAGGAGGGTGGCTTGATTCTACCTCTATGTTTTGAGTAAACATAATAAAGAAAGCAAGAAATACAACTACCTAGCATCCATCGGAATCACCGAAATCTTCTATTGTCATGTATTTCGCAACCATTCAAAATTATCCATCACCTGCAAAATGATGAACAAATGAAATATGTAACGAAAAATTCCAATGTTTACATGATCGAAGGAAGTTCAACGTTAGTTGTTGTTTCAAGCATAGATAGGAAATAGTAGCAAATATTTTATGTTCTCTCATTAACAGAAAAATTGGTAGCAGTCGTCATTCGGCCATTAGCAAGTAAGGATTTTTCTGTGAAGCATATGAAGTAAAAATAATTGTTAGGAAAATTATTGGTGCCATTAGTGGGGCGATTACAAAGTATCTAAACAGGTAATATGCACAAAAGTCAAATAACTTTTACGCCTCAGAAAAACAACAGTGTTGAAAACCAATACAAATAGATAATATTTGTCTCTATTTATAAATACGGTTGATAAGGAGATAAATATGCATCCCTGGAAAAGAAATCTAAAGAAAAATAATACACATTATTCCAATTATTTTGACAAACAGGGGCCGTAATAAGGCAGTCTATTGTGCACCAGTTTTGCATTGAAACTGGTAGATTTGTGACTTGCACATCAGAGATCAAAATCTAGGCGTATGTGATGTGGGTCCTTGCGAAGGTTGGTTTGTAGTCTCATTTACCTCCTATCACATCTTGTTGGCTGTGCATTGTATTGCTGGAATGTCGTAGATTGTGGTGCCTTCTTTTGGACTAATTGTACGAAATGGATTGATTTTTTTTTTCACACACACAATATGAAGAGCAAGCAAATAATAGGACAAATAATTCAAGTAAATTCGTAGGAAGGCTAGCTTACAGTAGAAAGAAACAAAACTTGTATATGATAACATGGATGCTTTAGAATCAGAAAACATAACTTCAGCAATGAGTGAGTTTCTGCTAATAGTGTCTTGTATATAGTTCTAAAGGTGATGCCATGAGAAGTAGTGACCTAATTTCCTTGTCTGGTCACCAAAACGGAGGAAATTAGAATTTTGAGCTTTCAAATCAAAAGATGCCATAATATATAAATTAGAGCTACAACCTCTTTATTCAAGGGACTTCTTAATTTGAAGAGGTAATTCTATGTATCATCTATGAAGAGAAGTTCTGTCGGAGAGAAAATGAGTTTGCTACCAACTTACCCACGTTATTTTGTATGTGTGCCCCAAATAAGAATGAGTGGAAGCATAGCATATATATCTGATCCAAGAAATTAATAGCTGAGAGCATATCATCAACCATGGAGTACTTCTGCTCAGTGTTTGGTGGCGTGTAGACATTTTAGTTCTGCCATTATTGTAGCTCCATGTTTGCTCTTCCATGTGGAAATCGCAGAGCTCAATGGGAGTTGCACAATCCTTGTTTTACTATCTATTTTCATTGTAGATCAATTTCAGTGTAGTCAAAAAAAATACTTCTATAAATATTTAAGAGCTGACACCTACATCAGAACGCAAAGAAAACAAAAAATGATACTGAGCAATGCGCCTATGAGCAGAGATATGTTTTGACATAACGTACCATGAGCAGAGCAACGTTTCACATCACCTATCCCACAATCTGCAGAAAACTACAAAGTTTGAAGCCTAAACATACCAGTGCAGCAGAGGTCATCTAAAGAAAAAGTCTAACATTTGCACATCCATATTAATACTCCATAATCGACGTACAAAACTGAGGATCTTTTCCGATTTATTTGATCTGATCAAATCATGTAACCTGCAAATAAATAAAATTATGTCACTTAGATCTCTGAATTGTTATGCATGAAGACATTTAGCAAATTAAAATTGATCGATCTTACAGTTTTAAATAACACATGGGATCAAATTTAATGCACATCTTGCTTGCAGAGAGTAGAGGAGGTTAGTAAGAAGTCTAATCATAACTTGAAGAAGAAATAATCAGGGAGACATATACACTGACCACCATATACAGAGACCAATTAATCGATCACTTTGTTCACGTACTCCCTGAGTCTCGTCCAAGACGTCATCTTCAGCCTTCAGCTACAGATTGTTTCACCAACACAGTGCTTATGCCGGACTCAACATGATACCTTTGAGTAAATAAATTATCTTTGCATCCGTATTACCGCAGCATACCTTGAATTAATACGTGCATAA
Source organism: Poa pratensis (assembly GCA_947311845.1). Taxonomy (NCBI): domain Eukaryota; kingdom Viridiplantae; phylum Streptophyta; class Magnoliopsida; order Poales; family Poaceae; genus Poa; species Poa pratensis. Next base: position 3,144,193 of record CAMZMU010000058.1, on the reverse strand, counting down.
TGCATGCAAACGGTTGCCCTGCCAATTCCTGAGCTCCTGGAAGTACAATCTAGTGGCTCTGCAGGGTAACATGGATGGCGGTGGCTGTAGCTAATATATCTTGTTGCAGCCAACTTACCCACGTTATTTTGTATGTGTGCCCCAAATAAGAATGAGTGGAAGCATAGCATATATATCTGATCCAAGAAATTAATAGCTGAGAGCATATCATCAACCATGGAGTACTTCTGCTCAGTGTTTGGTGGCGTGTAGACATTTTAGTTCTGCCATTATTGTAGCTCCATGTTTGCTCTTCCATGTGGAAATCGCAGAGCTCAATGGGAGTTGCACAATCCTTGTTTTACTATCTATTTTCATTGTAGATCAATTTCAGTGTAGTCAAAAAAAATACTTCTATAAATATTTAAGAGCTGACACCTACATCAGAACGCAAAGAAAACAAAAAATGATACTGAGCAATGCGCCTATGAGCAGAGATATGTTTTGACATAACGTACCATGAGCAGAGCAACGTTTCACATCACCTATCCCACAATCTGCAGAAAACTACAAAGTTTGAAGCCTAAACATACCAGTGCAGCAGAGGTCATCTAAAGAAAAAGTCTAACATTTGCACATCCATATTAATACTCCATAATCGACGTACAAAACTGAGGATCTTTTCCGATTTATTTGATCTGATCAAATCATGTAACCTGCAAATAAATAAAATTATGTCACTTAGATCTCTGAATTGTTATGCATGAAGACATTTAGCAAATTAAAATTGATCGATCTTACAGTTTTAAATAACACATGGGATCAAATTTAATGCACATCTTGCTTGCAGAGAGTAGAGGAGGTTAGTAAGAAGTCTAATCATAACTTGAAGAAGAAATAATCAGGGAGACATATACACTGACCACCATATACAGAGACCAATTAATCGATCACTTTGTTCACGTACTCCCTGAGTCTCGTCCAAGACGTCATCTTCAGCCTTCAGCTACAGATTGTTTCACCAACACAGTGCTTATGCCGGACTCAACATGATACCTTTGAGTAAATAAATTATCTTTGCATCCGTATTACCGCAGCATACCTTGAATTAATACGTGCATAATGCATGCAAACGGTTGCCCTGCCAATTCCTGAGCTCCTGGAAGTACAATCTAGTGGCTCTGCAGGGTAACATGGATGGCGGTGGCTGTAGCTAATATATCTTGTTGCAGCAAAATCCATGGTAAAACATCATCGATTCAGATGATGCGGCCATGCAGCCATGCAGGTCCTGACCAGAGGCATGGTATGATCAAGCATGGAGATACCAGCTAGTGCCGGATGTGCCGAGTGCGAGGCCGCCGGGCTTGTCTTTCTAGGGGCTACCAACGCTTCCCCTTAGAGCCAGGTACCGCCTCCGGGCATGCGCCGCGCCGCCGCCGAGAGGTACCCGACGTGCAAAACAATTCTGCTGTGTACGGTCAAAAATCGGACGCCTGCTCGCGATTTGTCAGCGGTGTAAATACTAAATAGGCTGCAGTGTCCTACAGGAATCGAAACATACCTGGTTACAGCCATGAACAGCACTCCTGTCAGTACGATGGTGCCATCAGGCGTGGTCGATCTACTCGTCCTTTGGCCAGCCAGCGAACCTGGAAGCCAAAGCCGGCCGGCCTGAGAAACTCTGATGGCGTCGTCGATCTACTCGTGCTTTCCCGAACCTGGAATCCCACACCGGTCGGCCGGCGAAACGGCTCTCCTGTCAATACGATGGTGCCATCAGGCGACGTCGATCTACTCGTCCTTTGGCCAGCCAGCGAACCTGGAAGCCAACGCCGGCCGGCCTGAGAAACTCTGATGGCGTCGTCGATCTACTCGTCCTTTCGCGAACCTGGAATCCAACGCTGGCCGGCCGGCGAAAATCGACCCACGCGTTTCCGTCTCCTTCCAATCGACTTCCACAATGCAGATTTGCTTACGGCACGATCTCAAATAGTCCTTCTTGTAATCGACTTTGTGCCAGAAAGGTATTATATGTGACGTGTGCATGCAAATCTCTATCTCGTAATCGATCTTCTTTGCGCACGGGATTTTAATCAAACTTTAAATCTACACCGTTCGCTTTTAGTTGGTTAATCTGAGCCGTTAATTGTCTTGTGTTTTAATTATATAATAGATAGATGTATTATCGTCCCTAGTCTGTGTACTTGAGTAGACGCTAATGCTATTGTTCGACCATTCGGAGAGAGATACTAACTGTGTCATTGTAAAATCTCCAGAATGGCTCGAGGAGGCCGCGGAGGCCGTGGAGGCCGCGGTAACCACGACAATGATGAGGATGATCTGCCGCCACCACCCTCGATGGCTCAAGTCTTGATGGCCATTGAGGAGAACCGTGGGCGCAATGAGCGCCTGTTGGAGCAGTTGGTGCAGCAGAATGCACGGAGGAACGAGTGCACCACTCTCACCGAGTTCCTGCGCTCGCAGCCACCTACCTTTTCTGATGCTAAGGAGCCACTTGAAGCTGATGACTGGCTTCGTGCGTTGGAGCGCAAGTTCTCCGCGCTGCATGTCCCAGTGGCTGAACAAGTCAACTTTGCCACCTATCTCTTGGTTGGTGATGCTGGTTGTTGGTGGGAAAGCCATGTGGCTTTGTTTCCAGCCAACCATGTCTTCACTTGGGCTGATTTTCGCACTGCCTTCCGTGCGGAGTACATTCCCCAGCCGATCATGGATTTGAAGAGGAGGGAGTTCCTGGACTTGCAACAGGGACGTATGGACATCCGCACGTATGGTCGTGAGTTCAACCATCTCTCTCGTTACGCCCCAAGGGACGTGACCAATGATGCTGACAAGCAAGAGCTGTTCCGCAAGGGTCTTACGCCGCAGCTCCGCTATGAGCTATTGCCCTTCAGGTTCCAGACCTACCAGGAGCTGTTCAACCAGGCTCTCACTCTTGAGCAGGAAGAAAGGAACTTGAGGCTTCCAAGAGGCCCGCCCACGGGGACCACCAGAGTTCCTCGGGTTCTGAGAGCAAGAAGCGCAGGGTGTTTGTTCCCTACAGCGCTGTGCCGCGTGCTCCATTCATGCCAGGCCGCGGATACAGGCCACCTCCTCCGCGCCCCACTACTTCGACACTTGGGGTAGGCGGGAGTGGGTACCGTCCTATGCTACCTGCTCCACCTGGACTCACTTGCTACACCTGTGGCCAGGCTGGCCACTACTCCAGGGAGTGCCCCCAGAAGGCACCTCTCGCGTTAACTCCTGCACGAGCCCCTGCCACTCCAGCTGGCAAGGCTGGACCTATTGTGCGTGGTCGCCTGAACCACATCTCTGCTGAAGAAGCTGAAGAGGACCCCGGCGTTCTTATGGGTGAGTTACGAATCAACAACAATCTTGCTACAGTTTTGTTTGACTCTGGAGCATCGCATTCATTCATATCCATAGCTTTTGCAAAAGACCACAAAATACCGTTTGAGAAAATGAGCCGACCCTTGGTGATCGCCACTCCTGGCTCCAAATGGCAAACCGATGGGGTTACTCCTGAAGTCCGATTACTATCGGTTACTACTCTTTTCCTTTCGCTTTGGTAGCTCTGAGGTCAAGTGGCATTGATGTCATACTGGGCATGAACTGGCTAGCCAAATACCGGCTAATCTCGACTGTGCTGCCAAGACCGTCACCGTGACCAATTCTTCCGGTGACAGTGTGAAGTATTGGTCTGCACTGTCAAGACCTCCATCTCATCATACCCAACTCACCTGAGATCCTCCTTTGCTTTATGGAAGGCGAATCCCCTCCTGAAATCCAGGACATACACGTGGTGTGTGACTTCCCGGATGTGTTCCCGGAAGAATTGCCTGGCATGCCTCCTGACCGAAGTGTGGAGTTTGTCATAGATCTACTTCCCGGTACTGCTCCAATTTCCAAGAAGCCCTACCGTATGCCGGTGGAAGAGTTGGCTCTGTTGAAAGAGCAAATTGATCAGCTGTTAGCGAAGGATTTCATCCAGCCTAGCAGTTCACCTTGGGGTTGTCCGGTACTCTTTGTCAAGAAGAGGGATTCTACCGTGCCTCGTCTAGTCTCTGACTATAGACCGTTGAATGCGGTGACAATCAAGAACAAGTATCCTATTCCTCGCATCAATGATCTGTTGGATCAGTTAGCTGGTGCAACGTATTCTCCAAGATGGATCTGAGGTCAGGATACCATCAGATAAATCAGAAAGGAGGATATTCCAAAGACGGCATTTGTTACTCGTTATGGCTCATATGAGTATACCGTCATGTCCTTTGGTCTCACAAATGCTCCAGCTACTTTCATGAGGCTCATGAACTCCATCTTCATGGATTATCTTGACAAGTTTGTCGTCATTTACATTGATGACATCCTCATCTATTCCAAAACCAATGAAGAGCATGAGGAACATCTTCGTTTGGTTCTGACACGACTTCGAGAACACCGCCTCTATGCCAAGTTCTCCAAGTGTGAGTTTTGGTTGGATAATCTCGTCTTCCTTGGTCATGTGATATCCGCTAATGGTGTGGCTGTCATTCCTGACAAGATTCAGTCCATTTTGGATTGGAAAACTCCAATGTCAGTCAAGGACATCCGTAGCTTTCTCGGATTGGCGGGTTACTACCGCCGATTCATCGAAGGTTTCTCCAAGATAGCCAAGGCCTGACTGACCTTCTCAAGAAGGATAAAAAGTTCGTATGGACGGCCGAAGCTGAAGAGAGCTTCAAAACACTGAAAGCCAAACTCACGTCCGCTCCTGTGCTTGTCCTGCCGGACACAAGCAAGGATTTCGTCGTCTTCTGTGACGCCTCTCTCAAGGCTTGGGTGTGTGCTAATGCAAGATGGCCATGTGGTGGCTATGCTTCTCGCCAATTAAGCCGCATGAGCACAATTACCCAACTCATGATCTAGAACTTGCCGCGGTGGTCTATGCTTTGAAGCAATGGAGACCATACCTGTTTGGTAACCGTTGCGAGATCTTCTCGGATCACAAGAGTCTGAAGTACCTCTTCACCCAGCCGGATTTAAATCTCAGGCAAAGGCGTTGGTTGGAGTTAATCAAGGACTATATGTGAGTCTGAACTATCAACCCGGCAAAGCAAACGTCGTGGCTGACGCGCTAAGTCGGAAGTCTATTGCAACAATCTGATGATTGAGAGCCCAACCTGCCTCCATGAAGAGTTCTCCCGTTTGAACTTAGAAATTGTTCCCTCTGGCTACCTTGCAAATCTGGAGATCAAATCTACTCTTGTGGACCAGATTAAGGATGCTCAAAGCGTGACAAGGGTATTCTAAAAATCAAGGAGAACATTGCTAGCGGGAAGGCCAAATGTTTTTCTGTCAATGAATCCGGAGTTGTTTATTTTGGTGACCGCTTGGTGGTGCCAAAGAAACGAAAATTGAGGGAGTGATCCTCCAAGAAGCTCATGAATCTCCTCTCTCTATTCATCCCGGTAGTACCAAAATGTACCAAGACCTTCGCCACAATTCTGGTGGACTCGGATGAAACGAGAAATTGCCAAGTATGTTGCTGAATGCGACACCTGTCGACGGGTAAAGGCTGAACATCAAAGGCCTGCCGGCACTCTTCACCCTATTGCTATTCCCGAGTGGAAATGGGATGAAATTGGTATGGACTTCATTACTGGTCTGCCGAAGTCTCCAAAGGGAATGATGCCATTTGGGTCATCATTGATCGACTATCAAAAGTGGCTCACTTCCTCCCAGTTCGTGTTGACATTACAGCTGCCAAGTTGGCAGACCTGTATGCTCTCGTATCGTCGTCCTTCACGGCATTCCCAAGAAGATAATTTCTGATCGTGGAAGCCTATTCACCTCCAAGTTTTGGACTAGTTTCCAAATGCTATGGGAACCGTCTCAACTTCAGCACCGCGTTCCATCCTCAAACTGATGGTCAGACCGAAAGAGTGAACCAAGTTTTGGAAGACATGCTTAGGGCATGTGTAATCTCTTTTGGCAAGGATTGGGAAAAGTATCTCCCTTTCGCGGAGTTCTCCTACAACAATAGCTATCAAGCTAGTCTGGGCATGGCTCCATTTGAGGTTCTCTATGGAAGAAAATGCCGCACTCCTCTAAATTGGTCCGAGACCGGAGAGAGAGCACTCTTTGGTCCAGATGATCAATGAAGCTGAGGAGAAGGTTAGAATCATACGAGAAAATCTGAAGATTGCCAGTCTAGGCAGAAAAGTTACTATGACAAGCATCATCAGGAGGTTCACTATGAAATTGGTGATAAAGCTTATCGCCGCGTCTCTCCCCTTCGTGGCGTTCGCCGTTTCGGTATCAAAGGGAAATTGGCCCCTCGCTATGTTGGCCCTTTCACCGTTCTGGCCAAGCGAGGAGATCTTTCTTATAAGTTGGAGTTACGGTCATCTTCCCAAATGTGCATGATGTGTTTCATGTCTCCCAACTTCGCCGGTGCTTCAAAGATCCTATCCATGGGGTCAATCATGAAGAGCTAGATCTCCAGGAAGACCTCACTTATCGCGAGCATCCTATCCGTGTCTGGATGAAGCCGAAAGGAAGACCCGAAACAAGACTACCAAGTTCCTCAAAGTTCAGTGGTCTCATCATTCCGAGAAGAAGCAACTTGGGAACGAGAGTCTAGTCTTCGTGAGGAGTATCCCGACTTCTTTTCGCACTCTTAGAATCTCGGGACAAGATTCTGTAAGGGGGTAGAATTGTAACAGCCCACTTTTGGTAATGCAAATTATGGACCAAATTTTCACTTTTTGCATTCCATGCATGCATCATTGCATCCATTTGCAATTGCTAAACAACACAATACTTGGTTTGGCAACATTGAAAAGTGAAATGCCAAACTTGCTTGAATCAAGTCTCACCACGATGAGTGCACTCAACCTTGCAAATAAAAATACTTTGACCTCTCATATTTGTCAAGGAGGTTCCAAGAGTTCAAAATATTATTTTGCACTTGCTCTACAAATTCCAAAGGAGCAACCTTTTTGAATTTAGCAAAATGCCCTATTTTAATCCCTATGAACAAATGTTGTTCCAAACTTTTTATTTCAACATGCCAATTTTTGTGGTGCTTCTACTTGATAGTGGGAGGCTACATGAATTTTCCCAAAATTTTCTAAAGTGTCTAAGTGCCTTATTTAAATCAGTGATATGCTGCTGGATTTTTAAAAGAAACTGGGAAGGACTTGTTGGTGATGGAACAATTTGGCCAGGGGGCGCTTTGCAATTTTGCCGTCTTCTTCCTCTCTCCTGTAGCGACCGAGGCGCACTGCTCGCGCCGCACCACCAGCTCGACGCCGCGCCGGGCCCTCCCCTCGCTGCCACCACCTGCGGAAGAAGGGCGCACGAGGCCGCACCTGCTCCCTCCCCCGAGTTTCCCCGTTTCCCTTCTCTCTATGCTCCCCACGAGCCCGTGACCTAGCTAGGTTGCCGCCGTCGCATCACCGGTAACAGGAGCTTCGCCGTCCACATCGGAGGGCACCACTAGCTCCGCCGCATCGCCTGCACCTTCTACGCCAGAGGAATCGTGGAGGGAGGCCGTGCATCGCCGCCGCGATCCTCTTCTTCCCCGCTGCCGTCCGGAGCTCCGCCGCTTGATTTCGTCGTCGACAAGCCTTCTCCGACCTTCCCGAACCTTCTGTCGACTTGGTGGTGAGCTTCTGGCCTGGCTTGCCTTTCCCCTCTCCTCCTAGCGCCTCGAGCCGCCGTGCTGCTCGCCGGAGTTCATCGCCGTAGCCACTGTCGAAGTTCCTCATGGTCCGGCCGCGAAACCAGCCTAGGCTGGGCTGAAGGCCGCTCTCCTCGGGCCCCTAGCCGGCCTTTTAGCCGGCCCAAACCGGCCAAAATGCCGGAGCCCTCTGTGACACGGCCGGCCTTTGAACCGGCCCTAGCCGGGCTGAGAGCCGGACCTCTCTGGAGCCAGGCCGGCCTGTCAGCCGGCCCAGACCGGCCTGGAGGCCGGGTGAGCTGTTTTTTTTTTCCAGTTGTTCTTTTTCCTTTTCCTCCCCCTTTTGCGCATGATTCCCGCTCCCCCTCGCGCACTAGGGACATCGACGTCGATGATTCCACTAATACCTCCCTCTCTCGAATTCGAGTAGTTAATTTTTATTGTTGTCCAAAAATAACTTAATTAAAATCATAAGTTAAAAAGAGGAAATTAAAAATGCAATAACTTTTTATCGGACCTCAGAAAAATGTGTTCCTTATACCAAAATGTTCAGAAAAACATGAATCATCTAGAATCATCATCATCATGCATATTTGATCAAAATTACAATAATGTACTTCTAGTAGTATTAGAAGCATTAAGTTTAAATATGGGGTTTATTCCAAATAATGCAATAAATATAATGGGGACCCCATTTAACTTGTTGATCATGTTCAAAGCTATTAGGGTGCATTTAAATTGTCATGCCATCATGTGTTTGCGCATTGCATATGTTAAACATGTGTGGTGATTGATTGTTCTTCCGTGTTGTGCTTCGATAGATCAAGCAGCCGGGGTTACTCCACAATACCCCGAAGAGCCGTACTACCAGCACCTTGACCAAGGCAAGCGTAATCCCTCCTCTGAGCATGTCTTATCCTATTTTCCGCAAATATTTTCTCCACTATAAAATTGCATGCGGTTCCAAATGTCAATTTATTGGATTAGAGTATCCCATAGTTGCATTAAGTTTCCGATGCCAATACATGTTTCCCTCCTATTATCCATAGGTTTGTATTGTTGGCCTGAGATACTTAACTATGCTATGTTGATGCTTAGCCATGCTTAGTAAATGCTTAGCTGTACGATGTATGGTTTATGTTGGAAACAGGTGTTGAGATGTGCGGTTGATGGTGGAGAATTGTGGAGACAGGTAATAAAATGCTTAAAGGTGGGGATGAGAGGCCACTGAGTTTGTGGTGCTTTGTCTCGTTCTCGCCGCCTAGGTGCGAGTTCTTTACCTCTTGAACCAAGACTGAGCGTGCAACCATGCGTGAGGCCTATGCAATTGGAGGAACCCTCATAGACTAAATAACTCGGGCAGGACTAGCCAGGGTCCTCTAGTTCGGGCTTCCATTTGCGCGTGCGTGATGATGGTGGTATGAACTGGGATGAGGATGGTGGTGTCAGGAAAATAAGTGGCTGCGGGACAGGGTGCTGGAGGTACCTCTTGTACTACCGCCACTGATGATCCTGGAAAGTCCTTAACGGAGGAGAAGTCGACACCGATCCCACCTAGCCGGCTCTCCAAGGAAGAGAGCTAAAAGCTAGGCAATGGGCCGGACGGTACGCGTGGCAAACATTGTACACCCCTGCAGGGTTAAATCTTTTCGAAAAGCCGTGTCCGCGGTTATGGACGAACTTGGGAAGTGAAGGTAAGATCATAGAATAACTTGAACGGAATGATTAAAAACTGGGTACTAGAGGTACCACTCACAAATGCAAGGTTGACTTCCTCGAGGGTGATTCGGGGAGGTGCCTTGGTAGAACAGGTACAATGATGTTGGTGCTTGATGAGAATGAGAAAGGTGATCAAAAGAAGAAAAGAGTTACTTCTTACCCTTTTTGAAAATACTCTGAATAGTCGATGCCATTGAGTTATGTTTTCATAAATAAAATCAGCTTTATGCAAAACAGCCATAAAACCTTGAAAGCCTCATCGAGCTAAAGCTCTATATATAATCTTGCGAGTTCGTCGAGCTCAACGTCGTTTGTTTTGTTTCAGAGGAGGACTTCACCGACCTCGAAGGTGGGTTCTTTGTGGACGTCGACGAGTAGTCTGGGGTTGCCAGGTGGCAGTTTGGGACATCCGGAACAGCTGGCGCTGGATGTTTATTTGTAGGCCTCTTAGGCCATAATCTGGATCTTGTTGTTTAGAACAATTTAATTTTCTTCCGCTTGTTGTAATGTTGGGTCTGTGACCTCTGGTTGTCATTTGCTATCTTTCTCTATTATAAGAGTTGAACTATATGCTTTGTGTCGTAGAGTCTGTGATGTGCCAGTTGTTCCACAAGTCTTGATCTCTCTATTATACATTGAGGGTTGTGCCTGTGTTAAGGCATCAATCGGGGTGTTGCGTTGCCGATGATCCATACCGAGCAACGCCTGCCAAAGGTTTTGTCCGGGGATTGGTAAACCCGTAACCTCCGGTTGTATCGCTTAACGGTGACACACAGCATCACTGTATAACAGTCGGGTCGGGGCGCCACAGAACTGTTCCTTCAGGGTCCTCCAGGAACGGATGGAGCACCTGGGAAGGTTGAGAAGCCATGTCTGGCCATCTCCCTTGAGGGCCAGCGGGAACCAGCTGGTCATCATCATTTCGTCGGCCCCGGCGACTGCCGCAGCTAAGGAGTAGAGCTGCAGGAAGTCCCGGGGTTCGTGGTGCCGTCGTAGCGGAGGACGTCGATCTTGAATTTCTTGGGCCAAGTGACCTGGCGGAACTCAGGGGCAAGGGCGAGGCACCCTTCAGCGATGTCGTCGTCCCGATCCTCCCGGCGATGGCGCTCGCGACGCCGTTCGATGCGGGTGGGCATATCCTCGGTTAGACGGTTGTTGAGGTCGTGGCGAAGATCTTGGTTGCGCGTGGTAGATGACCCGACGGAGATGGCCTTGCCGCGGTCGCGGTTTAGCCGGTTCGCCATCGGTGGAGCGGTACAAGGAGGCTCCGTCTCGCCTCGGCGCTCACCACGGGGCTGACCCCGCGGTTCGCGCGCCTTGTGCCCTCCAGCCTCGGGGCCGTCGACGGTGGGAGCTCGAGTAATGTCGGGCTCAGGGCCGCCGTCGGCGAAGTCGAGGAGTGCCTCCACACGGGCTCTCCATTCTTGGTAGACCTTGGGATCGCCGGAGTTCGGAGGGAACTGCATTAGAGCCTTGGCAGCGACAAGAGCGTCGTGGCGAGCTTGCGCGTCCGAGCGCAAGTGCGTAGAGGACTTGCTTTTGGAGCTTCGGGGGCCTCCGCTGGCGCGGACGTGATCTCGCCTCTCCCTGGCGTCATGACCCCTGCCCGCGCCGTTCCCGACGCTTTTCTCTCCAGAGCGTGGGGGCGGCTCGACGGACAGTCCAGGAGCTGCCGGATCGTCGGGGTCAACGTTCTTGTTGGTGTTGGCCCTCTCCGACGCCACCTTCTCCGTAGGTGGCGCCTGCGGAGGAGCAGGCTGGCGCGCATCCACAGCGCGACGCTCGGCGGAAGCCTGAGTGCGCGATGGAGACGTGGCCTTTGAGGTAGCGGCGTCGATCTTCCTCTTCGGCGGCATGCTTGACGAAGAACTTGAGGTCGATGTAGAAGAAGACGAATCCAGCGCTTGCACCTCCTACCTGGCGCGCCAGATGTCGTGTCTCGGGTGACGGACACCGGGAGTAGATGGTACCCCTTTTAGGTTCGGCATGGGGCGCGAAGGAGGCTGGAAGACGCCTTACCCGGGAGCAAGGTCGCCAAGTTCTCCGTCGATGGGAGAGGGCAAGCAACACAGAAAGTCACACGGTGTTACCCAGGTTCAGGCCGCCCGGAGGTTAAAAGCCATACTCCTGCATGTCTGGATTGAGAGATTCATCATGGTGTGGTGTACAAGGGTGTTCTGCGATGAACCCGGCAGAGTTTCGGCCGGAGGTAGACGAAGAGTAGATCCTGCCCTGGGGAGATCACCTCTCTTTATACCTTCCGAACCCTAGTCTAGTCTTGCCTGAGCTCTAGCTTGCTTCTGTTCTAACCTCTCCTCCTCGGTGCCATGGTCCTCCTTTTATAGGATAAGGGGATCCGACATGGGCACGAGAGAGGCGTGAAGGGTCTTGGCGGGAAAACCCCTCGGCGGTCCTTGGAGGAGACGTGGCGTCCTCTCCTCCAAGCATTCTCCGGAGGGCGGCGTGGTCGTCTGCCCTTGGAAAAGGTGGAACGGACAAAGCCTGTCCGCCCCACCAACTGCGCTCGTGGCAACGTCACTAGGCGCGGCCTTCATCTTGGCGCCCAAGTCTTCCACCAGCTTCCGGCGAGCTGGCGATCTTATCCTCTCGGCGGTACGGATGGAGGACCCGGGGGCGCGTCGGGCCTCCTGCCGGGCGCACGGACCCGCGGGTGTCCCGCCTGGTTCTCTGGGCGAGGGGGTGACCCCGGAAGGTCGCCTGGTCCTTAGCCGCGGAGCCTTGCTGTCGAACTTGTCAGGTGTCCTTGGGGCAGATGGGCTAACCCATCTGCTGTACTTGACTCCTTGCCTTGTCCATCTTCTTGGTGGGCCCCAGTGGAGGACCCACTTTGGCAGCATCAGGGAACTCCATGTTCCACTGCTGCGACAGTCCGTACTTAAGAATACTTAAGACAAAACGTTTCAGCTCGTATTCATTTTCCATTAAGACAAAACGTTTCAGTTGCGACCACGCTCATATTCCAATTCTGTGTGGAAAAAAACACATCGGGTTGGCGACATTCCCGTGACCCGTGTCGAGGCGGGTGGCGGAGGAGTAGCGCGTGTGAAACGACTCCCTTCACTTTACAACCAACTCATACCTGTAGGAGAAGAGTTCACCTTAAGGTGTACATCTCTCTCAACTAGCCATGTGAGAGTTTATCACTTGTCATGACAGCATGGGATTTGAGAGATTTTCTGAAATTTTATATGGGTCTAAAGTCCACCAAGAGCGGCGGAGGAGTAGCGCGTGTGAAACGCCTATCTTCACTTCACGACCAACTCATATTTGTGTGTATCTCTCTCTTAACTAACCATGTGGGAGTTTACCACTTGTCATGACAGCGTTTTCAGAGATTTTCTGAAATTATTATATTGGTCTAAAGCCCAGCCAATATTTCAACAGGTTGATCAAATAGATCCTGAATTCCTGACCGTCTTCCCCATGTATAGCGTCACATAAATTCAAAAAAAAAAAAGCGTCACATCACACTGGACCGGGCAGGAAGCGGATCACTAAAATCAACTGCATCAGTGGAAATCCCGTTCCCTCTATCGTCTCCATCGCGGCTGTGGCTAGTAGCCATGTTCCCGGTACGGTGGGTTCGAGGGACGGGAACGTGGGACGAGGATCGCTGCTCGTGACAAATAGGGAACGACAGAGGTATACATCTCTCTAACGTACCGATCGATAGGGAGAACGCGAACCCAACAGCTCCGGGACGATGACCCGGAACGATAGTGCGAGTCGAGAATCTTTCAACCGCATCTTACCTTGTGACGGGCTTATGCCTTCATGAACGCATTATTGGGAGGAGACATTTTGGGAAACATCAAAAGATCACGCTAATCACGCTAGGCAAAGGCAGCATATTACCTCAATATTTCCCAGGACCTCAGCGCCATAACTTGAAAAAATAGGACCCATCGCCATAGGTATGGTTTCCCTGGCTGTCGAGTACTCAGATGCGGGATTGGGATTGCCGGGAAGCTTTGCGGCCGGCTGTGGCCACCACCCCACCGCGTCCACACGTTCGTCGCCTCCGCGGCTGTGGAGGCGCGGACTGTGGAAGCTAGCGCGGTGCCGCATCCGCTCATGATGTATCTTGTATTCCTTGGTTGACGGCGGACGCAGTGGACGCCAGGTAAGTCTCCAATCCTTGCGCGAAGGAAGCTTCTCGTTCCCATATCTAATTGCTATTTCCGAATCGAGAAATCGAGCGTACGGGGTCGCTGAACCGGGTGGAGTACCGACTGCTCAGGGACGCGTTCTGCTGACCGAATCGCATCGTTCCGTGCATCATCCCCGAACCCCGATTCGGGACGACGAACCCGGGTCAGGGCGTTCCCCATTCCGGCTACTGCCTGTGCTCACACGCACACGATCTGTACCTGTACGCCGGCTATTGACGACCGTGCTGCGCCTCTCGCCCCACAACCACACGGGCAGCCTCCACGCCAGTGCGACGCCGCTACACCGTCCCACCAACGCCGGAATCCTCAGGTTTTGACATCCTCTGGGACCCCTAATCCCCAAAACCTCCCGACCGTGCCGGCCACGATGTCCGGATCGAGCCGCCGCCCCTTCCCCGGACGTCCCGCCTGTGTCCTCCTGGACTCGTATGGGTATGTGTTCCTGGCCGGGGACGACAAAGACGCCACCGGCTATGGGTTGGTGGTCGGGGACGACAACGACACGACCGCGCAGACCTTCACGGAGGCAACAGGAACTCTCAGCGTGACCTTCGTTTTCGCCGATCTCCCGCGCCTCTCGTACTTCTACGTCCGCTGCCTCGACCTCTCTGCCAGCCCCTTCGACAGTGAGCCCAAGATAGTTTGGTCGACGGAGAACCTGGTCCTCCTCAGCTTGGATATCTCCACTACCTGCATACCAGAGTACTTCATCTACAGGGCCGGACTGCACGGGCGCCGGCAGTCACTTGATCCGCTTCCCGACATCAGCACGCACATTGCTAGATGGAGTATTAATCCATACCTTGTCGCCGTCTTGCCTGGCGGTACTGGCACAGACTTCGTCTTCGCCGCTTTCAGGAGGTAGTCAGGGCAGTACATGCGATGTCTTCAGATCCAAGCAGCGTGCCTGGACCACAGAGCTGTGGCTCCCAGATCTTCCATCTTGGTTGACACAGAAACAGAGAATAGTTTTTCCCAGCAAGGTGATTGCCTTACAAGGTGGATGGCTGGGCTTTGTCGATCTCTGGAAGGGTATTCTGCTCTGCAATGTGCTCAAGGAACCCGGGTGTGTTCATTTTGTTCCATTGCCGAAGCTGCTGCCCAGTAACCAAAAACACTACAAGGAATCGGTGGCAAGGCCCATTCGTGACAAGCTGGCAGTCAGAAGGACCTTGGACCTTATCCTTTCCTGCACAGTGCAGAGAGGCGATTTGTGAGAGCTCCCGCTTCGCTCACCTCGCCGGCGGCGATTCGGCGCGTCCCTCCTCTCCGGCGGCCGCTACGGCGGCGGGAGGGTGGGGGAACGCCGGATCCCGTCGTGTACATAGTGTAGAGCTTAGTAGGAGGCCAGCCGGCGGCGCGGAGGAGATGGCGGCGCGGTCGGAGTGGCTCTGCAGGGTGGCGGCCGTCCTCTTCGACGGTGAAGGTCCAGTGGTCTTCACCGTGGGTCGTCTGCCCTGTCCCTGCTCGCGGCTCCTCGGAGTTGCTGGGCGGGGCTTCCCCTCGCCGGAGACCGAGGTGCGGCGGCTCCGGGTACTGAATAAATTGGATTTGCAGGTCGAGTGGAGCAAGGCGACGAAGCTGGCGTTGCATGATGGAGGTTCTTCGGAGCCGAGGGTCGGCGACTTCCCGGCCGCAGAGGGGCTGCGTCTGTTCCAAGGTGTTTGTGGAGCAGTTGCGGCGGCGCGCCGTCGGCATGTTCTGCAGGTCGTCGGTGGAGTTGAGGTCCAGAAGGACCTGGATGTAATTTCCTTGTTTTTTCTGGACTGTTCTGTAAGGACCTTGCTGTAATTCTCCTGCTTTTCCCCGCAAAAAAAAAGGCCCATTCGTGACGTCACCTGCACAGATGGTTTTATCATCACGTGTGTCGAGTTGGAAGATATATACAGTATCAAAAACGGCATTCTTGATGTCTCAACCAAGGATGTATACTTTGATTCTGAAGCAGTTGATCCAACTGGGGGGGTAGTAGAAGAACTGGATGGTTGGAGGCTCATTACATGGTCCAGGGAGATCTCCTGGGACTATTGGCGCAAGGGCAGTGTGTCTCATGCACATGAACTTCGAACTGTCTCCTTGCCTCATCCAGATTACGTCCGTGACAGTGCTGCAGAGTCACCATTAAGAACCCTTAAAACATCTTATCCCACCGTGTGTGGGATGACATTGTTTGCCTCATGTCGATGAACAATCCTCTGGATCCTGATGCATGTATTCTCACTGTTGACATGAAGAGCAAGATGGTGGGAGAGCCAGTGCCATGTAATGCGCAGAAAGCAAGGCATTCTACTACCACCTACATTCCCTGTGCGCTGAAAAAGTATTTGAACAATGAATCAGGTAACTATGGCGATACTTTTTTATCATCTTACATTTAAGAATGTTCTTATTTTGTACCTTTCTGGACTATATTTGTGGTCAATAGATGTGGTTTGGCACATCTCACGTCTTGTACGGCTGGGTGACTTTCTTCACTTGAGGGCTGTAGCCTGACAGTAAATTAAGGCTTTAATCATGGTATACTGTTTCTTTGTGTTGAAGTATTTCATATTGCTTGAGATATGATTGAATAATAGGGATATCTTAAATCAGTGTTATCAATCAGCTGTTAGCTTTCTGCTAATTTGGCCCTGAGTACCTGGTTATGACACCATTTTTTTATGTCTAGGCCATAGTGGTTAGTTGGTCCTCATGAATCTAATGGTTTTCAGCTCTACTGTGCCTTAGATAGAGCTCAGGTTGGTTTGCAAAATGCTCGTTTGATGTAGTGCAACATAGGCACACAACACCAAGTGGCCCAATGACAAGAGCAAGAGTCAAAGCTCTACATGATAAGGTGAATTCGCTCCTATCCATGTGTGATCTCGATACTCCTTTGAATGGCTTGCTACTTCATTCCGATACCTTGTGCATACTCAGGCATGACCCTCTTGAAGATCTCCAAGGAAGTGTAGAAGTTGGACAAGAATCGAGCCAAGAAGACGAAGGAGAAGGAGAGAAGAATGGGAACAAGTCCCAGGCGGCGGTACTACCGCCGGTGGCGGCGGTACTACCGCCCCAGAACCAGCCGAGCCAGACGCGTCCCCACCGGAGTCCAGCCGAGCCAGAAGAAGCTGGGCGGTACTACCGCCCCACCGCGGTACTACCGCCGAAGCCACCGCCGAAATCAGCCCTCTGTTCGTTCGCCCGGCAGCTCCAGCGGTACCGTAGCGGTACTACCGCCGGCCAGCGGTACTACCGCTGGGCCTGGCGGTACTACCGCTGCAGTTGACTTCGAAAACAGTTCGAGGCCCGCCCAGCGGTACTACCGCTGGCTCCAGCGGTACTACCGCTGCGGCGGGAACCCGGGTTGAGGACCCTTGTCTCCTCACTTATCCACCTTATCCTACCTAGACTATAAATAGAACCTCCCCATCTAGATCTAGGGTTAGACTATGATTTGAGAACTAAAGTAGAGCTAGCTCCTTCTTCTCAAAGTGTCTCTTCCTCCTTGGAGATGAATCAAGACCTCCACATGTGGAGATGAACCAAGGCCTCCTCTTGAGGAGAAGATCCCTGCGTGGATACCAAGGCTCCGCTTGTAGTTGCGATTACTTGCTAATCTTCCCTCTTAGAGTGTAGATTGGGTTGGTTGGATTGACCAATTGGACAAACAATCCTAAGAGTAAGGTGTGCTTGGGAGAGGAGGATTGGGGGCTGCCCTCGGGGATTTGTTACCAGTCGATTCTTGCCGGGTTGCTACTTGCTATTTACCCTTGTGTGTTTGATTTCCCCTCTTTGTGTTCATCGTTCTTCGCGTGTTCTTCGTGTTCATCCTTCCCTCCGCACAAATCCGTGAAAATCGGGACCTACCCGCATCATATGGTATCAGAGCTCTAGGTTGACACGGATTTGATTTGTGTTTCCACCAAAATCCACCAAATTTTTCTTCGTTTTTGAGAAATTCGAAAATTTCCACCAAAAATAGCCTTGCCTTGATTCGAGCCGATCTGTCGATTCGTTGCGTTTTTGGTAGTTTTTGTCCATGGATCTGTTGCTTTAGGACCCCCTCCACCTTTGTTTGCGTTCCCTAGCCTTAATTTTGCCAATTTCCCACGAATTCGAGGATTTTCGAGCCCAATTTCCGCCCAATTTCGAGTCAAAATCGCGCAGATCGCGCGCAGCGGTACTCCAGCGGTACCGGCGGTACTACCGCCAGGCAGCGGTACTACCGCGGGGCAGCGGTACTACCGCCAGGGCAGATTTTTCAGAAATTTTTCTTTTCCTCGGTTCGTTTTGGCATTTCCTCTTTGGTTTGAGTCCTTTCTTGGTGTGCTTTACGTCTACAACACTGACAAGCTTCCGCAGCAACGCATCATCAACGCCAAGCGACGACGCCACCAAGGACTCGACATTCCCCCACCATCATATTCCGTTGTGAGCCCTTCTTCCTTTCGCGCAACTTAACCTATTGGACTAGCTCGGTGATATTGCGAGGCATTGCACGTGTTGAGTGTTTGTCTTCAAGTATTGGCGAGTGTGTATCGTTAGAGAGCTTGGCACTAGCAAAAGAGAAGGAATCATCGTCAAAAAGCAAAAATCAAAAAAAAAAGAGAAAAGAAAAGAATCAAGTGGTGCCAAGTTCATCTCTTGTAGGTTGCGACAAAGCTAAGACCGCCAAAGTGAGTGTGAGTGTTAACTCTTGTGCAAATCCGTTGCCCACAAAAAGCAATTGAGCTAGCGTCCTTCTTGTGTTGGGTGACATTTGAGCACGTAGTCTTCGTTAGGTTGTCTATCTTCGAGTGCTCGCCCTTTGGTGCCCAACCCCATTATTCGCTTTTGTGTGTGTTTCTTGATACTTTGTGGTTGGAGTTTCTTTGGTAATTTGATCATTGTGGATTTTCTCTACCTTTGACAATATACTTGTCGGCGGGTTTGCTTGTTTCGTTTGCCACTTCATACCTTCCTATCCTCATAAGTGTGTGTGTTGGGTGTTAGAACCGGATACTCTCCTCTCAAGCCACATTATACTTGGGATATAGTTTGTCTTGGTTTTCCTTACCCACATCTCACTTGTTTCTTGAGAAAATGTTTAGGGGAAGTACAAACGGAAGCTCAAGCTCGGATGAGGAAATCCATGGTGGAGTTCGCGGTGATCATGGCTATGTCACACAATCCGAGTTCGTCGGTCTTCGACACCTTGTTCGTGATGGCTTAGGCCGCTACGAGCGCCGTCTCCAAACTCATGATGCCAACTTCAACCAATCAATGCGAACATGGAGCGGATGACCGAAGCTATCAACAACCTTGCGCGACAACGAGCTCCTTCACGCTCAAGCCGTACAAGAAGCACCTCAAGGTCGACACAAGCACATCATGGACGTCATGAACCTCGACAAGAACGTCAACATGATTCAAGGAGCGACGCCCATGAACGACCTCCTCCTATCGTTGAACAACCACATGATCTTCACGCGAACAATGCCAATGCGCATCAAGAACAACCTCACCAAAATGATGATCGTCGCGCACGCATACCATCACCACCACCGCCACGACGTGATCGTCATGACCCATTGGCTAATGACAATGGCGTTCCGGGTGCGAATGACTTTGGTGAACAAGGACGTCACCCTCGTCATCCTCCAAGGCCACGTCATCAAAACCATGACAATGCGAACAATGTCGAGCAACCCGTTCCTCAACAAGAGCTACCTCCTCAACATGCGCCTCGTCAAGAGCTTCCTCATGATCGTCACCAACACCAACGTTCCGAGTCAAGTGATAACGAGTCAAGCCAACACAATGGTGATGGACTCAACCGAAGGAGACGTGGACGTGCATTCCCACGTGGTGGCCACGTGACGACTATGATGACTTGACCAACGTCCGCTTTGACATACCCAAGTTCTACGGCACAAGTGATCCGGAAGCTTACTTCTCATGGGTACTCAAGGTTGACAAGATCTTCCGTGTGCAACGCTTCTCCGACAAAAGAAGGTTGCCTTAGCCTCGATGGAGTTTGAAGAGTATGCTCTCTTGTGGTGGGAACAACTACAAGATGCTCGCGTCGCTAACCACCAACAACCAATTGACACTTGGGTTGAAATGAAAGAAACCATGTACAAGCGCTTCGTGCCAAGCCATTACACTAGAGACTTATACAAGAAGTTGCAAGAGTTGAAGCAAGGTTTGAAGTCGGTTGATGAGTACTACAAGGAAATGGAAATCTCCATGATGAGAGCCAATGTCAACGAGTACGAAGAGCAATCCATGGCTCGTTTCATGAATGGCCTCAACTATCCCATCAAGAAGATCGTGGAGTTCCAACCATATGCCTCTTTGGTTGAGCTAGTACATCAAGCTTCCAAGGCCGAGCGCCACGTGCTTGAAGAGCTCAAATACCTCAAGACAAAGGCATTCTACGCCAACAAGCCTTCTTCGTCAACTCCTACACCTTCACAAGCTCTTCCTCAAGCGAACACTCGAGGTCCTCCAAGAGTCTCTACTTCGACACCTCAAGCGCCTCAACCTTTCAAGAAAGTACCTCCCCCTCCAAGGCGCCTCAAGGATCTTCGTCCGGCACAAGACTTTGCAATGTTACAAGTGCGGCGGACAAGGGCACAAATCTTTTGAGTGCACCAACAAGAAGGTCATGATCATCAATGACATGGGAGAGTATGAATCTATGAGTGAAGATGAGTACAATGCTTTGAACAAGGTCGCCACAATGCAAAGTGCTCAAGAAGAAGAAAGTGAGATATTGTGATGGCGACAACAAAGACCCTTCCTTGGTTGTGGCAAGAGCTTTAACCACCAATGTTCAAGTAGAAGAAGACCAAAGATGCAACTTGTTTCACAAGAGCGGGAGTCAATGGAAAGTCCATCAAGGTCATCATAGATGGTGGAAGTTGCCACAACCTAGCGAGCAAAGAACTTTGTGATAAGCTCAACTTGAAGTTCAAGAAGCACCCACATCCTTACCATGTGCAATGGTTGAGTGATACCGGAGCCGTCAAGATTCAACACATGGTGCAAGTGTCCTTCAAGATTGGAGCCTATGAAGATACGGTTGATTGTGATGTTGTGCCTATGAACGTTTGTCACTTACTCCTTGGGCGTCCATGGCAATTTGACAAGGGTGCTATGCATGATGGACGAACAAACTACTATAGCTTCAAGAACAACGACAAGACCTTCGTCCTTCGTCCCATGACACCAAGTCAAGTCATCGCCGACAACGCCAAGACATTGCAAGGGCACAACAAGATCGTTCGTCTAGTGAGATGAGTGGTGAGCGAGAGACCACCAAAAGTGAGTGAGAGCCACAAGCCAAATGAGTGTGACACTTCAAAGAGAGTTCCCACAAAACTTACACTATTTGCCACAAAGAGAGAGATGAGGGAGTTGAGAGAAAACCCATCCACCCTACACTATGTGCTCATATGCAAGGGTGAAGTTTCTATGACTAACACTTTCACAAACCTTCCTCCTTCTTTGTTGTCTCTTTTGAAGGACTTTGAAGATGTCTTCCCTCAAGAGTGCCACCGGGACTACCTCCTCTACGCGGAATCGAGCACCGCATCGACCTTGTTCCCGGCGCACCGCTACCAAACCGCGCTCCTTACCGCACCAACCCCGAAGAACAAAGGAGATCGAGCGGCAAATACAAGAACTTCTTGCCATGGGACACATCCGCGAGAGCTTGAGTCCGTGTGCCGTGCCCGTCATCTTGGTACCCAAGCACGACAACACTCTTCGCCTTTGCATGGATTGTCGCCCCATCAACGCCATCACCGTTCGGTATCGCCATCCTATCCCTCGCCTTGATGATATGCTCGATGAGCTTTGTGGTTCCGCTATATTCTCCAAAATTGATCTTAAAAGTGGATATCACCAAATACGCATGTGTGAAGGTGATGAATGGAAGACCGCATTTAAAACTAAGCTTGGTCTTTATGAGTGGCTCGTCATGCCATTTGGTCTTTCCAATGCACCTTCTACTTTTATGCGTCTCATGAATCATGTTTTGCGTCCTTTCATTGGAAATTTGTTGTGGTATACTTTGACGACATCCTTATTATAGCAAGTCTTTGGAAGAGCACACTTCTCATGTTGCTCAAGTTTTGTTGGTTCTTCGCAATGAAAAGCTTTATGCAAATCTTTCTAAGTGCACTTTTGCCACCAACAAACTTGTTTTCTTGGGTTTTGTTGTTTCTTCGGATGGAGTGAAGTGATGATGCAAGATACAAGCAATTCGGACTTGGCCTTTTCCGACATCACTTGAGGAGTTGAGACGTTTTCTTGGTTTTGCCGGATTTTACCGCCGTTTCATCAAGGATTTTTCCACAATTGCTTGCCCCCTCCATGAACTTACAAAGAAGAATGTACCTTTCATTTGGGGCAATGCACATGATTTTGCTTTCAATGAGCTCAAACGGTTATTAACCGAAGCACCACTCCTTGCCCTTCCGGATTTCTCTAAGACATTTGAGATTGAATGCGATGCAAGTGGATTGGGCATTGGTGGAGTGCTTATGCAAAATGGTAGACCCATCGCATACCATAGTGAGAAACTAGATGGAGCTCGCTTGAATTACCCCATTTATGACAAAGAGTTATTTGCTTTGGTTCGTGTTTTGGATGTGTGGCAACATTACCTTCGTCCTAAGGAATTTGTCATTCATTCCGACCATGAATCCTTGAAATATTTGAAAAGTCAAACAAATTTGAACAAAAGACATGCTAAGTGGGTTGAGTTCATTGAGTCTTTCACTTTTGTAATCAAATACAAGAAAGGTAAAGACAATGTGGTCGCGGATGCTCTATCCCGCAAGGCCAACCTACTTACACGTCTTGACATTAGTGTCTTGGGTTTGGATGAGATTAAAGAGTTGTATGCTACCGATGCTTTCTTTGGAGACATTTTCGCTCAATGTTCGGAGCACAAAGGAATTGGTGATTTCTATTTGCACAAAGGTTTCTTGTTTAAGGCTAACAAACTATGTATACCCGAGTCTTCGCTTCGTTTGGTCCTTTTGAAGGAATCTCATGGAGGATCACTCATGGGTCATTTTGGACGCGACAAGACCTTTGCATGCTCTCCACAACTACTATTGGCCAAGGATGTACCGGATGTGAACCGCTTGGTGCGACGATGTTCAACATGTCTCAAAGCTAAGTCTACTCTAAACTCTCATGGTTATACACACCTTTGCCTATTCCACATCACCCATGGTCCGATATAGCTATGGATTTTGTCTTAGGACTCCCACGCACTAAAACAAACAAGGATTCCATCTTTGTCGTCATTGATCGCTTCTCTAAAATGGCACACTTTATACCTTGCAACAAGAGCGACGATGCTTCACACATTGCTACTTTGTTTTTCAGGGAAATCGTCCGTCTTCATGGAGTGCCCAAGACCATTGTGTCGGATCGTGACGTCAAGTTCGTGAGCTATTTTTGGAAGACTTTGATGGCCAAGATGGGAATCAAGCAACTATTCTCCACCGCATACCACCCTCAAACCGATGGCCAAACCGAAGTGGTGAACCGAAGCCTATCCACACTCCTTCGTGTGTTGATCAAGCCTAACTTGAAGAATTGGGAAGAGTGCATCCCACACGCCGAGTTCGCCTACAATCGAGCACTACATCGCGCAACAAAGAGAACACCCTTCGAGGTCGTCTATGGCTCCAACCCCTACACCGCGCTCGACATGCTACCACTTCCACTCCGAGCAAGTAACATGGACTTCGACAAGCGCGCCGCTTACATGAAGAAACTACATGAAGACACAAGGGCCACGCTGAGAAGCAAAGAAGACCATGCTACGAAGATGAACAAGAACAAGCGCCCCATGATCTTTGAAGAAGGAGACCTTGTTTGGCTACATCTACGCAAGGACCGCTTCCCCGATGAAGAAAGTCTAAGCTCGCGCCAAGAGGAGATGGTCCTTTCAAGGTTCTCAAGCGCATCAACGACAACGCATACAAGATCGACATACCAAAGTCCAAGTACGGCGTTCACAACACCTTCAACGTCGCCGACATCTCACCTTACCTTGGTGACCCAAGTGATGATGAGGACGAAGAGTCGAGGACGACTCTTTCCAAGGGGGGGGAGATGATGTAGTGCAACCTAGGCACACAACACCAAGTGGCCCAATGACAAGAGCAAGAGTCAAAGCTCTCATGATAAGGTGAATTCGCTCCTATCCATGTGTGATCTCGATACTCCTTTGAATGGCTTGCTACTTCATTCCGATACCTTGTGCATACTCAGGCATGACCCTCTTGAAGATCTCCAAGGAAGTGTAGAAGTTGGACAAGAATCGAGCCAAGAAGACGAAGGAGAAGGAGAGAAGAATGGGAACAAGTCCCAGGCGGCGGTACTACCGCCGGTGGCGGCGGTACTACCGCCCCAGAACCAGCCGAGCCAGACGCGTTGTAACAGCCCCAAGTCTGTGAACTAAAATTTTGTGAATAAAATTTCCACTTTTGCATTTCATTCATGCATCATGGCATTATCTGCTTAAGTGCTCAATTTGAAACAAAGATTTGGAAAACAAATTGAAACAAATGGAAACAATGGCACCAATTAAATTCAAGTCTTGCACTTCCAAATGTGTTTGTTCTTGGCAAACACAAATACAAATGCAAATCCATGTTGTCAAGGAAGTTCCAAGGGTTCAGAATTGAATACTTTGCACTGGGTTTTAAAATCCAAAAGTAAATTCATTTTTGTTTTACCAAAAATGCCCTAAACAAACCCTATGAACAAAAGTGTGGCAAAACTTTGTATTTTGCCAAACCAATTTTCGGGGTGCTTCTACATGATGTTGGGAGGCTACCTGATTTTTATCAAATTTTTATAAATTGTTTAAGTGCCTCAATAAAATCCTGGAAAAGCTACTGGTTTTTAAAAGGAAACAGAAAAGGGCCTAGTTGCGAGAGGGAAAAGTCTTCCAGGGGGTTTTCTGGGAAATGTCCATCGTCTTCTGTAGCGACCGCGCGCCGAGCTGCTCCCGCCGCGCCAGCTCGCCGCCGCTCCCTCCACTGCTCCCTGCTCGACGCCGACCACCACGAGGTGGATAAGACCACCACGAGGCCACTCGCTCTCTCTCTCCCCGATATTTTCCCCCGCGCGCTCTCTCTCTCTTCTCCGCCATGGCAGTGACCTAGCCGAGGTCGCCGCCGCAAATCGCCGTCGCCTGAGAGCCCGCAGAGCAGATCGAACACCGCAGGGAGCTCCGCCGCATCGTCCTCTCCCTCCTCGTCCAAGGAATCAAGAAGGGGAGCCCGGGATCGCCGCCGCATTGTCTCCTTCTTCATCTCCGGCCGCCGGACGCCGATCAAGATCGCCGCCAACCTCGACCTCCTCGTCCACGCCGGTGGTTCCCACGCGTCGAGGGTGAGCTAACGCACCTCCTGGACATCTCAGTCCCCTTCCTTCCCCTCTGGTTCGTCGAGTCGCCGTTGAACCGCCGCCGACCGCGCAGGTCGGGGATGTTTCCATTGTCTCCGGTGACCTCCACGTAGCGGCGCCGCCGTAGATAGGCTCGTCGTGTTCGCGACCGTCGAAAACGCCCTTTAGTTCGCCCCCGCGCACGCCGTAGCGACGAGACGTGCTCGACGACGCCGGTGATCACCGCCGTGCGTTCGCGCCGTCCGGCATCGTCGTGGTCAACCCGAGGCCGTGGGCCTCTGCCTGCCCACGTGGACGCCAGCGTGGCATGGGCCCCAGCCGTCAGTGGCTGTGGCTAGCCCAGGCCGTGGTGCAAAACACTGCGGCTACAAATTTCTGGAAAAATGAATAAAAGGCAGAAATGGGTATAGAATTGTAAAATCAATAACTTTTTGATTACTTGTCCAAAAGTTGCAAATGATATACCAAAATGTTCAGAAGAACACAACCGGTATGTTGATATAACTCACACATCCAAATAAACTAGCTTTATTGATGTTCTATTAAAGTTAAGAAAATGGCAGAAAATAAATAGATGTTAGAAAATGCATATCTTTTTAGTTATAAAATAGAAAAATGCAAACTTGGTCTCTAAATGACCAGGGGAAGGAACCTTACATTTTTCATGACAATTTCATGTTGAAATAAATACTGGAAATAAATGTTTCTTGCATTTCAGAAAAAGGGCAGAAATGAAGATGAATTTAGAAAATTCATAACTCTAATAATATTGCTCCAAAAATTAAGTTTAAACTACCAAAATGTTCAGCAACTAATATACCTCATGTTTCACCTTATCTTCCATCCTGGTTAATTAGTTTTCATGTTGCTAAAATCATTTTGGTAAAATGGCAGCACTAAATCCATTATGAAAAATGCAATAACTTTCTATTGGATAACCAGTAAAATGTGTTCTTTATATCAAAATGCTCAGTATGAAAATGCCATTGCTCTAGCATCATCCCCATGCATGTTTGAGCATGATTTCAGTACTGCATTTTTGCAAGTATGGTGAATATCATTAAGTTAAACATGTGGATTATCCCAAATAATGTAGTAAATATAATTGGGACCCATTTAACTTGTTGGTCATGTTTAATACTTCTATGGTGCATATAAAATGTCATATCATCACATGCTTGCGCATTGCACTTGTTTTATATGGTGTGGTATTTGATTGTGTTTTCCGGTGTTCTTATACATCGATAGATCAAGCAGTCGGGGTTTCTCCACAATACCCTGACGACCCGTATTACCAGCCCGTTGATCAAGGCAAGCGTAATCCCCCCTCTGAGCATGTCTCCTCCTATGTTTTCCGCAAATATTTTCTCCACTATATTATTGCATGCGGTTCCAAATGTCAATTTGGTTGGATTAGAGTATCCTATAGTTGCATTATGTTTCCGATGCCAATACCTGTTTCCTCCTAATATCCATAGGATTACTTTGTTGGCCTGAGTTAAGTAACTATGTACTGCATATGCTTAGCCATGCTTAGTTGAATGCTTAGTTGTCCGGTGGATATTTCGTTGTTGGAATTGTTGACGGAATGTCCGGATGATGGTGGAGAAATGTGGATACTAATAATAAACATGCTTAAAGGCGGGGATGAGAGGCCACATGAAGTGTGGTGGGTTGTCTCGTTCTCGTCGCCTAAGTGCGAGTTCTCGTCTTCGAACCAAGACCGAGCGTGCTACCATGCGTGGGGCCTATGCATTCGCAGTGCAAGAAGCCTCATAGACTAAATAACTCGGGCGGGGCTAGCCAGGGTCCTCTAGTTCGAGCTTCCATTTGCGTGTGCGTGAAGATGGTGGCTAAGACTGAGATGAGGATGGTGGTGTTAGGAAAATGAGTGGCCGTGGGGCGGGTGTTGAAGGCACTGGCTGTCCTATCGCCACTGATGATCCTGGAAGGTCCTTAACGAGGGAGAAGTCGACACCGTTCCCACCCAGCGGCTTTCCAAGGAAGAGAGCTAATGCGCAGGCAATGGGCCGGACGGTACGCGTGGCAAACATTGTACACCCCTGCAGGGTAAATCTTTTCGAAAAGCGTGTCCACGGTTAAGGACGACTTGGTGACGGATTCAGAGATCATAGAATAACTTGAACAGAATGATTAAAACCTGAGTACTAAAGGTACTACCAAGAATGCAAGGTTGACTTCCTCGAGGGTGATTCGGGGAGGTGCCTTAGTAGACAGGTGTGGTGATGGATGGTGGTTGTTGAAGATGATCAGAAGAAAAGAGTTCACTTCTTACCCCCTTTGAAAATATTCTGATTAGTCGATGCCATGGAGTTATGTCTTTTCTAAAGAAAACTAGCTTTATGCAAAACAGCCATACAACCTTTGTAAGCCAATCATCGAGCTAGTAGCTCTAATAATCTTGCAGAGTTCGTCGAACTCAACGTTGTTTATTTGATTTCAGAGGAGGACTTCTTCGACCTTGAAGGTGGGTTCTTCGTGGAAGTAGACGAGTAGTCTGGGGTTCCCAGGTGGCAGCTTGGGACATCTCGGAACATCTGGCGCTGGGAATGTTTATCTGTAGGCCTCTTAGGCCATAATTTGGATCTTGTTGTTAGAACAACTTAATTTGCTTCCGCTTGTTGTACTGTTGGGTCTGTGACCTCTGGTTGTAATATTTGCTATCTTTCTCTATTATAAGAGTTGAACTATAATGCTTTGAGTCATAGAGTCTGTAATGTGCCAGTTGTTCCACAAGTCTTGATCTCTCTATTATGCATTGATAGTTGTGCCTGTGTTAAGGCATCAATCGGGGTGTTGCGTTGCCGATGATCCATTCCGAGCAACGCCTGCCAAGGTTTTGGCCGGGGATTGGTAAACCCGTAACCTCCGTTTGTATCGCTTAACCGGTGACACACAGCATCACTGTATAGCAGTCGGGTGGGGGGCCACACGCGTCCCCACCGGAGTCCAGCCGAGCCAGAAGAAGCTGGGCGGTACTACCGCCGAAGCCACCGCCGAAATCAGCCCTCTGTTCGTTCGCCCGGCAGGTCCAGCGGTACCGTAGCGGTACTACCGCCAGCCAGCGGTACTACCGCTGGGCCTGGCGGTACTACCGCTGCAGTTGACTTCGAAAACAGTTCGAGGCCCGCCCAGCGGCACTACCGCTGGCTCCAGCGGTACTACCGCTGCAGCGGGAACCTGGCGGGTTGAGGACCCTTGTCTCCTCACTTATCCTACCTTATCCTACCTAGACTATAAATAGAACCTCCCCATCTAGATCTAGGGTTAGACTATGATTTGAGAACTAAAGTAGAGCTAGACTCCTTCTTCTCAAAGTGTCTCCTTCCTCCTTTTGGAGATGAATCAAGACCTCCACATGTGGAGATGAACCAAGGCCTCCTCTTGAGGAGAAGATCCCTGCGTGGATACCAAGGCTCCGCTTGTAGTTGCGATTACTTGCTAATCTTCCTCTTAGAGTGTAGATTGGGTTGGTTGGATTGACCAATTGGACAAACAATCCTAAGAGTAAGGTGTGCTTGGGAGAGGAGGATTGGGGGCTGCCCTTGGGGATTTGTTACCAGTCGATTCTTGCCGGGTTACTACTTGCTATTTACCCTTGTGTGTTTGATTTCCCTCTTTGTGTTCATCGTTCTTCACGTGTTCTTCGTGTTCATCCTTCCCTCCGCACAAATCCGTGAAAATCGGGACCTACCCGCATCATCGTTCTGATGGACACCTTTCGCTTCAGGTATATGCTGCTACACTTCTGTCCTGATGCTACTGCTTCCATTTTGCCCGCATAATAAGATTAACCATAAGATCTTTTTGCAGGTGCCCCAGCAAAACTCGAACAAGCACATTAACACTTCCAAACAGAAGCGGCAGCGACTGGTGCGACCATAGGCTTGGTGGAGCTCTGAATCTACTTCGGCTACTAGTTTCATAAAAAGAATCTACTTCGGGGAGGGCAACCCGCTTATGCAGTCCTCATCAGGTAAACATTAGTCAAGCTTGCGAAAAAAATACGTGCCATGAACAAGGCAAAATTGTCTACAACATACTATGATTCTGTGGCATTTCCCCAGCATGCTGAAATTATTGTAATTTACCGAATACCATTGCAAAATGATGTCGGTTTGTCACATTGCGGGGCTGTTTGGGAGCGATGGCGGAGCCGGATGCCGAGCAAGGGAGAAAAAAGGGAGGAAAAGATGTGCCAATGACGCCCTGGTGATCTTCTAAGTAGCAAAGCTTAGTCATAAAACCTATTGTTTCGGTGCAAGTTGTTGTATACTTTGGTTGTGAAGAGGTCACCAATTTTTGAAGAATATGATATATGCTTAAATATTATAGTAGGGAAGGAGAGTGTGGAAATTACTGCGCCATTTTATCGAAGAAATGCCGTTGTGATGATATGTTTTGTTTCGAACTTGGATTGAATACACTATAACATTGTTATTTATGTTAAAAACAAAGAAACATGACAAAAGAATCGGCTAAACACATTTAAAATAGAGTAAAATGCACCACGGGTGCTAAAACTATTCGGGTGTCAAGTTATTCCTACTACTATAAAAATGTAGATGTGATTCCTAAAAGTTTGTTAGGCTTGTCACTGGTAGTCCTACCAGGGTTGCATCAGCTTTGACTTGCACACGTGGCATGCTGACCACTGCCATATGGCATTTTTTTGCAGAAACCCTAAGTGCCTCTTTGATTCAAAGGAATATCATCAGATTTTTATAGGATTGGAGCCTATAGGAAATTTTCCTATAGAACCATTTTGATTCATAGGATCATGTCTCATAGGAATTATTGCAATAGAAATCTTGATCTCATAGAAAAAACATTAGGTCATACCTCATGGAAAATTTCTTCACTACAATCAAAGAGACTTCTTTTCTTATAAGACTAGTGAACGTGCACGTGCAACGCACCTCTCCAAATTTAATATAATTTAAACACGTCTTTGAATCTATATTTGTTTCATTCGGTTATTTTATCAAGTCATTTAAATAGATTTCTCGATAAAACATGAAATATTTTCTAAGAATTATTTCACCACATGAAGCGACGGGATTGTCGATAGACTTCATATTTTTTCGCTTATGACCTGTGCGTTGCAACGAGATAAAATAATCTGCATGGTTGAAACGCATAATCGTCAACTCTAACACTGACGACACCTACCGACGATCATCTATGTGGTGCGTCAAAGGATGTAAACATAGGGTACCATCGGAAAATCTATTAACTATTTGTTCAATTCATCGTTGTTATTTTGATATTTGTTTCTCAATCATCACGTCGCATCTTTCCCTAAAGAAATACATCAGAAAATGAGGTTCCAATTTTTAAATGGTAATATAAATGATTAGTATTAATTAGTATCACAAATGCATAACTGGATTTTCAAAAGTGGAAATCAATCTAGAGAAAAATACGTTGGTCCCTCGGCTATGAATGAAGCAAAATGTGGTATAACATAATTCCAAAATAAAACTGAAGCCAAAGTAATTGTGCCATGCATGCATGCTATCTGAGATGGAGACCACAAAAAGGCAGCAGCAAGCCAAGCCCCGAGAAAAGCTTGCTCAGGAGCCAAGGAATATGTGAGAGGGACGTATCCTCGAACACGTACGGCCTCGTCGCCGCTGCTACTACTACCAGTACATGCAGGGCCACCACCAGCTGCCGCGCTCCCGGACATGCATGGCAGCGCACACCTGCAGCAAGCGGCGGTGACGAACAAGCTGCTTGTCCCGGCTGCACGCTCGCGTCGCGTAGAGGTGGTGACCCCTGCGAGGTATGTATCCAGCCCGTGTGATTTTGTCGACGGCATCCTTGCCGAACAGGCAAAGCAGAGTCCATACGGGATTGTTGTTGAGCACAGTTGTAGCCAGAGCGCCGGAGCGGGAGTCCGATCCATATCGAAGCGTTGTTCAACAGAGTTGTATTCAGAGCGGATGAGCACCTTGGGCGGGGCATGCTTCCCCTGCTGGCCGCGCCTGTCGCCGTGCTCTACCTGGACGCTCCAGTTTGGCCGTCTGTGCCCGTCCCCGTCGTTGAGGCAGCGCCTTGGTGCTCGTCCGTGCCCTCGCTGCCCAGGCCGGCCGCGCCCGTCGTCGTGCTCCTGCCTGGCTGCGGGCTGGCCGCGCTCCGGTGCTCGCCTGTGCCTTCGTCCGCTCGCCTAGCCAGCCGGCCATGCTTATCGC
The DNA here is from genome assembly GCA_947311845.1 of Poa pratensis. Lineage (NCBI taxonomy): Eukaryota > Viridiplantae > Streptophyta > Magnoliopsida > Poales > Poaceae > Poa > Poa pratensis. Next base: position 3,112,988 of record CAMZMU010000058.1, on the reverse strand, counting down.
CGTACTCTTGCCTGGACGCTCCTGCCTGGCCGGCCGTGCCCGTCACCGTTGCCTAGGCCGCGCTCCGCCGCTCGCAAGTGTCCTGGACTGCTCGCCTCCTCGGCCGGCCGTGCTGAGCGGCCGGTGGTGGCGGCACGGCCGGGCATCGGGGTTGCTCCGCGTCCTGCAAAGCCACGGCAGGCGCCTCTCGAGGTCGGGGAATCACGACAGGCGACGCGGGACGTGTTTTCTTTTTTTTTATCGGTGGCAATCGTTTGTAATTAACGGCAAAACGAAAAGATTGTGGCAATTTGGTCGTATTATGTGATTTGGTGGGAGGGCAAAACGGTTCAAAACGGATAATGTTGAGTTGTCAAACATTGGGACGATCTGAGCCGTTTGATCAGACATTGAAGGGCTGAGATTTAAAGTATCCCAACAAGATAAGTTTGCTCTTTTAATAGTAGTATAGATTCAGTTTTTTTCTTAAGCAAGCCATAAGATTCAGGTCCTATTCCATAAATCAAAAGAGACCTAGGGTTTTTTTTTGAGCTAAAAAAAAAGAGCCCTAGGTTCACACACTGTTTTATTTGCAAGCCTTGCGTTCGGAAGCCCACCCAGGAAATAGACGCGGCATTGCTCTAGCTATCTCTTTTAGCAGCCCAAGCCCATGAGGCCTCACCGCCTGAGACCAAAAGCCTTGCCCACTCATATTGGGCGCCTCTTTCCTTCGTTGGCCGCCTCTTTCCGCTGAGTTCCACGGGTTCTTGCGGCAAAGGAGAGGAGAAACAGAGTGGCGACCCCCTCTGCTGCTTGTGGCGGCGGCGGCGGCATGGAGAGGGCCGAGAGCGTCCTGGACACCGTCCTCGACGAGGAAACCCTAGACTTCGACGGCGATGACGTCCAGATGGCCGACGCGAACGCCGGCACGGAGGAGATCCCCGTACCTGACGTCCCAGCCGCCGCAGTAGGAGGCGATGGCGGTGGTGCGCAGGCGGAGAAGGGCGGACCGTCGGCCAAGAAAAAGAAGAAGAAGAAGTCGGGAGGAACAAGAACAGGGGGAGGCCTGATGGGCCGCCCACCAAGATCGCCGACATTAATCGGTAAGAACCCTCGCACCTCACACCTAGGGTTTTGGTTAGGCCCGAGATGGAATTAGGAAATTAACATCTGAGTATAGGCCACCTGCTATGGGTCTCTGTGTTTTCCGTTCACAACCGGGAGCATTGAACCTGAGTTTCTTAGTACCGAAATTGGTTCATACACACAATGGTTCTGATTATTGATTGGAAATGTTAATTTCTTCCGTATGAAATTGTTGTATGGAGTAAAAATGCTCAGATTGTTGTCTTTAGTTCTGAAACGCAACACCATTGCACGTACATGGTTTAAAAGTAAGGAAACACTCTACATTTTTAATAGAATTATGCCCTTGAGTTAGGTTTTGCGTGATTAATTGATGTCACATGAATTCAGCGAAATAGTGGAATGGTTGATTTTTGTGAAAGAGCGTACGATGTATGTCCAAGTGTATGTCAAATTGCATTTGCTGTCGTGTTAATAGATTTAGGTTGCTAACTGCCTAATTCGTTCTACCTTTTTCAGATTTGTCCTCGACACATGCAGGCGCTTGAAGGAGAAAAAGTCATACCTTGTTTGGAATGCTATTGGCTGCCTTGGTGTTTCTGCTGTCAGTGATCTTGTCAGAGAGGTAAACTATTCTTATGTTGAACAGTACTAAAGGAGATTCAGTTTGTCAGTTGAGGTACTTAAAAAAATTAGTGTCTCGGTGTAGATGGATTATTTTCTCACTAGTAGAGCACAAATATGTCATAAACTTTTGGTGCAAGCTATTGTCCTGGACCTCTCTGTTTTCACCGTGCCTCAGTGGTGGACTTGGTAGGTATTTGTCAAATGGACTTACATACCCTTCATAGGAAATCTGTTTCCAATTGCTCTTACAAATATTACTGCCTTTTTGCAGTTCCATGGATTAGTTTGTTTTAAGTAATTGAGAAGTTTGGAGTTTCTCAGAAGAGTCACTGAATTATATTTCCACCTACAATACTTGATTGGTGACAAATCCAATTGCAGTTAAGTTCATGTTTCATAGCTATATCTTGTACAGTTACTGCTGTGTATATAAGCAGATGACAACATTGTGAACATGTCTGTATTTAACCCCAGAGTCGACCAGTTTTGGTTCCTGACGTTAAATAACCAACATTATTTATTAGTACTCTGTTTGTAATTTGCTAAATTCTAGTAGTTTAGCAGTCCATTATCTATCACTGAATACATTGTCTTACAGGTTGAGGCCATTCAGAAGTGTGGTGGGCAGACGATTGCTGATGGAAGTCGTTTCGAACAGGTGGTGGGATTCTCTGGAACATCTTGAAGTCACGAGAGCAAAGGCTTACAAGGAAATTATGATGAAGGGAAGGGAACTTGAGGTGAGATATCATTGTTACTTGTCATGTAAACCATTCATCTTATATGGCTCTTTAGTGCATTCACCATTGTGTACAATAAGAAACACAGTACGTGTGGTGCATGTAGACCCATAGGTTACTAGCAGGTTACTAGGCAACTCAGGTTCAATGCTACTAGCAGGTTATAGACTCAATTGTCCCAGCCAATTATGTTGATTTTTTATTTTCTACAGCTCCTTTTCCAACAACAACAACAACAACAAAGCCTTTTTTCCCAAACAAGTTGGGGTAGGCTAGAGTTGAAACCCATAAGATCTCGAAACCAGGTAAAACCTACAGCTCCTTTTCCCCAGGAAAAAAATGTATTGTGTATGTACCACGTCATTGTCACTAAAAGCGGGCAAGAAAATAAGGGTACTTCAAATATTTTGATTAATGTTGAACCAAGCTGAGTGATCTAGTTTTAACGGAAATGAGTTACAGAAGATAATATGGTAGTAGGGACTAGGGAGCACTAAAATGTATTTGAAAATTGAAACTTCGAGGATTCATCTGAAATCGGAATTGCTGTTTGTCATCAATCAAGTGAAATAGTAACCATGTCTAAATATTTTCATTATGTTGACAATAGACTGATGTACTGCATTTTTCCTTTGCATTCTCCTTCTGTATACCAATAGTACAATTGATGTGCTGATCGGTACTGTGAAGTGTGAACTAGATTTTTGAAGCAACTTTACTGGTGTCAGTGGTCTTGCTACCACTACAACTGTGTCTAATTGATTTTGTTACTTCCTCCTTTCAGAAGCAGTTTATGTATGGGAAAGGCAGACCACATATTAGCAGAAATGAAGATGCAAGCTCACAGGGTAGTGCACTAGTTGATGAGGAAATTGAAGCACAGGATGATCCTGAGCACTTAGTTGATGCGGAGGAAGCACCTTCTTCTAATAATAAAGCTGAACCTCGTAAACCTGTAGCTGACAGAATTCGTGTGCCTGTCGCTTATGATGATCTTTTTGAGGAGGGAGAGATACATGAAGAAGAACCACAACATTGAAGTATTCCAGAGGTTTAGCCTCCGTGAGCTTTAATTCTGCTGAGAGAGCAAGATTACAGAGTGTGAGGGAGGAGGGTATATGTATGTACGAACGCTTCTGTGAAGTAACCTTGTTTTCCAGTGACTCCAATTGTTCTCCCTTGTGATTGTGATTGAGCTGCAAGGCAGCAACGGGTGAGTTCTCTTGTTGCGAGGAGTGTAGGAGCGATATTGAGCCTAAATTCAATACGGAATGAAAACTTCGATTTTACATGAAGAAAGTGCCGTCAGGGTGTCGTGAGATTTAGTGTAGGGTGTTATATATGTCTGATCATCACCCTGCTAGGCTCAGCATATCATTTTCGTTAGGCGAAGATCAGTTTATGGGCGGGGCTTTACATGTACTTTTTGGGAGCTAACTGTGCTCGAGTTGAAAACTGGAATGCGGACATGTTTCTGGACGGGTGTCACGTGATTTGATTGTGTGCGGCCGTTTATTTTGGTTTTATTTGTAGTACAGTAGATTTTTCCCTCGGTCCATTGCACATGCCCAACTTCATCAAAGTCAGTGACAACATATGATTGATATATTACCACAAAGAACGAAATCCTTATGTGGCGTGCTCAACCTTTTCGACAGGGATCATTGATAACACTAGAAGGTAAGGGCCCGTGTTTCTCATCGCGCTTTAGTTGTTTTCGTTTAATTGGTTTGTTTCTTAATTTTAATTTGTTGATATTGTGCCTTTGAATAAGGCATTTTAATATATATTTTGTTCTCTAGTTTGACAGATAGATAAAGCATAGTATTTATCTTCGTTATAACAAGCTTGTGAGTTATATAAGGCTAATGTCCAACACAAAGTTTTTGACAAAAAAAATTCAAACTCATAAGTCATCATGCAGAACAATAATTGCTCAAAAATGGTAGTATAATGTCATGAAATGTTTACGGTTTCATCTGCAATAAGTTTTACAAACAATTGAATATACTCCAATAATAAGAATAACAAACTGGGAAATATTCTAACATTTGCGTGAAACTATGGATCAACATTCTAATAATAAGAACAATGATTTTATTCATAACAATAAGTGTCTTCTGCATCGTCACCTCGGTGAATCGCACGTCTTATTTACCTACCTCCCTAGACTGGATGACATCGAAACAGACGACGGTGCAGACTATTTTGTGGCTTGAAAAAAACCCAGTACATGCGAATGGATTGGGAACGTAATCGGAAGGAATTGAAGCAAAAATCTAAAATACACGGGACGATAACAAAAGAAGTAAAACATTTTAAAAGGATAGTCTATTAATTAGTATTTGTTTTCATGATAACCCCTGCTATTATTTGGAGGAGTTAACCATTCAAATGAAATGTCATGCATTTACAGCAGAAAGCTAATCTCTAGTATAGATTGAAAGCTAATCTCTATTAATCTCTACTATCGTCTGAATGGGTTAACTATCTAACTATTGATTGTAACTAAGGTTAATCGCTTGAACAATCACGGTCCCACTATAAGTGTACATAGTGAAAGAAAGCAATTGTGTGTAGTGAGGAAAAGCAATTCTCATGTGCGATTAAAGGGAAATCTATTCAAACTTAAATCAACATTATTTTTAGCATCTACCTTACCATATCATTGCCTTATCGAAGGCAGAAACTTCAACACATCTCTTATATTAAAATATGCAATTTTAACATGTTTCATTACAATAAACCTAGCTAATCTATACGTAGGATTTTTTTGTTGCCAAACTCCATACCTAGGAGCTATAAAGCAAAATCATCGCTGCAAATATAAGACAACCAGACGCATTCAAAGGACATGTTCGGTTACTTGTACGTATTGCATATGTGACTCTGTCAAATGAAAAACGTGGTATGGGCCATATTCTGCACTAACTTTGCTTGACTCTTTTATTTTTTGCATGATGTGGAGATACGCAAACATGGACGTTTGGTTGTATATTATGTTTCAGGCCACTTAGCTAAGTGACACCTGAACAACTTCGCCTATGAAATAAGCACGTGAGGAACAGGGAACGGATTAACGACGCGACACAACGGTTGTGCGGCGGCGGAGGTAGCGGATGGAACTGTGTGGAAGGTGACATTTGCTGAAATACACGTACATACCTACAATATAAAATTTATATGTATATGTCCATCGAAATAAAAAAGTTACAACATGGAAGTTGTAAGGAACAACGAGATGGATCTACTTGTCAAAGGAAATTTCAAACGGTTGAACGCGACAAATTTGGCAAAAATTGTCTAAATACAGTATAAATTTTGGTCCAAAATTAACAAGTTACAATTAACGAAATGCAAAACCAAGCATGGGAATGGAATCTACTCATCGACGCACATGTTTCGTATACATTTTATCTCGCATCTCAGACATATTGTAGTGAACTAAATAACTTCAGCCAGCCAAGCTGTCAAGCCGAGACCAACCTAGACCCATACGACTCAAACCTATCTGTCCCTTGCTGGTGGGCCATGTAGCAAAGGATGAGGTGGAGGCACCAGGGGGATGGAAATCTAGGGAGCTTAGTACTTAGAGAGATATGCTTGACATACTACCTCCATTCTTAAATATAAGGTATACATCGAGTGTCCAAGTTCAAGCTTTGATCAAGGATTTTGAACATAGCGTACTTTTTGTTCACAAAGTAGATACCCTTAGTTTCTTGTTCAAAAGCGCTTTTGTATGCTTGAGGTTTTTGTAACCATTGATTAAAAATAACATGAGAAAATTATGGCCTTATAGATAAAGTTTAAATGGACAGTACATGGCTCTATAGCAACAATAAGAACACGCGTTATGGTTGTGTTATAGTTGCAACAACAAACTTAAATACGATAAGAGGTTGTTTCGTAGCCATCATTTCAAGTCGGAATCATAGCATTCAATTGAATTCAATCCCAACATGTTTGGTTCTCATGAAATTAACACGTCATTCAATGTCATTTTACTTCTGGCAAATGAAATGAACTGATGACATTGGTGTATTTTTCATTTTTTTTCTGACAAATGAAATGACAGGTGCCAAATGAGTTCTTATTAGAGTTGATTCCTTTGCAAAAGGAATAGTGTGGAGTAGTGACAGCCGTCCTTGCTAGGTGTGGACACAACTCACAATGAAATTAAATTTTATACCAAGCAAAAGAGTAAATTCATGCAACCATGGACAAATAGCCATGAAAATGCATATCATTTGGCTCGCCCAGGCCTCCAAGAAATGCACCCCTTTTGTGCCTCCAAGTTGACTTAAAAAGTGTCTAGGGACCAAGAGTCTGTTTGTTTGGGTGGAGGTCGAGAAGAGGCCGGCAACGAGACGTGGCTACAGACTAATAGTCTATTTGTTTGGATGGAGGTCGAAGGCTGGGAACGAGACGTGGCGATGGCGGTGATTTGTGACAACAGTGAAACCCTAGACAATCTCCTATGCTCCATGGAGTGGGGGGGGGGGGGGGGGGGGAGAGGAGGGTTGGCACATGGAAAATACATGGTGGTTGCTATATATCGGGATGACATATTTTTGGTAAATAAATCAACCTGAAGAGGGTATTTTGTGCAGTATAACTCAAGAAGCTATAAAGGCTCGGGAAGCACCTTGGACGGTATTTCCGAGGTCGCGGTTCATTTTGCCACCCATGTTTATGAGAATTAAATCCTTGGATGTGTGTTTGGGCTTGTGCTTTCGGACCCAAAAGAACAAACCGAAATAAGACCCAAAAACATTAAAATGTTGTTCATGGTTGTCTCATAGGCATGCAAGATACTCTTGAATTAATTGGAATAGTTATTTAAGTTGACTGGCATAATTTTATAATCTTATTTTCCTACTGTTTTCCTCCTAGGACTTTTCCCTCTGTTTCATGTCTCACTTTCACCACTTATGTTTGTCAGCATGCATTGGTCATTGCGCAATATCTTATCATCAACTTTGACTTGTGAATATTATCACCTAGAGGACTACATAGTAGTACGAACTCGGATAGTATCTATGTCTCTCTTGTATTAATTAGAATATGGGGGGTTTGATTTGTGCCCTTCTCCTTTGCACCTAGATGTTTTCCTTTTCTTACACAGTAAAGGATCATTTTCCCTTCGCTTAGAGTTCAACCAAAAGTGTTGAATTCACCTAGATATCAAAATAACTCAACTATTTTTATTCAAACAAGAAGTTTTTTAGCATAAGATTTTTCTTTATTAGACAATAATGTTGGTGGGTACAAAGATGGATTAAGGGAATTCTTGAGCCACACATGTTGGCCAGGTTGCAACAAAATAAAACTTCTTTTGTAAAATGTGAGCCTCTACATTTGAAGTTCTTCTTTCATGAAAGAAACTAGAATCAACAAAGTGGCGGCGCCTCTCCTCGATGTCCTTCAATATTACAGCGTACGATGGCGAGCTTCCTTTATTGATCTCACACGTGAGACGACAATACAATCAGTAGCCGCCATGATCTTCATCATCTATGGGTTCGCAGCTAATGATAATCCCTCTACACATGCCTATGCTTTCAATGTGGCAAGATCATTTAATGCCTTCAATCACTCGAGACTCGAGCAGAAGCTCCTACGAAATTTCTTAGTATCATCACGAAAAATAGCTCCAACTGCCCCCGACGGTTTTTTATCTTTTACAGTGTTACATCCATGTTTACTTTGTAAAGATCCTGAAGTGGAGCCACCGGGAGAGTTTGGAGCATGATGTTGTCAGTGCGAGAAATAAGAATTCCAGGGGAGTCATGTGCAAGCTTTAGTTCTCCCAAGAAATTTTTCATAAACCCAGAGATGGATAAGGGGCTTTGATAGATCTCCCCGTGGATTGCTTTGGGCGTCTAGATTACCCAGTGTTATAGTAGCTCGAATGAAAAATGTGGAACTACATGCACCAAGCAACTGGGAAAGAAGAGTAATGCAATTATGTTTCAACACTCCCCCGCATATGTGACTCCTTTAGGCCTAAACGTGGATCGAAAGTGGGATGCAATATTTTTATTTTATATTGCATCTGTTAGTTCTTAAACTCAAAACCTATTGACTCTGATACCATATAAAACTGCATGCACTCAGCCATCTCTCACAAAAGTTCAAGATGATGGAGAAAGAAGGGCAATGCATTTCTACTTCAACAAAAACATCATGTGATAGACTGTCCATTAAGAAGAACAACCACTCTTTGTCATCACCACAATTGTTCGCCATCATGTGTTCAACCAACTCTTCATCCATCTGAGCCCATGTGCACCGTGCCATATTGCACTCTAACAACCTCGAAAAATCAGCAGATGCATTACACGGTGCACAAGTGCTAGCATCTGCCAGTAGTGGAGCCAGGACTACCAGCTAGTGATGTCAAAACTTCAAAAAAACTACAGAGATGTCAAGAAGTTGGATTTATGGGGGCAATTCTGGTGTATGCATAGCTGAAATTTCTTTGCTTATCAAATTTTTGTGTTGTCACCTGACCACACAATCATAGTGCAGCTCCGGCACTGGCATCTGCCATGTTTCGTCGATGAAGAAATGTTCCCATTGGAAGTGATCGGTGAGATATGAAAACTCTGGCCTTAGAGGGGACCTTGGTTTTGCATCGTGATGACCAACTTTTTCTGTTCGTTGGCTGCACTCAAGCTGACTCGTCCATCTAGCCATGCTTCTCCAACTCTTATTAATCTTTTAGTGTCCAGCAACATTCGGTACGCCGATTGCACAAAAATATCCCTATGATTGATGAAAACCCTTATCATAGTCGTTGGCGCTTCTAATCCATGGACCAATTAAAGTTAAAATAATGCTACACTTGTGGACTACATCTACGAAAATATCATTTAGGTCTCGTTTGACACCCATCATTTTATTTCATTTGACAACATTTCATTTGTAAAGTGAAATGACAAGGTTAAAGATCAGAATTGGTATAACATACAATAGTTATTTGCTGGAATTCCAAATGAAATAACATATCCGATTTCATGACAACCAAACAGGTAGGATATGGAATCACAAATTAATTCCATGATTCTAGGTTAAAATGATGGGTGCCAAACAAGCCCTTAGAGGTTGATGTGGCAACATTATGTTGGAGAGGTAGAGAGCCCACGGCTGAAATTTAGGGGGAGAATAATTATAACTAGTTGGACTGTACACCCACAAGACAAATCCGTAGATTTTAGCCTGCAATCTAGAATTTTCATTAAAGTTACCAGAAAAAAAAATCGAGGATTGGAAAATAAAGTATGTAACCGTGAGTCAATTTTGTTTTTTCACTTCTTCATCCTCCACAATTTGCCAGCAGCATATGTTCATCAACGTGTAATTTCCCAATCGACGGTACGCAAACGATTCGACAAAGTTCACATTCCAAACCGGAAGCGTGCCCCCCGGACTTTGGAGTTTGGACCGATTTCAGGCCAGGGGATGACGACGACGACGGCGACGAGGAGATGGTGGAAGCGGCGTGACGGCAGCGACGACGCCGATGACCTCGTCCCCATGGACACCCAAGGTATGTACAATCATGTCCGCCCCCCGTTTCCCCTCACCCCTCTCGTCCTCGTGTTCCAGCGACCGCCGATTCCTGAACCCCCTTTCGTTGTTGCTTGCTCGTCGTTTTGATCTGCACGCAGAGCAGGAGGAGCTGGTCCGGTCGCTGGAGCAGAAGCAGGCGCACCACAGCCGCCGTTGGAGGGTGCGTGCGAGCCGTTCGCCTTAGGGTTTGGATGCCTTGTGATGGGGGATTGTTCGATTCAATTCGAGTTGGTGCTCACGCTCGATCGTCATTTCTTGCCTGTGCAGCTTGTATTTGCGGGATTCCTCCTCGGCTACGCGGCCTTCCTCGTCTATTCCAGCTTCCACCATGCCTGGTCTCCCTGGGAGCTGGTTGGTTGCTTGTAGCGGTTCCTTTAATTCTTTACATTGTGTTTACTATTTATCATTGATTGCATCAAATGTTCGATGCTATTTCATTAGGTCTAGAGTTTGACATTGGCATTTGGCAGTACACATTGGAAATCAGTTTTGGGTGAATTTTAGGGACAATAGGTAATAGCTAGTAGTTGAGTTTGGCCCATTGAAATAGCAGAGTTTTCTTTATCACGAAATGTATGTGCTGTGTAATTTTATTCTACACTCTGAAACATTCACTAGTACAACTTAAGTGTTGGACCATCATAATCTCCCAAATAGTGGTTACATGTATTGCTGAATTTAGTTGTAATAATAATTTCTTCATTTGCTAGTTGTCTGACTCATTCTTTCCAATTGAACAGCGATACCATGCTTACTTCATGGAAGATTTGCCTTCACCGATGGTCATATTTGCAGGTAACGATGGTTACTAAATATTTACAGCCAGTAAATTAAATAAGTCAGTGTTGCAAGACGTAGTTTTGCATGCAACATCCAAACAGCTTACATAGTGTCTGCATGTTTCTTGTATCCAACTTTTAAATTGAGACAAATGTCAATTCTGTACTTGTATAAGGTGCTAATATTGCATTTTAATTTTGTGGAAGCTAACAAGTGTCAAATCTGATGGAATATATGTGGGCTTTTCCTTTTTACTTGAATTTGGCTAGACTTAGAGGGTTAAATATGTTGCCGGTTGCTTATTTGAATTCTTTTGATCACAAGATTATGCTCAAGTCTTCATTTGTTTGCTTGATTGCCTATATGGCCATTTGCTGGAACTTGTCCTTGTTGCCAATGTTTTCCTTGTCCCAATGTTGTTGCCTTCTTGATCAGAGGCTTCCCTGGTCATTACCACCAATATAATTAACACTCAGATATTTTTTACCTTTTTGATTGAGACTTCAGCAACCTGATTTTGAGAAATTATGATAGCATGAGAAATTATGTCTGGTGCGCCTGTCAGTACCATCATCATCAATTCATTCCCAAACATCTCGAAGAGTATATGTTACTATAACATACTCAAAACCATTCAAACTTCTCTTCCATTCATTCATATATGACCATGAATATTGCAGACTGGATAGCTGCCATTGGATGCTTATTCGCAGTTAAGGGCTACTACAAGCATCAAACTCCTCCAAGAAGTGGATGTGGTATTCATTCTATGTCGGCATGGCAGTTGCAATTTTCTGGACATACTACCTCTTGAAGTATGTCATCCTAAAACAACTCATCTATCCGTCTTATTGTCAAAACGTAACATATCAGGCTAATGCTGGCCATGACTGATGCTGACCAACAGTATGTCTAGCTTTTTATTCAATTATTATGATTGTTGTTTCTTCTGTGCTGCAGGTTACCAAGGATCAGATGGGATGTTGTGTGGCTACCGCTTGGCCCTTTGATGTATGCTTACTTTTTCCTTCCTTTAACCTGCTTTTCTCGTGGAATTTATCTGTAATAACATTGTTTTCTTTCACATGTCTTGTTTGGTAGTGCTTCTGCATTGAGCCTCTACGTGGACCATACACTTCTGAAGTCGATGCAAGATATCAGCACATTGAGGAGCTATATGTACAATTTCAAATCACTGTAACGTTGAGCACATGTTTGTCCCGATCTTGCACTCATCTGTACATGGGATAGTTGAACCCCTATCGATTTCCCATCTTCTTCGTTCGGCCTCCTGTCATCATCAAGGCAAAATGCTAAGTAGTCTAGTTTGGAGCCTAGGAGAGTCTTTCATGTACTTATGAGTTGTCAGGTCACCTCATTATACGGAATGCTGATACAAATCGATGGCCTGTACCTTTCAATTAGGTCTTACCGAACATACTTTTCATCGATGCTCTTTGAATGGAAAGACATTGAGAGTTAATCTTTCTTTGATGATGGCCTGTACTGTATTCCAGTATGCTTGTACTAATGACAGACATAGTGGTTTCGAAATTAGCAACGACGAAGAAAACAGATAGGCACACTGCCTTTGTCAAGTTTGCATCCTCATTATTTAGACGACCTTAACGATCTCAGCAGTCAGCACAGACGGCATTTTTCAGAAACCAGAATTGTACTTCACTGGAACTGGTGGGCCGAAAGTATTCACGATATGAATAGAGTCCATTCAGAAATTCAGACGATAATTGCTCTGGACATATCCCACCCAATTCTCCGGCGAACGACACGCCGCTCCGACGAGTTGGGCGGAATGGAAGCCGCGTCCATGCCCCTCACTGCCTCCCGCTTCCTCCCCCCGCCAGCGACTGCGCCGTGCTGCTCTCGGCCGAGGAGCCTTCCCTTCGTCCGCGCCGCCTCCCCGAAGGCGCTGGAAGCACGTGAAGCCCCCAAACCCCTGCGGACGTCCCCCCGGCGGAGCGCTGTCGCCGAGGTCAAGGCCGCCACCGACCCCATCGCCGCCCTCACGAGGTATCCATACCTGCAGCCATATTGCCGTCACTTGATTCTTTCCAAGCGTCCGTTTCGTGCCGTTGTAGTGATTGATTCCCCGCAGTAACCTCGGCTGCTGTAGCCTGCGGATTATCCCCAATCCCGCATATGCACAATAAAAATGTGTCAGTCAGAGTTGAACTTAAAACCTGCGAATTCATCTACAGGTTCGAGCGTGTGCTGCAGACACAGGACTGCAACATAATCTTGCGCCACTATGGAGAAATCAGGCGATGGGATGTGCTTTCCAAGGTATAGTTATCTGCAATGGTTGTCATGAACACTTGAGCAGTTAGGGTGCAGCCTGGGTGGCTGTGGAGATTTTACCAGTAACAATAGACATGAGTTTCTGAACGTTGTTTCAGGTTTTCGTGTGGATGCAGGAGCATGACATGCTCAATATCGCGTCTTACAGCAGCTATTTCAAGTACCTGGGGTTGAGCCGTAATGCTGCCAAAGTGCTACAAGTTTACGGTGCCATCCAGGACCAGTCAACCAGAGTCCACGTCTCCGTTTGTAATTCGGTTCTTGGGTGCTTGGTGAAGAATGGGAGGTCTGACAGCACCTTCAAGCTTTATGATGAGATGATACGAGAAGGTCTATCACCTGATCTGTTCACCTACAGTACTGTACGGGACTTGGAACCCCATCTTCCTATTAGCATTTGGTATATGATTTATGCAACCACTTTGTCTTGGATGAATAGCTTTTGCATTTTTTTGTCCAACCTCCAGCTGCTTTCAGGGTGCATGAAGTTGAGGCAGGGTTACACTAAGGCAATGGAGTTGATCAATGAGTTGAACTCCCGTGGTCTTCAGATGGATAGTGTAATATACGGTACCCTCTTGGCAATATGCGCATCTCATAACTACTGCAAGGAGGCTGATGTATACTTCCAGAAACTGAAGGATGAAGGCCATAAACCTAATCTGTTCCATTACAGTTCCCTGTTGAATGCATATTCGGAAAATTCGTATTACGAAAAAGCTGAGCTGTTGATGAAAGATTTGAGGTCCTCTGGTTTAACACCAAATAAGGTATACTTTCTTCGCTTTTCCTTCACTTATTAGTTTTTATTTATGTTTTTGATTTGCTCTCCCGGTTTCATTTTTATGTTTGCTGCTCTTGAAGTGTTGAGTTCATTTCTCAATAGACATGTCACATCCCTATGACAGGTTGGAGAACTGGTTGGTATCAATATTGAGAAATCCTAGGTAACACGTTAGGGTGTAGCTTGCAGAGGTCATACCATGGTGTTTTAGACTTCTAGCATGCAACTTGGGTTTTCCAGATGCATCATTTACATTTCTTTGTTAAGGTATCTTGTTTAACTATCTTCCATCGTGTAGCATATCAGTGAACAATGCTTGTACATGTGCGTGGAATCAAATACTTGTGTGCTAGGCAGCAAGAGGCACATAACCTAATGCATATTCTTAAATTACTTGGAGGAAGTTGTTTTTTCCGAAAAGGGGATTGCCCCGGCCTCTCAATCGAAAAGATGCATATGGCTTTTTATTTTGCTGCTTTCCACATGATCTGTTGAATGGGGTTTCTTGTTGGATGGCCTGGGTTAATGTACTGAGGGCACTAGTGGTCCTGGATGTGTTTAATAATATGGCATCTCCACAATCAAGTATAATTGTACTACTCGATCCCGTTCACAAAACGCTGTTATGTTGGACATCCACACGGTATGCAAAACTTAACTCGGCTACTAATTTGTATTTATATAACCCATTAGATTATAATATTAAGAAAGTACCGAGACAAATGGAACAACTAAAGATGTAGGTTGGAAACGTCCTTTTTTTCTTACCCCATATTATCAACTCGGTTTGACTAACCCTGTGTCCAAATGGACAGCTTTCTGTGAACTGGAGGGAGTAACTACTATCTACTTGTTTGAATGATGTACCCATACAACTGAAATTCTACACATTTCGCGAAATTATTTTTGGATTTCAACAAAATGCTGCTGCCAAGACTGTCAGTCTAACATCACAATGAAATTACCTTGTCAGGTTATACTCACCACTTTGTTGAAGGTATATTCCAAAGGTGGTCTCTTTGACAAGGCTAAGGAGTTGCTAATTGAATTGAAGCCTCAGGCTTCGCGCCGGATGAGGTAAATCATGTGGTCTCACACACAAAATTACTCATGTCCACTCTTCTATGGTCCTATAAATTGACCAGAATTATGCTTTAGTGCATGCAGTAATAATCCCTTGAACTTTATACTGTGTACAGATGCCATACTGCATATTGATTGATGCCCTTGCCAAAGGAGGAAAAATATGGGAAGCAACGATGCTGTTTAATGATATGAAAGAGAAAGGTGTTAAATCTGGTACTACACCTAACCAGATATCAAATGAAAATACCTCTATTTCAGTTTCTCATTCTAAATGTAGTGAAGCAGTTCCTGATTCGTAAACTGTGTTGAGCTTGTTTTAAGCATTTGATCTTAATTTCTCTGCCTCCTCCTTATAGTTTATTCATTTTATTGCATCGCTCTGGCTCTCTTTATTTTTTGGTCATGCTAGTCCATAGCTGGGTGCTATTACTATTTGTGTTCTCTTGATTTTGTCTGATGTGTTTATCTTCTTGTTTCTGCAGATGGCTATGCATTTAGTATCATGATTTCAGCATTACATCGAGGTGGTTATCGTGAAGAAGCAAAAAAACTTGCAAAAGAATTTGAGGATCAGAATGCAACATATGATCTTGTTATGCTTAATACATCACTTCGTGCTTATTGCAACACGAATGATACAGAAAGTGTAATGAGAATGCTGAAGAAACTGGATGAATTAAACATATCACCTGATCAAATTACATTTAATATCTTAATAAGGTACTTCTGCAAGGCAAAGGTCCATCACCTTGCATATAAGACGATTGAAGATATGCATATGAAGGGCCATCAACTGAATGAGGTATTTTGGTTCTGGTAGCTAGGGCCATCAATTGAATGAGATATTTTGGTTCTGGTAGCTAAATTACATGCTGGATAAAGCCACAATTATAACTTTCTTGGTAAATACGGTTGATTAGAATTACAACAATCTATTACGACATATTTGCAGAATAGAGTGTGAGCATCGCATGGTTTCATGCAGTATGCTTTGTATCACATTTTGTTGTGATTATCTGTATATAGTAACAGAAAGTTCTATACACCTTCTCCAGGAGCTTTGTTCTGATGTAATGGTACAGCTAGGAGAAGCAGGTTTTCCTTCTGAAGCATTTTCTGTGTATAATATGATGAGATACAGTAAGAGAACAGTTTGTAAATCTCTTCATGAGAAGGTTTTAGGCATCTTAATTCCAGCAGGACTTCTAAAGGATGCATATATTGTTATTAAGGTACCAATGTTTTTGGCATTTACTACTGGTACCTCTATTGTTTATTTTGTGTATCTTCACCAAGAAAATACCGATCTAACAGGACAATTCTGATCTGATATCTCCACGCTCTTTGGAGAATTTTGCTGGACAGTTCATGATCTCGGGCAACATAAATTTGATTAATGATGTTATGAAAGCACTAAACCATTCAGGATGGCGTATTAGCCAGGTAATGGTTTTGTACTTGTACTATTTAATTGTAGTTTGAAGTTGAACCTTGGATGGCTGGACACTGAAAAATGTTAAATCTTAGAGTTGAATCAGACAGATGATGCTCATCGTATGATAGAAGTTAACTAAAATTTTATTTTTGCAACTTTGGAAATGTATACAATTAATTGAAAATATATCTTATCTGTGTCATTCACATAAAACTATATCAGTTTCCAGTCCAGTGAATCTAGCATGGCGGTGGTAGAACTTAATAATATATTCAGCGTGCTAACTTAGTATTTGTTCCAATGGTGAACATGATCGTTCCACATGCAGGATATCTTCGGGAGAGCAATTCAGCGATACATATAGAAGCCTGATAAGAAGCAGCTACTGTTAAGCCTTTTGGACTGGATGACCGGTCAAGGTTATTCCGTGGACTCATCATCAAGGAACTTGCTTCTGAAAAATGCACAACTCTTTGGTCAAAAACAACTTATAGCAGAAATCCTTTCTAAGCAGCAAGCAGCTTCACGGATCACAGGCCAAAGAACAAAGATGTTCATTGATTAAAGCAAGATTTAATCATATCTTAATTGGAAATCCATCCTAGAATATTCTGGAGGTAGCCATAGACTTATAGTTGTTTGATGATCGGCAATCCCATTCTAACAAGGATCTGCCAGGTTAGAAGTTATTACCCTCATGTTTCCAGGGTATAATCAAAACTTGTCAGAGTTTCAGATTATGGTACTTGGTGTATGTATGCATATAGTTTAAATTGATCTATTATTCTTTGTCCAATGTCTGAGCTTGAGCTTATGTCCATTGTAGCGAGGCTGTCCGATTAACCAGATATATACTTAGCCCACTTGAGCTGTAACTGGGACTGAAGTTGGCAACCAAGGCTTCTGGCGATAGTTAAATGGCAGGAAGTCCTCAAGTCAGCTATTGCAGGGTTGTTGAAGACACCAGGCCATTTCTCAGTTCGTTACCAAATGTAGCGTTCCTGAAGGTTGATCGATCAGGGAACAAAGTGGTGCGTCAGCTAGCTAAGCTAGGATATATGTTGAGTGGGCAAGTGTTTGTTGGAACAGCTCCTCCCTGCGTGGTGGAACTGATCAACCATGATTGTAATCCAAACTGTTATTCTTTTTGCAATATAAGCCAAGTTCAGAAAAAAGGCTTCCCGTGATGTTAATATTGGATATTGGGACCTAAACAATTTTTCTTCTTGCTATTAGGGTCCAATTGTGTCAGCGCACAAGAAATTGGTCGCCTCCAAGTTGGCCAAGGAGGCGGACAAGCACAATCCCAAGGGAGAGCCCGTAAGGAGAAGCGCATTGTATGCTAATTCGCCATGCCCTTAAAACGTGTTTGTGTGTTCAAGGCATGACCTCTTGTTTTGCTGACAAATGTATGTTGTGCAGAAGGGTCATGTCATACCCGCAAACCATATTGACAACAAAGAGAAGATCATCAAGTTTGCAACCCAAGGGGGTAATGTTCTGTTCGCATATGGTTATGTTTTCTACTATGTCATTTTGCATGCATCTAATATCAAACTTATCTAACTTCTTGCCCTTCAACATCTTGTCATGAACTCTGATGATTCAGTTTTCAGGTTGTCCAATGAGGTAAGCACACTTATTTTATCTCATTCCTATATATACAAGTTGTTTTTATGTCATGAATATGATTATCCATTCTAGGGAGCTTCCATGGACTCTATCCTAATGGAAATTTGTGGTTACCTTAATTGTTTTGGGCACTCAGAAAATTATGCAATGGAACTCTAGTTATTTTCTATTACATGGACACGGCTCCATGATACCTCTCCCATTTCTGTCTAATGAACATCACATGATAAGCTCTCAATCTCTCATACATGCATACTCAGTTTGATTGCCTGTATTCCACAAGGAAATCTGCTTAGTTCGAGCTGCAATTAGGTTTATATTTAGTTACTTACCTACTAACGTCTTGTTTGATTCAAACGAATTCCGTATAATTTTTGGAGGACATGGATCCATAGGAATTCTTCTCGCGTAGGTGGTTTTATTAGCAGGATTGGAATCAGTATCGAATTTTCCGAAGGAGTCTTTTGCACTCTGTTTTGTATATACTACTTTGGTAAAAGAAACCGCGTTCGCAAATTATAGGTCTTAAAATTTGTTTTTCCTTTCCAGGTGGGCAAGCGAGAGACTCGGAAAGGTTTGAATCCATCATCAAGTAAAGGTCCAACCGTTTCATTTTCATGCTATGGACTGCCTCCCTCTAATACTTCTAATATTTCTTTTTTCTCGAAAAAAACTTCTAATATTTCTTTCTTTCATCTAATTTTTTGAACTTCTAGTTTGTGGATGGCTATCTTGAAAAGCAAAGCATCAGTGGGCGTGGGACAGCTCACACAATTTATTGACTGGATGATAAAACAATTTTCCTTTTAGAGATGGAACAGTGGTCTAAAACACAGGTTATTGTATAATTGCCAGTTAGCCGGATTAGCCTTGTGTTAAAGTTGTAAACTGGTTGAACAACTGCTTGTTAGTGAGTGTTCAGAGTCATTTATAAATTATGTTAAATCATTTGGAGCTTTTTTTCTCTGTTTTCTGCTTGCACTCTGTATCCAACAGTGGATCATCAGTGTGCACCATGATATGACATAAATTGGCGATCCATGTCTTGCTATTTCTTAATTATTCTAAAAGTAGTTGTTGTTTTAATCAAGCTTGAAAAGAATCACATGAACTCTGCTATCCACTGTATAAACACCACTCCATTTCGCCGGCCACTGAGTGAACAAGTGTTTGGAAAAGCATAGAACATTTACTTAGAGGATTTGGATTTGACGACTTTATGATTGAATCTGAGTAGTAGATGCTCAACACAAATTTGGAACTTAAGCATAACTGAATACAGCTTGAGATGTCACATGCTAGTCTTTAAATGCAGCCATCCTCATATTGTCCAGTAATTGTGCACGGCATGCTTATTTACACAACCATTTTTGTACAGTTGATATTCAAATGGGCTCATCAGTTTCGTTTTCATCCTAGCAGCTTTGGCAAAAGAAGGAACACACTCTGTACCATCTAACCTAGGACAAAAGGGCCAGACATCTTCCAATTTCTCTAAGGTACTTATACCTAATACTTTCTTTACTAAAAGTCCCTCCCCTCGGTGTATGGGCTTATGGTACTAAATATAAATGTTGTGTCTTCCGATTCAGTTTAGTGAACTTTTAGTATCAAGCACTCACACTAAAGTTAAACAATACTCAATTTTAAAATTGGCTTACAGGAAAACAGGAATAATGCGCATAGCCGAATAAGATAGTAGATGGAAAATTTGTCATAGTGCAACTTGACATGAAAAATTAAAACAAAGCCCATTGAGCATGTTCTTCATGGATCACGGCCTAAGCATTGTAATTGCGAACGTACGTGGATTGAATGGACGCGCCTGCCGCATCGCTGTACGTTCCATGGCTGACATCGCGCACGCGTCCATCGCATGCCTCCAAGAAACGAAGATGAATCTGATCTGCACGCCGACTGTCTTGGAAACGCTGGGCTCTGAATACGATGACTATGTCTATCTGCCATCGATTGGCACACGCGGCGGCATTCTGCTCGCTTGGAAATTCAGGGCCGTGACCATCACAGACCCCTCATTCTCCACGAATGCGATCACCGTCAAGGTCTCAACAAGCACAGGAACACCGTGGTGGATGACTGTTGTCGACGGACCGCAAGACGAGCCTGACAAGATCGCATTCCTCCAGGAATTGAGGGATATCAGAGCTGATTGCCTTGGGCCATGGATGCTATGTGGTGATTTCAACCTCATATACCGCGACAAGGACAAAAACAACGGAAACCTCAACAGGCGCATGATGGGACGGTTCCACCGCGTGATCAACGACCTCGCCCTGAAAGAGGTTTACCTGTCTGGCCGCCGTTACACTTGGTCGAACCAGCAGTCGCCGCCCACCTTGGTTCGCCTCGACAGGGTACTCTGCAACGCGGACTGGGAAGACACACACACACTGACTGTCACCTCTGATGCTTGGCATCGGTGGTATCTGACCACAGCCCATTGCTGCTGGATTGTAGTCCCCTGCCCGCCGCGCACAGACGATACCACTTCGAGGAATTCTGGCTGCGGTTGGATGGATTTCAGGACATGGTGACCACGGCCTGGAACTCTGTTCATGATGCTTGCCCTTTCCGACGTCTCGTGCTCCGTCTCCAAGCTACAGCCCGCAAACTCTCTAGCTGGAGCGCACAGACAATTGGGAACGTCAAGAGCAGAATGGCCATCGCGCAAGAGCTGATATCGAGTTTTGATAAGGCCCAGGAGGATCGCACGTTGAAGCCACACGAGGTTGGGTTCCACAAGCAGCTCAAACTAACCTACCTCGGCCTGGCATCGCTCGAACGCACCATTGCTCGTCAGCGCTCCCGCATCACCAACCTCAAGGACGGTGACGCCAACACTGCCTTCTTCCATAGGCAGTGCACCTTCCGCCGGCAGAAAAACAGAATCTACAGCCTCGCCGTGGGCGACCAAGTCCTCACCGGCCAAGACGACATGACTCAGGCTGCATTCGAGCACTTTGATGCTCTGCTAGGCACAGACGCCGTCCGGGATCGCACCCTCGACTTCGCGCAATTCATCGAACCGCACGAGCTAGACGACCTGGACATGCCCTTCAGCGAGGAGGAAATCTGGAGCCGACGGGTTCACGGCGGAATTCCTGCGCGCGTGCTGGAGCACGGTGAAGAAGGACTTCGTGGACGCGTTCCAGCAGTTGTACGAGATGCGTGGACGTGGGTTCGCTTGCCTGAACCAGGCCCTTCTCACTCTCCTGCCCAAACGCGCTGATGCCAGCCAGCTCGGCGACTACCGACCTATCAGCCTGATACATCTCGTCGCCAAGCTCTTCGCGAAGATGCTCTCCCTCCGCCTCGCTCCCAAGCTCGACACGCTGGTGAGCCGCAACCAAAATGCCTTCATCTCGGGACGGAGCCTCCACGATAACTTCATCCTCGTCAAGCAATCCGCTCGAGTGCTGCACCAACTTGGGGAACCACGGCTACTCTTGAAGCTCGACCTTGCACGCGCATTAGATTCCATAGCCTGGCCATTCCTCTTCGAGGTCTTGCGCCAATACGGCTTCGGAAACCGTTTCCTGGAGTGGATAGCGATCTTGCTCTCGTTAGCTAGCACCCGCGTGCTCATCAACGGCGAGCCTGGGCCTCCGATTTGGCACCGCCGCGGGCTGCAACAGGGCGACCCCCCTGTCCCCCCAACTCTTCGTGCTCGCGGTGGACGTCCTTGGCAAGATGATCAAGAGAGCAATCGAGCTCGATATCATGTCGCAGCTGCACCCGAGACGCCCAGTCCCGGCCATCTCGCTCTACGCCGATGATGTGGTACTCTTCTGCCACCCCTCACAGCCTGACATCGATGCGGTTAAGGGGATCCTGCAGCTATTCGGCGACGCCTCCGGACTGAAGGTCAATTTCGCCAAGAGCTCAGCATCCCTCCTCCATTGCGATCCCGACGCTGCGCTTCCATTCACCACCAGCCTCGGATGCCCAATCGTGGAGCTACCCATCACCTACCTTGGCATCCCGCTCACCATCCGTCGCCCGACTGCCGCCCAGCTCCAACCTCTCGTGGACAACGTCGCCGGAAGGCTCCTAGCTTGGAAGGCGTGGCTCATGAACGGTCAAATCTGTACTCGGCGCCATCCCCATCCACCAGCTCCTCGCCTACGCGCCGCCGAAGAAGACCCTCCGCCAAATTGCGAAGATTGAACGCAGATCCTGTGGGCCGGACGCGCCGCAGCCAACGGAGGACACTGCCACGTGAACTGGCAGCACGTGTGCCGACCAATTTCGCTCGGCGGCCTCGGCGTCTAGGACCTGGAGCGCACCGGCATTGCCCTACGCTTGCGCTGGCTCTGGTTCTCGCGAACGGACAGCGATCGAGCCTGGAGCGGCCTTGACTTGCAGTTCTCCGCCACTGAGCGTGCCCTCTTCTTCGCTTCGACCTTCATGGAGCTTGGGAACGGCAGGACGGCGAAGTTCTGGGAGGACAGATGGATCGGCGGCCGCTCGATCAGCGAAATCGCACCATAGCTCCACAGCTGCGTGCCCAAACGACGCCGCAAATCTAGGACGGTGGAGGATGGGTTACACGACAACACTTGGGCGCGAGACATCCAGGGAGTCCTCGGGCTCGCCGAGATCGGCCAGTACCTACAAGTCTGGCACCGCATCGAGCACACCATGTTGTCAGAGAACCCTGATCAACTACGATGGAGATGGACCGCAGGAGGCACCTACTCTGCCAAATCGTGCTACCTCGCCACTTTCCAGGGCTCGGCGGCAAGCTACGCCTGGAAGCTCATATGGAAGAATTGGGCACCACCGAGGGTCAAGTTTTGGCATTGGCTTGCCGACCAGGACCGTTGCTGGACAGGGGACCGGCTCGCTCGCCACGGACTGCAGCACAACCCACGCTGCCCGCTGTGCGACCAAGCTGTCGAGACCTTACACCACCTCCTGCTGGAATGCCCATTTGCCCGGCAAACATGGCACGAAATCCTCGCTTGGCTACGGATGACGGTGCCAGCGCCAAACCAGGAGCTCTCTCTCATGGACTGGTGGCTGCGCGCAAAGCAAAACACACCAAAGCCACTACGCAAGGGACTCGGCTCGATCACCCTTCTCACGCCCTGGATGCTCTGGAAACACAGAAACGCTTGCATCTTTGAAGGAGCTACACCCTCCGTCCAAGCCCTGGTAGACAAGATCAAAGCGGAAGCAAATCTGTGGGCTCGTGCGGGAGCCAAGGGACTGTGAGTAGTGCTGCCATCCACCTGGGATGTACATTAATTGTAATTCATTTTGCATACCGTCTGCCTCTTTGGAGGTTGTAACCAAACTCTATCTACCTTTTCAATAAAAAGAAACGCAAAGCTTTTGCGTTTTCTTGAAAAAAAAAGCCCATTGAGCACCCCTGCTTTTTGCATTGGAATCTGAGCCATCGTCTGTGGTACAGTGGAGCTTGGACACATTGTGTCTTATCTTTGTTGAAGTTCGCAGTTTTCAACAACGAGGATGTTGCCATGATATGTGAGGAAATAAGAGCTGCAGGATATATTGAATTGTTGAGGGATAAATACAGATGGGAGAAGTTGCCATAGTGCAACTTGAATAAAAAATTAAAGCAAAACCCGTTGCACAACCCTGCTCTTTTGAATATAAATCCGAGTTGTAGTGCAGTGCAGTTTAAACACATTGTCTTATCTTCTTTTTGGAAATTAGAAATTGAGGACAATAAGAGCTGCAGGATATGTCAAATAGTTGAGGGACAAATACCAGTACACCATAATCATCCGGTGAAAGGGGATCGTAATACTAGTCAGAGAAGCTGGATAATTAATTGAGCCAAAAGAGTTGCTAGTTCACTGGTTAGTGTGTAGTTAAATAGCTGAACCGACGGTTTCTTAGTTATTTTGCAACTTATTTATACAACAGAGATTGAACTCGTGGACTTCTGTGCATTTAATTTCTCATAATTGATTTGTCCTGTTAGCATATTGGTAAAGATGAATATGAGCCAGTATAGGGCACCTCTAAGGGACACATACATGCTGGGTTCCAAATTGAAGGACTGGGATAAAGCACAAGTGAAAAAACTCCAAATTTAGTATTATGGTTCTTGAGTCCTTGGACTAGAAACAGAAAACCTTATCGTTGCCGCCGTTTGCTGGTTTGGTGCATAGCTCTGGAAAGCTGACTGCAAGTTTTAAACTCTGTCGGAGTGTTACTTGGGTGGTTTTGCAAGTGGCGTTATGCTTAGAGCATCTCCAACAGCAGCGCTAAAAACAGCGCGCGCCCAAGAAACCGCCGATATCGCGCGCGCGCACCCGTTTCGGCGTCTCCAGCAGCCGCGCTAAAACTCCGCGCGCGGTAAAAAGGGGCCAGCGCGCTGGCCCGAGCGGTACTCCTTGCGCTGAATTTGGGGCGGCCGCTCCAGCGCGCGCGGTCGAAAGGAAATTGTGCGCGAGAGAGCAACCACCACCCGGAAAATTCCCCATTGCTCCCGCCGTCGCCCTCGCTTCGCGTAGCGCGCGGTGCCGCCGGCGAAATTCCGGCGATGGAAGGCGACTCGAGCGTCCCTCCGACCCCGCCCTACGTGCGCGACCCCTCTCCCGTCGGCGCCGCCGCAAACCCTAGCGCGAGCGTGACCAACCCCGCCGCCGGCGCCGCACCAAATCCCGGCGTGGGGCTCGCGCGCGGCCTTTTCACGGCGCCACGGCCGAACTCCGTCGGAGCCGTCGCGCAGGCGTCCGGAGCGCAGCGGCGGAACGTCCTCCCCAAGCGCTCGATTGCGGCGGCGACGACGGTGGCGGCAGCCAAGAAGATGAAGGTGGGCGGCGCCGCTGCGGCGCCAGCGAGCAAGAGGAAGGCGACGCCTGCGCCATTGGCCCCGCCTCCGCCACCGCCACCCGTAGCGCCGGCACCCGCGCCGGAGCCGTCGCTTTTTGCGCCGGAGGATGCACATAGGGTGCTTGACGAAATTCCTAGGAGGTACTTTTGTCCATCTTGCTTGACAATTCGCTTTGATTCGTCCCCTTACTTGACTATCTTCAACTTATTTGTAGTTTGAGTGATGACGCATATTTCTCAACAATGGGAGTTGGCTCCAACACTTCACATTGGTCCCAAACCAATGAACTACATGACGATGATCATGAATTTGAAGAAGAAGTGGATGAGGATGGAGAGGGTTTGGTTGGTCCTCCGAAAGGAATGGCGGAGCAAGCTAGGATGATGGACTGGGAGAAATACCTCTTCTTCGTGGACACATCACACTTTGATGACAAGCAAAAGGAGTACCTCAACATACGCCGTGATGAACTATTGATGAAGAAAAGAATGATGGGCATGGGAGGCTTTGGAGGTATAGGAACAAGCATGGAGGGCATGGGAGGAAATGGAGTGATGAATGCACCTCCGATGGGCATGGGAGGCATGAGTTTTGGCTCTCTTTTGGGAGGCATGGGACCGTATGGAGGGATGGGCGGCATGGGAGGCGTTGGTGTTACCATGGGAGTACCTCCGATGGGCATGGGAGTACCTCCAATGGGCATGGGAAGCATGGGTGCATCTCCAAACATATTTGGAGCATATGGTGGGATGGGCACCATGGGAGGAATGGGTACACCGCCGGTTAACTTGGGTGCAACCATGGGTAGAGGCAATACTACCATGGTGTCTCCTATGCCTTCGGATGGTGCATGTGGAAATAGTGCAAGCACCGTCCCCGTCAATGATGAAGATGGTTGTGGACAAGGTGAAGAGAAGGAGGAGGAAGAAGAGGAGGTGGAGAAAGAAATTGGAGAGAAATAAACTTGTTGTATGCACTTTGGTGAATTTGTGCTATGAATTTGCTATGTTGCTATTGTGCTATGTTGCTATGGAATTTGCTATGTTGCTATTTAAATGTGCTATGTTGCTATTTTGCTATGGAATTTGCTATGTTGCTATTTAAATGTGCTATGTTGCTATTTTGCTATGGAATTTGCTATGGCGCTGCTCGCGCGCGCTGCATTTTAGCGCGACTGCTGAACCGCGACAGCGCCGCGCTACATTAATAGCGCGTCTGCTAAAGCAAAACTGGCGACGCGCGCGAGAAATCCCAATTCTGGCGCCGCAAAAAAAATTTAGCGCGCCGACGCCTAGCGCTGCTGCTGGAGATGCTCTTATTGCAGGAAACGAGTACCTGAATTGCAGATTTGAACTTCTGTCCAGTTTTTGTGAAAGCTATTGAATCATGGAAGCAGCAGTAGTTTTCGGAGGCAACTAAATGTAATCCAGGTTACTCGGTTCCAACAATTTGTAACAAGCTTGTTGAGAGCCACGTTCGGTAATGTTAACAAGCTTTCCGAGTTCGAGTTTAGTGAGCTTGAGCTAAACAATCCGAGCCGTCTCCTTATCGAGGCCTATACATGCAGAATTGCAGACTATGTATATGTGTATCCACATGGAAACCCAAGATGGTAGCTCGAAATTGGGATCACATGCTCAAGCAAAAGAACAGACTTTGAATCATTTTTAGAGGATCAGTTGTCATGGCCATGCTATCTTAGGATTGTCATGCGAAACTAAGGTTCCTCCTAATAATATACTTCAAGGTCAATGATGACACTGGCAAATACTTCCAAACAAAAAAGGCCTCAGACAGGGTGACCCCTTTCCCCAATATTATTTAATATAGTGGCGGATATGTTGGCTATCTTGATTGAACGCGCTAAAACTGAGGGTCAAATTAAAGGAGTGATTCCCCATCTTGTTGATGGTGGATTATCGATTCTTCAATATGCCGACGATACAATTCTTTTTATGGAGCATGATATCGAAAAAGCTCGTAACCTAAAGTTGATTTTGTCAGCTTTCGAGCAACTTTCGGGTCTTAAGATAAATTTCCATAAAAGTGAATTGTTTTGCTTTGGCGAGGCCCAAGAGAACGCCGCCTTGTATGCTGAGCTTTTTGGCTGTGAGCAAGGACAATTTCCTATCAACTATTTGGTCATTCCGATTCACTATCGGGGACTTACAAATGCTGAATGGAAAAGGATGGAGGAAAGGATTCAATTACGTTTAAATAGCTGGAAAGACAAACTTCTATCCCTGGATGGAAGATTGGTTCTCATAAACTCGGTACTAACAAACATGGTACTGTATATGATTTCATTCTTCCGACTGCCTAAAGGGGTCTTAAAATGATTGGATTATTTCCGATCTAGATTCTTTTGGCAAGGGGATAGTGAGAAGAAAAAATATCGACTGACTAAATGGAGTGTGGTTTGCTGCCCTAAAGACCAAGGAGGGCTCGGAGTTCATGACCTTGAGGTCAAGAACAGAGCGCTGCTAGGTAAATGGCTATTTAAACTTCTTTCTGAAGATGGAGTTTGGCAAACTCTCCTTAGGAGAAAATATGTCGGAGATCAAGCTGTTTCACAGGTTCTTTGGAAACCTGGCGATTCGCACTTCTGGGCTGGCCTCATGGCTACAAAGAAGTTCTTTTTTCCACATGGCTCTTTCTCAATTAGGGATGGTTCGGAAATTCGCTTCTGGGAGGATATTTGGCTTGGCCAATCTACCCTCAAAGAACAATATCCGGCTCTATATTCTATTGTTCGAAACAAAAGTGACACGATCGTGAAGGTGTTGGGTACTTCCTCACCAAATGTTTCGTTTAGAAAGAGTTTACTTGGAACAAGACAAGCATCTTGGAATGCTTTGCTCATCCGATTGGATTCAATCTAATTATCGGAAGGTCCAGATAAGTTTCAATGGAATCTGACGAAGAACGGCAAATTCTCGGTTGATTCTATGTATAGAGCGCTTATCCTACCCGAAATTCCAGTCGATAGTGCTTATAATAACAAACTTTGGAAGACGAAGATACCACTAAAAACTAAAGTGTTTGTGTGGTATTTACGTCGAGGAGTAATTCTCACCAAAGATAACCTTGCCAAACGCAATTGGCACGGAAGTAAAAAGTGTGTTTTCTGTCAACACGACGAGACCATTGCGCACTTATTCTTTCAGTGCTAGTTCGCTAGGTCTATATGGTCAGCCATCCAGATAGGTTCTACCTTACACCCACCCAGATCCGTTGCTAACATTTTTGACAATTGGCTAAATGGAGTGGATCCTAGGTTCAAACTATTCAGTAGGGTGGGAGTGATTGCTGTTATTTGGTCGCTATGGCTATGTAGAAATGACATGGTTTTTAATGATAAAAATTATTCTCTTATGCAGGTTATATACCGGTGCACAGCGTCGCTACGAGCTTGGTCATCCCTGCAGCGTGTGGAGCACCGAGACTTATTTTGGAGGTGGCGTCGAGACTGGAGGCTGCGGCCAGAGAGTTATTTTTCCGGCATGGGTGGCAACATAGACTCCGGATAGAGCTACCAGCAGCCTAGGCGGATCTACAATTTCTCATTTTGATATGTAATTCGCCTTTTTATCTTTTACTGACCGATTTGAGTGATGGTGAACTGGCGGCTGTGTGCATCTTAGTTATGCAGAGCCCGGGTGTAATGTTTAAACCTTTTAAGTAGTAAAAGGCCTTTATCTATAAAAAAAAATACTGTTTTTCTTTTCCAGTAGATGCCAATTTTTTCTAGAAGGTTGCTTCAGTATACTACCGTCTACACTCTAGTTGTACTGAGGCTTGTTCTTTTATGGAGAGGTTCGAACTTCCTTGTCGTCTGTTTTGACGAAGCTTAATTCTAGGCGGAGGATACTCTGGATGTCAATTTTAGAGATGCGTCCAGAGCACGCAGTGATAAACATCAATCTACACAGCAAGAATTTTGTCAACTTTTTAGACTGAGACGGAATATATTTCTTGTTCACGCATCCATTTCACTGAGATATTTTATTTATGGTTAGCTCACTTGAGGGTACTCTATGATTGAAGTACAGGCTTTCAAGCTAACAAGGTTTATTTCCCACAAAAAAAGAAGTTAACAGGATTTTTTAAATGACATCATTTTTAAAGATGACATCAATTTGAGTCCACATATATTCTTAAACATAATATTTTTTGCATTTATAGTTTTTGTTATCTAGCTTAACCTGTAGCTTGCCTTGGATTTAGAATTTTGTGACATGTATTTGTTTGTCCTCACCGATACAGGTGATCATCATATCTACTTATCTCGTAACCGGTGGTCCTCTGCTTCCCTGCAACTAAATCAAGTTCACTGCACGTAGACAGGTTTTCGGTGCAGGAGATCAATGTCAAAGTCTGCTGCAAGAATATAGCACCTCGATTTGGTCGCTATTTTTTTTAATAATACATTTTTTACAGAATTTAGAGAAATATTACACGTTTTGTACAAATTTCATAAATAATACGGCCTCGGCCCAGCCGTGGCCGATAGGGGCCTGTCGGCCCAGTGGTGGCCGATAAGTGCCTGTGGGCCTGTGCGCCGGGCATCGACAGGTCTATGGGCCTAACCGTGGCCGATAAGTGCCCTCGTGCGTGCGTGCTGGTTTTGCTTTTTTTTTAAGCTGCTCGGTCAACTCAGATCAGATCGAATCGTGGAAGAACTGCTCGCGAAGTACAGGCTCGAACGAAGACCTGCACCTGGCAGATCGAATCGAGGCAGCCGCCCGTCGTTTCCGGCCGCCGCTGCCCGAAGACGGAGGCCGCCATGCGTGCTCGCCGGCCATGCACCTGTCGGCCAGGCCGCAGCCGATAGGTCCTATCGGCCAGGCCACAGCTGACCAGGTGCTCTGCCGACGGCCGACAGGCTTATCGGCCACGGCTGAGGCGATAGGCACCTATCGGCCACGGTGAGGCCGAGGCCGTATTATTTGTGTAATTTTTTGAAAATCCATAATATTTCTCGAAATTCTTTTAAAAATGTATTATTAAAAAAAATTAGCCATTTGTTCTGCTTTTCATTTGCGTTGTTCAGGTGTCGCCTTGATTATCTTGGGGTGGTGACAAACAAATCTGTGTCAGTACAGAGGTTAAAAATCAATTAAACAACTAATTGTACCTCATTTCCTTATTGACATTTTATTCTGGCAGATTAGATTCTCCCCTTTTCGGAAAAAAAATGTCGTGTGGATTATGCCATCATCTGCTTTGCCACTACTACTAGGAAAACAACTAATTGACTGTTCCCATGATAAGATAAGCTGAGCAAAACATCGTCCTCATAGTGACAAATCACCATAAATATATACCCTCCGTCCCAAAATAAGTGTCTCAATTATTTTTGGACGGAGTGAGTAGAATACTGTATGGATGGCATGGATTGCAAGGAAGAAGATTAGTACTCGTGCACGATATAACTGACCAGTGAATCTACCATCACAGGGCACTGGGGTCCATGACAGCTCGTCCACTTCTGATATTTCAGACGACGGTTTCGCCTCCGCTTACGTTAGCATTGGTACCATCTCTTCTACCTTAGTTTTTTTTTTCCTTCACTTGCTCAACTCTTCAACTACCTTACTGTCGATTTCTTTCATATCGTATCTAATCGCTGCGTCAAGTGGAGGAATCTGACAAGCAATGATCCCATCCATGATTAGGACATGCTTATGCAATGTAAGGTGTGTGCTATCTGAATCTCTGACTGGCTGTGTGCTACTTGAATCTAACTCTGATCCAACCAATGGTAAGCAGCAGGCAACACAGCACGCAAGTGATCCAGTCTTCAGACGCATGACTTGAGAGTATTAGGATTTTTGGGATGTGCTTATTTCCTGATTAAGTTGTGGAAGAATATTATAGAAGTCTACTATTTGGTTGAGAACATCAAACAAAATGTAGATAAATCCTATTATCAAATGGTTGTCTGGTTGTCCTACTGACACTACTATAATACTAGAAGTATAACTGCCAACTTCACTTAGAAGAACATAAGTTCACAAACACTATGAACTCGTGTTTGGTTCGCCCCTTTTTCCATTTTTAGATTACACCGTGACCTGATTCTCTTAAACTTGTTTGGTTAGCTCATCCTCGAAATGCATACCTCGTAAACAGATTGCAGCCCAACTCGAGTTCGATTCCGACCACCTTATGCAAAACACTTGGGAAAATATGATGCATCAAGCGAAGCGAGAGAGGAGACTGTTGGTTTTAGATTGTCAGTTTTAACAGGAAAAGACAGAGTCAAATAATGTTACAAAAGAAAGAAAAGAAGAGGCCCACGAACCAATGTTCAGGACCTATTCGTACGTAACAAAAACGTCCTGATCGGGGGCACCCTAACCAACTCATGGTTCTGGCCCCCCGTTGCGTGCGCACACCATATAAGGCGGGAGTCTGGCGGCTGGTTAATCTACCTTCGTTAGTTTCCAGTCCTGCTACTCCCCTAAATTTAAACCACACCGATCGTGGCCTGCGCATACCAACGGGAAGAGCTGGAATCTCGGCAAGCCGTTCCGGGGCAGTGCCGGTGGAGACCGGAAGGGATCCGCACCTTCCCGCGATCGTCATCGACCTCTGCATCGACTACTTCCTCTACACCGACCCTCAACCTCGCCTGCACCGAGCAGGCGACGATGTCTTCCAATGCTGGATCTTGTAATGATCTTTAAACCCCTCTGATCTGATCCTGTTTATGGTGTTCTAGGTCGCTGTCATATTTTATCTAGTTAATACTAGATGTTTTAGTTCTAACAGAGACAAATATGTGAGTGACGCGACTAAGTCGGACCAGGTCGAATGGATTGATTGGAGTATGTTCCGCCTCTCCTACAACGGAATGAAAGCCCTTTCCACTTCGAGATGCTTCTGTGATTTTTGAAATACTCGTGCCAAGTCCATGTCTTCTAAAGAAAAACCTCGTGCATGCCTTTTCTTCGCAAAACACCTCCTCTGTGTTTGCCATCAAATTATTTTTAAAGTATTTCGAGAATATTGTGGTTTCTGAAAATATTACGTATGATTTTAAATACTTTGACGTGTTTGGCTTTAGCAAAAACTACAGTATTGTGTATCACGGTATTAGATACAATTGGTCCGGACCTCTTTTTGTAAACTAAAGTATTTATTGCCAAGGCATGGAAATAATTCGGTTTTAGATCATTTAGATTCAAATTTCAAAAAAAAGAACATTTATATGGAAGAAAAACTTCACTGCCGAACAAAGGGCTACTGTTGCATTCCAACGTCATCCGGCCGGAACAGAAACTAGAGGGAGAAAGAACCTCACTCAGTACTCCCGCGTCGCTGTCAGCATCGTCAAAAGGCAAAGGATATCCGAGTGATGTCGCGGGTGACGTTTGGGGAGCCGATTGGTCCATTCGTAACGTGGAGAGGTAGAGGAATCTCAGCCGTAGAGCTGCGTTTCTGAGGCCGACATACACGGCTGCACCCGGAAAGAGACGCTGCCATCCATTCTGCTATCGTTTTAGGTGGTGCCCGCCTGGACCAGAACCGCCGGCCAGGAGTGATGTCGCGGGTGACGTTCCTTTGCTCGCTCGCGGTGGACCCAAGGAACGAGGAAAAAACACAACATACGGGATGAAAGTTTTATTTTGGTAGTCTTTTCACTTACCTGCGGGAGTAGAATGGACGGCGCCTTGTGATACTTTTGCCAGAATCAACGCACGTGTAGATACTTTTTCATCTTCTCGCCTAGCGAGTGCGACGACTAACCTGAACATACGAGTAACCCACCCGGACGTACAGGTGCTCACTCATTATTATTGCGCTAATACTCCGTAATAATTTACTCAGTCGTCTAGTAACACGCACACAAGAGACCAAATGTAGGCACGATTCGTGAACCTCCGAAACGCAGCGGATTGGCCGTTCCGTTCTCCGTGGCCAAGCAGAAGTGACGGGCGATATTTGTTTCCCGGAAATGACAAGACACAGCTGGCTCGGAGGTCGGCCGTCGACAGGAAACCGGAACCAAGCCGGCTCATGATAGGCCATCGTACGGTGGTGCTGCTCCACTGGGCGGGCTCCACCTATTCGTCATCAGCTACCCTCCATAAACCTACTACTACTGCTGGGTGGTGGTCCCTCGCCGGCGGTCGACGGTCAGGCGGGTGCCACATCGGCACACAAAGAGACAAGTAACTAATCTAGGAGGAACAATGGAGGTTAGTTGGTTGGTGCTTCTTCGGAGGCAAAACAACGGACGATTCGTTGAGCAATCAGAGGACACAGCTCATCAGCACACCCCGGGGGTCCTACGCGACGATATTTGCACGACCCTTTTTTTTTGTTCGACTCGTCGTGATGTTTAAAATTTAAATTTACAGCCCAAGCAAAATTGCAACAAAAAAAAAACACCGCCGCCAGAATAGTAATAGTAGTAGGAGAAGTCGGAGCCATACAGTAAAAGTGAATCCCACAAGGCCAGAACGCATTTATGATCAGATAGCTACCCATGAAAACAACATCGGCTGCTTTTTTTGGTATCGAAAAATATAAACATCAGCTGCTTTTGCAAGGTTTTTGTGTAATCTTCACTTGAAAACCCAATTGCCTCTTCACAAAAGGAAAAGTCCATGCGCGTGTATGTGAACGTCTGCGTTGTACTGTGTTTCATAAAAAGAAAAAATCCACTTACTTACGACCGGTCCCGTCCCAGGGCGTGGGCCCACCGACGAACCACGTCGAGGAATTAATTAGCAGATAAAAGATCTCCTGCGCGCATAATAAAAGGAGACGTTGGAGGCTTTCCCTTCCCCTCAACTCAACCCAAATTAAACCCCACACATTCGCTCCTTCCTCCTCTCCACGGAGGAATCCAAACCCCAGACGATGGCGTCCTTCCGCCTCCTCCCCCTCGCGCTGCTGCTCGCCGCCTGCCTCTCCGCGCTCGTGCTGGCCGTGGCGCACGCGCGGGCCCCGCGGCTGGAGGACCAGACCATCCGCCTCCCGTCGCAGCGCGCGGCGGGGCAGGAGGACGACGACTCCGTCGGTACCAGGTGGGCCGTCCTCATCGCCGGCTCCAACGGCTACTACAACTACCGCCACCAGGTATACCCGCGTCGCCTACTGTTCCGGCCGCTTCCGCGATCCTCGATTTTCCGCTCCGGTTTCCTTTCCCGTCGGTTAATTCCTTGCGTATCTGTGCATCCCTCCGTACGAATAGAACGGAAAAATATATTCCGTTTGGTGTTGCGGCGCGTGTAGGGAATTCGTCTCCTATTTTGTGTGGTTATATTATATGGCCAGTAGTATGATATTCGCGCGGTGCCGTATCGCGGTGAAGCAAATACTACTTGATTTAAGAACCATTTTTGTGTGCAGCTCATTTGGCGTATGAACTGGGAAAAAGTATTAAAGATGGTACATATGAGATTGACTGACTTTTGGGTCCTACCTGTTTGTTTGTTGCGGGTTCTGGCCACTGATCAGTGTATAACCCCTATGGAAGCTAGTACAGTCCTGAATACTACTAATAAGTACGGTTCCTGATGCTAGTATTTTTTCTATATGAAGGAATAACGTATTAATTCTTTTTAATTGCACTAGTCAGCTAAAATGGTTTTTATCGTTGCTACGTACTGGCTGGCTGTAGGAATACTATTTCAGTCGTTTTTTGGCACTTATGCTGTCACAGTACCACACAGTACTGTCATAGTGCTGAAATTGGGAGGGGTTCACGGCCACTATGCGGACCTGTGTTTAATTTGGGGACGTGAATTTGCAGGCCGACATCTGCCATGCCTACCAGATCATGAAGAAGGGCGGTCTCAAGGACGAGAATATCATCGTCTTCATGTACGATGACATTGCGCACAACTCAGAGAACCCGAGGCCAGGTGTCATTATCAACCACCCCCAGGGTGGAGATGTCTATGCTGGGGTTCCCAAGGTAACCTGTGTATTCTTGCAAGGAAGTTATTTACAGTAGTTATTAATGGTAATGTCTAATATTACCTTACCAGTTGATACAAACTTTTATGAATGCATAAACTGCGAATATGATATTTTATAAAAATGACACTACGGAAATTTCAATAGCAGTTTGTACCTCATTGATATCAACCGAATGCCTAAATTTCGTCAGTGTTTATGCTATTTTCCAATTGGTTGTGATTTGTGAATAAGAAAAGCAACAGTGGTCCACCTCCACTAGAGTTGGGAGGCGACAGGTCAAGAATTAATTAAAAGAGTGTCAAAATGTTATAGGATGTCAACATCTTAATGGAATCAACCAATTCCAATGCTAATGCATCCTCCTATCCATAAGTCTATTTGCTTGACTTAATTTCTCTATTCCCACTGCAGGATTACACTGGGAGAGAAGTTAATGTCAAGAACTTCTTTGCTGTCCTGCTCGGTAACAAAACCGCTGTGACTGGTGGGAGCGGCAAAGTCGTGGATAGTGGCCCCAATGATCACATTTTCGTTTTTTACAGTGACCATGGGGGTCCTGGGGTCCTTGGTCAGTATTCAGAAACAAGCTTTCTTGCAACTTCATGTTATTTATTGCCTTTTCCCCGAGGCTTTTAGTATCTGGAACCAATCAGAATAGATACAAATCTAGACATGTAAAAGTAACTTACTAATGTATCATGGTTTTGGTGAAAAAATAGGGATGCCTACATATCCATACGTTTACGGTGACGATCTCGTAGATGTCCTTAAGAAGAAGCATGCTGCTGGAACTTACAAAAGCCTGGTACGTGATCATTTCTTTGATTATTTTGCTCTGCATGGTCTGCTGCTTGAAGCAATAGCTTGAGGTGTAAAGTTCTCTTATTTTGCAGGTATTTTACCTTGAAGCTTGTGAAGCTGGGAGTATATTTGAGGGGCTTCTGCCCAATGACATCGGCGTATACGCGACCACCGCGTCAAATGCAGAGGAGAGCAGTTGGGGGACATACTGCCCCGGCGAGTACCCGAGCCCACCTCCGGAATATGACACCTGCTTGGGCGACTTGTACAGCATTTCTTGGATGGAAGACAGGTATTACTTCTCGTCTGTCAGTGGGTCTTGCTGTGTTTTACTACCACATTCATTTTTTCAGATGGTCAAATCATGTTCTTATATGGTCAGCTCCAACACATGTGTCATACTCATGTCAATTAGTACATTGTGTACCAGACAGGTGTGTTATTTCGAAATGATTAACCAATTAGTACGGCACTGCCTGCTGTATTTCTTGATTTAAGTAAGAAGCTGGTGATATGCATCTGTTTTTTGAACGGCGGTGATATGCATGTGTTGCTTACTTTTAGGTGCACATGTATGGCAAACAATTACGCTATATGCATAGCATGTGCTGTGGTTTGTACTGAACCTTTTTTATAGCATGTGCTGACTATTTTGTTTTTTGTTTGTTCCCTCAAATACATATAATTAATCTGCTATTCAGCGGTATGCACTCTTTAAGTTAGAGCAAACCTTGTACACACAAGAAAGACAGCCTATGCAGTATGCACTATCGCTGCATGCTCACACTCCAAAGACAGCCCATGCACTATCGTTGCAGGCTCATACACCCAAAGACAGCCCATGCGCTATCGCTACAGGCTCACACACCCAAAGATAGCCCATGCACTATTGCTGCAGGCTTCTATTTCGGCTGAAGACCATGCATTTAACTAGGCCAACCGGGAGCTGTTACAGCCTGCAGCCAATGAACAAGGATTGCAAGGCAAACCTGATGGCCATGGTGCTTTGGTTTTCTTTCGCTGTTAATGCTCCATGTCTACGTGTAGCTGCTGCATACGAAGATAGTCTTTATATAGAACACAATGTCACAGATATATTTCATATCAACTGTCATGGTAGTAATTGTTGTGGTTCACACTATGTTTGAGTTGAAGCCTGAGTCAACTTCCTTGGGTCATTTGTTTGAACGAATTTTTTTTTTCCGTTGCGGTTCTTGGCCATTTGGGTTGTACTCTAATAGCATGGAACTTTCAATGTTGACAGCGATGTCCACAACCTGCGAACTGAATCTCTCAAGCAGCAGTATAGTCTGGTAAGCTTCATTCCAATTTATTTTAGCTTAATCCTGCAGCAGTTCTTGCCTAACATTACTTAATGCTTGAGCAGGTCAAGAAGAGAACAGCAGCTCAGGACTCATACAGCTATGGTTCCCATGTGATGCAATATGGTTCTTTGGACCTGAATGCTGAACAACTGTTCTTGTACATCGGGTCAAATCCTGCTAACGACAACACTTCGTTTGTTGAAGATAACTCACTGCAGTCGTTCTCCAGAGCTGTTAATCAGAGGGACGCCGATCTTGTTTACTTCTGGCAGAAGGTTTGTGATTATATTATGAAAAATCCTTGATCTTGATGTATTCTCAAGAGATATATTGATCATTGTCATGCGTTGGCCTGTTCACAGCAATGGATTATACAAAAACCCGGTAAAAAATGAAGGATAAACTAACTAATTAATGTCTTTTATCTTGCATGTAGTACCGGAAATTGTCTGAGAGCTCCTCTGAGAAAAACGATGCTCGGAAGCAATTGCTTGAAATGATGGGTCATAGATCTCACGTCGACAGCAGTGTCGAGCTGATTGGAAACCTTCTGTTTGGTTCTTCGGATGGTCCCATGGTTCTAAAGACTGTTCGTGCAGCTGGTGAACCTCTTGTTGATGACTGGAGTTGTCTGAAGTCTACGGTAAGGCTCTATTTAACTTTGGTTGGGATCTCTTATCTTATGTTTCTGTGGTGTTCTGCTATTGTTCATGTGCTCATTGTCTGGGACTGAGAATATTCTATTGCTTCACTTGAATACTACAATAGTAGTTCGATTCTTGCATATTTATTTGGAAAGTGTTGTTATTGGTTGGCTGACGAACATAATTCGTTTCATCTATTCCTGCTGTTTCACTATAATTGTTGACATCCTCGAGAGTGCTGGTTCCAAAATATATGCACATGAAGAGAATCCGTAGTGCAGTAAACGCAGAAGCAAAATCACACTCTACTTGCACTTCATGTCTTAGAATAGATTAAGTGGTTGTAGCATGTAATTTTAATAGAGTATGCATGGTTGTTGCACATTAACTCCTTTCTTAGATTTGGTGTTTTGTTGGTCTATGCGCATAGTAGGACAAGGACAATTATAGCGAAATAAAAGGACTAAGTTCGTTTGGCATATGTAACTGGGTCAAGGTACTCCCTCCGTTCTTGAATGTAGGGTGTATAGTTTTCTGCACGAATATTAAGACAGGGTATTTTGCATAGAGTGGACTAAAAAAAATTCTGGAAAAAATAGCGAGAGATGAGTTCTTAGCAGGCACAATATGAATACAATCCGTTAAATCTCTCTTTTGAGACTAGGTCTCATTTTTTGATGGGTCAAATTGTCCATTTATAACAAATACACCTATATTATGAAATTTTCTTCAAAAAACTATACACCTTATATCAAGGAACGGAGGGAGTATTACTTTGGGTGAAGAAAATAGTTTATTGATTTCCAAATGTCCAAAACCAACCATTTTAGTTATCAGCTCTAGAAAGGGGGAGAGAATGGAAAGAAGGGAATCACCAAGTTCAGTCTGTTTCTTGGTTCATATAGATCAAGGCATCTGTTACTTTGTACGTGGCCTGTCTTTTTAACAGCGAAACTGTAAGATCAACGTCAGTTGAACTTTTCAGGATGATACTTTTCGGATTGAACTTTAAATGTTCTAACTAGTTGCTTCAGCGTCAACACATTACCAGCTCTTAACTGGTTTTATGTGGCATGTGGTGTAGTCTGAGTGTGGTAATAATATCTGCTGTCCCCTAAACAAATGATATGATTCTCCCTTTTGTTCAGGTGCGTGCATTCGAATCACAATGTGGCTCGTTGGCGCAATATGGAATGAAGCACATGCGTTCCTTCGCAAACATCTGCAATGCCGGCATCCTTCCTGAAGCGATGGCAAAGGCCGCTTCTCAGGCTTGCACGAGCATCCCAGCCAACCCCTGGAGTGCCACGCACAAGGGTTTCAGTGCTTAAACCATAGATGAAGCAACTTAGTATTTCAGCTTGTACCATACAAAATTTCCTTCCTATTCACACATGGCTAGTAGTGCTTGAACGAACCTTAGATGAATAAGAATGATGCCATTATTTCTGCTATTCCACCACACGAAATCACCTTCGTTATGCCCGAGTTATAATGTAAATATACCCTAGTAGAAAGGTGATTTCCTGTGAGTGCTGTATATACGTGTGATAGTTTGTGATCAGATTTGTAGCTCGCAATTCCATATCTATACTATCTAAATAGGAGCACCCCACTATGGGTATTTCTCTCAACATGCAAGCATGCCACATCACTTCAATTCTTTCTATTGGTTGTCAATAGTCCCCACTATCTGTTTAGTCACTCATGCATCCACGTCATCTGTCCCCACTGCCTAATTTCCTGCCAACTCTTTAAGCCACGTCGTCAGGTTCCTGAGTGTCACGCCCCTGCCATGCCCAGGTGGGCCAAGCCCAGACAAGGAACCTAAGACCTGGCCCAAGCCCAGCAAGGAGTAGTCTACTTAGGGAGGGTGCGCCTGTGTGTCGACCCGTGCGACGATAAGCACGGGTCGCACACCCCCGCCGCGCCGCACCGCGAGCACCTCTCTTCTTCCTCCCCGTCCCCGCCGAGCCGCCCGCCGTCGCACTGCCCCCCTTCTGCCTCTCTTCTTCCTCCCAGACGCCGTCGAGCCGCCCGCCGCCGTCGGCCTAACCGCCTGCTGCCGCCACCCGCGGCCGGCGTCGCTACCGCGCCGCCTCGCCGCCCCGCCCTGCCCCAGCCGCCTCCTCCGCCGGTCCGCCGCCCGGCCGCCATCCCTCTATACCCACCCCCCGCACCAAAACGAACTCTGGCAACCGCACCGCACCCGCACAGATAACAGTTTCTTTCCTCACCTTCGCCGGCGACGCCGCGGCCAGCCGCGTCGTCCCCGTCTCCGGTGAGGTCCAGGCCTCACCTCCGACGGGGCGCCGCGGCCAGCCGCGTCGTCCCCGCCGTCGGTGAGTCGCACGGGTCGCCGTCTTCTTCCTCGCAGGTCGCCGTCTCTCTTCCTCGCAGGCGGTGGGCCGCGGCCCATGTGGGTCGCCTTCTTCTCCGACGGCGTGTGCGACGATAGCGTAACGTCGACCAGGTCGACAAATAGGAAACGCCCTTAGGGATCCGAGATCCCCCGTTCCCAATCTGAACCAGATAGAACTACTGTTCCACTGTTTCCATTCAGGAGCTTCGTCTCCTTGTATCAATCCGAATCCCTGTATCGAATTAATCCATATATCTGAGAGATTTATCGAGGAACCCTAGCAGGGTCCTTACAGCTGGTATCTAGAGCCCGGCATCCGCTTCCCAAAAAATTTCTGGTTGGTAATCCCGGCGTGAGGTCGGCGGCTGATCTCGATCGGCTGCCATAAATCCGAGCAACGGTTCGATCGGAGGATTTGGACGGCGAGCTAGACCCTAAGAGACCGACGGCGGCGGAGCGTCAGATGTCGGAGACCATGGCGACGGTCACTGAGCAGGCCCAAGCCACCAACGAGAAGTTGGATGCGCTGGTCTCCAAGTTTGAAGGGCTCTCCACCTGGATGCAGACGGTGGAGAACGCCGTCACGGGCCTCACCTCGACGGCGGCAACGCTCAAGCTCCACGCCGAGGATACGGCCGTACGGTTGGG
This sequence comes from Poa pratensis, assembly GCA_947311845.1. Classification (NCBI taxonomy): domain Eukaryota; kingdom Viridiplantae; phylum Streptophyta; class Magnoliopsida; order Poales; family Poaceae; genus Poa; species Poa pratensis. The sequence continues at coordinate 3,072,391 of CAMZMU010000058.1, read as the reverse complement.
CGCCATCGAGTCGCGTCCGCCCCCAACCACCTTCGCCACCCGTGACGCTCTCTACAGCATCGCCTATGGGTGCGGCGGCGCGACGGCCTGAAGGGCTCGACATCGACACCACTCCACGGGGGCAGATCAATGAGATCCCTGGATCTCAGCGATTTCCCCCGGCTAACGGTACGATTGTTCCTCTCCATTACAACCGTGACTATGGGGATGAGGAACACTATGATCGCTCATCGAATCATTCACGCAATCATTCAACTCCTAAAATGGATTTCCCCAAGTTTGATGGGACGGATCCAACAATTTGGAAAGATAATTGTGAGCTGTACTTTGAAATCTATGGGATTTCTGAACCAATGAAAGTAAAATTTGCGATGATAAACTTTGTGGGCAATGCGGCTTTGTGGGTCAAAACCTTGCAGGCAAAGCAACACAAAGTGCTCTGGTCTGATTTATTCATGGCCGTTGATGCTTACTGGGGCAAAAAACAAGTTTAATCTATTTATGAGACAAATTCTTATTCTCAAACAGTTCGACTCTGTAGAGGCATACACTGAGAAATTTAATCAACTCAGCATCAAATCCTGTTGCACGATCCTAGTACTAGTGAGGTTTTCTTTGTGGAGCGTTTCATTGCTGGACTTGCTGATGAATTACGTACTTCTGTTCTTTTGCACCTTGATGACGTGAAACACACGTTCGTTGGGAGACCCCAAGAGGAAGGTATGATGTAGTCAGCAGCAAGTTTTCCCTCAGAAAGAAACCAAGGTTATCGAACCAGTAGGAGCAGCAACTCTTCAGAAGGTTGTCAACGGCGCCAGAAAAATAGCTGTTGCAGGGAGTCTGGACTGTTGACGTGGAATCTGCACACAACACAATCAAACTACTTTGCCCCAACGAAACAGTGAGGTTGTCAATCTCACTGGCTTGCTGAAAACAAAGGATTAAACGTATGGTGTGGAAAATGAGTATTAAATTGCAGAGAATGAAAAAGGAACAGTTTGCAGTTTGTGGTTGTTTAATCAGTGTAAAAGAATGGACCGGGGTCCACAGTTCACTAGTGGTGTCTCTCCATAAAAGATAACTAACATGTTGGGTGAACAAATTACAGCTGGGCAATTGACGAATAGTGAGCGCATGACAATGCATATACATGACATGTTGACTACTATGATATTTAATTGGGCATTACGACATAATACATAGACGTTATCCAACAGCATCTATGACTAATAATCCACCGCCGGGTTGTCATCCGAGTCCCCCGTTGGTATTAAGTTGCAAGCAACGGATAATTGCATTAAGTAAAGTGCGTAATGTAAACAAACACATATGCCGTGGACATAGCATCGTTAGGTTATCCCTAGTGGCAACAGCACATCCACAACCTTAGAACTTTCTGTCACTGTCCCAGGTTAAACGGAGACATGAACCCACTATCTAGCATAAATACTCTCTCTTGGAGTTACAAGCATCTACTTGGCCAAAGCATCTACGAGTAACGGAAAGCATGCAAGATCTTAAATAACATATAAGATAGATTGATAATCAACTTGACATAATATTCAATATTCATCGGATCCCAGCAAACACAACATGTAGCATTACAATAATATGATCTTGATCATGTAGGGCAGCTCACAAGATCTAAACATGATGGCACAAAGTGGAGAGACAACCATCTAGCTACTGCTATGGACCCGTAGTCCAAGGATGAACTACTCACGCATCACTCCGGAGGCAGGCATGGCGATGTAGAAGCCTCCGGTGACGATTCCCCTCTCCGGCAGGGTGCCGGGAAGAGGTTCTGAACCCTCCCGAGCTAGGGTTGACGACGGCGGCGTCTCTGGATCTTTTCGTGGATATTTGCTCAGGTACTTAGGGTTTTCGCGTCGGGGGGAATAAGTAGGCGAAAGGGCGGCGGCTGCGGACCCCCGAGGGGCCCACACCACCCTAGGGCGCGGCAGAGGGGGGCCCGCGCCCTGGTGCGTGTGGCCTCCTGGTGGCCCTCCTCTGCTGCTCCTTCGCTCCGTCAGGTGTGTTCTGGAAAAATAGGGACCCCCGTGTAGTTTCGTCCAATTCCGAGAATATTTCCAGACTAGCTTTTCTGGAATACAAAAACAGCAGAAAACAGGAACTGGCACTTCGGCATCTTGTTAATAGGTTAGTCCCAAAAAATGTATAAAAGTGATATAAAGTAGATGCAAAACATGTAGCAATTGGTATAAAACAAGCATGGAACATCAAAAATTATAGATACGTTTGAGACGTATCAGCATCCCCAAGCTTAGTTCCTACTCGTCCTCGAGTAGGTAAACGATAAAAACAAATAATTTTTGAGGTGACATGCTACTATCATAATCTTGATCACATGTAAATGAATGATCCAAGTCAATGGTCTATAATTTGCTACCAAATAGATAATGAGTAAACAATGAATCACACAAGCTAAACGTTTTCATGAATAGTACTTTCGAGACAAGCATCAAACAGTTTTGCATAAGTGTTAACTCATAAAGCAATAGTTTCTAACAAAAGGTATTTAATCAACACAAAGGAAGAATTTAGTTTCAGCATTTGCTTCAACTTTCAACATATTTATCTCATGGATATTGTCAACACAAAGTAGTATAACAAGTCCAATACATTGCATATAACGCATGTTGTAACAAAGTTGACACTAGTGTTTGCTTGTGGAAGACAGAAAGAATAGGAAAACTGACTCAACATAAAAGTAAAAGAAAGGCCCTTCGCAGAGGGAAGCAGGGATTAAATCATGTGCTAGAGCTTTTAGGTTTTTGAAAGCATATAGAGATTGCATAAAATATTTGATACTCCTCCCAACCTTGCTAACACAAGCCATGGCTAACCGAATCCTCGGGTGCCTTCCATCAATCACATACCATGGAGGAGTATCTATTTTTGAGAGGTGTTTGTTAATTGTCAACGAATGGTAGCGGGTGAGAACAGTATTCTACCTGTCGAACGGACTTTTAAGAGCGGCTCCCATGAAGGACGTTATTTCTACCAGCAAGGCAGATCATCCCTCTTTCTCTTTGGTTTACACACATTCAGGTATTTCACTGTTTGTCATTGCTTACTGATGAATCAGGGCAAAAGTGTGAAGAGAATTAATTGGTTAAAGTTGTAATTAATTGGGACTGGGCACCCCGTTGCCAGCTCTTTTTGCAAGTTATTGGATAAGCGGATGTATATGCCACTAGTCCAGGTGTAAAAGTCCACTCGACAAATAGAATAAAGAATAACCACACTAATTCCTCATGAGCTAGTAAACATTGACACAAAAAGGGAATAATAACATTTTGAATAATTTAAAGGTAGCACATGAAAAATTTACTTGGAGTGGCAAGGAAATACCACATATAGGTAGTTATGGTGGACACAAATGGCATGGATTTTGGCTCAAGGATTTGGATGCACGAGAAGCATTCCCTCTCAGTACAGAGTTTAGGCTAGCAAGGTTATGTAAGCAAACAAGAATATCAACCCGTACACCAAGTTTTATATGACAAACATATTGCAAACGTTATAAGACTTCATACCGTCTTCCTTGTTAACCAAACCCTGTTATTAGAAAATATCTAGACCTTAGAGGTACCACCGATGCAAACCAAATTTTCAACAAGCTTTACGGTAGTTCTTCACTAATAGGCTTAACTCATGTGATGCACAATTTAATCATGATCTACTTGTTAACTCAAAACAATTGACAAGCATCAAGTTATCCATTTTAGTGATCTACAAGATTAAGCAAGTTTTTCCTTATACCAATTACCACATGCAACATTTTCTGAACCAACCAAACACCAATCAATTTATTTCATCAACTCTCCAAACAAATATAAGTGAAGCAAGAGAGTACTTTCTACAAAAGAAAGCTAATAGCTCTGACAAGAGATACATGAAAACAAGAGCTAAAAGCTGAACAGCGCTAGATATGAATACTCAACAAATATAAGTGAAGAATAGGAGTATTCTCATGAAAAAGCGGAGCGTGTCTCTCTCCCAATCAAGAATGCTAGGGTCCAGTCAAGCTTTATTGAAAATAAAAGTGCAATACTGAAAATAAAAAGCACACAGACGCTCCAAGAAAAGCACATATGATGTGAAAGAATTAAAATATAGTTTCACTAGAGATGACCTGATAATTTTGACGATGAAGAAGGGGATGCCTTGGGCATCCCCAAGCTTAGACGCTTGAGTCTTCTTGAAATATGCTGGGGAGATCCATGGGAGCCTCCCCAAGCTTAAGCTCTTCACTCTTCTTGATCCTATTATATCATCCTTCTCTCTTGACCCTTGAAAACTTCCGTCACACCAAACTCAAAGTAGATCTCATTAGAGGGTTAGTGCATAATCAAAAATTCACATGTTCATAAAGACGCAATATGATTTGTTACTTTAAACATTAGCTACAGCCACTGATGTTATGTGAAGCTCTTCCACCCAAAAAAGAATTTCACTCAACACTAGTAAAAGAGAGAATGCGAAAAATAAAAAGGCATAATCTGTCTAAAACAGAACAGTCCGCAAAGACGAATTTTTTCGAGGCACTTACGACGCTCAGATCGAGAAACTCTGAACTAATGAAAGTTTCAGACATTCATAAAGATTACGCACAAAAATTTCAGATTTAATTAACAATCTGGTGATTTTAGGAATTTCGTACAGTGAACAGCAAAAATCTGTTTCTGCGCAGCAATCAAAATTAAGCATCATCTTATCATTAGAGGCTACTCTTGGCACAACAATGCGAGAAAATAAAGATACAAAGGAGTTGCTACAGAAGTAAACAAACCTTGACTAATACTGAAAATAAAAGATAATGGGTTGCCTCCCAAAAGCGCTTTCTTTAATGCCTTTTAGCTAGGCATAGTGATTTTTATGATGCTCACATAAAGATGAGAGTTGAAACATAAAAGAGAGCATCAAGAGCATATATAAAACATGTTTAAATCTAACACTCTTCCTATGCATAGGAGCCTTGTAAGAAAACAAGTAAATGAAGCACAAAGTGACTAGCATAGGAAGACAAAACAAGTGCAACTTTAAAATTTTCAACATAAAGAGAGGAGACTTAATATTATTGTGATATATGAAACCGTGTCTCCCTCTCACATAATGACCAGTAGGTTTTAAAGAAACCATCATATAAAAGCAACACAAGAGAAAGCTCAAAACTTTCATGACAAAGAGAGGAAATTTAATAACATGAAGATTTCTATAACCATATTTTCCTCTCTCAAAATAATTTTCAGTAGCATCATGAATAGACTCAACAATATAGATATCACATAAAACATTCTTATCATGATCTATAAACACATAATTTTTATTAAGCTCAAAAAGTGGGTCATTAAACCCACTTTTGACAATAGTAGTAAATTAATATCATTAGGCAATATAGGACCATCATCAAGAGCATTATCATAATAACATTAGGGAGCACATTTTTCTTTCTGCAATTTCCTTTACTGAGTCAAGGAGGTGTTTTTTCAAATTTATCAAAAAGAGATATTTCAATAGAATCATGACATTCAAATATAGCATTCTTCCTCCTCCAAGCTTGGGGACTAAAAATAACATTTTTATCAAAACCAGCTTCCCCAAGCTTAGAGCTTTCCATGGCATTAGCAATAATGGTGTTCAAAGAATGTATGCTAATAACATTGCTACTATCATGATTGTTATGCAAATAAAGTTCCATAGGCTTTTTAATTTCTCTTCAAACACTCATGTCCCAACTCAAGATAAATTTCATAAAGCTCTCTCATGTTGTTTTCAGCCATAGGACTAGTTTCAAGGAAAGTAACCATTGATAGCAAGTAAAGAGCTAGACATAATAACTAACAGAAAACAAAACTGAAAATAAACTAAATGCAAGTAACTAATTTTTTTGTGTTTTTGATAATTGAAAGCAAACAAGATAAAATAAAATAAACTAAGCAAGACAAAAACAAAGTAAAGAGATTGGAAGCGTGAAACTCCCCTTGCAGAAGACTGCTGTCTCCCCGGCAACGGCGCCAGAAAAATAGCTTGATGACGTGAAACACACGTTCGTTGGGAGACCCCAAGAGGAAGGTATGATGTAGTCAGCAGCAAGTTTTCCCTCAGAAAGAAACCAAGGTTATCGAACCAGTAGGAGCAGCAACTCTTCAGAAGGTTGTCAACGGCGCCAGAAAAATAGCTGTGCAGGGAGTCTGGACTGTTGACGTGGAATCTGCACACAACACAATCAAACTACTTTGCCCCAACGAAACAGTGAGGTTGTCAATCTCACTGGCTTGCTGAAAACAAAGGATTAAACGTATGGTGTGGAAAATGAGTATTAAATTGCAGAGAATGAAAAAGGAACAGTTTGCAGTTTGTGGTTGTTTAATCAGTGTAAAAGAATGGACCGGGGTCCACAGTTCACTAGTGGTGTCTCTCCATAAAAGATAACTAACATGTTGGGTGAACAAATTACAGCTGGGCAATTGACGAATAGTGAGCGCATGACAATGCATATACATGACATGTTGACTACTATGATATTTAATTGGGCATTACGACATAATACATAGATCGTTATCCAACAGCATCTATGACTAATAATCCACCGCCGGGTTGTCATCCGAGTCCCCCGTTGGTATTAAGTTGCAAGCAACGGATAATTGCATTAAGTAAAGTGCGTAATGTAAACAAACACATATGTCCGTGGACATAGCATCGTTAGGTTATCCCTAGTGGCAACAGCACATCCACAACCTTAGAACTTTCTGTCACTGTCCCAGGTTAAACGGAGACATGAACCCACTATCTAGCATAAATACTCTCTCTTGGAGTTACAAGCATCTACTTGGCCAAAGCATCTACGAGTAACGGAAAGCATGCAAGATCTTAAATAACATATAAGATAGATTGATAATCAACTTGACATAATATTCAATATTCATCGGATCCCAGCAAACACAACATGTAGCATTACAATAATATGATCTTGATCATGTAGGGCAGCTCACAAGATCTAAACATGATGGCACAAAGTGGAGAGACAACCATCTAGCTACTGCTATGGACCCGTAGTCCAAGGATGAACTACTCACGCATCACTCCGGAGGCAGGCATGGCGATGTAGAAGCCTCCGGTGACGATTCCCCTCTCCGGCAGGGTGCCGGGAAGAGGTTCTGAACCCTCCCGAGCTAGGGTTGACGACGGCGGCGTCTCTGGATCTTTTCGTGGATATTTGCTCAGGTACTTAGGGTTTTCGCGTCGGGGGAATAAGTAGGCGAAAGGGCGGCGGCTGCGGACCCCCGAGGGGCCCACACCACCCAGGGCGCGGCAGAAGGGGGGCCCGCGCCCTAGGTGCGTGTGGCCTCCTGGTGGCCCTCCTCTGCTGCTCCTTCGCTCCGTCAGGTGTGTTCTGGAAAAATAGGACCCCCGTGTAGTTTCGTCCAATTCCGAGAATATTTCCAGACTAGCTTTTCTGGAATACAAAAACAGCAGAAAACAGGAACTGGCACTTCGGCATCTTGTTAATAGGTTAGTCCCAAAAAATGTATAAAAGTGATATAAAGTAGATGCAAAACATGTAGCAATTGGTATAAAACAAGCATGGAACATCAAAAATTATAGATACGTTTGAGACGTATCACACCTTCCTGGCGACGTCGATACTGCTAGCCTTCTTGCTCAATTGCAGGAAACAGAGTTGGAGAACACAAGACAGCAGCCATCTCTCGCTCTCATTCGCGCTCAACTTATCGCGCGTATCAACGCTCTGACAAGAACAAGGCTGAATTCTCATGGGGAGGACCATTAGAAGATGGACAAGCCCCGCTGGGATGAAAAACTCGAGCAGCTGCGTGCTTATCGCAAGTCCAAAGGACTCTGCTTCACCTGCGGCGATAAGTGGAACAAGACGCACAAATGTCCAACTCACGTTCCACTTCATGTCCTCGAAGAGCTCCTAGATACTCTTCCTCCGGAGAATGACAAGGGTGATGACACGAGTGACACTAGTTCTGACCATGAACTCATGACTATCGAAGCAACAACAAATGATTCTCCGACTCCAGCACGTCGTCGCACAATTCGCTTACACGGACACGTGGGATCTCATGAAGTTCTGATACTGGTGGATTCCGGCAGTGGCGCCTCATTTGTGGATGCTGCCTTGGTTGACAAGCTGCACTCTCCAACTTCACCTTGTACACCATCTCGCTTCGTGGTAGCAAATGGAGAAGTGATGACAAGTGATCAGCAAGTGCCAAACCTCTCTTGGTCTGTACAAGGTATCACATTCGTACAAGACATGAAGATTCTTCCTCTTACTTGCTATGACATCATCTTGGGAGGAGACTGGCTTGAATAGCATAGCCCGATGTGGGTGCACTGGCGACAGCGTCGTATGAAGTTTGATTACCAAGGGAAGAGAGTCACCTTGCAAGGTATCCAAGAAGAAGCAGCACCTACAACACCATAACCTCAGCCGAGCTGCGGGGTCTTCTCAAAAAGGAGCGATAGCTCACTGCACTCAGGTGTTGCCAGTTCATCAGAAGGGTGTGATTTGCAGTATAACTCCTGCACCTCCATAAGGTTTGTCACCAGAGCTTCAGAGTTTAGTGCAAGAATACAGTGACCTGTTTACCCCTATAGTAAATCTGCCACCATGACGTCAGCATGATCACCAGATTCCTCTAGTCCAAGGAGCTCAACCTGTGAATGTGAGAGCTTATCGTTATGCTCCTCACCAGAAAGATGAGATTGAGCGGCAAATCCATAAAATGCTGGCACAAGGGATCATCAGACACAGTTCTAGTTCCTTTGCTTCACCAGTTCTGCTTGTTCGGAAGAAGGATGGTGAGTGGAGATTTTGTATCGATTACCGACAGCTTAATGCCATCACAATTAAACACAAGCATCCTATGCCAGTGGTAGAAGAATTGCTGGATGAACTTGCTGGCGCTAAATGGTTCACCAAGCTGGATCTTTCTTCCGGGTATCATCAGCTACGAGTTGCCAAAAGGGATGAGTATAAAACAGCATTCCACACTCATCAGGGGTTGTACGAGTTCCTCGTGATGCCTTTCGGGTTGACGAATGCACCAGCAACCTTTCAAGGCGTGATGAACATAGTCTTTGCAAAACTTCTGAGGAAATCAGTGCTAGTCTTCATGGACGATATACTAATATACAGCAAATCCAAGGAAGAGCATGAACAACATCTTCGTGAGGTGTTTGATATTCTTTGAGAGCACAAATTCACATTGAAGCGCTCGAAGTGTTTGTTTGGACAACAAAATCTGGAATATCTGGGCATGTCATTGGAGTGAATGGGGTAGCCACTGACAGTACAAAAGTTGCAGCTGTGCAAGCATGGCCTCGGCCTCGAAATCTGAAAGAACTAAGAGGAATCCTGGGTATGGCAGGATATTACCGTCGTTTTATCAAGAATTATGGCATAATTAGCAGACCCTTGACTCAATTGCTTCGCAAAGGTGCACCATTTCAGTGGACACCAGTCACAGAGGAAGCTTTTCTAGCTTTGAAGAAAGCACTGAGTGAAGCACCGGTGCTGGCCCTGCCGGATTTCACACAACCATTCGTCTTTGAAATAGACGCATGTCAGTGTGGGGTAGGAGCCGTGTTGATGCAGAAAGGGCACCCTATTGCTTATTTGAGCAAAGCACTAAGTCCTCGCAACCAAGCATTGTCAACTTATGAGAAGGAATGCCTGGCGATTTTGATGGTAGTTGAGAAATGGCGTCCCTATTTGCAGAGTCAAGAGTTCACCATTCTTACTGACCAGAAAAGTCTATTGCATCTGACTGAACAAAGGTTAAACACTGGCATACAACACAAAGCGTTTGTGAAGCTCATGGGCCTCCGCTATACAATTCAATATAAGAAGGGGATCAACAACGCAGCTGCAGATGCTTTATCTCGTCAGTGCCTGACAATGACCTGGTAGCTCTATCTACAGCTGTACCATCCTAGTTAGATAAGTTGGTGGCCGGATATGCTGATGATGCCAGCACCAAACAACTATGGACTGAGTTGAGTGTCACTAGCCCTAACAAAGAAGGATTTTCCCTGGACAAAGGTGTCATTCGCCGCAAGGGCAAAGTCTGGGTTGGAGGTAATGAGCTTGCCCAGCAACATATACTGCAAGCTATGCACGCTAGTGGCATTGGTGGTCATTCTGGGGTATTGGCAACTTACCAACGTGTGAAAAAGTTGTTCTCCTGGCCAAATTTGAAGCAGACAGTGGAGTCATTTGTTCAGAAGTGTGACACGTGCCAGCGTGCGAAAGTGGAGCATACCAAATTGTCGGGCCTGCTTCAACCATTACCAGTGCCACCTACAGCCTGGCACACAATCAGTCTTGATTTCATGGAAGGATTACCCAAGTCCAATGGTTATGATGTGATCTTAGTAGTCGTCGACAAGCTAACCAAATATGGGCATTTCATTCCCCTGAAACACCCCTTCACAGCAATGCAAGTTGGCATTCACCAACAACGTTTACAAACTCCATGGTCTGCCTCACTGCTTGATCTCTGACCGTGACAAAGTATTCACAAGCAACTTGTGACAAGAGCTCTTTCGTCTCACTGATACTCAGCTAATGATGAGTTTCGCTTACCACCCTCAGACAGACGGCCAAACCGAACGCCTGAACCAGTGTCTGGAGACATTTCTTCGCTGCACAGTGCACGCGTGCCCTATGAAATGGTTCAAATGGCTCGCTCTGGCTGAGTTTTGGTATAACACATCCTTCCACTCCGTGATTGGGCGTGCACCCTTTGAAACTCTCTATGGACATCCTCCACGACATTTCGGCATCTCTGCAGCAGAGGCCTGTCAAGTGCCTGATCTGGAGTTTTGGCTCCAGGAACGGGAGTCCATGACGGCTCTCATGCGCCAACATCTGCTCCGTGCTTAGCAACGCATGAAACGGCAGGCTGACAAGAAGAGGTCTGAACGTTCCTTTGCCGTTGGCGACATGGTTTTCTTGAAGCTGCAACCCTATGTCCAAACCTCTCTAGCACCTCGGAGCAGTCAGAAACTGGCATTCAAATTCTTTGGTCCATACAAAGTTCTGGCCCGCATTGGAGAAGTGGCTTACAAATTGGATCTGCCGGAGTCTAGCAAAATTCACAGTGTGCTACATGTCTCTCAACTTAAACGGCGTCTTCCGGCAACACAGCAAGTAAGTGATGATGTGGCTTTGCTTAACCTTGATGATTTCGCCTTGTTGCAGCCGGCCACAGTGCTGGCCCAGAAGAAGATCCAGAGAGGGGGCGTCTATGTGGATCGGGTGCTGATCCAGTGGCACGGGCTACCTTCATCGTCGATCACTTGGGAGGATCTCTCGGCGATGAAGCATCGTTTTCCGCTGTCACTGGCTTGGGGTCAAGCCAGTTCTCAAGAGGTGGGGAATGTCATGCCCCTACCACGCCCAGGTGGGCCAAGCCCAGACAAGGAACCCAAGACCCGGCCCAAGCCCGGCAAGGAGTAGTTGGCAACGTCGTCACAACAGCTACTTAGGGATCCGAGATCCTCGGTTCCCAATCTAAACCAGATAGAACTACTGTTCCACTGTTTCCATTCAGGAGCTTCGTCTCCTTGTATCAATCCGAATCCCTATATCGAATTAATCCATATATCTGAGAGATTTATCGAGGAACCCTAGCAGGGTCCTTACACTGAGGTGCAATGCCAGAGATATATCAATAAGTGCAATGCCATCAGTGGCCGGCGCACATTTATGCCAAGCTAGGCGATGTACCCATGCGCCGTCGTGTCCATTCGAGTCCTCACCATTAGAGCAGCACTTAAACTCCCGTGATTAAGATCCCACTAATCCCTTGCTCTTCCTGCTCTGCACTTCCTCGCTTTCTTAAGCGATCCGTTTCTTACTCCTCGGCTCTTCCTCACCTTCAAAAGCTCACCATCTTGGCCCCCTGTTGCTTACCTCCGAAAACTCTCTATGAAATTGTTATGCTGCTCACAGGACATGGTGCCATGAGGCCCATGACCACAGTCCCAACTCGCAACGATTTCCATTCAGAGTTCAGACATGGTAGCGGCCACCAACCCGCAGGCTGAATTTGGACACCCCCGCTAGCACTTGCGTCTTGCGGGTCTAGCTTCCATGGTTAGATCAGTCCTCCCACATGACTTTCCATTTTGTGATTTTCTATTTTTCTCATTTCTCATGATTTTTTTTGTAGGATGGCATAAAGTTTGCCCACCTGAAATCTGTGGCGTATTAACTTCCCAAAGGACACGCATGCATCCAACTTGTGGTGGCAACTCCATAGAGGCCGACTCTCACATGGTGTCTCGATTGTTTTTTACATCTGCGAAGTGTTTTGGGTTCACGTCTTTTGTGAACCGCATAGTCTGAATCTGAGTACATGCTGTATTCATGTCTTCTTTTTTTGCCAGCGTTCACAGACAGCCAGGTTGCTCCTTCCAGCAAACCATTTTGATGAAGTTTCAGGCTTATTGTTTTTACTGGAAATTGCAAACTATGTCATACTCCCTCCGTCCCAAAATAACTGTCTTAGATTTGTCAAAAAGTAGATGTATCTAGACATGAAACAAGTATAGATACATTCACTTTTATACAACTTTGAGACACTTATTTTGGGACGGAGGGAGTATGAGATTAATTCTCTGCAGCTACTGATTCTCCATTCATCAGTATAATAGATAAAAGGGATGTTGGGCATCGGGCATGCATCACCGCTGAACCTTTTGAGCTGAAGAAAATGCAGTTGCATTGGATTCTGTATGGCCCATTAAGAATGAGCATCATATGTTCACTATGTAAACTGATATGTTAAATACACAATCACATCTGACTTCTTCGTTCATGGTTTTGTTTTCCACTCCACATCAAGTTTCAAATGTGCAAATTATGATGTATGGTTTCAGTTTTGCGTTCACAAGGTTTAACACTCATGTAAGGCTGCTGCCACAATTTTACACCTTCTATACCACATTTCAACCTTTTTTTATTTTCAACTCCCGCAGCAACGCACGGGGTACCATCTAGTATGAAGAATGCAGCTGCAGCTATTTCTATGTTGCTCGAGTGATCTCATATTCTGAACTGCTATATTTTGCATCCATTGTAAACCCTGCAGTTACTGGTTGATCTCTTGTTCGGATGGAACTCTGTGATTTAACATTCAAGGATAGCATTTATCACATTCCAACGCCTGTATTTTGCTGTAACATGCCATCTTTTTTTTCCTTTGCACTCTCTGGTTGTGAAGTATGGAAAAAACCATAGCAATTCATGATTTAAAAATATCTAAGAAATATTGTAGCACATTCATTCTGTACAATTGCATGTAGCTCCTATTTCTTGCAAAATTTATGCTACTATAGCTGTCAGAAGTGAGCTATTTCGCGCACAAAAGAGTGTTGCACCAACTGTTACACATCTGAACAGTAGTACCTGGACAACTTTAAAGCACAACATGACAGCTATAGAAGTTTTCGTACATATGCTCACTCAACCTAAACCAAGCAATTCTCCCGTGAAGAATTTCCAGCCCGCTGAACAGAGTTGTTCAACAAACCTGAATGTTTTGTACAATTCCGTAAAGTTATGAGCTTTGTTGCAAGTCTATAAAAGTGCTATTGTGTTGTGTGCTTCGTTACTTAGCAGGGCAAGGAATGATCTGGAACAACGAATTTCTAGCCTGAAGAACAGAGTTGTTGAACAACCCTGAATATTTGCCTGATTCGTCAAACAAAGGCCCAGCTGAAGCTCACCCAAAAAAATGCACTCACAACGCCTAAGGGAGACGGTGAGCTGACCATGGTGGCGGATCTGATTGATAATACAAGTGGTACGTGGAACAGAAGCCTAATTGAGCAGCAATTTTTGCCAGCGGATGTCCCAATTATTTTGAGTTTCCCTTTGCAAGAAGATGTGGAAGATTTTATCTTATTGCATTTTGATGCTAAAGGGATTTTCTCGGTGAAGTCGGCCTACAAAGTACATGTTGAGATGGAGAGAAGAGCGTGTAAAGTTCAAGTGGGGCAAAATTCAGAAAACTCCTATGTACGACAGGAGGTTTCCAAAAAGTTGTGGAAGGTGCAATGCCCACCTAAGGTACACCATTTTCTGTGGAGATTAGCTCATACTCCGTAACAGTCATCCAGTCTACATGAACATTGCGAGGGAAGGTCTCGAACTTGATACACGATGTGCAAATTGCCACAAATTTTGCAAGGATGGAGGGCATCTCTTTTTGACTTGCAAATTCGCCAAACAGAAATGGCGGTGTCTGCTACTGGAAGATGTGAGGCTCAAACTGCTGCCTTGTAGCTCCGCTGTGGAAGTTCTACAGGAGATGCTGAAACCGTCACTTGAGGAGAAGCCTCTATTGGTTGCTTTGTTGTGGAGCTGCTGGACTGAAAGTAATAGAGGAAACCATGGCGAACAACACTTGACAGTGAACCAGTTTTAGTAGTGTGTGTCGTCATGTAGATGAACGGAGGCACTTTCTATAAAAAAAATCTCTCTCCTATCTAAAAAAAGAGTTTTGTCAAAACATTTCGTCCAACTCTCACGTACGTCCCACACGGTAGTTATCAATCAGCATTAAATTCTCACACGGTAGTTATCAATCAGCATTAAATTAGCAGATAACAAATAGACTTTAATTAGCAGATAACAAATAGAAACGGATCCAATCTTTCCTCGCCTGGTACAAACGGTAGTTATCAATAAACATTAATCTGGCCAAGTAGTAATCAATCAGCATTAAATGACACTAATTTCGCCCCATCTCATACTGACTATCATCCCACCTGCCCCATCATATATAATCAGGCATGCCCGATCACATCCCACGCCTGCCTCATTAGTAAACAAGCTACGTCCATACAGAGTCAAATCGTCCGTCGCCCTTGCACAATTAGAGTCATGACACCTCCGCCGCCCCAAGCCCTCGCCGTCTTGCCTCCGATCACCAGGCAACCCAAAATCTTCCGTTCATATCTTTCCTGCACTACATCCAAAAATTCGCATTATCTCGTATGCTCGTAGTCTAATGATTATTCTCATATTTATTATACAGAGAAGTTAGATTCAATGATGTCGAATACTTGCACATCCACGGCTCCTGGGACACCTCGGCCAAAGTTATCTCTGGTCGAATCTCGTATTCTAATGATTATTCTCATATGTAAACAAGGAAGTTAAATTCAACGATGTCGAATACTTGCACGTCCACAGCTCCTGGGACACCACGGCCAAAATTATCTCTGGTCGAATCAAGGAAACAAGAAACGGAAATATTGTCTACCGTGCCATCCTCACCGACATCGATGTAAGTTGATACTCAGAGATCTCGCACTGCCAACGATGATCTTGCATGGTTTATATTCTAAATGTAATGTAAATTCTAAATATTCTAAATGCGAATAAGTAAACAATCTATTTGGCAAGGTCACAAAATGGAAGCAATAGCCTGTGGTCAGCAGGCATATCGTTTCAACAACGACATGCGTACGGGCTGTGTTTAATTTTTCAAATGTGTGGGATTCAAGGAGGCTGACGACACACCAACTGCGTTGACCATTCCAACAGATTATTACCTCGTTATGCACAGTCTCACCCAAGTTACTCTTGCTGGACCTGACGTTGGCGCAACTCCATCTTCCACCACTAACTGAACACCATATGCAGTTATTTATCCAAGCATTTTTTCATCTACATGGTGATTCAGGTGATGACACTAACCGAATGCAAATCAAAAAACAGAGTCATGATTCATCTACATGGTTTGTCCAAATAATCTAGCTACTGGTCTAATTCTATCACACAAACTTACTAGATCGTTCTGTTCACCTAAGAGGCGTCCGTCGGCGAGATCGCCAGCGCCCAGGAGCCTGCCCTCAGGCCCCTTGGGCTGCTCGGCAGTACCACGGCCCGAGGAGGGCGAAACATGTCCTGAGGTCGCCTTCCGTCGGCATTTCAGGCGCCTGCAAAGCCATCCAGCCGATGGACCAATCGGATTCCGATGAAGAGGCATCGAAGGCGCGGTGGCCACCGCTGCCCATCCGGTGGAGACGAGGTCTTCCGCCTTCATTGGCGCCTAGCTCCAGGTCACCTGGCCTGCCACGAATCTCCTTCTACCGCCTGGTCTCCAAAACCTCCTCCAGCTCTTCGGCCACCGGAATCAGTGACGAACAGCGATAAGAGCAGGGTCGTGCCTCCGGCGTGAGGCGATTGCCTGCAGCGGCGGGGAGAGGGAATTCGTCGAGGCCATCGGCAGGGAGGCGGCAGACGTCGTGGACAGCAGCGAGGAGACAGGGGCGTGAGCTGCCGGTCGCCAACGGTGGGGAAAAGGGGGAAGGAGCGGACGAGAACGGGGAGGCAAGGGCCTCATCCTCACTCGATTTTGATGACGGCAACATTAGTCTTGCTTCACTAAGGACATGAGCTATCGGAGGGTCTAGCTAGCTGCCCGCGAGCTCGAAAATCCGGCCATGGCCGGCAGCGGCAGCTCAAGGTCGCGACCATAGCGATTGGAATCCTGCCGGCACGAGAGGGGTTGTGAGCTTCAACGCCAGATTTGAGGGAGTGGGATGGAAGCCTGATGTATTTGGAGGGCAGATTTGCACGTAGGGTAGAGTTTGTCATGATTTTTTGATTGTGGTGTTCTTGCTGCCATGGTCACTCACGAAGGGAGGGTGGAGGGGAAAGTGAGAGAGAGAAAATGAAAAAAATGAAAAGTGTGATAGCTGAAACGGTGGCCTCACCTCTCCGTGTCTGCGTGGATGTACTGAGCCTAACGGTTCTGTATGCCACCGCTGCTCATGCGTCTCTTTTTTATATGAAAAGTATAAGCTTTATCCACTGGTATAATTCTTCTCTATATAATTCTTCTCCATTTATAGACCAGAGAATGAGACTGAATTTGTCCACTCCATTTTTTTTGTGCTTTTCTGGTGGAAGTAGAGTCGTAAAGCGTCAATCTTGTATATTACTCACCGACATTTTTCTCTATATAATTCTTCTCTATATGATACGGCTATTTCAGTTTTTTACAAATAATCAAATTGGTCTCTCAAATGGATCATTTTGTTAGCAATGTTATAAGTCGCAAGAAAAATATCGCAGTCGGGTGTTGACGGTCTCACATAATTATATACACGTAATACCAACGATAATTAAATTAGAACTACACGAAACGCAACATGCACCTTCGATTTCTTAACAAGCGGCTTAGATTCATTATTACCTGTTTCTCACAGGTATTAACAATGAGCGTTTACAAATGACGTACCCACTATCACGGAAAAAATATTTTTCCTTTTCTGGGACTTGCGGAGTAATAACTCATTCCCGTAGCAACACACGGGAATTTTACTAGTCTCCTATCTAAAAAGAACAATTCGTTCCACATTCTACCCACCCCTTCGTCCAACTCCCCTCGCAGTTTTTTTCTTTCTTTCCCGCATGCGGGTTTCTTTCCCTCGCTTCACCGAAAGTAATTTCTTTCTTTCGCCTAAATTTCAAAAAAAAAACTTTCCTTCGCCTAAATCACGCACGGCTTCCATGCCAATTAATTACGAACATCAATCAACGAAAACAACCTATCCCCCACATGGCTTCCATGCCAATTAATTACAGCACACGGATTCAGCCGTCATCCCCTCCCCTCGACTCTCCCAGTCCTCCACCGCACGTCTCAAGAGCATGGACGCCAACGACATCCCCAGGCGCGGCTCAAGGCATGGAGGCCTGGGTTTCAGGGTCTGGGCACAGGTTCCAGAGATCTAGGCATGGAGGCCCGATTCCAACCTCCCGCTTGATCTTCGTTTTTTCGTGTCTTTTTTCTTATCAACTTTTGGTTAAATCTAAGGTGAACCTGTGCATTCTTCTGATGGTTTTTGGTTGATTCCATGGCGGAGTAGAGATTAATCTGTACCGTGGTGGCGTAGCCAATTATTTACAGGATCAATCAGCCGAAACAAATCTCCCACAATCTATATGTGCCGCCGCCAACTAATTACAGGTTGAATCAGCGATACATGTGATGTAGTTTGGGTCCCGAACTTCACGGATTGACAGCGGATTTGGGCGAACTCACGCAAGAACACACGAAGAACACGAAGAACGCCAAGAACACAAGAACACAAACACGATACAAGGACACGTTTCCCTCACCGGTACGTCCAAGCCGGTCCAATAAAATCCCAAAGGGAGAGATTGGCAAGTAGTAGATACAAGGAGAGGTCTTGAGGGGTTGTTTCTCCAAACGGTCAACCCAACCGAACCAAATAGAGTCACCCGAAGATGAAAGATTGGCAAGTAGTCACAACTACAAGTAGAGGTCTTGAATCCACAAGAGGGATCTTCTCCACAAGAGGAGGCCTTGAATCCACAAGGGGATCTTCTCCACAAGGGGAGGCAACACCACAAAGGGGTGGGTAAGGAGCCTATGCTCAACTCTCTCTCATCATAGACTCTCCCTCTACAAAGGAGGTGGGAACGAACTATTTATATTCGTAGTACAAAATGGGGTGGACGCAGGAAAGCCGGCCTGGGAGCCGGCCAGGCTGGGCTAGAGGCTGGCAGCATCTGCAGGGAGGCCGGCCTGGGAGCCAGCCAGGCCGGGCTGGAGGCTGGCCTGGCAGTTTTTGCCATCTTCTCGCTTTCTCCTCCTCTTCCAAGCCACCGTCTTGTCGGACCTTATTCCTCTTGCACCTTGTCCATCTTCCCGTGGTCTTGTAACCGTGGTGACACACCTAGCAATGCAAGTGGAACAATGGTCAAGTAGTATAACGTCCAAAGGTGACATATAGTGAATCACATAGTGGAAGGAGTTCACCTTTGAGGTCCATAGTGACTTGTAATGTGTTGGAGTGCTTGACATGGTGATGGAGGTGAGTCGCACTACATCATCTCCCCCTTTTAAAAAGAGGCGTCCTCGACTCTTGCTCTTCATCACCATGCAAAGGAGGTAGATGTGTTGTCGAAGAATTGGAATTCACCATGCCTACAAACACCAAAGACCAAGCAAACCATGTGTGTGCAAGAAATAGGAACATATCAACAATGACATGTCCATTCTTTATCATAGCACTGTTAGCACAACACAAGAATATGAAAAGGTAGTGCAAGTACAAGGTCAATGTGCAAGCAATCGAATGGAACATCTTCAAAATGTGGAAACACAAAAACTCCATGAAAATATGAGGATGCCATCTAGGTATCTCATTTTGAACCATATGATCATTATTGCACACAAGGCATTGGAAAGAACAATTTGTCATCATCCTTGATGCAACAAGAGGAGAGCTTGGTAAAAACACACAATGAAGAATGTCCAAAATATCATCATGGTGGCAAACAAAAGCACATGAAAGAGCAAGTTTTCAACATATTTCTTGAAACACCAAATTAGTAGAAACCATAATACTCATGGCAAGACATGCTCAAAATGTCATTATGGTTGCAAACAAGCCATCTCAAAGAACAATAGTTCATCATTTTTGTTGCAACACACAAATCATTCATATGAAAGATCAAGGAAATAGTCTTGCCATAGGGAAAACCAATATCACAAACATGTTTGCAAACAAATCAAAAGCAAGAGAAATTGTTCAATTTGGTTGATGCAAAACATGAGAAAGATTTGAGAGTTGGATTCAATCCACTACTCGCATATATGCTCTCAAGAGCTCTTTTTGTCAACTCATGCTCAATTGAGGTTGAAATTATCATTCGTTTACCGGCACACACAAGACACCATATGAAGAAGTTATGTGTACGGTATATGAACACATCATCCATCATGAAGTGTCTCTTCATTTGCACATGACCAACCACATCAAAATCAATGGGAAAATATGACTTATGTGGATAGTTACTATGCAAAGTGAAGGATGGAACAAGGTCCATAAGATAAAACGGAACATCTCCAAAAAGTGAGAAAGCTATGGGGGCAATCTCATTATCAAGCATTTCAACATTATTGCAAGCAACACATGTGAAAGAGGAATTGCTCAACATGTTGCATGCCACAATGGGAGAAAAACGGAAACATTCATAACAAGGCATGCTCATGGCAAAATGATCACAAATAGGTAATTCCACATGATCAACATTGGTTTCAAACAAAGTATCACATGGGAATAAGAACGAATCATATGTGACATCAATAGAATCATCCATAGCATGCAAACAATCATAGTTCATCATGTCCACTAGTGGGATCATGGTCACACCAACACCCATACCTTGGTAGTCCCGCTCATGTGAAGTAGGTGTTGAAGTAGTAGGGGCTTCCATGTAGCCCACTTGTCCATCTTAATGTAGACATGGGGTGGCATCATCATCCTCCTCTATGTACATCTTCTCCATTTGAGGGACCTTTATGTCGAGGAGTGGCGTCTCATCATCCATGGAACCTAGCACACAATGAGAAAACACAATAGAGGAAGGTGGTAAGTTGTTAGAAATCGAAATGACCTCACAAGACCTATCAACTACCTCTCTCAATTCAAGTGATATATCACTCATTCCCTCAAAGTGAAAGCACTCAAACTCACATATGGTGGAGGCACTCAACTCACTCTCACTCTCACTCAAGTGGGCTAAGTGGCTCTCATGCTCACATGGGATTGGTACCATCTCATAACTCAAACACATGAGGGTAGGCTTAATGTTCTCAACTCCAAACGCCTCCAAGGTGGAAGGGAAACTCCCATGCTCAAACTCCTCAACAACCTCGCCTCCAAAGGTCAATGCCATAGTGTAGGCATCATCACTCGACTCCTTTGCCGAAGGGAAAATCCCATGCTCGGCATGTTCACTTGGTGCATCAACCAAAGTGATAGCATCATCCATGCTCGCCTCCATGGTGAAAGGGAAAATCCCATGCTCGACCGTCTTCTCACCATCTTGGTCACCAACTTTGCACTCCCACATCATGTGACCTCGTCCATTGCATATTGGGCACAAGAGATTGGGACATTCTCGTGGGTCATGGTCTTGGCCTTGGCAATTGTCACAAATGAGGTCATCTTCTTGCCATATGGGAGTCATTGTGGTGGTGGCACTTGGTGTAGATACTATATGAAGAGACGTGCTTGTGAAGGGCTCCAATGTTGTGGTGGCACTTGAAGGAGACACCATAGAGTGTGTACTCATCGTCATCTTCTTCTCATGTTGACGTTGACGCTCTTGAGTGGAGGGGTGTCGTCGAAAGTCATTTGGATGTTTCTCCTCATGTTGACGTCGGCGAGCTTGTTGCCTTGGCGATCTTTCCTTAGAGCTTCCACTAGAGCTTGGTGACATGAGCCGAAGCTTGGCAAGTGTGTCGATGTCGGCTTCAAGCTTGTCCATGTCATGAGGCTTCGTGGCATGGCTCTTGTGGCGTCTTCTTGATCTTGATGAAGAGTGTAGACGCTTGGCAAGCTTGTCGATGGCGCTCGTGAGGTTCTTGAACGCTCGATTAGTGTCGCCGAACTTGTCCAAGTGTGCATCCACCTTGTTCACTTGGTCATCACTCATGTTGACGTCATTCTTGTGGCGCCTTGATGAGGTAGATGGGCCTTGACTTGGCTTGGCCTTATCGATGCACTTCTTGGGGCGCCGCCTTGTTGTCGATGTAGAGTGACGAAGCTTGGCGCTCTTGGCGATGTCCTTGTCATGGCGCCTTCTTGAAGTAGATGGAGCTTCATAGGATGGACTCTTGGTGGTCTTCTTGTTGTTCCATCTTGAGCTTGAACCATAGTAGGTTGTGCCATGACGCTTGGTGATGCCGCTCTTGAACACGGTGGTGATGGGGTTCATCTCTTGCATGTTGTTGAAGGTGTAGTCGATGTCATCGCACATGCTCGAAGAGTGGTAGCCGTAGACGTTCTCCACCATGTCATCAGAGTTATAGTCGTAGTAGTGGCGCTCCACCAAGTCGTTGTAGTTGAAGTCGGTACCATATGTTGAGGCATATGAGGAGATTTGCAACTCATTGTCGTTGGAGCTCGTGTAGCCGAAGTCGTGGTACCGCTCCATGTCTTAGATACTTGAGTAGTCGGAGTCGATACCATGTGATGAAGGTTGATCGAAGTCGTGGTACCGCTCCATGTTGTGGATGCTGGTGTACTCGGAGTCGGAGTAGTGGTAGCGGAAGTCTTGGTGATGCTCCATCATGTCATGGGGGTCATTGTCGGTGTAGAAGTCCCCCATGTCCTCAATGCATGAGGCATCATAGTCCATGTGACTCATCGGGTACTCAACATCATCTTCGCCTCCATAGTTGGATTCGCTCTCCCTAGACATGTTAACTCACAAGACAAGTGTATATGTGGAGTGGAAGGAAACTAGAGCACAACCTCTCACCTTTGTAGATAGTATTGGACGTCGTGGATAACCAAAGGGAACGATCACAAAGTAAAGTGCTTGTGTTCAAGTATCCAAAGCAAACTCCAAAACACACACGGCTTAAAAGTGGATAGGAATGTATGGTAGGTGGAAAGCAAATTGAACCAACTGGAAACCAAAATATTGTTAAAGCAAGTAGAGAACCACGATGATCACAAAGCAAAAACAAGTCAATCTCAAAGATAGGAATGTAGCTCAAGGAAACACACACATGGAAAGATAAATAGGACTCATGCAACCAAAAAGTGAGCTAAAGAACCATATGATCCTAGCGAAGACTATAAGCTCGTGTTGCACAAGTACAAGGAGAGCCACTAGCTCGATTGCAATTTATTTGGTGGGCTACAAGATTTGCACAAAATGTACCACCTACAAGATGTTCATCGAGCTTGCGCGCTTCTTATAAGATATGGCAAGTGGTGTTTTTTCTTTTCTTTCTTTTGATTTGGCACTTTTTGCTTCTTTTCTCTTTTGAGTCTTTTCTCTTTTTGACTCTTTTCTCTTTTGCACGCCCACTTTTTGATGCCAACAACAAGATATATCAACTAGCGCATACAACTTTTGCTCGGAAACTACACGATACAAATATGCAAAGCCCAAGCAATCATCAAGAGCTAGCCTCAATAGGACATTGTAATCGCAAAGGTATAGTGTGGCTCACAAAGGAAAGGCAAGGGGTAAAGATTGGCGATGTTATACCTTTCGTCGACGTTCTTCACCCTTTGTTGCAGAAGCTTCGTGCTTTCCCACGGATTTTGGTGGTGGTGAATGATGGAGCAACTGCAATGGTGATGTAGGCCTTGATCATAGCTTCGAAACGAGGCAAAGAACACCAAAAACGGAGTCCGGAATCAAAAATATGACCAAAACAATTTTTGAAATTTTCAGTTTCTGGGAGGTCGCCCTGGGAGCCAGCCTAGGCCGGGCTGGAGGCCGGCTGCATTGGCAGGAGGGCCAGCCTGGGAGCCGGCCTGGCCGGGCTGGAGGCCGGACAACCTGCTGCGGGTGGACCCTCGAAAATCCACGATTTTGGCGGAAAAACGGCCCGAAAAACCTCAAATCGGAGGGGAAATCAATGCAATTTGACCATGGAAACGCATAGGGAGGTAGATCAACAAGTTTAGCAATAGATCTATGGATCAAAACCTAACAAAACGCACAAGATTTACAGATCGATCCAAAAGCTCGTGAGGCTATTTTTGGTGAATTTTTTCGAATTTCTCAAAAACAAGAAAAAAATTGGGGGATTTGGCGGAAACACAAGTCGAATCCGTGGCAACCTAGAGCTCTGATACCATCTGATGTAGTTTGGGTCCCGAACTTCATGGATTGACAGCGGATTTGGGCGAACTCACGCAAGAACACACGAAGAACACGAAGAACGCCAAGAACACAAACACGATACAAGGACACGTTTCCCTCACCGGTACGTCCAAGCCGGTCCAATAAAATCCCAAAGGGAGAGATTGGCAAGTAGTAGATACTTGCCAAAGCGAGATCGTGGGCATGGTGTTTGGTTTTCTTGATTAAGGTAGCGATTTCATGTTTTTTTCTTAGGGATTGAGGTAGCTATTGATTAAGTGTGTGGTAGGACGTTCGATGAGCGAGATGTGATTTGATCTATACTCCAAACAGCTGTTCTTTCATTTGTATCTCTACTCCAGGAAATATTCTATTGCCGCATGACCTGGATCCCTTTCCTTTCATTATTCATATTGAGGTGTAGCTCTTAATATGCCGCGAGCCGACATGAACTACAACAGATATTCGGTACCAACGGAGAATATTGAGTTGCACAGCTACACAACACAGCGAATCGTCGATATAGTGGGGATGAATATAGAAAGGAGATAAGAGGGGAGAAAGTGAGACATATGTAACCAAATAACATCATCAACATGTCGATCAGCCCTGCAAAAAGTGAGAAAAATCATATCGATCATCAAAGACAAGTTGTAATAAGAAACAATCACTTACCTAATATTATTCGGAATTAAGTTCTATGGAGGTCACTCCTAATGCGCTTGATCATATTTGTTTTAATCCCGTTGCAACGCACGGGCATTTAGCTAGTATTATTATATTAGTATAAAAGAACAATTTGGTTCCACATTCTGCCCACCTTCATCCAACCCCTCTCGTCCTTCGTCCACAGGGTTTTTCCCTATGTTTTTTCCATCAGCTGATGACCGGAATTAATCGCTCGATTAATTACACGCTCAATCAGCGGTAATCAATCGACATTCGGCCCTACACACATTTCTTCTCTATCCATCGTCTCTCTCATCTCGCTCTTTCCCTTCGCCGCCAATCCCCATGGCCGAAGTCGCCGACGCTTCTCGCTACCGTCGTGCTGGATCTGGCCGAGGAGTAGAGCTACGAGTGCCCGATGCTGATGGGGATGGTGATGGGCATCGCAGGTGGTGGCCGATCCAAATAGGGCCAAGCAGAAGCAGCCGGCGACGAACCAGGGTACGCCAGCCAGCCCCCAGCCTCAATTGGTTGGTCCCTTAGGGCCAAGCAGAAGCAGCCGCCATGGGTCACCGGCGGTGAACCAGGGTACGCCAGCCAGCCCCCAGCCTCAATTGGTCGGTCCCTTAGGGCCAAGCAGAAGCAGCCGCCATGGGTCGCCGGCGGTGAAGCAGGGTACGCCTGCCAGCCCCCAGCCTCAATTGGTCGATCCCTTTTTGACTAATCCCCGGTCCTAGCGCCCACTCTGCACGTCGTCACCGCCTCGCCGGACTCCTCCTCCATGTCGCCGCCGGTCAGGGAATGCCTCCGTCCTCCTACACGCGTAAGATTGACTTCTCCACCGCCGGACGCCTGCTTCCTCGGTTACTGGACGCCGCTAGTCGCTGGACGCCTGCCTCATCCGGGATTCAGCTGCTAGGAAAGGGTCATCTTCAACTGGCTGCTTGCTGCTTTTCAGCTTGCCTGCTCGCCGCTCATCTCTGCGTCTTGCATCCGCGTTTAGTCGCGGGTGACGGATCAGAGGAGGAGGCGGAATGTATCCCCACAGAGGAGGAGAGGATGCGGCGGCAACAACGACTTCGACGGCGGCGGCACAACGCGGACTACTACAATGATGAGTCTCTCTCCCCCAATGTTCTTTTTCTGTTTGCATTTTTGGCCGTGCCCAACCTTGGCTCCCCCGGATCTGTCTGCTCCGGTCTTGTTGCTGTTGAATCTGACAGCCATGGATCTCGACTGCTGCAGGGACCTCAAGCCACCATCGCTTGTCTCCGAAGATCTCGGGGCAGAGAACCTGATCATCGCCCTCCCTGCCCCACGACCTCAGCGTCACCAATTCCTGACGCCGTCTAGCGCAGTGGCACAACAAGGGCACCGATGCCGTCGCCTCCAGCTCCTCTTCGCCACCCCAGGACTCCCTCAACGGCACAACACATGCCTCTCCATTGTGATGTAGCCCAGGTCACGTCCATCACCATGTCAAGCACTCCAACACCTCACAAGTCACAATGGACCTCAAAGGTGAACTCCTTCCACTATGTGATTCACTATATGTCACCTTTGGAAGTTATACTACTTGACCATTGTTCCCATTGCATTGCTAGGTGTGTCACCATGGGTACAAGGCTACGGGAAGATGGTCAAGGTGCAAGAGGAACCAAGCCCGACAAGACGGTCGCTTGGAAGAGAAGAAGGAAGAGAAGCCGCAGCTTCAGCAGCGGTACTACCGCCTTGCCGAGCGGTACTACCGCTAAGCCCAGGAGCGGTACTACCGCCCGCGCTACCGCCACCACTACCGTGCCACGCCAAATGCTCTCTGGATCGCCAGCGGTACCTACCGATACCTGCCTCGTACTACCGCCGGAGAAGAACTTCAAGTCATATTTCTGAGAGCTTGCCCGTACTACCGCTGCCCCAACGGTACTACCGCTGCCAGCGTGTAGAGTTTGGGTCGTTGACCCATGTACCCCCTTTTCCACCTACCCCTTTGGGTCTATACTATAAATAGGAGTACCCTCCTCCTTTAGAAGAGAGAGTCTATGATGAGAGAGAGTTGAGCATAGGCTCCTTACCCACCTTTGTGGTGTTGCCTCCCCTTGTGGAGAAGATCCCCTTGTGGATTCAAGGCCTCCTCTTGTGGAGAAGATCCCTCTTGTGGATTCAAGACCTCTACTTGTAGTTTGACTACTTGCCAACCTTTCATCTTCGGGTGACTCTATTTGGATCGGTTGGGTTGACCGTTTGGAGAAACAACCCCTCAAGACCTCTCCTTATATCTACTACTTGCCAATCTCTCCCTTTGGGTGATTCTATTGGACCAGCTTGGACGTACCGGTGAGGGAAACGTGTCCTTGTATCGTGTTGGTGTTCTTGTGTTCTTGGCGTTCTTCGTGTTCTTCGTGTGTTCTTGCGTGTGTTCGTCCACATCCGCCGTCAATCCATGAACATCGGGACCTACCCTACATCATTTGGTATCAGAGCTCTAGGTTGCCACGGATTCGACTTGTGTTTCCACCGAAATACCCCCAAAAAAAATTCTTGTTCTTGAGAAATTCAAAAATTTCACCAAAAATAGCCCCAAATTGCTTTTGTTCGATTCGGAGATTCTTGTGCGTTTTGGTAGGTTTTGATCCATATATCTATTGCTAAACTTGTTGATCTACCTTCCTTTGCGTTCCCATGGCCAAATTTCATTGATTTGCCCTTCGATTTGAGGTTTTTCGGGCCGTTTTTCCGCCAAAATCGTGGATTTTCGACGGTCAACCCACTGCAGGTTGCCCGGCCTCGAAGTCGGCCTATAGCCTGGCCGGCCTCAAACCCGACGCCTTGGTCTTTGGTGTTTGTTGGCATGGTGAATTCCAATTCTTCGACAACACATCTACCTCCTTTGCATGGTGATGAAGAGCAAGAGTCGAGGACGACTCTTGATAGGGGATAATAACCCGGTAGGCCCATGAAGAGGGAAGCGTGACCCGCCAAGCAGAAGGCCCGGCCAGGACAGCTAACCATCAGCATGGGCCGGGTTACGTTGATGGGCCAGCAAGCTTGTCGGTGACCCGGCTAGCAGAGGAAAGCTTCTAGAAGACTCGGAGGCGGTGCAGGACTTGGAGGACACGAAGGCAAGAAGACCTAGAGTAGGACTCCGAGTCTGGGTAGAACCCGGGCTTACCATGTATAGAACCAGGAGACCCGGCCGTCTATATAAGCGGGCTCCTAGGTCATAGTTAGACAAGTTGGACAAGTTTGTACTAGCGAGAGAACCAGGGAGATCATCGCTACCAAGCGCACCCTGTAACCTAGATCGAGATCCGGCTCTGTTGTCGTAGCCGGGTTATCGAGATCGAGATCAATAATAGCATAGCAGGAAGTAGGTCTTTATCTCCAATGGAGAGGCCGAACCTAGGTAAATCCCTTGTCCTCGCAGAGCTAAACAAACTACCAGACACTAGTTTCGCCTTGCCCTACAACTCTAGTTACCCTATGGTAACATCTGCCGTGACAACCCCACGACAGTTGGCGCCCACCGTGGGGCCTGCGTCCAAAGGTGTTATCATCATGGGAGAAGCTATGCAAGGAATCAAGAACTTCGTTTTCGGCGAGGTTACCATCAAAGGAGAATCCATCGTCGACGATTTTGGCTGGGGGCCGGAAACGGATCTAATAGAATCAGGTGATGTTATTCCAATTGGCAAGATTAATGTTTTTGTTGGTATGATACATACAACTAGATCTGCTAGTGATGAAGAGTATGAATCTGTGTCAGGAGCCGCCACCCTCGTTCAATCTGATGGGAGGAGTCAGTAGGCACGGCAGAAGTTGGGTTGCCATTAGTCATGCACGAGGAACGGTCGGGAAAGCCGGCATAGATCCCGGGTGACGCGATGGAACACGAAGAGGACACAGAATCAATCTTGCCCTTGTTTGAAGGTCGGTACGGGTACGAGGCAGAAGAAGAGGACGAGGAGGAGCAAGAGTACAGCGCAAGCCCGGTTAGGAGGATGGCAGTTTATACAGCACCTTCGATCAACGCTGGAGCATCACCATCGACTGTTGTTCCACCAGCTTCAAACCCGGATCAACAGCAGCAACAGTTACCACAAATATTGGAGCTGGCGGGTCAGAGAATGGATGGAGACCTGGCCTCGGTGACGGATGAAAGTGAAGATATGGCTCGTTACAGAAACAGTTTTGGTTTTCTCAATAATCGGGCTCAGGGCGAGGAAAGAAATATTACGGCTGCTCCTCCTCGTAATCCATCTCCTCAAGGTAGTCCTCATCATCACTGATGAAGGCACTGTTCTCCTTGCGGAGATCCTCGCCCTCCTCCTCCATCTCGTTCGCCTGCTGCTCCATCTCGTCTATCATCTCGTTCTGCTCTGCTACCGTCTTGCGGAGCCTGACGATAGACCTCCTCTGACGGGCCAGCTTCAGGCGGAGATTATCATTCTCCCACTTCAGCTGGGTCTCACGGTCTCGGGCATCGTCGAGGGAGCTACGCTGGAAGTGAACCTTGAGTCTAGCATTGCGCAGGTTCTCCTGGGTGTCGTGAAGTAGCACCTCCATGTCGGTGATGTACTCGCCGAAGAGAGTGTGCTGCGCGGGGTAGGTGGGGTTTCCATCGTCGTCACGCCTTCCGAAGTACTGGAACCGAGTGCCCACCAGCTCGTCCTTGTGCTCCTCACAAAGGCGGGCTAGTAGCCTCTGCATAACTCGGGTCAGACCGTCAACCCAAGTAGTGTCCATCGTGGAGTAGACCAAGTCCTTGGAACGGGGTGGCTGAATCCGGCCTCGGACGGACGACTTGATGAGCCAGGACAGGTTCCCATCACCGAGGGAATCGACCTGAGTTCCCTCAAACTCTGGAACAGGGCGTCCCAAAGTCTGGCTCAACTCGTACAGGTCCTGCTCGAACATCAGCAGGCCGTCCTTCCTCACTTGGACGAACTCGGACACGTTGGGTGCCATCTACAAGTTTAGGCAAAATTTTAAGTTAGTTAAGTGACATGAGTATCAAATGTAAACTTAATGGAGTAACAAGTGTGCAAAATTTTAAGGGTTCAAGAAAAGATTACTCTTAATGAGTGTAGGGTTTTAAATAAATAGGGGGGGGTTGGGGAGATAAGAAATTTTCGAAAATACTTCACTTCCTTGTTTTAGAAATTAACTTTTGTAACTCTTGACTAACGCCCATGCTAACTAAAGTCTCCTAAAGTCAGGATGGCTCTGATACCAGCTCTGTGGGGACCCCGGACTAGCCGTCCGAAATACCCGATTATGCTTAACACAACGATCCCGTGATCAGTCTGTCGTTGCACATAATCCGAACTGAATATCAAAGTTTACATCCATACAATACCGAGTTTAAAGTCTTACAAACCTGGCCATACAGGCCTAATTATACATAGGTGCCTTCAAGGGCCAAACCATCTTTATTCAGCGGAAGCTACGGTAGTAGGGCTAAACCAACTCGACAACACCCGACAGGCAGCTGACTTATGAAGATCTTAGTTCGCATAGACGTCGCCAAACTCCTCTTCAACGTAGGGTTCCTCGAAATCTGGCTAAGACAATAGCCAGGGACGAAACCAATATGAGTACATTTGATTGTACTCGCAAACTACCCCAACTAGAGTAAGCACTAACTAGTTTTATTTTTAAAAACTTTTATGTGAAAACTCTCAAATCCTTACTGAAAGGGTTGAGACGAAGTTTATAACCATCCTTTGAGAAAACACCACTTTAGCTATTTTTCCCGAAAAATCCTTCCCTGTCCGACCAATCTCAATCAGGGTTCCAAACCCTTCACCACCTTGCACCAACTCATTGGTACAGGTAAGCAACCTTTTCCATCTCAGTTTCCTTTCAAACTCAACGCTTTATAAAACTTTTATCAAAACTTGCACATGGTCTTAGGACAGCCTTCCAACTGTCCATATCCGAGGACTCGGCTATTCGAATAGTTTTACCCTCTGCAGAGGTAGTACGCTTTTCCCACACCCATCCGGTCACTCATCGTGTCAGCCACGTCCCGCCATACCGGAGGTATGCGAAGTTGAGTTCCCGGCCATAGCCTGTCCTTTGCTCATGCTAGTATAGGACCCTGCCGCTACGACACTTTCCACCGACACTCAAATCCTCAGAAACTAAGTGTGGGGACTCGTAGTTCTGCCCGGCGGACCCAAGGGAGCCCTTCAATCCTCTTCCTCCGACACGCTCATACCGGCTTCCGGTAGACTACAATGAAGAGGACCCAGGTCAGGGGGTAGGTCCTCAGACCATCCCCTCATGGAACGAGGTCATCCTCGTTGTTGAGGTATCCAGTACTAACACGAGCAAATTATATGACTACGCCCTTGCCCATATGTGGGTAAATGTGGTCGCACAGGTTATCGGCTGGTAGTCATAGTACTAGGACACAATGTGCATTTTTCGCAAAACAACACCATCCTTTAACTGAGCACCGACCTTCCGGCAGGTCTATCCAAGTACTTTCAAAGGAGTTTCAAGAAAACATTGTTTTTCCCATCCTATAGTTTTAAATAACTACCTTATACTCCTACACAAGGTGGCAAAATAGTTTTTCCGGTAGTTTGTAAAAAGGGGGTTTTTCCAAAACTCATTGTTTCCTTTGAACAACTCTTGAGACTAAAATAGAGGTATATAAATGCAAGCTCAGTGAAGTAGCTTGCCTTGCTCAGCAAAGTTCTCGGGGTCTTGTTCCTGCTGATCAAAGTACTCCCCTTCCTCGAAGACTCCGGCAGCGTTTTCGTCTAACGTCAAACAAGCGATACAAACAATTACTATACTAACTCAAGCATCATCACAACATCACAATTGCTACACATAGCTACTGCACACATCAAGCAACACAAGGTGGTTTCAAATTGATTGAATTAAACTTTATTTAATTAATTTCAAACTAAGGCAGAAACTAGTTGTACACTAATTAATTCACCATTTAATCTATGTTTGTCACAAAAATTCAAACTAAAATTCTATGGATAGCTACTGGTGTGTAGAAGATCACCCAATTGGTTTGGGATCATTTGGAGTTACAAAACTCCCTACACATCTGTTTTAGTTCAGAAGGGTTTTAAACAAGTTTTAGCTACCAAACAAATTTGGTTGCTCCAAAAATTAAATCCTTTTAGGGGTATCTAACCTTGGTTGAGTGTGACCTAACAAAATTGGTTTTAGACCAATTGGATCTACCAACAGTTCACACTAATTGTTTTAGTGCAGAAGGGTGCACTGAAGTTCAACCAAAGGCTAAGGATTTTATACTACTCAATTAATTCTACCAAAATTTGGGGAGCTAAAGGATCCTAATACAAAGCTACCAAAATTGGTTTCAAGTTATTTGGATTTATATAACTCCAGAAACAAATGGTTTAGTGTTTTAAACCTTCTGGAGCATTTTTACTAATACATTTTTATTATTTATTTAAATGAGATGAGACCACTTTGGTGAGTTAAAGAATTTTATAAGCTTTCCAGAACATTTGAGTTTGATTTATTTGGATTCCTAGAACTCGAGTTATTGAATTTCAAAGTTGGGTCCAGTACTGGATTTCAGAAGAGATTTAAATTCGAAAAACCTAATTCTCTGGATAATGTTTAAAACTATGACATGTGGGGTCGGGTGGTCAGTGACTCAGTGGAAAACGTTTCGCGCGCGGCTTAATGTTTAAAACGCTGACGGGTGGGTCCCGCTTGTCGGCGTCTAAACGAAACGAACCGGTAAGCTACCGTTGGATCCAGATCCAACGGCGCAGGATCAACTTCTTCCTCGACCACCGGAGTACGATGGAGCCGTGGCTCCGGCGGCGACGAGGTGGGTCAAGGCTCACCTAGGGGCCTCGGGTGGTGGCGGAGATGACGTAGATCGACGGCGGAGGGAGTGGGGAAGCTCTGGGACAAGTTGCGCGTGCTGGGACGGCTCCAATCGACGGCGGCGTGATCAGTTCCTCCTCCGTGGCCGTGCTCCAAGTCCGGCGACTCCTCCGCGGCGCTGCGGTGCACAGAACACGGGCAAACCGCGGCGGGTGAGCTAGGATGCAATGGTGACGCGGCTAGGGTGCAAAGAAGAGAGGGAGAGTGAGAGACACGGCTCGGCCGTGACCGTCGCCCACCTTCTGCTCCGGCGAGGTGCAGAGCACGGGCAAAGCAGCAGTGCTTCCGCGGCTGCGTTTCCGCCCTTCTGGCGGTGCACTGGAGTGGGTGGAGCGGAGTGGTGGTTGCGAGAGAGGGTGGAGAAATGGCGAGGCTCGGCGGCCTTTTTATGGGCGAGCACGGGCTCGTCGTGGACGTAGCGCAGGGACGGAGCTGGGGAGTGGGAGAGCTTGCCATTGGCGGCGTCTCTGCGCGAGTACGGAGCGATGCGGTGGCAAACGGGGAGTGGGCGCGGCGGTGCTCCTCGCTGACCATGGCAGTGGTGGCGTCGCACGCGTGCTCTGGCCGCGGCGTGGCGAGGGTGCACGCAAAGGGGAGGGAGGTGCTGCGGCGCTCGGGTCGCTTCGAGCAGGTGCAGAGGGGAGAGGGGGATGCACTGGGCGCAGCGTGGCGTCGCGTCGCTGCCTCCTCTGCTCCCTCCACAGGGCGACCACGGACGGCAGCGTGCGGCGTCGCGTCGCGAGCGGCGAGCACGCCAGCGTGCTTGGCAGGGCTTGGGTCACTTCGAGCAGAGACAGAGGGAAGAGGGAGGGGTGTCGAGCACGGCGCGGCGTGCCTCTGCGTCGCGTCCTTGCTCACCACGGGGGCGACCCGTGCGGCAGCACGCCACGGGCGGCATCGACGTGGTGCACGCCACACTCCACCTCCGAGTCAACGGCTTGTTTCCCTCGCAATAATTCACGAGTGTGAGGTGAGAGGAAGGTGTAGGAGCTACTGGAGTGATCAAATTCTCCGAATTGAGCTCGAATTTGGAGTTGGATTTTTAGTTCAGTGGTGATCACCACGTGTTCGATAAAATTCCTGAACCAAAACCAAATTTGAAATTTTGAATTTTCTTTTCACCAATTACTTCCAAATATTTTTCCAAGGTTGGGGATACCACTGGATGATTTTATTTGGGAGTGTTGCTTGGTGATTTTGATGGTTTTCCAAAGTTAAAGAAACATTTGGAATTTTGGAAATAGAATTTTGAAATACAATCTTAAAAAAAAAGAGGGAGAAAAGTATTAGAGATGAAATGGGAGGGATCACTTCTCTCCACTGAAGATTTGTTTGAACAAATTTTTGAATCAATACTTGAAGATTTTTGTGTGACACTTGTCACACTAGTTTTATTGTTTTTAGTATTTGTTTTATTTCTTTTCTCTTTTTTTTTGTTTTCTTTCTCCAAGTTTTTATTTAGCAACAACAACACAAGCAAGCAAGCACACATAAAATAACAGAAAATTTTTGTTGGCCCACATTTCTGACTAATAAAACAGGGTTACAGATTTGGGATGTTACAGATCCTTCCCCCCTTAGGATAAATCTCGTCCCGAGATTTGCTAGGCTTAGGTGCTAAAGAGGTGGGGAAATTCGCTTCTAAGGTAGTCTTCACGTTCCCAGGTGGCTTCCTCTTCAGAGTGGTTAGTCCACTGGACTTTATAAAACTTGATCTTGTTCCTCCGGGTGAGACGAATATCTTCGTCGAGAATTTTGACCGGTCTCTCACGATAAGTCAGGTCATGGTTCAGATCAATGGATTGGTGGTCAATGTTCTTGAAAACATCGGGCTGGTCAGGAACTTCAAGACACTTCCGGAGCAGAGAAATGTGGAAGACGTCATGAAATTCCGATAACTCTGGGGGTAACTCTAGCTGATAGGCTACTTCTCCGCGACGGGCAAGAATCTTGAAAGGTCCAATATATCTGGGTGCCAACTTTCCTTTGACATGGAAACGTTGCATCCCTTTGAGTGGTGTCACCCGAAGATAGACAAAATCTCCTGGTTGAAAGGTGACATCACGACGCTTGGAATCAGCATAACTTTTCTGACGGGATTGGGCTGTTTTGAGACGTTCACGGATAAGTTGGACTTGCTCCTCGGCTTCACGGAGGGTATCTGGTCCAAACACTTTTCCGTCTCCGGTCTCGGACCAGTTCAAGGGTGTACGACACTTCTTGCCGTAAAGTGCTTCAAATGGGGCCATTTGCAGACTGGACTGATAACTATTGTTATAGGAAAACTCTGCAAATGGAAGGCAATCTTCCCATTTAGAGCCATAGGCTAGGACACATGCACGAAGCATATCTTCCAGAATCTGGTTTACTCGCTCGGTCTGTCCTCCAGTCTGGGGGTGATAGGCTGTGCTGAAAGATAAGTGTGTTCCGAGGGCTTCATGAAGAGCTTTCCAGAACCGTGAGGTAAACTGCGTGCCTCTGTCAGATACAATTCTCTGGGGAACTCCGTGTAGGCTTACTATCCGGGACATATATAAATCTGCTAACTGGGCCCCGGTGTATGTGGTCTTGACGGGGATAAAATGGGCAACTTTGGTCAGCCGATCAACGATGACCCAAATTGAGTCATGGCCTCGGTTTGACCTAGGAAGTCCGGTGATAAAATCCATTCCAATTTCATCCCATTTCCACTCGGGGGTCTTGAGGGGTTGGAGCAATCCGGCAGGGCGCTGATGCTCTGCTTTGACTCGCTGACAATTATCACACTTGGCCACGAAAGATCCAATTTCCCGCTTCATTCCATGCCACCAAAACTTCTCACGAAGATCTTGGTACATCTTGGTTCCTCCGGGGTGGATCGAGTATGGGGTATTGTGGGCTTCTTTCAGGATTAGACCTTTAAGTTCCTTATCATCGGGCACACATAGGCGTCCTTTGAATCTCAGAACTCCTTCAGCATCTATGGCAAAACCAGGTGCTTTATCAAGGGGTACCTTTTTCTTAATACCTTCAATACTCTCATGACCCTTCTGGGCTTCTTTGATTTGGTCCAACAGGGTTGGGGCTAACTCCAGGTTGGCAAGATATCCATAGCTAACCAATTCAAGTCCGAAATCTTCGAACTCCTTAAATAAGGTTGGCTGCTCTGCTTGGATTAGGGTATTCAGGGTGCATGGCTTCCGGCTTAGGGCATCGGCTACCACATTGGCTTTTCCGGGATGGTAATGAATTCCGACATCATAGTCCTTAATCAATTCCATCCACCTTCTCTGCCTCAGATTCAACTCCTTCTGAGTGAAAATGTACTTCAAGCTTTTGTGATCTGTATAGACCTCGCAGCGATGACCCACAAGATAGGGTCGCCATTTTTTTAAAGCAAAAACCACAGCTGCTAACTCCAGGTCATGGGTTGGGTAATTCCCTTCATGCGGTCGCAATTGTCGAGACAGATACGACACAACTTTCCCTTCTTGCATCAGAACGCAACCAAGTCCGAGACGTGAAGCATCACAATACACGTCGAAACTCTTGGTGACGTCTGGCATGATTAGGATTGGGGCTGAAGTCAATCTCTTCTTCAGTTCTTGGAAACTATCTTCACACTTCTGGGTCCATTCAAACTTCTTATCTTTCTTCAACAACTGGGTCATGGGTTTGGCTATACTGGAAAATCCTTCAACGAACTTGCGGTAATAACCTGCTAGTCCGAGAAAACTTCGGATTTCCGTCACACTGGTGGGTGATTTCCAGTCTAGAATGGCTTTGATTTTCTCGGGGTCAACAGAGATTCCTCCTGCAGACACAACATGTCCGAGGAATGCCACTTCACTTAGCCAAAATTCACACTTGCTAAGTTTGGCATACAGTTTGTGTTCTCTGAGGGTCTCCAAAACCACACGCAGATGTTCAGCATGCTCTTCTTCCGTCTTGGAGTAGATAAGGATATCATCGATAAAGACAACCACGAACTTGTCGAGGTACTCCATGAAAATCTTATTCATGAGATTCATGAAATAAGCTGGGGCATTGGTCAAGCCAAAGGACATAACGGTGTATTCAAACAATCCGTACCGGGTGGTGAAGGCGGTCTTGGGAATGTCAGACTCTCGAATCTTCAACTGGTGGTAACCCGTCCGAAGATCGATCTTAGAAAAGACTCGGGCTCCGTTCATCTGATCGAACAGATCCTCGATCTTGGGCAGGGGGTACTTGTTCTTGATGGTTACATCATTGAGCTTGCGATAATCCACACACAGGCGTGTGGTACCGTCTCTTTTGTCCACGAAGATGATAGGTGATCCCCAAGGTGATGCGCTTGGGCGAATCAAACCTTTACTGAGCTGATCAGCTAACTGCTTCTTCAATTCCACCAGTTCTTCTGGATTCATCCGGTAGGGTCTCTGAGATATAGGGGATGTTCCAGGAATAAGTTCAATCACGAACTCAATATCCCGGTCTGGCGGCATACCAGGCAATTCCTCCGGAAAAACATCCTTGAATAGATGGACCACACGGATCTCATCTAGGGTTGGTCGGGCTATGCCTTCATGACAACAGGGTTGGGATTCGTTGGCTTGTGAAGCATACTCCACTTCAGTTCCTTCGTCTGTGGTGAGAGATACGGCTCTTCTGGCACAGTCGATACGACCATGATACTTTGCTAACCAATTCATGCCCAGAATGACATCTATGCCTTGGGTTCCTAGAATGATTAGATCGGCTGGAAAGTTTTCTCCTTTGATCTCAAGAGAGACGTCGGGACAAAACAGCTTGGTCTCTACTAGGAACTCTGGGGTTTGTATAAGCAGGGGTTTGGACAAGAGGTTCCCGACTAGACCTCCCTTAACAACAAACTCCTTGGTAACAAAGGAATGGGTAGCACCAGAATCAAACAGGACAGTGGCAGGTACTGAGTTGACAAGGAACGTACCCAGCACAACATCTGGCGCTTCCTGGGCTTCTTCAGTGTTGATGTGGTTCAGACGGCCTCTTGCAACAGCAGCATTGCCACGGGGTGCAGCATTCTTGCCATTTCCATTTCCATTACGGCCTTGTCCAGAGTTGGGTGCGGGCATTGGGGCGCGGAGCATTCCTCTTGGGATTGGGGCAGTCTCGGGAGTAATGACCCTTGTTGCCGCATTCAAAGCAGACAACGCTGGCAGTAGGGGTAAAAGTGTTGGTGTTTCCTCCGGGACGATTGTTGCCATTGGGGCGGTAGTTGTTGTTGATGTTTGGGCGGGGGACATTGTTGTTGCTGTTGGGACGGTTGGGATAGTTGGGACGTGGAGCTGGGGGTGGTCGATAAACTGGCTTGGGTGCTGGCTGGAAGGTGCGGGGTTTCTGACTGCTGGAACCTTCCTGAATATTCATCCTCTCTTGCGACCTTCAAACATGGACTTGCGCTTGGTCTCCAGCTGAATGGCCTTGTCCACAAGTGACTCCAGATCACGGAAGTCCTGGACAACCAAGGCACATTGCATCTCATCATGGAGTCCATTCAGAAAACGCTCCATCTTCTTCTTCTCCGTGTCGGTATCTTCAGGAGCATACCGAGCAAGATCGGTAAACTCATCCAGGTAACCAACCACATCTCTGCCTGCCTGCCTTAGCTTACGGAACTCATCCTTCTTCCTCTCGATAAGACCGCTAGAGATGAACTTCTTGCGGAATTTGTCCTTGAACTCCTCCCAGGTAATGACATGACCTGCGTGCTGGAGGGTCTTGGTAGTCTCCCACCAAGCTCTTGCGGGTCCAGCAAGGTAGTGGGTAGCATACAGGACCTTCTCATTCTCTCCCACCGAGGCAACTTCCAGGTCGTTCTCAATAGTGCGGATCCAGTCATCTGCTTCCAGGGGGTGAAGTCCCTTGGAATAGGTGGGCGGTGTGGTCTTCTGGAAGTCACTCAGGGTAGAGCGTTGATTTCCACCCTCGTCGCCATTTCCATTGCCACCATTGTGGTTCTGGTTGGCGTGGGCAGCGGCAAGTTGCTGCAGGGCGGCGAGATGAGCTTGACGCTCTTCCCGGGCAGCTTGGCGATCCTCCATGATGATCGCAAGCAGTTGAGCAGCGGTGGGTTCTGGCGGTGGTGGTGGTGCCGCGTGCTGGTTGTGGCGAGTGTTCGTCATCCTGGAATAGATACGATATAAGAGGCAAGGCAAAGAGGCTTTGGCTAACGATGAAGTCACAAAGGGGGTGGTTGATGAAACACTAGTCAAACAAGACCATCACATTTATTCAACACAATCATCACATCAAGGAGTTCACACATCAAGCTTACAACATCCTAACACCTAATGTACATACAACATGATTTCACTAGGAACCACACACACACTCTACTCGCATAGGGGGGTCGACACAGTCCTAAGGTAGTGCTCTCGTCGCTCAACTACTGAGGTGGAACCCCAGGCTCGACGACCTCAACGTCTGAGTCGTAGGGTGGCTCCTCGGGATCCTCCTCCTCGAGAACTGGCTCAGACGGCTCCTCCTCCTCGTCAACTAACTCCTCCTCGTCGTCCTCCTCCTCGTAATCCATCTCCTCAAGGTAGTCCTCATCATCACTGATGAAGGCACTGTTCTCCTTGCGGAGATCCTCGCCCTCCTCCTCCATCTCGTTCGCCTGCTGCTCCATCTCGTCTATCATCTCGTTCTGCTCTGCTACCGTCTTGCGGAGCCTGACGATAGACCTCCTCTGACGGGCCAGCTTCAGGCGGAGATTATCATTCTCCCACTTCAGCTGGG
Source organism: Poa pratensis (assembly GCA_947311845.1). NCBI lineage: Eukaryota > Viridiplantae > Streptophyta > Magnoliopsida > Poales > Poaceae > Poa > Poa pratensis. Next base: position 3,033,360 of record CAMZMU010000058.1, on the reverse strand, counting down.
TCTCACGGTCTCGGGCATCGTCGAGGGAGCTACGCTGGAAGTGAACCTTGAGTCTAGCATCGCGCAGGTTCTCCTGGGTGTCGTGAAGTAGCACCTCCATGTCGGTGATGTACTCGCCGAAGAGAGTGTGCTGCGCGGGGTAGGTGGGGTTTCCATCGTCGTCACGCCTTCCGAAGTACTGGAACCGAGTGCCCACCAGCTCGTCCTTGTGCTCCTCACAAAGGCGGGCTAGTAGCCTCTGCATAACTCGGGTCAGACCGTCAACCCAAGTAGTGTCCATCGTGGAGTAGACCAAGTCCTTGGAACGGGGTGGCTGAATCCTGCCTCGGACGGACGACTTGATGAGCCAGGACAGGTTCCCATCACCGAGGGAATCGACCTGAGTTCCCTCAAACTCTGGAACAGGGCGTCCCAAAATCTGGCTCAACTCGTACAGGTCCTGCTCGAACATCAGCAGGCCGTCCTTCCTCACTTGGACGAACTCGGACACGTTGGGTGCCATCTACAAGTTTAGGCAAAATTTTAAGTTAGTTAAGTGACATGAGTATCAAATGTAAACTTAATGGAGTAACAAGTGTGCAAAATTTTAAGGGTTCAAGAAAAGATTACTCTTAATGAGTGTAGGGTTTTAAATAAATAGGGGGGGGTTGGGGAGATAAGAAATTTTCGAAAATACTTCACTTCCTTGTTTTAGAAATTAACTTTTGTAACTCTTGACTAACGCCCATGCTAACTAAAGTCTCCTAAAGTCAGGATGGCTCTGATACCAGCTCTGTGGGGACCCCGGACTAGCCGTCCGAAATACCCGATTATGCTTAACACAACGATCCCGTGATCAGTCTGTCGTTGCACATAATCCGAACTGAATATCAAAGTTTACATCCATACAATACCGAGTTTAAAGTCTTACAAACCTGGCCATACAGGCCTAATTATACATAGGTGCCTTCAAGGGCCAAACCATCTTTATTCAGCGGAAGCTACGGTAGTAGGGCTAAACCAACTCGACAACACCCGACAGGCAGCTGACTTATGAAGATCTTAGTTCGCATAGACGTCGCCAAACTCCTCTTCAACGTAGGGTTCCTCGAAATCTGGCTAAGACAATAGCCAGGGACGAAACCAATATGAGTACATTTGATTGTACTCGCAAACTACCCCAACTAGAGTAAGCACTAACTAGTTTTATTTTTAAAAACTTTTATGTGAAAACTCTCAAATCCTTACTGAAAGGGTTGAGACGAAGTTTATAACCATCCTTTGAGAAAACACCACTTTAGCTATTTTTCCCGAAAAATCCTTCCCTGTCCGACCAAATCTCAATCAGGGTTCCAAACCCTTCACCACCTTGCACCAACTCATTGGTACAGGTAAGCAACCTTTTCCATCTCAGTTTCCTTTCAAACTCAACGCTTTATAAAACTTTTATCAAAACTTGCACATGGTCTTAGGACAGCCTTCCAACTGTCCATATCCGAGGACTCGGCTATTCGAATAGTTTTACCCTCTGCAGAGGTAGTACGCTTTTCCCACACCCATCCGGTCACTCATCGTGTCAGCCACGTCCCGCCATACCGGAGGTATGCGAAGTTGAGTTCCCGGCCATAGCCTGTCCTTTGCTCATGCTAGTATAGGACCCTGCCGCTACGACACTTTCCACCGACACTCAAATCCTCAGAAACTAAGTGTGGGGACTCGTAGTTCTGCCCGGCGGACCCAAGGGAGCCCTTCAATCCTCTTCCTCCGACACGCTCATACCGGCTTCCGGTAGACTACAATGAAGAGGACCCAGGTCAGGGGGTAGGTCCTCAGACCATCCCCTCATGGAACGAGGTCATCCTCGTTGTTGAGGTATCCAGTACTAACACGAGCAAATTATATGACTACGCCCTTGCCCATATGTGGGTAAATGTGGTCGCACAGGTTATCGGCTGGTAGTCATAGTACTAGGACACAATGTGCATTTTTCGCAAAACAACACCATCCTTCTTTAACTGAGCACCGACCTTCCGGCAGGTCTATCCAAGTACTTTCAAAGGAGTTTCAAGAAAACATTGTTTTTCCCATCCTATAGTTTTAAATAACTACCTTATACTCCTACACAAGGTGGCAAAATAGTTTTTCCGGTAGTTTGTAAAAAGGGGGTTTTTCCAAAACTCATTGTTTCCTTTGAACAACTCTTGAGACTAAAATAGAGGTATATAAATGCAAGCTCAGTGAAGTAGCTTGCCTTGCTCAGCAAAGTTCTCGGGGTCTTGTTCCTGCTGATCAAAGTACTCCCCTTCCTCGAAGACTCCGGCAGCGTTTTCGTCTAACGTCAAACAAGCGATACAAACAATTACTATACTAACTCAAGCATCATCACAACATCACAATTGCTACACATAGCTACTGCACACATCAAGCAACACAAGGTGGTTTCAAATTGATTGAATTAAATTTATTTAATTAATTTCAAACTAAGGCAGAAACTAGTTGTACACTAATTAATTCACCATTTAATCTATGTTTGTCACAAAAATTCAAACTAAAATTCTATGGATAGCTACTGGTGTGTAGAAGATCACCCAATTGGTTTGGGATCATTTGGAGTTACAAAACTCCCTACACATCTGTTTTAGTTCAGAAGGGTTTTAAACAAGTTTTAGCTACCAAACAAATTTGGTTGCTCCAAAAATTAAATCCTTTTAGGGGTATCTAACCTTGGTTGAGTGTGACCTAACAAAATTGGTTTTAGACCAATTGGATCTACCAACAGTTCACACTAATTGTTTTAGTGCAGAAGGGTGCACTGAAGTTCAACCAAAGGCTAAGGATTTTATACTACTCAATTAATTCTACCAAAATTTGGGGAGCTAAAGGATCCTAATACAAAGCTACCAAAATTGGTTTCAAGTTATTTGGATTTATATAACTCCAGAAACAAATGGTTTAGTGTTTTAAACCTTCTGGAGCATTTTTACTAATACATTTTTATTATTTATTTAAATGAGATGAGACCACTTTGGTGAGTTAAAGAATTTTATAAGCTTTCCAGAACATTTGAGTTTGATTTATTTGGATTCCTAGAACTCGAGTTATTGAATTTCAAAGTTGGGTCCAGTACTGGATTTCAGAAGAGATTTAAATTCGAAAAACCTAATTCTCTGGATAATGTTTAAAACTATGACATGTGGGGTCGGGTGGTCAGTGACTCAGTGGAAAACGTTTCGCGCGCGGCTTAATGTTTAAAACGCTGACGGGTGGGTCCCGCTTGTCGGCGTCTAAACGAAACGAACCGGTAAGCTACCGTTGGATCCAGATCCAACGGCGCAGGATCAACTTCTTCCTCGACCACCGGAGTACGATGGAGCCGTGGCTCCGGCGGCGACGAGGTGGGTCAAGGCTCACCTAGGGGCCTCGGGTGGTGGCGGAGATGACGTAGATCGACGGCGGAGGGAGTGGGGAAGCTCTGGGACAAGTTGCGCGTGCTGGGACGGCTCCAATCGACGGCGGCGTGATCAGTTCCTCCTCCGTGGCCGTGCTCCAAGTCCGGCGACTCCTCCGCGGCGCTGCTGTGCACAGAACACGGGCAAACCGCGGCGGGTGAGCTAGGATGCAATGGTGACGCGGCTAGGGTGCAAAGAAGAGAGGGAGAGTGAGAGACACGGCTCGGCCGTGACCGTCGCCCACCTTCTGCTCCGGCGAGGTGCAGAGCACGGGCAAAGCAGCAGTGCTTCCGCGGCTGCGTTTCCGCCCTTCTGGCGGTGCACTGGAGTGGGTGGAGCGGAGTGGTGGTTGCGAGAGAGGGTGGAGAAATGGCGAGGCTCGGCGGCCTTTTTATGGGCGAGCACGGGCTCGTCGTGGACGTAGCGCAGGGACGGAGCTGGGGAGTGGGAGAGCTTGCCATTGGCGGCGTCTCTGCGCGAGTACGGAGCGATGCGGTGGCAAACGGGGAGTGGGCGCGGCGGTGCTCCTCGCTGACCATGGCAGTGGTGGCGTCGCACGCGTGCTCTGGCCGCGGCGTGGCGAGGGTGCACGCAAAGGGGAGGGAGGTGCTGCGGCGCTCGGGTCGCTTCGAGCAGGTGCAGAGGGGAGAGGGGGATGCACTGGGCGCAGCGTGGCGTCGCGTCGCTGCCTCCTCTGCTCCCTCCACAGGGCGACCACGGACGGCAGCGTGCGGCGTCGCGTCGCGAGCGGCGAGCACGCCAGCGTGCTTGGCAGGGCTTGGGTCACTTCGAGCAGAGACAGAGGGAAGAGGGAGGGGTGTCGAGCACGGCGCGGCGTGCCTCTGCGTCGCGTCCTTGCTCACCACGGGGGCGACCCGTGCGGCAGCACGCCACGGGCGGCATCGACGTGGTGCACGCCACACTCCACCTCCGAGTCAACGGACTTGTTTCCCTCGCAATAATTCACGAGTGTGAGGTGAGAGGAAGGTGTAGGAGCTACTGGAGTGATCAAATTCTCCGAATTGAGCTCGAATTTGGAGTTGGATTTTTAGTTCAGTGATGAACACAGTGGTGATCACCACGTGTTCGATAAAATTCCTGAACCAAAACCAAATTTGAAATTTTGAATTTTCTTTTCACCAATTACTTCCAAATATTTTTCCAAGGTTGGGGATACCACTGGATGATTTTATTTGGGAGTGTTGCTTGGTGATTTTGATGGTTTTCCAAAGTTAAAGAAACATTTGGAATTTTGAAAATAGAATTTTGAAATACAATCTTAAAAAAAAAGAGGGAGAAAAGTATTAGAGATGAAATGGGAGGGATCACTTCTCTCCACTGAAGATTTGTTTGAACAAATTTTTGAATCAATACTTGAAGATTTTTGTGTGACACTTGTCACACTAGTTTTATTGTTTTTAGTATTTGTTTTATTTCTTTTCTCTTTTTTTTTTTTTGTTTTCTTTCTCCAAGTTTTTATTTAGCAACAACAACACAAGCAAGCAAGCACACATAAAATAACAGAAAATTTTTGTTGGCCCACATTTCTGACTAATAAAACAGGGTTACAGATTTGGGATGTTACACAAAAGCAAATTGAGGAGCAGGAGAATCGCCTCAATGACATGACTAGGGTTCACCAGAGAAGACACTAGAGCCGGTTGTCTCCGGGAGAGAATACCATAAACCCAGTAGTGTTATTCAGGACTCCAGTGGATCAACCCATTGGTGTGGTCCAAGGAAACCCGGTCATTGGGACACCCGTAGAACAAAACAGAGGAACCACTGGAGCCGGGGTTGCGTTGGCTAGGACACCGGGTTTGCTCGCCGGAGGAGCCGGGGGTAATCCGGGTCTGCCACCACGAACACCGAGATTCCACACGCCGGCGGGTCATTATTCCAATCCAGCGGATAATGTGTACGCCGCAACCTTAGCGCTCAACCGTATTCCCCTTGGAGACTCGCCAGCAGAGATTAAAGCCCGGCGTGCCATTGACATGTTACGCACCGCAGTAGTTCAGCAAGTCCAGTATTCAAAGGATAAAAGTGCACTTCATTCCACAACTTATCGTAGTAAGCATACCAAGAGCCGCCATGGTGAGACCCCACCATTGGCCGGGCCTGCCGTTGCGCAACAGCAGAATCCACCTCAACAGAACCAGAACAATCAGCAACACCAGCCCGCCCCTGCAGTTTCGGTGGCTCAGCAAATAGTTAATGGATCGCGAGCGAGAAGAGCGGCCAGCGTGAACCCGGCGGTACCTGTCGCAGCAGTGCCGCAAGGAGGACCCGGCGCCGTGGCAGCAGCTTCCATAAGCTCACCAGGTAACAATAATTTCTTAGCAAGTTCTTCTAACTTAGCCGGGCCAAACTGTCTTTCAGATGCCATTAGAGCGGAGCCTTTCCCTGAGAAGTTCAAGGAGCCCAACAAGATATCCAATTACGAGCCTAGCGTGGACCCGACAAGCTGGTTGAGCAGTTATGAGATGGCAATGTGTATTCGCAACGCCACGGAAAATGTTTGTGCAAAGTATATGTACTTGATGATGAGCGATGGAGCAGCAAAGTTATGGTTCAAAAACTTACCAGAAAAGTCCATCAATTCCTGGGACGAGCTAAAAGCAGTTTTCATCAAGCACTTTCAAGGTACATGCAAGCGTTTGTTTTCTATTAAAGACCTTGATCGCTGTGTACAGAGGAAGGGCGAGTCAGCGCGGCATTGGATGAGACGGGTCACGGAGATCCTTCACTCCTCATCTGGTATTGAGCCCAAGGATGCGATTTCATCGATGGAAAAGACATGCAAGTTTATTCCCCTGGTCCAGAAGCTGGGCCGTATGAAGAAGGGTCACCGGGTCAAGCCAGCCACCATGGCTGAGTTGATGGATGCTTGCAACAGGCACGCAGCCACGGACAAGACCCAGGATGATAATGAGGAAGAGAAAGGGAAAGGTCCTGTGAATAATGGAGGGAAGAACAACAATGGCAATGGAAGCAATAACAACAACAACCAGAATCAACATAAGCGTGGGCACAATGAGGGAAGTTCAGAGTTGGTGGCAAACGCAAATGTCGGGTTTCAAAGGCAAAGGATGGAAGGAAATTTTTATGACAATAGAGGGTATCAAGGAAATAATGGGAACTATAATGGTGGAAACAACTATCAAATGTCACGCCCAACCAGCACTGAAGAGGCTTTCAGGATGCCGTGTCCTCGCCATAGCAGGAACGGTAGACCCGCCAATCACTCGTTGGCCCAGTGTGTAGATTTAAATAGGTGGAAAAACAATGAGATACAGAGAGCCCTGCAAGGAGCAAGAAGAGGTGGAGGACCCGGCCCGGGTGGTAACCCGGCTACAGGTCTTTTAACTGGAGAAAATGCAGTACCCACCAACAATTCAGGGGCCGGTCAGAACACGAGAAATCAAGGCGGGTTTTCGCAGCAGCCAAAGCAACTTGGCCAATATCACATATACACCAGCGGCACAACCAAGAGAGAGCGAAAGGTAGTCAAAAGGGCGGTTAATGCAGTTAATGCAGGAGTCCCAAGATATTTAAGGTGGTCAGAGCATACGATCACGTGGAGTAGAGCGGATCACCCGGATGTTGTTGAGCACCCGGGTCTGCTAGCTTTAGTTGTGGCTCCCCAAGTGGATGGCTTTGAGTTAAGGAAAGTTCTGATGGATGGTGGAAGTAGTATCAACATCTTGTATTGGGAGACGTTTTGCGCATGGGTCTCAAAGTGTCACAGTTACAGAAGACGTCAACAGTTTTTCATGGCATAGTTCCAGGGAAGTCAGCCACACCAGAGGGAAAAATTTCGTTAGAGGTTGCTTTTGGCGAGTCCATTGACAACTTTAGATCAAAGTGGCTCGTTTTTGAAGTGGTGAAGTTTCAGAGTCCTTATCATGCACTGTTTGGAAGGCCGGCTTATGCCAAGTTCATGGCAAGGCCATGTTATGTGTACCTGCAGTTGAAAATATCGGGTCCTAAGGGGATCATCACAGTTCATGGCAACAAAGAGATAGCAGCGCAGTGTGATGAAGGAGATGTGGCCTTGGCAGAGCAAGTTTGTGCGAAAGAGGAGTTGAAAGCTTATAGGTCTAATCTTGACCCGGCGGATAACACAACACTAAAGAAACAAACAACAGAAGATGACAGGGCAAAGTTCAAGGCCGCCCAAGATACAAAGATGGTGGATTTTGTGCCTGGGGATTCCTCCAAGCAGTTCGCCATAGGGTCCAATCTTACTGATAAATAGGAAAGCACGCTCATCGAGTTCATCCGTGAGAATCGGGATGTTTTTGCATGGACACCTAGTGACATGCCTGGCATTCCGACTGAACTCGCTGAGCACCGCTTACATGTTGATCCCAAGGCAAAGCCGGTAAAACAAGGTTTGAGGAAAATGAATGCAGAGAGAAGGAAGGTTATAGGGGAAGAGATAGCCCGGCTCCTAGCAGCTGGTTTTATCATGGAAGTTTTTCACCCGGAGTGGTTGGCTAACCCGGTTCTAGTTCTGAAGAAAAATAATGAGTGGAGGATGTGTATAGATTTTACAAGCTTGAATAAGCATTGTCCCAAAGACCCGTTTGCACTGCCGCGCATTGATCAAATCATTGACGCAGTAGCGGGCAGCGAGCTCTTGTGTTTTTTGGATGCGTACTCAGGATATCATCAGATCAAGCTTCATCGACAAGATTGGGAAAAAACAGCGTTCATAACCCCGTTTGGTGCTTTTTGTTACAAGACCATGACGTTTGGGTTGAAAAACACAGGTGCCACGTATCAAAGGTGTATTCAGAAGTGTTTTCATGATCAGATTGGGCGCAATGTGCATGCCTATGTGGATGATGTGGTGATCAAGACAGAGAAAGCCGGGTCGTTCATTAATGACCTAAGAGAGACGTTTGTAAACTTGCGAAAGTACAAGATGAAGCTCAATCCTACAAAGTACGTATTCGGTGTTCCAGCTGGGAAGCTACTTGGTTTCATCGTATCAGAGAGAGGAATTGAGGCAAACCCCGAAAAGATCAAGGCTATTCAAAGTTTGAAGAAACCTGAGGAATTGGCAGATGTTCAGAAGCTAACGGGGTGCGTAGCTGCGCTAAGCCGGTTTATATCTCGGCTTGGAGAGAAGGCCATCCCTTTGTACAAATTACTAAAGAAAACGGACAACTTCGTATGGAATCAAGAGGCAGATGAGGCATTTGAAGCCCTCAAGAAGCAGCTGTCAGAAGCGCCAATACTTGCGGCGCTGAGTCCCAAAGAGCCCATGCTATTATACGTCGCCGCCGGGTCTCAGGCTGTTAGCGATGTGGTGGTGGTCGAGCGTAAGGAGGTAGGCAAAGAAAACCCGGTCCAGAGGCCGGTCTATTACGTCAGTGAAGTATTATCAGAGGCAAAGCAGCGCTATCCACATTGGCAGAAATTAGTGTTTGGTGTTTTCATGGCGTGTAGAAAGCTGAAGCCCTATTTTCAGGAACATCGAATCACAGTGGTTAGTTCAATTCCATTGGCAGATATTATCAGAAACTCAGAAGCTACAGGAAGAGTTGCCAAGTGGGCAATAGAGATGGGGCCGTATCATATCAACTATGAGCCTCGTACAGCCATCAAGTCTCAAGCGTTGGCTGATTTTCTTAATGATTGGACACAGTTAAGTGCACCACCTCTTACACCAAGTCTCAAATCCGGAGCAAGGGCAAGGTTCAGGAGCCGGAGTTGTGTTAACTTCTCCAAAAGGTGACAAGTTGAGTTATGTGTTGCAAATTCATTTTGATTGTTCCAATAATGTGGCAGAGTATGAGGCCTTGCTGCATGGTTTGCGCATGGCAAAGGAGATGAACATCAAGCGTATCAAGTGCTATGGAGATTCAGATCTTGTGGCACAGCAAGTTTCAGGAACATGAGATAGGAAGGATGCAACAATGGTGGCTTACAGAAGAGAAGTGGATAGGGTAGCCGGGTTCTTCTCAGGCTATCAGGTGGATCACATTGATCGCAGGAAAAATGATGCTGCAGATACTTTATCAAGACTCGGCTCACGCAGAGAGCCGGTTCCACCTAATGTTTTCTTGGATGAATTGTGGACTCCGTCAGTCAAGCTTCAAGATGAGGAAGAGCTTGCGTATCAAGATGACCCGGATTCACAGTTGGTAGCAGCAGTTCATGAAATTCCAGAATGGACAGAACCTTACTTAGCGTATCTTCTGCGAGGGGATTTGCCACAGCAGGAAGTTGTATCCCGGCAAATAGTACGCCGGGCTAAGGCTTACATGGTTATTGATGGTGAATTGTACAAAAGGAGCGTGTCAGGGGTATTTCAGCGATGCGTATCTGGAAAGGAAGGCCGGCAAATTTTGAAAGAGATCCATGAGGGAGATTGAAAGGACACGGATGTCGCCTAGAGGGGGGGGGGTGAATAGGCGATTAAAATTCTTTGCGGTTTAGGCTTGAATAAATGCGGAATAAAACTAGCGTTTAATTTATCAAGCACGAAACCTAAACAAGCTAGGTTAACCTGTGTGCACCAACAACTTATGCTAGACAAGATAAGCAAATATGTGATAGCAAGATATATTACTTCAAGCTCGATGGCTATCACAAAGTAAATAGCATAAGTAAGAAGCTCGGGTATAGAAATACCGAGGCACTTGGAGACGATGATTTATCCCGAAGTTCACTTCCCAATGGAAGCTACGTCTCCGTTGGAGCGGTGCGGAGTCACAAAGTGATCTCCGAATAGCCGTCAAATGGCACACCGTAATCTCCTTCGTGCCTCTACCAATGTAGAGTGCCACGAGCCACTATGGGACACTTGAGGGTGGTCGCCGAACCCGTACAAGGATGAGGCACACTCCACAACTTAATTGGAGGCTCTCACCGGAATCCCGCGGCTCCCAAAGCCACAAGACCCACAAGGTTGGGGCGCGTCTCCACAACTTAATTGGAGGCTCCCAACTATCCCGCGAGCCAACAAAACTCCGAGATCAACAAGGACCGTCTAGGGCACTCCAAGTACCCAAGAGGACAAGCTCTAGGGCACCCCAAGTGACCAAGAGTAACAAGCTTCTCAACTTCGATTTCCACGTATCACCGTGGAGAACTCAAACCGATGCAACCGATGCAATGAAGGCAAGACCACTAAAGGTGGTCAAATCCTTCACTCCCAAATCCCACCAAAAGCAACTAATACTTGTGGGGGGAGAAGAGAGGAAGAACAAGGAAGAACTCAACAAATGGAACTCCAAGACCTAGATCCAAAGCCTTCCCCTCACTTAGAGGAGAGATGGATTGGTGGAACAATAGATCTAGATCTCCTCTCTCTTTTCCCACTAAATGGAGGCAAGAATCATGGAGGGATTGAGAGATAGCTAAGCTCAAGAAGGTCAACAATGGGGGTCAAATTCCTGCTCGGCAAAGCTTGAAGGCTGGAGGTAGGTGGAGGGGTATTTATACCCCTCCCAGAAAAAGAGCAGTTGCAGCCAGGAAAATCGGATATTCCGATATAAGTTAGGATCGGATAATCCGACTGAGTCGGATAATCCGATTCAACATATATCGGATATTCCGAACATCTCCAGTGCCGATGCAACAAAACTGGCTGCAAGAAGTCCTTAGCCAATATCGAGCAATACTTGAAAATCGGATAATCCGAATCAAGGTGGATCGGATAATCCGAAAGGCTCCAGTATGCATTGCTATTAAAGTCCTTAGCCGAATTCGAGAAATCTTGAGAATCGTATAATCCGAATCAAGGTTGATCGGATAATCCGATTCCCCTGTTTGAGCAAAACAGACAGAAACAACAAAACCTGAAATGCAATAACTTTCTCGTTCGAACTCCAAAACAGGTGAATCCAATTCCGTTGGAAAGGTAGCGACAAGAGCTTTACTACAAAAAGGTGTGGACCCTATCTCGAAGGTGGACCGATAATATTTCCAACCTGAAAACGCAACAAGTTTTCCATACGAAATCCGTTTTCGGAGAACTTGGGCTTGTCATGAAGATCACAACAAGCACCAAAACCCAACAAGGAGAAAATCCAAATAAGAACCAAGAAAGATGATGAAGGCAAGTATGCAAAGGTTTGAGTTCTCTCCAACTGATGCGCTAAAGCTCAATCGAGAGCCCCTCATGATAGTACGGTATCTATCCTATAACCCGGTCTCCCAACTAGTACCACGAGACCGGTAAAATAGAAACCCTATCATACCTTTGCCTTGCGCATTCCACTTGAGCTAGATGACGTCGATCTTGATCTCTTCAAGTGGAGCACCTTTCTTGATTGCGCTTCGCTTGGTGAAGACTCAAACATTGCTCCCCCATACTCCACTATGGGAGAGCCTCTCTTAGGCACATCTTCACATGAACATTATCTCTAAATGGGTGGCAAGCTTTAAGCCTAGGATTTCTTCGAGATGCTCCTCTTGAACTTGCGCTTCTCAACATTGATGACGATCACCACTTGACGTCATCGATCATGGGCCATATGAAATCTTCATTTGATGCAATCCCATAGAAAGATACCTAACCACACATAGAAATGCAACACACATATCATGGGTTAGTTCACAAAGCTATATGGACAATTGCTTACAATACCAAGAGATACATGATCCCACTTGGTACATCTTGTAGCTTTGTGTGTTGATCAATACTTGATCAACCTTGTATCTTTTCTTCTCTTTTCAATAGATGATGTCTTGAAGATAACCATGAATGATCACATAATTCTTTTCGTCAAGACATACTTGCAATATGCTCAACTCGATGATCTTGATGCCAAATACTTCATTATATCAATATATTCATGGCATCAACCTTGAATCCAACATATGGAGTTCAAGCATGGTCTATGGACAAACACTACAAGTAAAACTCAATGCAACCATTAGTCCATAGGGATTGTCATTAATTACCAAAACCACACATGGGGGCGCCATGCCCTTTCAGAGATTGTGGTCATCATGCATCAACAAGATCTTTAGTAGCAAAAGCATTCAGACACGATTTCTTTTGGCTCACGGCCCAGGCAGATGCAGAGCGCTTGGTGAGCAGATGTGATGGGTGTCAAAGATATGCAAGGCAAGTTCATGTGACGGCTCAGGAATTGAGGACAATACCTTTGACCTGGCCTATCGTGATTTGGGGGCTTGACATGGTGGGTCCCTTTCATATGTCCCCTTGCAAGAAAATCCACCTCTTAGTTGCCATTGATAAATTTACAAAGTGGGTTGAGGTGATGCTAGTTACAAATTGTGAAGCAGCTACAGCAGTCAAGTTTGTGAAAAAGATCATACATCGGTTTGGATATCCTCATAGCATCATCACAGATAATGGAACTAACATGTCACTTGGAGAGATGGCAAAGTTTTGTGGAAACAATGGTATACGTTTGGATGTGGCCTCAGTCGCTCATCCACAGGCTAATGGGCAAGTAGAAAGAGCAAATCAAGAATTACTGCGAGGTTTAAAACCACATCTCCGGGTCCCGTGCATCAGAGCCGCCGAGGCATGGGTTGAGGAGTTACCATCTGTCGTTTGGGGAATCAACACAACGCCAAATAGATCCACAAAGATGACGCCCTTCTTCATGGTGTATGGGGCAGAGGCAGTATTGCCAAGTGATATTATACATGACACGCCTAGAGTGGCGGCTTACGTTGAAACTGAGAATGAGCAGACCCGGCAAGATTCTTTGGACTTGCTCGAGGAGAGTAGAGAACAAGCATTGGATAGATCTGCAATATATCAGCAAGATTTGAGGCGGTATCACAGTCGCCGGGTTAGAACTCGCGCTTTCCAGGAGGGGGACTTAGTGCTGCGGTGGACGCAATCCAAGGAAGGGATGCACAAGTTATCTCCTCCATGGGAGGGACCCTTTATCATAAGCAAGAATCTGCACAATGGTTCGTATTATCTGGTGGATGCTAGAGAGAAATCTGAGTATGTGAACGACACAACACATTCCACTTCTTCATTAGAGGAGCGCGAGCGGCCATGGAACATTGCCCAGCTGCGCCCATATTATACTTAGCATGAGATTGAGATATCAGATGTAATACACGATGTAATAGGCAGCAGGTTTCAGACGCGCTTTTTCCTTACCAGGGTACCTAAGGGGACAGGAAGGTTTTTAATGAGGCGGCTCGCTGACCTAACCTTTTCTATCAATAAAGTGAAGGTTGAAGAGAAATTTTTGTTGTCTCAGTTTACATTTCAGTTTGTGTTTTGAAAGCCGGTTATTCTCTAAAAGATTGAGATGTACCGTAGCACAGTTTGATGACAAGCCAGGTCTTGGGGGCTGGTCATTGAGGTGGCACAGTTTTTTCGTCCAAGACCCGGCTTTGTGGTTATCTGGGTCCCAAAGATCTTTGAGACCCCACAAAGTGAGTTTGGGGTTATTATTATTGTTTTTGTTCGTTAGTATGCCTGTTTTGTTTGCAGTTTTTAGTTCCTTATGTTTTCTGTTGTAGAACAGGTAAGTATAGTTGTGTTGCAATTTTTTATCATAGAATATGCCCAAAGAGCGCGTCTCATCAGTATGTGGATCAATGGGGTAATGTTGCATAGTTAAGCCATTGCTTTATAGACATTGATCCAGGTCTTGGGGGCTCTCACTTGAATAGTTTGTAGCTGCAATCCCAAGACCCGGCTTTTGCGCCATCAATTTTATTCTTGGTTATCTTGCTGTTGAGTTTGATGTGACTCGCAATTATATGGCCTGATTGCTCACCTGAAAATTCAATCAACCATGATGCCCAATGGGACTTGGTTTGACCTTGTTTTTATCAGAGAAGTTGCGACAGAGAATCCATGCGAAAGCCAACTCACAGTTAAAGAAATCAAAAGGGTCATCGCAACCAAAGATAGACAGATATCTTAGGGCAAAAGTTTCACATGATTCAAACGAGGTTTCAAAGGTGTATAGACACACCATCGCGAGCATGGGGTAAAAGTGCTAAGTTGTTACAATAACTGCCCAAAGGGCCGAATAAAAGTGTTTTTGTTACAGCAAGCAAATATCTGCCTAAGTTTAAGCATCGGCTTCAAGAGCCGGGTCACGAGGTGAAGAGCCGGCTGGGCGTTCCTCCGTGGTCTTCGCCGGGTCATCTACCTTGGCAGTTGCCGGCTCAGCTTCTGTTGTCTCTGTCTCCTTGGCCCGGGTCTTGGGGGCTCCATCTCCACGCCTGGTGACATGTTGAAGGGATTGGAAATAACCTTCATCATCGTCTTCAACTGCAGCTCATGATGGAGGAGGAACACTTGGAGTAGATGAACTTGGAGCAGTGGAGGCACTGGGAGCAACTTTCTCCGGGTCAATGGAGTCCTTGTAGCTTTGGAGGAGGTAAATGCGTTGTGGTTCGTCATCCATGATCTCTTTGTCGGCTTCGTTGTATCCATATTGCAGAGTGAGGAGCTTCATCTTGCTAGCAATGACAGTGGCAGCGTGCCGGGTTTGCTTCACAACCCGGGAATAGCTCTTCTTGTCAAACTGCGTGCCATCACTATTGAATTGCGGAAAGCCGTCCTTAAGACGATCCGGGTTATGGTTGGGATGATAGGCCTTTGCCAAAGCAAGACCTCGCATCACCCCAGCTCTGCAAGCAGATTTCTTCAGCAGGTGGATCGATTGAGGCATCGTTGATAGATGGCCAAGCACTTCAGTGTAAGTGCTTGGCGGGTTCTCCTAGTTTCTTGCTGCTTTGATGACTTCACAACTGCCAAAGTATAGCTGGCGTACCAGCGTATACATGCATTTGACCTTCTCCACAGCAGTTTTGCGAAGATTTCCATCGCGAGGACCTGAATAAGATAGATACAGTGGTGAGAATTGAAACCCGGATCTACTTGCTCAAAAGATTTCGCATTCAGAGGAATGATGCTTACCTACTAAGGAGGCAACCATGGAGGTGATCATCTTCTTCAACCGGGTCAGCTCATTGGTGACTGTATCCAACTGCTTTTGGAGATTGGCGTGCTGCTCTTTCTAGTGCTCTTCATGATCGTCTAGTACTTTCTTGAGATCATAGTTTTCTTGAGTCAGCTCAGTGACATTTTTCTCCAAAGCTTCAAGTTGTTCAGCACTTGTGAGCCGGGCTTCAGATTCAATTTTTATAACGCCTTTGAGCCGGGCAATTTCTTCCTCGGCTTTGGCACGATCTTCCTGTTGCAATACAAGAGACAAAGTTAAAGTTAGTCCCAGGTTACCGCAGGCAAGTTAACTCGGAACTTGGGGACTACACGTTTGAAGCTTTTAAGCAGTACATAAGCAGCAATATAGACACATGGTAGTCCCAGGTTACTGTAGGCAAGATAACCCGGAACTTGGGGGCTACAGTGTTTAAATTTTGTACAGATAAAGTGGATTCCCAGGTTGCTGCAGGCGTGCAACCCGGCACTTGGGGGCTACACGCGCAAAATTTGAAATTTTCTATGTTTTAGCCCCAGGCTGCTGTAGGCAGGCAACCCGACACTTGGGGGCTACAGTGTTTAAAGTTTGCTATGAAGGGTGAATAGTTTTAAAAGATGAAGTTTAGTCCCAGGTTGCTGTGAACAGACAACCCGACACTTGGGGGCTACAGGATTGAAGTTCTTCTCTAAGGCATTTGAATTATAAGCACAAAGCTCATCAGCGAGTGATAATCTTAGAGGTTGGGGGCTACTCAGGGTATAGTTATGCAAGAAAAAGTAAAGACAAGAAAAAAAGTGTACCTGGTATCGTTTCTGGATCAGGGCGACTAGCTCAGTTTCCAAGTTCTTGTGTTGAGCAAGACAAGAAAGATACTCATCGCAAAGGGCTGGGATGGACATAGAGTCCAGAGCCGGCATATCAGCCGAAGGAGCCGGGTCGTCCTTGCGTTTGGCAGGAGAGACCGGCTTAGCCTCAGGAGTTGTCACCTTGGCCAGAACTTCAGGAGCATCTTTTACTGGAACGTGCTGGGTTCTAGTGATCTGCACTTCGTCTTCTTTGGTGTCAGATCCTAACCCGGGCGACTGCGCATCTGGAGATGGCTCTGATGCAGGGGTAGGAGGGCTTCTTGGCGATGCAGTCAAGTTCTCCACAGGTTCGTCCCTCTGAGCCGGCTCCTCGGTGTGTGTCTCCATAGGGGAAGGCATTGCCGTAGTTGGAGGAGGAGACGCGGCTGGGGGAGAACCCGGCTCTTCGTCCAGCATTGCTTTGGCGCTGAAATAAAAGTGAAAGTTGATTAGTTAAAATACACTATGGAGTGAAACGAAAGTATACTGGTAGTTGAATGTGTCTTACCCGGTGTTGATTTGGAAATCCTCGGGTGTGCTAACGCTGTCCGAGGATGAAGCTGACAAAGAATAGGATTTAGCGGCCCGGATTTTGCCAGCTAAAGGATGTGTCTTCTGGATGGATTTGGCCCAACTGGTTAAGGAACATGGAGGGATACCTGTGTTCAGAGAGCCCAGGTTTGAAGCAGACTGGGTTCGAGGTTTCTTGCTGGCTTCAGATTCCTTCTCAAGTTCCTTTGCCTGTATGTGTGCTTGGGATTGAGAGGTGTTCATTGCATAATTTGAAACACGAGAGTATGGCACCTTTGCAATAGCAGCCCGAGTCCTCTTAAGAGGGGGAGGTCCAGCAGTTTGAGGACCCGGTATTTCATCAGTAGCCGGGTCAGTGGGTCCTGGAACAAGAAACGCCGGGTTATCAGTCGAGGGGTCCTTAGTGGTGGCTTCGCTGTTAATCAAGTCGAGGAAGAGCCGGCCTGTTGAGTCTAGCTCACCTTCTTCTTCTTCATCTTCTTCATTTGCATCTGTGTCTTCATCATCAGGAGAGGACGCAGGGGCATAGTCGGCTTTGCACCACTCCGGGTCCTGAGGTGAAGGAAGATGAACAGATAAGTGTTTCATGCGAGAAAAACCGGGTTAGCAAAAGAGAAAGCAAAAGAGTTGGTTTTTTACGTGGGTGGTTTGTTCTTAGCACTGAACGGGGCAAGCCCGGTCAGTGCGATGTCGTTTTTGGTCTCACCAAGCAGCTTCTTGGCGTTCTTCACTATCTGATCATCAGTAAGCGTTACTTCGGAGTAACGCATGCTATCAGTTGTTTCCCCGGTATATTCATGGAATAGCCGGGTCCTGAAGCTAAGAGGCTGGATGAACCAGCCAATCCAGCACTTGACTAAATCAGTGCCGTAGAGGCCATGAGCGAGCAGAGCTCTGGCCCGGACGCGTATAGCTTCGACCAAGACCCGGTTTTCATCGCTGGCGTAACTGTTCATCTTGGGGTCATAAACTAAAGGAGAATTCCTGAAAGCCGGGAAACGAGCCTCGTCTGACTCGGGAGAAGTGTCTTTGCAGTAGAAATAAGAGTTTTGCCACCCCTTGGGGTGACTGGCTAGAACCAGAGCCGGGAAATCACACTCCCTCCGGCGTTGGATGGAAACACCTCCATAAGGACCAAGAGGTTTGTTTTTGTGAGAGGGGTTGCAGTAAAAGATCTCTAGAAACAGGTCTAAGCTGGGGGCCATCTGGAGATAGTCCTCGCAGAAAACCACGAAATTGGTAATGTTCAGAATGGAATTGGGGGCAACATCTAGTGTGGTGAGGCCATAGTACTTAAAAACTTGGCGAAAAAGAGAGAGCCCGGAGGGCAGAGACCATGGGAAACATGATCGAGCAAGACAACGATTTCATCTTCCTTGGGGTTGGGACGTGTTTCTTCTCCAGGAGCATGCCAGTGGATCTCGCTCTTGGGCGGAAGCTCGCCCCGGTTCACGAACGTCTGCAATGTCGTGTCGGTGGCGCTGGACCTAGTCCAGTTCACCGGAGCGGCTGCCACGGCGGCGCTGGAGCTGGATCCTTTCTTCGCGCTCTTCTTCGTGGCCTTGGGGCCTCCAGACTTCATCTTCTCTTTCCCATGGATGCGGAGCTGTGGTGGTGCCCAATCTCGGAGAGGGAGATGAGCTAACCCTAGCAATGGAGGTGGGTGCAAGGAGAGGAAGATGTGGAGCGATTGCGGGCGCGATTGAGCTTGGAATCGAGGGCGCATCACGGATGGATGAACTGATGGTGATTGCGGAGATTTATATCGAGGTTTGGGAGCTCGATTTGAGATGCGTTGCGTCGGCTGTGCAAGGAAGAAGACAAACAGGCCAAGGAGGAAAATGGGGAAAGTGACCGCACTGTTTACCCTAACCCTATACTTATAGGCGCAGTAAAAAGCCCTAGGGGTGTTGTGGTAAAAAGACAAGGAGATAAGGATCTTTGACCAAAGGTCAACGACAAACAGAATGAGACAATCAAGGGATATTATCTGACGAGATCACGATTGAGATAGACTGGGGATTGATTTGCAGTTAGGCTGCAGTTTTCACTAAGTGTTGAGCACGAAACCCGGAGGCGTATGAACCCGGTATGACTGAGTCGGGTTACGATATGGACCGCCAAGGAGAGCTGGCCTAGCTATAGAAAAAAGCAATATAACCCGGGGCTTAAACTTCTTGTATGTTATTTTTATGTTTCAGGTGGTTAACCCGGCCAGCCAGGATGACATCTCTAATCAAGAAAGCAAAGCTCGAGACTAGAAGAAGAGCATGCCAACCCGGAGACCCGGTTAACCTGGGGGCTACTGATGGGGGGATAATAACCCGATAGGCCCATGAAGAGGGAAGCGTGACCCGCCAAGCAGAAGGCCCGGCCAGGATAGCTAACCATCAGCATGGGCCGGGTTACGTTGATGGGCCAGCAAGCTTGTCGATGACCCGGCTAGCAGAGGAAAGCTTCTAGAAGACTCGGAGGCGGTGCAGGACTTGGAGGACACGAAGGTAAGAAGACTTAGAGTAGGACTCCGAGTCTAGGTAGAACCCGGGCTTACCATGTATAGAACCAGGAGACCCGGCCGTCTATATAAGCGGGCTCCTAGGTCATAGTTAGACAAGTTGGAGAAGTTTGTATTAGCGAGAGAACCAGACAAATCATCGCTACCAAGCGCACCCTGTAACCTAGATCGAGATCCGGCTCTGTTGTCGTAGCCGGGTTATCGAGATCGAGATCAATAATAGCATAGCAGGAAGTAGGTCTTTATCTCCAATGGAGAGTCCGAACCTGGGTAAATCCCTTGTCCTCGCAGAGCTAAACAAACTCTCAGACACTAGTTTCGCCTTGCCCTACAACTCTAGTTACCCTATGGTAACATCTGTCGTGACAACCCCACGACAACTCTTTTTAAAGGGGGGGGGAGACGATGTAGTGCGACTCACCTCCATCACCATGTCAAGCACTCCAACACATTACAAGTCACTATGGACCTCAAAGGTGAACTCCTTCCACTATGTGATTCACTATATGTCACCTTTGGACATTATACTACTTGACCATTGTTCCACTTGCATTGCTAGGTGTGTCACCACGGTTACAAGACCACGGGAAGATGGACAAGGTGCAAGAGGAATGAGGTCCGACAAGACGGTGGCTTGGAAGAGGAGGAGAAAGCGAGAAGATGGCAAAAACTGCCAGGCCAGCCTCCAGCCCGGCTGGCTCCCAGGCCGGCCACCCTGCAGAGGCGGCCAGCCTCCAGCCCGGCCTGGCTGACTCCCAGGCCGGCCTCCCTGCAGAGGCTGCCAGCGTCTAGCCTAGCCTGGCCAGCTGATTTTGTGTAGTAGACGAGAAAATATTCTGCAGGAAGCTTCGTATCTTCCCCTGCTACGGCGCCAGAAAGCACTATTGATGGCCCTTCACATAGTTACCTACGTGAAAAGAATATGGGTTAGGTTGAGACACCAAGTGCAGAGTGTGTAGTAAGTGGAAGACGTGTTTTCCCCACGAGGGGTGACTCGAGGGTTTAATATCGAACTCTCGGGGAATCAGTAGTGAAGATTTATCTTTCCTATCCTTCTTTTGGTTACCTACAAAACAAAGTAAATGTTTTGGTCCTCAACCTCACCTAGTGGTTGTCAAGCACAAGGTGTGAGAATGATATCAAGATAATATGCAATGCAAACAAGAAATAAATATGCAATGGTGGTAAATAAATATGCAAGGATGGTGGTAGCAATGATAAATGATATTTTTGGGTTTTTATGATGAATGCAAGATGTAA
This sequence comes from Poa pratensis, assembly GCA_947311845.1. Taxonomy (NCBI): domain Eukaryota; kingdom Viridiplantae; phylum Streptophyta; class Magnoliopsida; order Poales; family Poaceae; genus Poa; species Poa pratensis. The sequence goes on along the minus strand of CAMZMU010000058.1, from coordinate 3,012,860 downwards.
AAGTGTTTTTGTATTTTCGGATTTTTAAATGGCAGAAAATGGAAAAGTGGTAAAAGTGGTTGGAAAGGTGTTTCTTATGATTAAAAATGGACCGGGGTTCATGGTTTCACAAATGCACTCTCTCTTTAATAAAGTGGTAGACAATGGAACACTAGAGTTGACATATGAGATTGCAACACAACAGTTTAATGACAAGTTATAATTATATGGGCATCACGTCCTAACATAGAGACCTTTTGGTTATTAGTCTCTCTTATACTCCACCAAGATGCGAACTAAATCATAACACCTCAGTAATTAAGATAACTCAGAGTATAGCAATAAGTATCATGACATGAAGTTAAAATAAGAACATGCTAGATCTAGTCATGGAGTAGTGGCAATGGTCACACCCACATCTCCGGTAGCATGGTATTTCTTTTTATCCCTAGTGAGGCAACAAAGTAAGGTAAATACCCAAGTGGATCGCAGAACTTTCTCTCACGTTCACTGCACTAGCCACCCCCCGTTACTCCAACTAATGCACACGTTCCCCCTCACACGCTCTCATAAACATGCTTGATCATAACAAGTAAATAAGAACGGGGTACATAATATGCATCTACTTTCATAACTGAAACAAAACCATTGCAATCTCAAACATATATTAACTCATAAAAAGATCCACCACAAAGGTATTACATAGATGACCGTAATCATGTTCAGCAGCTCATACGGTACTAATTAGTGAAGCTCGAGAGAGAGACATAAGTTACTTCCACAAACCCATAGTCCAGAGGTGGACTACTCCCTCTTCATCATGGAGACGGTGGAGAAGTCGTTGGAGAAGATGGAGACCACGCCGGCAGCGCCCCGCCGGAGTTTTCCCCCTCCAATCTGCAGCTCCAGGTCTCTGTTTCGGTGTTTCTGTGTTTCTGCGGCGCTCCTTCCAGAGAACGTCGGGGGATATTTTTATAGGCGTTTTTAGGTCAAAACGGAGTCGGTGGAGGAAAGATCGACGGCAACGGAGCTCGAGGCCCAAGGGGGGTCCCACGCGGCCAGGTACAGGGCCGCGTGGGCCCACCTCTTTTGGCCCTCGGGCTCCGCTTGTTCGCTTCCTTCGCTCCCAAGTCTTTTCCTTCCAAAATTGACGCTCGTAAATTTCCAGGTCATTTGGACGTCGTTTGGGTCCCTGAAACATTAAAAAGAAATAGGGTTTTCTGCCTGCGCAGGGTTAATTCCATAAAAAATAGGAAACATATCAAATATTCCCAAAATCATTATAAAACAGTGATATAACCCTTATATGATGCAAATATGACTGGAATATAAGTAAAATAATGCAAAGTTCATGTATGCATTTTACATGCATCAACATCCCCAAGCTTAACCTATACTCGTCCTCGAGTATGAAGGTGATAAAACTAACATGGACTTTGCAATTTAATACTATCAATGGATATCAAAGATGATTACTATTGCTACATAGAGTCAAATGATTCATTCTTAAAAGGAGTAGCAATATGCAAGATAGTTTATGAAGTGATATCAAGTATTCAATGCAAGGATGTTCAATGATAATTCACAAAGTGTAACATAAGAGAAGAAGTACTATGGACCACATGTATGCATAATAATAAGTAAGAACATCCTACAATGGTCATAGAGTATTGATGAAAATCTGAATATAAAAGGTGGACACTTTGGAAAGATATATATATGAGTAGAGGTAAAGCATGAATAAATTTCATCTAACTTCTGAACTTCTCTACTTAAGTCAATGATTGTAATATGGTAATCCTTGGTGTCAAGCTCTCATTCCCCTATCATAGCATCTTGAATGATTAAGTTTAAAGTGAAAGCAATACGAGTAGTGTGCTTGACAAAGTACAGGTTGAAAGTCTCATGCCCCTTGAATACAAGTACCTACTCCATGTGTTACTCAACTTGGAAAACAAAGCAAGTTCAAGTTAAATATCATTGTAAGTAATAATAGTATCATTAAGAGCGTCAACTGGGGTACCTCTTGTCCCAGGATATGGAACAAGCCCATATCAAAATGACAAGACAAACAAACAAATGAACAATCTCAACACCCTTTTTATTTACCATTGGATAGCTTTTTATTGTAAGGTGTATCACAGAAGGTTCACCATAGCATGTAAGTAAATTTCCACCATGAATGATGCATGGCTTAGATTAGCGGCCCAGGCGTCTCTCTAACCATTTATACAAACTCATTTAAACTCACTTCATTTCCCATTTATTTCACCCATGGTAAGCATCCATAAACAAAAGTACATGATATCAACTAAATGAGATGAAGTGCAATGTTGAAAGCTTGCCATGTGACAGCACATATGAGCTAACTCTCAACCAAAGACATTTGTCAAGCCACAACATCATAATTTTAATCACAATGGGTCATATTTTATTTATGCAATGAAAGTAAAGTGTGCATCAAGTTCGAGAGAGCTATATAACCAACTTTTCCCACAACAATAACAACATAAGCATTTTCATTCAGAGGTATAGATAACACAAATATCATGATAAACATACTCGGAATAGCATAAAGCTAATAGGTAGATATGGTGGACTCACTGGAAAAACTTTGGTTGAAGGTGTTGGAAACAAGTTTTTGCTTGTTGGAATTTTTGGGCTAGCAAGAGGGAGAAAGTTGACCATCTAAATGCATGCATGAGTGTCCATAGAACTAACTAATCCATGTTAAAACAAGTAAATAACATTTAGCATCAAAACATGAATAAAAGATAGCTCTTGATAAAATATTTGCAAATTATTACTCATTAACAAGCTCATGAATCATGCAATATATGTATCTTTTAAAATTAACTCAACATCCCTTTTCCCAATCTTATAATAGCATCCAACATAATTCAACCCAAATTTCCAGTAGCTCTCTCATATATAAATGATAGTGTGGTGGTCTCACAAAATAAAAATCAAACCTAAACAAACAAAAAGACGCTCCAAGTTTATGCGATAAAGTGTTTCGATCGAAAAACAGAAGTTAGACGTGTGCAAACCGAGAGTGTGTAGGTCCAGTGGGGTTGTCTTCACATCCCCAAGCTTATGGTCTTCACCATCCTTGGATAGCTCTTGGTGCATCTCCTCTAATCCCTGTGAAAAAACTTCAAAACACCGTTTCTCCCATTTCTTTTTCTGTGGGGCACATTAGTAGTGATAAACAAATAGATTTCTTGCTGCATATAATCCTTAGACAAAAATTCATATGAATGTCCAGAAATGTATAATGTTGTATGCCTACTCATAAACTCAATTGGATCAAAAAGATTCAAGTTAAAAGTTCTAAGCATGCATCAAACAAAATGGGACAGAATCTGTCCAGAAAAACAGCAGCAGCAAACGTATTTTTCTACCCTACTTAACTTTGTCGAAAATTCCGAAAAAATTCATGCATACAGAGGATGAAAAGTTGCACTACAGTTTAAATATGAGCTCATTCGGAGTTACAGAATAAGAATTAAAAATCATACCGTGCACAGATTCGTGCAGGAATAAAATCTCCGAACGCTATAAGCAACTTTTCAACCAAAATGAGTAAAACTTGGCACTTTATTAAAAATTCCAGAAACTAAACTAAACACTAAGTCTCTTGTTACAGCAAGAGGACACAAAGAAAATCACAAATAAAAACAACCGGGTTGCCTCCCGTAAAGCGCTTTCTTTATAGCCATATAGCTAGGCTTCTTACTTGATGTTTATTGTGGACGAAGCTCATGAGGGAGCTTGAACGATGTGTCCCTCTTCCTTGGGAAGTGTTCCATGCACTTCTTGTGTGGAAACTGAAACTTCACATTCCCTTCTTTTGAATCAATGATAGCACCTGTAGTACGAAGAAAAGGTCTTCCAAGAATAATTGGACTAGAGGTTTTATTCCCCATATCCATGATTAGAAAATCAACAGGCACAAATGTCATATGTAACTCTACCATAACATCACTTACTTTTCCTAAAGCATGTTTAATGGAATCATCAGCAAGTGCAAGTTCAATAGAGCATTTTTCAAGATTTTTCAATTCAAGTACTTCATATAGTTCTTTAGATAAAACAGAGACACTAGATCCTAGATCAAGTATAGCATGGTGTGTCTCTTTTCCAATGGTTACTAGGACTTTGGGAATCCATAATCCCCAAGCTTAGGTGGTATCATAGCCTCTTGGTTGTACCTAGCAATCTTTTCTTTTAACACATGATTAGCAATATAAGAACCAAAACCAGCTTGGTTAACATTAATAGAAGGATCACTTGCAAATTTTTGTAAGATAGATATTAATTCATGCAAGCTACAATTCTCTAAGTCAAGCAATGGTTCCTTGACTTCACTAAGCATTTTAACTTCTCAACTTTCTTCTCTTTCAACCATAATAGTTTCCTTAGCAATTCTCTCTTGCTCATGAATATGTTCCCAAGATTTATTTATAACCTCTTGACAATATTTAATTGTTTCCTCATGTTTTTGAGCTATAATGGTGTTCTTTAATGAGGAAACTTCCTTAGTGAGCTGATCTACCCTTTCAAACAAAGAGTCTTGTTTTTCAAACTTAGATATAAATTCCTTATTAAGCTCCTTTTGAGTAGATATAAATGATCTAATGGTGTTTTCCAAATCACTAGAAACATTACCACTAGTAGTATATTTGTTTGGCACATATGGGGGTTTATTATAAGAGTTATAATTGTTGTTACCATACCCATTATTACCATAGTTCCTAATGAAGTTGACATCAATATTTTCAGGATTATTACCAACTAGTTCTTGCAAAGGCACATTTTCAATATTTTGTTTATTAATGAAAGCAAGAATAGTATCCATTTTAGATGACAAATCATTTGTTTCTTCTATGGAGTTCACTTTCTTAGAAGGATTAGGTGCTCTATCAGTATGCCATTGACTATAGTTTTGCAAAATGCTTTCCAATATGTTCTTAGCTTCTACTATAGTTTTTCCCATAAAAGCACCTCCAGCAGCAGAATCAAGAATATTTCTAGACATGTAATTTAGACCATTGTAAAAAGAGTGTAATATGGTCCATTCGTTGACCCCATGTGATGGACAAGTTCTAAGCATAAGTTTAATCCTATCCCAAGCCATAGCAACATGTTCATTTTCATTTTGCCTAAAAGAAAGAATGTTGTTTCTATTTTGCAAAATTTTAACAGGATAGTATTTCTTAATGAAAGCTTCTTTTAAATCATCCCAAGTTTTAATGCTATCAATAGGTAATGAATGCAGCCACTCTTTAGCTTTTCCTCTAAGTGAGAAAGGAAATAACTTCAGTTTTAGAATATCACTTTCCACATTTTTAAATTTCTGCATGTCACATATTTCAACAAAATCATGAAGATGCATAGAGGCATCCTCCATAGCACTACCGCCAAATTGTTCCCTAGTTATCAAGTTCAACAAACTAGGACTTACTTCATAACTCTCAGCATTTATCTTAGGTGTGGCAATGGGCCTAGCAATAAATTGATCATTTGGAGTGTTTGTGTAATCACACAACTTAGTTCTTTCTCCCATTTTAGCAAGTTTTTATGTGTTTTTTAATTTTTTATGCAAAACTGAAAATAAATATGCAAGACAATGACAAAACAAGATAAATTGCTTTGAAGGTAAAGATGGATAAGATGATGCTCACGTAGGTGCAACCTCCCCAAGCTTAGGTGTTAGCACAAGTTGGTGATGAAGTTGACTTGGTGAGATATCCTTGGATAAACCGGCACCAGAAAACAGAGCTAGTGCAGGGGACCCTTGGATAAACCTTTCAGCAATGATTCCCCGGCAACGGCGCCAGAAAACAGTCTTGATACCCAATGATGCTACTATGACGGGCGCGTAGTTGACGAGGGAATCTTGATGCGGTGTTGCTTCTTCGCTCCCCGGCAACGGCGCCAGAAAACAGTCTTGATGGCGTGTAGTAGACGGGAAAAATACTCTGCAGGAAGCTTCGTATCTTCCCCTGCTACGGTGCCAGAAAGCACTCTTGATGGCCCTTCACGTAGTTACCTGCGTGAAAAGAATATGGGTTAGGTTGAGACTCCAAGTGCAGAGTGTGTAGTAAGTGAAGACGTGTTTTCCCCACGAGGGGTGACTCGAGGGTTTAATATCGAACTCTCGGGGAATCAGTAGTGAAGATTTATCTTTCCTATCATTCTTTTGGGTACCTACAAAACAAAGTAAATGTTTTGGTCATCAACCTCACCTAGTGGTTGTCAAGCACAAGGTGTGAGAATGATATCAAGATAATATGCAATGCAAACAAGAAATAAATATGCAGTGGTGGTAAATAAATATGCAAGGATGGTGGTAGCAATGATAAATGATATTTTTGGTTTTTTTATGATGAATGCAAGATGTAAAAATGTTTTTGTATTTTCGGATTTTTAAATGGCAGAAAATGGAAAAGTGGTAAAAGTGGTTGGAAAGGTGTTTCTTATGATTAAAATGGACCGGAGTTCATGGTTTCACAAATGCACTCTCTCTTTAATAAAGTGGTAGACAATGGAACACTAGAGTTGACATATGAGATTGCAACACAACAGTTTAATGACAAGTTATAATTATATGGGCATCACGTCCTAACATAGAGACCTTTTGGTTATTAGTCTCTCTTATACTCCACCAAGATGCGAACTAAATCATAACACCTCAGTAATTAAGATAACTCGGAGTATAGCAATAAGTATCATGACATGAAGTTAAAATAAGAACATGCTCGATCTAGTCATGGAGGAAGTGGCAATGGTCACACCCACATCTCCGGTAGCATGGTATTTCTTTTTATCCCTAGTGAGGTAACAAAGTAAGGTAGAGATACCCAAGTGGATCGCAGAACTTTCTCTCACGTTCACTGCACTAGCCACCCCCGTTACTCCAACTAATGCACACGTTCCCCCTCACACGCTATCATAAACATGCTTGAACATAACAAGTAAATAAGAACGGGTACATAATATGCATCTACTTTCATAACTGAAACAAAACCATTGCAATCTTAAACATATATTAACTCATAAAAAGATCCACCACAAAGGTATTACATAGATGACCGTAATCATGTTCAGCAGCTCATACGGTACTAATTAGTGAAGCTCGAGAGAGAGAGATACATAAGTTACTTCCACAAACCCATAGTCCAGAGGTGGACTACTCTCTCTTCATCATGGAGACGGTGGAGAAGTCGTTGGAGAAGATGGAGACCACGCCGGCAGCGTCCCGCCGGAGTTTTCCCCCTCCAATCTGCAGCTCCAGGTCTCTGTTTCGGTGTTTCTGTGTTCTGCGGTGCTCCTTCCAGAGAACGTCGGGGATAATTTTTATAGGCGTTTTTAGGTCAAAACAGAGTCGGTGGAGGAAAGATCGATGGCAACGGAGCATCGAGGCCCAAGTTGGGGGGTCCCACGCGGCCAGTACAGGGGCCGCGTGGGCCCACCTCTTTTAGCCCTCGGGGCTCCGCTTGTTCACTTCCTTTGCTCCCAGATCTTCTTCCTTCCAAATACTGACGCTCGTAAATTTGTAGGTGATTTGGACGGCGTTTGGGTCCCAGAAACATTAAAGGAAAGAAATAGGATTTTCTGCCTGCGCAGGGTTAATTCCATAAAAAATAGGAAACATATCAAATATTCCCAAAATCATTATAAAACAGTGATATAACCCTATATGATGCAAATATGACTGGAATATAAGTAAAAATAATGCAAAGTTCATGTATGCATTTTACATGCATCACCAGCTCCCAGGCCGGCTTTCCTGCGTCCACCCCGTTTTGTACTACGAATATAAATAGTTTGTTCCCACCTCCTTTCTAGAGGAGAGTCTATGATGAGAGAGAGTTGAGCATAAGCTCCTTACCCCCCCTTTGTGGTGTTGCCTCCCTTGTGGAGAAGACCCCCTTGTGGATTCAAGGACTCCTCTTGTGGAGAAGATACCTCTTGTGGATTCAAGACCTCTACTTGTAGTTGTGACTACTTGCCAATCTTTCATCTTCAGGTGACTCTATTTGGATCGGTTGGGTTGACAGTTTGGAGAAACAACCCCTCAAGACCTCTCCTTGTATCTACTACTTGCCAATCTCTCCCTTTGGGATTTTATTGGACGGCTTGGACGTACCGGTGAGGGAAACGTGTCCTTGTATCGTGTTTGTGTTCTTGTGTTCTTTGCGTTCTTCGTGTTCTTCGTGTGTTCTTGCGTGAGTTCGCCCAAATCCGCTGTCAATCCATGAAGTTCGAGACCCAACCTACATCATATGGTATCAGAGCAAAGGTTGCCACGGATTTGACTTTGTTTCCACCGCCAAATCCCCCAATTTTTTTCTTGTTTTTGAGAAATTCAAAATTTTTCACCAAAAATAGCCTCACGAGCTTTTGGATCAATCTGTGAATCTTGTACGTTTTGGTAGGTTTTGATCCATAGATTTATGCTAAACTTGTTGATCTACCTCCTTATGCGTTTCAATGGCCAAATTCCATTGATTTCCCCTCCGATTTGAGGTTTTTTGGACCGTTTTTCCACCAAAATCGCGGATTTTCGAGGGTCAACCCGCAGCAGGTTGCCTGGCCTCCAGCCCGGCCAGGCCGGCTCCCAGGCTGGCCCCCTGCCGACGCAGCCGGCCTCCTGCCCGGCCTAGGCTGGCTCCCAGTCCGACCTCGAGAAACTGAAAATTTTAAAAATTGTTTTGGTCATATCTTTTGATTCCGGACTCCGTTTTTGGTGTTCTTTGGCTCGTTTCGAAGCTACGATCAAGGCCTACATCACCATTGCGGTTGCTCCATCATCCACCACCACCAAAATCCATGGGCAAGCATGAAGCTTCTACAACAAAGGGTGAAGAATGTCGACGAAAGGTATAACATCGCCAATCTTTACCCCTTGCTATTCCTTTGTGAACCACACTATATCTTTGCGATTACAATGTCCTATTGAGGCTAGCTCTTGATGATTGCTTGGGTTTTGCACATTTTTATCGTGTAGTTTCCGAGCAACAATTGCATGCGCTAGTTGTCATATATCATATATCTTGTGTTGGCATCAAAACAAGTGGGTGTGCAAAAGAGAAAAGAATCAAAAGAGAAAAGAGAAAAGAAGCAAAAAGAGCCAAATCAAAAGAAAGAAAAGAAGACACACCACTTGCCATATCTCTTGTAGGAAGCGCGCAAGCTCGATCAACATCTTGTAGGTGGTACATTTTGTGCAAATCTTGTACCCCACCAATAAATTGCAATCGAGCTAGTGGCTCTCCTTGTACTTGTGCAACACCGAGCTTATAGTCTTCGCTAGGATCATATGGTTCTTTAGCTAACTTCTTGGTTGCATGAGTCCCATTTATCTATCCTTGTGTGTGTTTCTTTGAACTACATTCCTATCTTTGGAGATTGACTTGTTTTTGCTTTGTGATCATTGTGGTTCTCTACTTGCTTTGACAATATCTTGGTTTCCGGTTGGTTCGATTTGCTTTCCACCTACCATACCTACCTACCAACTTTTAAGCCGTGTGTGTTTTGGAGTTTGCTTTGAATACTTGAACACAAGCACTTTACTTTGTGATCGTTCCCTTTGGTTGTCCACGATGTCCAATACTATCAACAAAGGTGAGAGGTTGTGCTCTAGTTTCCTTTCAACTCCACATATACACTTGTCTTGTGAGTTAACATGTCTAGGGAGAGCGAATGCAACTATGGCAGCCAAGATGATAACGAGTACACGATGAGTCACATGGACTATGATGCCTCATGCATTGAGGACATGGGGGACTACTACTACACTGACAATGACCCCCATGACATGATGGATCATCACCAAGACGTCCGCTATCACTACTCCGACTCCGAGTACACGAGCGTCCACGACATGGAACGGTAACACGATTTCGAGCAACCTTCATCATATGATATCGACTCCAAGTACACATGAATTGAAGACATGGAGCGGTACCATGACTCCGACTACGCAAGCTCCAACAACAATGAGGCGCAAATTCCCTCACATGACTCATCATCTCATCATATGGTACCGACTTCAACTACAACGACATGGTGGAGCGCCACTACTATGACTACAACTCCGATGACATGGTGGAGAACGTCTACGACTACCACTCTTCGAGCATGTGCGACGACATCGACAACACCTTCGACAACATGCAAGAGGAGATGAACCCCATCACCACCGTGTTCAAGAGCGGCATCACCAAGCATCATGGCACAACCTACTATGGTTCAAGCTCAAGATGGAACAACACGAAGACCACCATGAGTCCATCCTACGAAGCTCCATCTACTTCAAGAAGGCGCCATGACAAGGACATCGCCAAGAGCGCCAAGCTTCATCACTCTACATCGACAACAAGGCGGCGCCCCAAGAAGTGCATCGATAAGGCCAAGCCAAGTCAAGGCCCATCTACCTCATCAAGGCGCCACAAGAACGACGCCAACATGAGAGATGACCAAGTGAACAAGGTGGATGCACACTTGGACAAGTTCAGCGACACTAATCGAGCGTTCAAGAACCTCACGAGCGCCATCGACAAGCTTGCCAAGCGTCTACACTCTTCATCAAGATCAAGAAGACGCCACAAGATCCATGCCACGAAGCCTCATGACATGGACAAGCTTTAAGCCGACATCGACACACTTGCCAAGCTTCGGCACATGTCACCAAGCTCTAGTGGAATCTCTAAGGAAAGATCGCCAAGGCAACAAGCTCGCCGACGTCAACATGAGGAGAAACATCCAAATGACTTTCGACGACACCCCTCCACTCAAGAGCGTCAACGTCGACATGAGAAGAAGATGGCGATGAGTACACACTATATGGTGTCTCCTTCAAGTGCCACCACAACATTGGCGCCCTTCTCAAGCACGTCTCTTCATATAGTATCTACACCAAGTGCCACCACCACAATGGCCCCCATATGGCAAGAAGAATACCTCATTTGTGACAATTGCCAAGGCCAAGACCATGACCCACGAGAATGTCCCAATCTCTTGTGCCCAATATGCAATGGACGAGGTCACATGATGTGGGAGTGCAAAGTTGGTGACCAAGACGGTGAGAAGACGGTCGAGCATGGGATTTTCCCTTCAACCACGGAGGCGAGCATGGATGATGCTATCACTTTGGTTGATGCACCAAGTTAACATGCCGAGCATGGGATTTTCTCTTCGGCAAAGGAGTCGAGTGATGATGCCTACACTATGACATTGACCTTTGGAGGCGAGGTTGTTGAGGAGGTTGAGAATGGGAGTTTCTCTTCAACCTTGGAGGCGTTTGGAGTTGAGAACATTGAGCCTACCCTCATGTGTTTGAGTTATGAGATGGTACCAATCCCATGTGAGAATGAGAGCCACTTAGCCCACTTGAGTGAGAGTGAGAGTGAGTTGAGTGCCTCCACCATATGTGAGTTTGAGTGCTTTCACTTTGAGGGAATGAGTGATACACCACTTGAGTTGAGAGAGGTAGTTGATAGGTTTTGTGAGGCCATTTCAATTTCTAACAACTTACCAACTTCCTCTAGTGTGTTTTCTCATTGTGTGCTAGGTTCCATGGATGATGAGACGCCACTCCTCGACATAACGGTCCCTCAAATGGAGAAGATGTACATGGAGGATGATGATGATGCCACCCCATGTCTACTTCAAGATGAACAAGTCGGCTACATGGAAGCCCCTACTACTCCAACACATACTTCACATGAGCGGGACTACCAAGGTATGGGTGTTGATGTGACCATGATCCCACTAGTGGACATGATGAAGTATGATTGGTTGCATGCTATGGATGATATTATTGACACATCATATGATACATTTGTATTCCCTTGTGATACTTTAAGGAAACCAATGTTGATCAAGTGGAATTACCTATTTGTGATGATTTTGCCACGAGCATGCCTTGTTATGAATGTTTTCACTTTTCTCCCATTGTTGCTTGCAATATGTTGAACAATTCTTCTTTCACATGTGTTGCTTGCAATAATGTTGAAATGCTTGATAATGAGATTGCCCCCATAGCTTTCTCACTTTTTGGAGATGTTCCGTTTTCTCTTATGGACCTTGTTCCATCCTTCACTTTGCATAGTAACTATCCACATAAGTCATATTTTCCCATTGATTTTGATGTGGTTGGTCATGTGCAAATGAAGAGACACTTCATGATGGATGATGTGTTCATATACCGTCCACATAACTTCTTCATATGGTGTCTTGTGTGTGCCGGTAAACGAATGATAATGTCAACCTCAATTGAGCATGAGTTGACAAAAAGAGCTCTTGAGAGCATATATGCGAGTAGTGGATTGAATACAACTCTCAAATCTTTCTCATGTTTTGCATCAACCAAGTTGAACAATTTCTCTTACTTTTGGTTTGTTTGCAAACATGTTTGTGATATTGGTTTTCCCTATGGCAAGAATGTTTCCTTGATCTTTCATATGAATGATTTGTGTGTTGCAACAAAAATGATGAACTATTGTTCTTTGAGATGGCTTGTTTGCAACTATAAGACATTTTGAGCATGTCTTGCCATGAGTATTATGGTTTCTACCAATTTGGTGTTGCAACAAATATGCTGAAAACTTGCTCTTTCATGTGCTTTGTTTGCCACCATGATGATATTTTGGACATTCTTCATTGTGTGTTTTTGCCAAGATCTCCTCTTGTTGCATCAAGGATGATGACAAATTGTTCTTTCCAATGCCTTGTGTGCAATAATGATCATATGGTTCAAAATGAGATACCTAGATGGCATCGTCATATTTTCATGGAGTTTTTGTGTTTCCACATTTTGAAGATGTTCCATTCGATTGCCTGCACATTGACCTTGCACTTGCACTACCTTTTCATATTCTTGTGTTGTGCTAATGGTGCTATGATAAAGAATAGACATGTCATTGTTGATATGCTCCTATTTCTTGCACACACATGGTTTGCTTGGCCTTTGGTGTTTGTAGGCATGGTGAATTCCAATTCTTCGACAACACATCTACCTCCTTTGCATGGTGATGATGAGCAAGAGTCGAGGACGACTCTTTTTTTAAACGGGGGGGGGGGAGATGATGTAGTGCGACTCACCTCCATCACCATGTCAAACACTCCAACACATTACAAGTCACTGTGGACCTCAAAGGTGAACTCCTTCCCTTATATGACCCACAATATGTCGCCTTTGAACGGTATGCAACTTGACCATCGTCCCCTTTACTTTACTAGGTATCACATGATGAGTACGGACATTCGGGGAGATGCCAAGGAAGCCCAAGACTCAAGATCATCCAAGGCGTACGCGTGGAAGAGGAGGAGGATGCGTCAAGATGAAGATGGCAAAAACTGTCAGGCCAGCCTACAGCCCGGCCTGGCTGGCTCCCAGGCCGGTCAGCCTGCCGAAGCAACCGGCCTCCAGCCGGCCTCTAGCCCAGCCTATGCCGGCCTCCCAGCCGAGGCAGCCGGCCTCCAGCCCGGCCAGGCCGGCTCCCAGGCCGGCCACTCAGTTTTACACCCTGTTTTGTACTAAGTCTATAAATAGCACTCCACCTCCTCCTTTCTAGAGGGAGAGTCTATGATGAGAGAGAGTTGAGCATAGGCTCCTTACCCACCCCTTTGTGGTGTTGCCTCCCCTTGTGGAGAAGACACCCATGTGGATTCAAGACTTCTACTTGTAGTTTGACTACCTGCCAATCTTTCATCTTCGGGTGACTCTATTTGGATCGGTTCGGTTGACCGTCTGGAGAAACAACCCCTCAAGGCCACTCCTTGTATCTACTACTTGCCAATCTCTTCCTTTGGGTGATTCTATTGGACCGGCTTGGACCGACCGGTGAGGGAAACATGTCCTTGTATCGTGTTGGTGTTCTTGTGTTCTTGGCGTTCTTCGTGTTCTTGCGTGAGTTCGCCCAAATCTGCCGTCAATCCGTGAAGATCGGGACCTACCCTACACCATATGGTATCAGAGCAAAAAGAGCAAGAAAAGAAAGAGAAGATACACCACTTGCCATATCTCTTGTAGGAAGCGCGCAAGCTCGATGAACATCTTGTAGGTGGTATATTTTGTGCAAATCTTGTAGCCCATCAATAAATTGCAATCGAGCTAGTGGCTCTCCTTGTACTTGTGCAACACCGAGCTTATAGTCTTTGCTTGGATCAATTGGTTCTTTAGCTCATTTCTATAGTTGCATGAGTCCCATTTATCTCCACATGTGTGTTTCCGTGAGCTTTGCTCATATCTTTGGAGATTGACTTGTTTTTGCTTTGTGATCATTGTGGTTCTCTACTTGCTTTAACAATATCTTGGTTTCCGGTTGGTTCAATTTGCTTTCCACCTACCATACATTTCTATCCACTTTTAAGCCGTGTGTGTTTTGGAGTTTGCTTTGGATACTTGAACACAAGCACTTTACTTTGTGATCGTTCCCTTTGGTTGTCCACGACGTCCAATACTATCTACAAAGGTGAGAGGTTGTGTTCTAGTTTCCTTCCACTCCACATATACATTGTCTTGTGAATTAACATGTCTAGGGAGAGCGGATCCAACTATGAAGGCGAAGATGATGTTGAGTACATGATGAGTCACATGGACTATGATGCCTCATGCATTGAGGACATGGGTACTACTACACCGACAATGACACCCATGACATGATGGATCATCACCAAGACTTCCGCTACAACTACTCCGACTACGACTCCACGAGCGTGCATGACACGATGGATCATCACCAAGACTTCCGCTATGACTCCGACTATTCAATCGTCCACGACATGGAGCGGTACCACGGCTTCGAGCAACCTTCATCATATAGTATCGACTCCAAGTACACACGAATCGATGACATGGAGCGGTACCACAACTCCGACTACACAAGCTCCAACGACAATTAGGCGCAAATCTCCTCATATGCCTCACCATATGGTACCCACTTCGACTACAACAACATGGTGGAGCGCCACTACAACGACTACATCTCCGATGACATGGTGGAGAACGTCTATCACTACTACTCTTGTAGAATGTGCGATGACATCGACTACACCTTTGACAACATGTAAAAGGAGAGGACTCCCATCACCACCATGTTCAGGAGCGGACCCACCAAGCGTCATGGCACAACCTACTATGGTTCAAGCTCAAGACGGTGCTCCGACAAGGCCACCATGCATTCATCCTATGAAGCTCCATCCACTTCAAGAAGGCGCCATGAGAAGGACATTGCCAAGAGTGCCAAGCTTCGACATTCTACATCAACTTCAAGACGGTGCCCCAAGAAGTGCATCGACAAGGCCAAGCCAAGTCAAGGCCCATCTAGCTCATCAAGGCGCCACAAGAAAGATGCCACGGTGGACCACAACATGTCCAAGCTTCAAGACGACATCGGCACACTTGCCAAGCTTCGGCACATGTCACCAAGCTCTAGTGGAAGCTACAAGGAAAGGTCGCCAAGGCAACAAGCTCGCGGACGTCAACATGACGAGAAGCATCCAAATGACTTTTGGCGACACCCCTCCACTCAAGAGCGTCAAAGTCGACATGAAAAGAAGACGGCAACAAAGGCGCATCCTATGGTGTCCCCTCGTGCTACCACTTCAAGTGCGCCAACAAGAGCTCCAACTTCTATCTTTGGCGAGTTACCAAAGCTTGATTCTTGTTTTGATGAGATCATGGCCGACATCGACAAATTCTTTGAGCAAAGCCTACGTCGACGCCGGAAGAAACATGGTCACAAACGTGAGGCCGTAACTCCATTGGCGCCCTTCTCAAGCACTTCTCTTCACATGATATCTACACCAAGTGCCACCATCACAATGGCCCCCATATGGCAAGATGAAGACATCATATGTGACAATTGCCAAGGCCAAGACCATGACCCACGAGAATGTCGCAATCTCTTGTGCCCAATATGCAATGGACGAGGTCACATGATGTGGGAGTGCCAAAATGGTGACCAAGACGGTGAGTAGATGGCCGAGCTTGGGATTTTCCCTTCGACCACGGAGGCGAGCATTCGTGATGCTATCACCTTTGACCATGGGTCAAGTGATGAAGCGGAGCATGGGATTTTCCCTTCCGCAAAGGAGTCGAGTGATGATGCCTATACTATGGCATTGACCTTTGGAGGCGAGATGGTTGGAGTTGAGGAAACCGAGCATATCCCTATGAGTTTGAATTATGAGATGGTACCAAACCCATGTGAGAATGAGAGCCACTTAGCCCACTTGAGTGAGAGTGATAGTGAGTTGAGTGCCTCCACCATATGTGAGTTTGAGTGCTTTCACTTTGAGAGAATGAGTGATACACCACTTGAGTTGAGAGAGGTAGTTGATAGGTCTTGTGAGGCCATTTCGATTTCTGACAACTTAACCTCTACCTCTAGTGTGTTTTCTCATTGTGTGCTAGGTTCCATGAATGATGAGACGCCACTACTCGACTTGACGATGCCTCAAATGGAGAAGATGTACATGGAGGATGATGATGATGCCACCCCATGTCTACTTCAAGATGAACAAGTCGGCTACATGGAAGCCCCTACTACTCCAACACATACTTCACATGAGCGGGACTACCAAGGTATGGGTGTTGATGTGACCATGATCCCACTAGTGGACATGATGAAGTATGATTGGTTGCATGCTATGGATGATATTATTGACACATCATATGATACATTTGTATTCCCTTGTGATACTTTAAGGAAACCAATGTTGATCAAGTGGAATTACCTATTTGTGATGATTTTGCCACGAGCATGCCTTGTTATGAATGTTTTCACTTTTCTCCCATTGTTGCTTGCAATATGTTGAACAATTCTTCTTTCACATGTGTTGCTTGCAATAATGTTGAAATGCTTGATAATGAGATTGCCCCCATAGCTTTCTCACATGTTGGAGATGTTTCGTTTTCTATTATGGACCTTGTTCCATCCTTCACTTTGCATAGTGACTATCCACATATGTCGTATTTTTCAATTGATTTTTGTGTGGTTGGTGATGTGCAAATGAAGAGACACTTCATGATGGATGATGTGTTCATTTACCATGCACATAATTTCTTCATTTGGTGTTTTGTGTGTACCGGTAACCACATGATAATGTCAACCTCAATTGAGCATGAGTTGACAATACGAGCTCTTGAGAGCTTACATGTGAGTAGTGGATCGAATCCAACTCTCAAATCTTTCTCATGTTTTGCATCAAACAAGTGGAACAATTTCTCTTGCTTATGGTTTGTTCGCAATCATGATGGTATTTTTGGTCTCCCCTATGACAAGCATGTTTACTTGATCTTTCACATGGATGATTTATGTGTTGCAACAAAAATGATGAACAATTGTTCTTTCCAATGGCTTGTTTGCAACCATAATGACATTTTATGCATGTCTTGTCATGAGTGTTTTGGTTTCTACCAATTTGGTGTTGCAACAAATATGAAGAAAACTTACTCTTTCATGTGCTTTGTTTGCACCCATGATGATATTTTGGACATTCTTCATTGTGTGTTTTTGCCAAGTTCTCCTCTTATTGCCTCAAGGATGTTGACAAATTTCTCTTTCCGATGCCTTGTGTGCAATGATAATCATATGGTTCAACATGAGATACCTAGATGGCATCCTCATATTTTTATGGAGTTTTTGTGTTTCCACATTTTGAAGATGTTCCATTGGATTGCTTGCACTTTGACCTTGCACTTGCACTACATTTTCATATTCTTGTGTTGTGCTAACGGTGCAATGACAAAGAATGGACATGTCATTGTTGATATGCTCCTCTTTCTTGCACACACATGGTTTGCTTGGTCTTTAGTGTTTGTAGGCATGGTGAATTCCAATTCTTCGACAACGCATCTACCTCCTTCACATGGTGATGACGAGCAAGAGTCGAGAACGACTCTTTTTAAAGGGAGAGATGATGTAGCCCAGGTCACGTCCATCACCATGTCAAGCACTCCAACACCTCACAAGTCACAATGGACCTCAAAGGTGAACTCCTTCCACTATGTGATTCACTATATGTCACCTTTGGATGTTATACTACTTGACCATTGTTCCCATTGCATTGCTAGGTGTGTCACCACGGGTACAAGGCTATGGAAGATGGTCAAGGTGCAAGAGGAACCAAGCCCGACAAGACGGTCGCTTGGAAGAGAAGAAGGAAGAGAAGCCGCAGCTTCAGCAGCGGTACTACCGCCCTGCCGAGCAGTACTACCGCTGAGCCCAGGAGCGGTACTACCGCCCACGCTACCGCCACCACTACCGTGCCGCGCCAAATGCTCTCTGGATCGCCAGCGGTACCTGCCGGTACCTGCATCGTACTACCGCTGGAGAAGAACTTCAAGTCATATTTCTGAGCGCTTGCCGGTACTACCGCTGGAGCAGCAGTACTACCGCCACCTTGCCAGGAACGGTACTACCGGTGCCCCAACGGTACTACCGCTGCCTGCGTGCAGAGTTTGGGTCGTTGACCCATATACCCCCTTTTCCACCTACCCCTTTGGGTCTAGACTATAAATATGAGTACCCCTCCTCCTTTAGAAGAGAGAGTCTATGATGAGAGAGAGTTGAGCATAGGCTCCTTACCCACCTTTGTGGTGTTGCCTCCCCTTGTGGAGAAGATCCTCTTGTGGATTCAAAGCCTCCTCTTGTGGAGAAGATCCCTCTTGTGGATTCAAGACCTCTACTTGTAGTTTGACTACTTGCCAATCTTTCATCTTCGGGTGACTCTATTTGGATCGGTTGGGTTGACCGTTTGGAGAAACAACCCCTCAAGACATCTCCTTGTATCTACTACTTGCCAATCTCTCCCTTTGGGTGATTCTATTGGACCGGCTTGGACGTACCGGTGAGGGAAACGTGTCCTTGTATCGTGTTGGTGTTCTTGTGTTCTTGGCGTTCTTCGTGTTCTTCATGTGTTCTTGCGTGTGTTCGTCCACATCCGCCGTCAATCCGTGAACATCGGGACCTACCCTACATCACATTGCCTTCAGGACCTCCCAACGCGGCAACGCCCAAGGTAGCTGGTCATTACAATTTTGTTGTTAATTCTCTAGCCTATGCTAAAATTGATCTTGCTCATTGGTGCACAGATGCATTTCTGTAAAAATCTTTACACCGGCATTTCTGTTTAATAATCTGACTATTTATTCAAAATAATCTAACTGTTAAAATGTATTATATGTGTAAGAACCTGGACCAATTAAATAATTATGAGAACCTGAACTAAAATTATTTCATTTGCATGGAAATGACCTGTTAGTACATATTTTTTACTAGCTAGATACTCCCTCTGATCCACAAAAATTGTCGCTAGCACATCAACAAGCTTGTGCCTTCAGCGCTCATTTCGTACGACAATTTAAACGGATCAGAGGAGTACACTTTGGACGGTCATGGTGTGAATATGCTACCTAGATGTTACTAGTTGAATGCCCGTGCGTTGCAACGGAACAAAAATCTTGTAGTATACTAAGACGTTGTGGACAAATACTACAACCACATAACTCCATAAATGTATTGCATTAGTTATTTTTATTAACTTTATTTTGTGATAATCAATAAATATATATCTATCTATAGTGGGAACATAGGTTTGAGTGCATTGACATACGATTCAACACACATGCTTACATGTATGGCCCTGTGACAAACTGGAAAGAAAGAACATCTTCCGGTACTGTTTTGATATAAGTTTTGTACCATCAACTCTAAGAGAACAACAAATAATTAAGCTACCTCCTACCCCAGAGTTGTCACTACGAAATCGTTTTTTGGGGTTTCAAGCAATTCAACCATACGCTTGGACTAATCTCTTGATGGAGGAGTGTGGTTGCTGATGACGGATGGGTCGACTCCGAATCGGAAAGCCGTCGCTTCTCTCACTTTGCTCGGGAAATTTGGAATGAACGTAATGCAAGAGTTTTCCAAAACAAGTTCTCCCCTCCTCTAGTCATCCTTGAGAGAATTAAGCGGGAGGCCCGGTTGTGGGTTATTGCGGGTGACAAACATTTGGGCAACATTATGCCGCGAGAGTAGTTTTCCTTGTAACCTTGAACTTTCAATTTCTTGTATTGTCCTCTCTTAATTAATATAAGGGGCAAAGCTTTTGCCCCACAATTCTAAAACTACGAGATCGTTTCCGATAGCACGCAGTTATTGCCTGATGACCAGAAGATGTGGAAAACTTCAGCTCATTTGCCAACCTGGATCCTTTGGAAGTAGAGGAACGCACACATCTTCCACCAAACCTCTGTAGCTTCGCCTCGCAAGTCTTGAGACTGGATTGTCGATGAAGCTCGAAACTGGCAATTTGCCCGAATTCAACTGGCCGACAAAATTTTCCAGCCGCCCTGAACTCTATCCTTGTTTCATGCCCTTGCTAATTTGTCTAGCCTGTTTCTCTTTTTTATTCTCCCTTTCAAGCACTGTTTTGCATTCATGTGTTTGTACAAACTTGTTTGTCCTCCGCTACTTCTAAAAAAAATTGTTTTTTGCAGGAAAATGTCAATGTTAATTTCAACTTCATCATGTGAAATGTGGATGTACTGACAAATTAAAACATATTATAATTTGGAATGGAGTGAGTAGATTTTTGCTTAAGTTTCTTTTTCCCATAAGTAACCAGGAAACAATTAAAGCAGAATGATAATTGTCAATACGTTTTATTGGTGCATGTAGAGCAGTACGTACATACCACGGACTGATGTCTGACGGCACTTGATGATCGTAAAACACCCATCATAGTGATTATTTGCTAAGAATTCATGTGCGGCACATACTGTGTGCAACATCAAGGAATTTGAGGCTGCTATAGAAGTTCTGCTCCATCACCAGATCGCGGCCCTAGTATCTAATTTAGCATACGATGCAAGCATTGTAGAAGTGAGAAAAAAAAATAACCTTGCCAGATATCTGCCATAGCTGCTATGCGTACTGGATAATCAAAGATCAGATCTAATTAAGGAAAACTGATTGGAATAATACCAACAGAATCACATGATAAGTCAACCGTACTTATCTCCTTCAGGGAATGGCAAAAGCCTGAGAAGGCTTGCACGTATCTTTCGGTGGAAAGGCAAGAGAAATAGTGCTGAACTGCATCAGATTGGACGGCGCTGGAAGCCCGAGCACAACCGCGTCAAGCGGGAAGAATCGGACAATCGGTTGGCATCGACATTAGCTGATGTAGCATGGATAGATCGAGGACTGACTGGATTATTTCGCTTTCCTGAGAGAAAAGAAAGCGAGTCTGTCATTGATGGCATGAACTTCGGTAGTTTGCAACTACGATAGAGAGCCACTGAAAGGCAGACGTGATCCACCCAAGCATCACCGTTGCTCAGTTTCTCCTCGACGTTCTTCGGGAGCAGCGTGAGGCGCTCGGGGAGGTCGGTGGTGACCACGTGCGCGCCCAGCAGTGCCGCGCTGCCACCACGCCCATGAGGCCGCACAAGAGCGCAAGAGTCCGTAGTCGGCGGCGTGCTCCAGCGAACACCACGCCTTTGTCAACCATGGCACCCGTGACCCCAGACGCCACCATTAAGGAGAACAGGGACTGGTGGAGGGTTAGGCGGCAACAGCATGCGTCGATGACTCGATGGCGAGGTTGCCGGCACCAAGGCGGACGAAGGCGCTCTCGGAGGTGGAAGGGATGGGCCGGCTGTTGGGGGAAGTGGAAACCAGCCGTTCCTCTCCATCCGCGAGAAAAGAAGTCAGGGGGGAGACGGGGAACTGGCGGTTTGCCGTGCGGTTAATTTGAGGTAGAAGAAAAGGAGTCGGGGGCATGGAGATGAGATCCTGGGGAAAAGGGTGTACCATGAGCGTGGATTTTTTTCCAGCGATTTTTTTCTTCCGCGCGGGAGGGCGGAGGGGGTGTATGACGTACGACCATCACCACCGGCTCTGCTTTAATATACAGTAGAGATTTTTCTTAAAACTTGGTCAAAAAAATGTACGTCTTACTTTCAGGAAAGAAGAGAGTATTTTACAGTGTCACGCGCTGCATAGATTAGTATATTTATATATATAGACCACCACACAGACAGTATCTCAAACTATTAATCCTCCTCGAGACCGTTTCTATGCTTTCATCGATCTCTAGCTAGGAATTAAGTTGAAAACAACCTTAAGCATACTATCTGAATGCCCGTGCGTTGCAACGGGATAACATAAAATTATTCAGACACACATATGAGTACAGTTTGATTTTTATTACGCCAGTTGTTGTTGAAGATCACAAAATTCATAATTTAGTTAATACCAAATTTCATGAAACCTCTAGAATAAAATTCCAAACGTATGTCATTGAAATTTTGTTCACTTCCACCTGAAGTATGGAACTAAAAATCTCAAGTTTAGGTATAGCACCCAAAATTTGGGCTAAGTTAAAAATTACAATACAATTGGTTAACCATCAAATATTTAAAAGTAGTGGCAGCTGCGAACTGGCCAATATACAATTTTGCATGTGCACATATTTAAGCTCATCACAGGTGAAAAAACCAGAAGGTATCTTGTAACAGGTTGAAGTTTCATGATACTGTTTCTTTAAAGAATGAGCATCCACCCATAGATGTGTCCTGTGGTGCATATTTGAATGAAAGGGAAAGTTTTGTGCCTTTTCTATTCAGTCTCAAAATTAAGAATTTGACCATTGTGAAGGGATATAAACATGTAACTGAACTTAAGAAATCTGCATATACTATCATCTTTTGCATTGGTTTGGTCATTGAAGTCCATGTGTTCCTCCAATTCCTGGACAAGAGACAAGTTCCAGCAGCTACTTATGTTGGCAGACATTAAAGAATTTTGTCTTCAAGGTTATGCGATAGATTCAGATGCTAACGCGTAGTACGTACAACACGAAGCTTCTCACTGTTTTTACCTAGAAGCATCGCATGTTGCTCCACCTGCTAGCACACGCGAGACACTGAAAATCACTCCAACCCAATTCACAAAATCCATACCAAATCGCAGCGCCGGATGGCTCAGAAGCAGCACCTGCAAGTCGGGAAAGGCTTGGATCCACGCCGAACGCTTTGAACGCCTGCGAGGATGGATAGGGCGACCAGATCAGAGTGACGCGGCAACGATGGCAGCAGCAACGGGGATTGCTGAGACTGCAGGGACGGTTGACGAGCTCGGGAAGCAGCTAACCCCTGGCGCTGCCTCCGCCGCGGCCCAACTTCTGATGCCCATCTCGTTGTCGCCGACCTCATCCAAGGGCGCACAAGCAGCCGCGGGTCGATGCATCTGTTCCTCACGTCGCCCTCAGCTGCTGCCGCTAGCGCCACCGCCCCGACTGCTGCCGACCGGATATATTCGACGAAGACGAATTCACAGCGGAATAGGACGGAACCTCGGCGGTAGAGTTAGTCAGATCCGTGAGGCGACGTGATTTTGCAGCTAGTATCTGGCGACCGCGCGCCGCCGCTATGTGCCTTTACCGACGCCGTCGGGGAGTGCCCGTCCTGCTCGTATCCCTCTTCCTCCTGGGAGGTTTGGGGAAGATCAAGGTCCGTGGGGATTTGATTGGATTGGACCCAGAGGGTTGGAATTTTACGGGGAACTATTCTGTTGGATTTGGACTGAGATTCGGTTTCGATTTTGTAATGGAGACACACATCGGCAGACTAACGATCGAGGACGCTACCGATGACGGAGGAAGACGTAACTTGGCAACGTACGAAGACGTAAAACCAACACGTCGTCTGGACTTTTTGGACCGTTTTTTTGACTTACCAATGGCATTGGTGGGTAAATATCTACAACCGACAGGGGTAAAACCGGAAACGTGAAAAACGGACCATCACCTGAAGACATATTATATAGTAGAGATTGATATTTTAGCACCGTGCTCCCATTTCTGAAATGGACAACCATGATGATGAGCATGCACTTAAGAAATGTTTCTCGCTTACAGCTTACATTTTGATCTATAACTGAGTGTTGCTTCGCTACAAACTAGCAAACATATATTCAGTTCAGGTCTGTAATGACCCTTGTAATTTTTTTAGCACATATCGTAGCAGAATTGAATGGGTCCATGACCTTCTACAACGATATTATAGTTTCACAACGGAGACAGACTACAGTACCATCTTTACTCCAGGGAAAGCTATACTAAATCTGAACGTGAAATTACAATCGTATAGCTATTTAAAGAATGTAAATACACAAGGGTCTGGAAAATGGAAAATAATGTGTTCCATTACTATTCATTTGACATGTCTTATTTTCATCCGGTTATTATCAATCTCTTGTTTGCATGAACTACTAAAGACATAGCTAATAAATTTGTAGTTGTCATTTTTTCCATCAGAACTTCAAACCTGGCACCATATTCCTTATTATTCTCAGATGAGTCGAAGAAGGCTATATTAAGAAGAGAGGTACATCACTATAGGGGCAGCTCTCGGGAGAGCCTGAGCTGCTTTTTCGAGAACCCGCAGGAGATCTGCGCGTTTTTATATTAAGCATGAGTGGAGAGCCTGAGCTGAGAACAAGATACACGACATTGACAACATTCTGGAAAACTAAATGAAACCCCTCCCTAAGAGCTACTCAGCAAGTCAGCAGGTGTAAGAAAGTAAATAAGAATCATAATCTAAACAAGGATGTTGGGTAGATGTTGAAGATCTTGAAGGAATTAACAAAGTTCATCACTTGCCACACTGACATATTGACGAGCAAGCCCAGAGCTCGAATCCTAATGACTGCTTGGAGGGCAGAGTCTGGATTGATATGTATTTTGAGGGAGTGGACTATTAACGTCTTTCCTATGCTTTATGCGCTACTGTTAGCTTTTGGTAGAATATATTGTTGCTAAAGCACACATTCTTGAACTTATGACTGTATGCTCAATTGATCAATACAAACATGTGTTGATTTGACCTTCCAGGCATAATGTTATAATGCACTTCTCGGTATAAACAAGCCCAAAGTATAAAATGAATTAGTTCAATCTAGTTAGTCTTGCATTTGATTGGTCTTTATGGGTGCTTCATTGAAAGCGGATTATATTCCAAACGATGTTCTCTTTTTAGTTTCTACTATGTTCAGTTTATTAAGATGTGTGTCCAGAGTTTTCGTAAATTACTGTTTGTGAGGGAGCTCTTATTTTTGTCTACCGAAGATTAACAACAACAACAACAATAACAAAGCCTTTTTCCCAAACAAGTTGGGGTAGGCTAGAGTTGAAACCCATAAGATCTCGAAACCAGGTCATGGTTCTGGCACATGGATAGCTAACTTCCACGCAGCCCTATCCATGGCTAGTTCTTTGGTGATATTCCAATCCTTCAGATCTCTCTTAACAGACTCCTCACATGTCAAGTTTGGCATACCACGACCCCTCTTAACATTCTCATCCCGCTTTATCCGTCCGGTATGCAATGGCGCTTCCGGAGACCTACGTTCTATATGACCAAACCATCTTAGATGGTGTTGGACAACCTTCTCTTCAATTGGTGCTACCCCAACTCTCTCACGTATATCATCATTCCTAACCCGGTCCTTTCTTGTGTGGCCACATATCCATCTCAACATGCGCATCTCCGCTACACCTAACTGTTGGATATGTCGTCTCTTGGTCGGCCAACATTCTGCGCCATACAACATTGCAGGTCGAATCGCCGTCCTATAGAACTTGCCTTTTAGCTTTTGTGGCACTTTCCTATCACAGAGGACGCCAGAAGCTTGGCGCCACTTCATCCAACCAGATTTGATTCGATGACTCACATCTTCATCGATATCACCATCCTTCTGGAGCATAGACCCCCAAATATCGGAAGGTGTCTTTGTCAGGTACCACCTGTCCATCAAGCCAAACCTCTTCCTCCTCGTGCCTAATAGTACTGAAACTGCACCTCATGTACTCGGTTTTGGTTCTACTAAGCCTAAAACCTTTCGATTCTAGAGTCCGCCTCCACAGCTCTAACTTTCTATTAACCCCCGCCCGACTATCGTCAATTAGCACCACATCATCCGCAAAGAGCATACACCATGGGATATCTCCTTGTATATCCCCTGTGACCTCATCCATCACCAAAGTAAAGAGATAAGGGCTCAAAGCTGACCCCTGGTGCAGTCGTATTTTAATTGGAAAATCATCGGTGTCGCCATCACTTGTTCGAACACTTGTCACAACATTATCATACATATCCTTAATGAGGGTAATGTACTTTGTTGGGACTTTGTGTTTCTCCAAGGCCCACCACATGACATTTCGTGGTATCTTATCATACGCCTTCTCCAAGTCAATGAACACCATATGAAGATCCTTTTTCTTCTCCCTATATCTCTCCATAAGTTGTCTTACCAAGAAGATGGCTTCCATGGTAGACCTCCCAGGCATGAAACCAAATTGATTTTTGGTCACGCTTGTCAATCTTCTTAAACGGTGCTCAATGACTCTCTCCCATAGCTTCATTGTATGGCTCATCAACTTGATTCCACGGTAATTAGTGCAATTTTGAACATCCCCCTTGTTCTTGAAGATTGGCACTAATGTACTCCGGCTCCATTCTTCGGGCATCTTGTTTGACCGAAAAATGAGGTTGAAAAGTTTAGTTAGCCATACTATCGCTATGTCTCCAAGGCCTCTCCACACCTCGATGGGGATACCATCAGGGCCCATTGCCTTGCCTCCTTTCATCCCCTTCAAAGTCTCCCTAACCTCAGCCTCCTGGATACGCCGCACAAAGCGTCGGCTGGTATCATCGGAGGAATCGTCTAGCTCAATGGTAGTTCTCTCCATTGAACAGGTCGTCGAAGTACTCTTGCCATCTACGCTTGATCTCTTCGTCCTTCACGAGGAGTTGATCCGCTCCGTCCTTTATGCATTTGACTTGGTTGACAGCCCTCGTCTTCCTTTCTCTCGTCTTCGCCATCTTATAGATGTCTCTTTCGCCTTCCTTCGTGCTTAGACGCTGGTAGAGGTCCTCATACGCCCGACCCCTTGCCTCGCTCACCGCTCGCTTTGCGGCCTTCTTTGCCCCCTTGTATATCTCCATGTTGGTTGCGCTCCTGTCCAGGTATAGGCGTCTGAAACAGTCCTTCTTCTCCTTAATAGCCTTCTGGACCTCAACGTTCCACCACCAGGTATCCTTAGCATCCCTTCTACTTCCCCTGGTCACCCCAAACTCCTCTGATGCAATCTTTCGAATGCAAGTCGCCATCCTCATCCACATACTGTTTGCATCGCCTCCTTCCTCCCAAGGGCCCTCCTTAAAAACCCTCTCCTTAAAAGCTTGAGCTGCCTCTCCCTTTAACTTCCACCACTTTGTTCTCGCAACTTTTGGGCGCTTATTCCGCCGGACACGAATCCGAATACGGAAGTCAGCCACCACCAGCTTATGTTGATGGACAACACTCTCTCCAGGTACGCCTTACAATCAAGGCAAGCGCGTCTATCTTCTCTTCGAGAGAGGACAAAATCAATCTGGCTAGAGTGTTGGCCACTACTGAAAGTCACTAGGTGGGATAATTCGACTACCGGGGATTCATGTTTCTATGTTTAGGTGAAGTGGAGTAGGAAGACAATGCTACTGCATATCTTTGCAAAAATAAATAAAAACTATTCTTCAATTTTGTATGTTATGGTTCAAAAAGTTCTATTTTTCAATCTAGCAGTAAATTATAATTAATTGGAATATGATCGATGTTGGAGTCTAAGGAATTTCTTACTTACAGCCACAAAAAGAAAATTAAAAAGCAACGTATGGTGCGGTAGCAACGCACGGGCACTAAGCTAGTCTATAAAAAAAGGCAAATGCAGCTAGTGAAGTCTGAATTTCGCTGGGAAGCACCACCGCCTGAGTTTGTCAAAATTAATGTTAATGCATCATTCCAGGAGACAACCAGAACTGGAGGATGGGGTATAGTCTGCACGGATAGTTCATGTGATATTTTTTTTGAAACGAAGGCAAAAGCTTTGCCTTATCCAATAATTAAGAAGAAGGTGTACGGTTTATTTGAGAGAAATCGGGCAAAAACCATACAACAACACCGACACCACCGGGACAAGCCCGCCAGAACCGAGAACAACAAGAACACTCCAGAAAGACTAGTCGGCCTCCCACCCTTGCCGTAGAGAAGAGTCCGTATCTGCTATGGGAGGAGCAGCCACGGGACGCTCCAACGAAGATGAAGAACAACCCTCCGGGTAGCTGCGGCAACACTAGCAGCTCCCCCACCAGCGAAGAGGCAGCGCAGCTCCGACTCTGAAGAAGAACTAAGAAGGACAAACCAGGCAAGGTCGGCGCCGCGGAAGATCACCGAAAGGACCTCCTGTCGGTACGCCACCGGGACCCAGCCCACCGCAGCTTCGAGTTCACAGCAACACACAAGCCGAGGCAAACCCACGGACACGCCGGAAAAAGAGCCGACTACCTCAACCAGAACCGCGTCTCCGACATCGCTCATCTTCGCCATCGTTGCTACAGAATACTCGACGCGATCACCTCAGTGCCGCTGACAAAGCAGCCTGACACCCTCGCAACCAACGGATGCTGCAACGACACCCACCACCTCCCGCAACCACATGTCCCTCTAGCCGGTCGCCACTCCAAGAACGATGCCCCCAAGGGGGAGCACGACACAGAGCGCCATCATCGCCCGATACCGGAAGATCTAGGGTTTCCCCCAGAGTGGTCCAGGTGGAAGACGAGCACCACGTCTGAAAATGCATGGTGTCCCCATGTATGGTTTTGGTAATTAATGACAACCTTATGGACTAATGTTTGTGTTGAGTTATTCTTATAGGTTTGTCCATTGGCATCGCTTGAACTCCATGTATTGGATTCAAGGTTGTATGTCATCAAGATCATTGATTATAATGGACATATTTGATATGATCAAGAAGATGAAAACATACAAGGTTGATCAAGACTAAGTGCAAAGAATAGATTCAAGTTGATCAACACACAAAGCTAAATGATATACCATGTGGGATCATGTGGTCCAATGGTATGGTAAGAATTTGTCCATATAGCTTTGTGAACTAACCCATTATGTGTGTGTGGCATTCCTTTGTTGGGGTTAGGTATCTCTCCATGGGCTTGCATCAAAAGGAAGATTTCTTATAGCTCATGGAGGATGACGTCAAGTGGTGATCGTCATCAAGATTGAGGTGTGCAAGTTCAAGATGGGCATCTAGAAGATATCATGCTTGAAGCTTGCAACCCATTTGGAGATAATGGTCAAGTGAAGATGTTCCTAAGAGAGGCACTCCCATCTTGGTGTATGGGGGAGCGATATATGAGTCTTCACCAAGCAAAGCGCAATCAAGAAAGGTTGTCCACTTGAAGAGATCAAGATCGTCATCATCTAGCTCAACTGGAATGCGCAAGGCAAATGTATGATCTTGATAGGGTTTCTATTTTACCGGTCTCATGGTGTTAGTGGGAGACCGGGTTATAGGATAGATACCGTTCAATCAAGAGGGGCTCTCAAGTTAGTAACTTGATCGCATCTTTGTAGAGAGCTCAAACCTTTGCATAGTTGGCATATCATCTTTCTTGGTTCTTACTTGGTTTTCCCCTTGTTGGGTTTTGGTGCTTGTTGTGATCTTCATGACAAGCCCAAGTTCTCCGAAAACGGATTTCGTATGGAAAACTTGTTGCGTTTTCGGGTTGGAAATATTATCGGTTTATCCTTGAGGAAAGTTCCACACCTCCATGTGTGTCAACTTAACTCTATTTATGGTTCTTGTTGCTATCTTTCCAACAAAATTGGTTTCACCTCATTTGGATTTCGTACGTGAAAGTTATTGGTTTTGTAGTTTTCGTTCTGGTGGTTGTCGGATAATCCGGTCCAGTTGACTCAGAATGTCCGGCCCCCAAGGTTGCTCGTTTTCGGCTAAGGACTTAAAGCAACCAGTTTTGTGGCGCTCTGGAGGTTGTCGGAATATCCGATCCAGGTTGGCTCGGATTATCCGATTCTCAAGGTTGCTCGAAATCGGCTAAGGACTTTAAGGAACCAGTTTTGTGGCGCTCTGGAGGTTGTCGGAATATCCGATATAGGTTGACTCGGATTATCCGATCCTGACTTGTGTCGGAATATCCGACTCCCCTATCTGCAACGGCTATTTTTCTGGAAGGGGTATAAAAACCCCTCCACCTACCTCCAGCCAGCCAGCTTTTGCCCAGCACGTTTTTCTCTCTCTCCCCCACCATTATTGACCTTGGAAAGCTTGCCCCTCTCTCAATTCCTCTCATGATTCTTGCATATCTTTGAGGGAAAAGAGAGAGGAGAACTAGATCTACATTTCCACCAATCCATCTCTCCTCTAAGTGAGGGGAACCCTTTCGATCTAGTTCTTGAAGTTCCATTTGTTGAGTTCTTCTTTGTTCTTCCTCTCTTCCCCCCATAAGCATTAGTTGCTTTTGGTGGGATTTAAGAGTGAAGGATTTGAGCACTTGTGCTCTTGCCTTTGCTTTCGTGCATTGGTTTGCTCTCTCCATGAGGATTCGTGGAAGTGAAAGTTCGTGAGCTTGTTACTCTTGGGTCGTTGGACCCTAGACGGTGATTGAGACCTTTTGTGGTCACTTGGGTGCTCCCAATCCTTTTGTGGGTTGTGCCTCAAGATTGTTGTAAGGGACTCGATTTCCGCCCAAAAGGAAATCAATAGTGGAAGGTGAACCGAGCTTTTGTGCGAGGTTCATCGGAGAATAGGGTGAGGCCATTTGTGGCGTCTTGAGTTTGAAACTCACACCCCTCCAACGAGACGTACTCCCCTAAAAAGGAGGAACTCGGGAATACATCATCGTCTCCGCGTGTCTCGGTTATTTCTATACCCGAGCTCTCTTCTTATGCAATTTACATTGTGATAACCTTCGTGCTTGAAGTCTATATCTTGCTATCACCTTGTTACTTGTCTTGCTTAGCATAAGTTGTTGGTGCACATAGGTGAACCTAGTATATTTAGGTTGTATGTTTGTTAAATTAAAACACCTAGTTTTATTCCGCATTTATCAAGCCTAAACCGGAAAAGTTTTAAATCGCCTATTCACCCCCCCCCCCCCCCCTAGGCGACATCCTTGTCCTTTCAACATCTCGACAACGTCATCAAGAAGAGAAACGGCGCCTAGAGGCGTCGTCGCCGCGTGCCACGACAACAGTCGGAGCAGAGCTTTTGCTCGACATAGCCTAGTATTGCATCCGGCCGCCATGAGACTGACTACCCCACCAGCTTCCACATGCCAAGCTTCGAACACCAAAACCTCCGCTGCCGAACCAGCTGCCGTCGCTCTGCGGCACACCTCTGCCACGGAGTTGCAGGTTCCAACCAGGGCCACCGCGCCCCAGCCAGCCTGCCTCCCACGATGGTCCTTCGAGGCACCCCGGCTCCGACAAATCTGGCTCAGGGCCCACGATCCACTGCCTCCACGCGACCTCCGCGTCGAGGAGAAGCCCGGCCGGCACATCCCCAGCACCACTGCGTCCTCGGTGTGCCTCCGCGTCGTCACCCGCAATCTGGCCAAGAGCAGGGCCCGCCTCCCGATTGCTTGAACTACGTGGCCCGAGCCTAGGCCCAATGGGCCCAAATCGAGCCCGCCAAGCCCATCTGGCGCGCAGCCTTCTCCGCTGCCGGCGACGGCGCCACCGCGTTCCGCACCGCCGCCCGCAGCATGCGCCGCAACCTCCCGCACCTCCGTCGCCTCCACCCGGGCCCACCGACCCGGCGTCCTCCGCCCCGACCGTCGCTGCCCCCACGCGCCGGTCACCCCCAGATCTGAGCGAGCACCATCCCCCCTCCCCCGACCACCCTTTTGGCAGCGGATGGGTGCCGCCACCGCCGCGGCCGAGGCCGGCGGCGGCAACGGTGGGGTGGTGCAGGCGGTGAGGAGGAGCTGGCGGCGGGCGAAAATCGCCCCTGGCGCCGCCTGGGGGGCGACCTGAGGGGAATTGTTTGTCGTTGTCCTTTCATGTGAAATTCAGTTCGTGGCTGCTGGCCCTCCTCTGACGTTGACAAACGCCTTGCATTGCCGAATCGTTGGCCCTCTCAAATGCTATGCAAATTGTAGAGCAGCTTGGTGTGGGGAGGGCAATATTTGAAACAGGCTGCATCAATCTTCAACAATCTATGTCATCGTCGATTTATGACTGTGCACCCTCTCGGGGTACTCTTCGCTGACCTGAAGTTCAGACTTCGTGTGAGTTTTATCGATGCTAAAGTTGTGGTATAAGTTGTCTATGCCCCGTGTATCCGTAACAAGCCGGCGCATGAGCTCGAGGCTTTGGGAGCGGGTGTAGCTCACGGAGACCATAAATTGTGGATGGAGCTCCCCTATCTCTATAATCTCTATAATCCGTTTGGTGACCGACGATTTAGCCGTGTCTTAATGTAGTGTTCCCGTAAAAAAATATGCACTCACACAACACAACTGACAGGCTTACTGTACGCACTTCTAATAATACTGCGAACGTAATTAAGCTGTTATACACCAAAGCAGAGAGAATTAATTTTGTGTACCCATTCTCTGTTTTATTTCCTTTGCCAAGGCAAAGCTACACACACGACAGCACCATACCACTGCAGCGCAATGTCTGTGCTGCCAGATTAACGTCATTGCTTTTGATCTTTTCTTTGGGGAGCACTTGCAATGCGATATACGCAACGAGAGAGGGATCGGGGCCACATCTCCAACGGGCTCCCTCAACCCCCCCCCCCCCCCCCCCCCCACCAAACGCCTGGGCCGACAGACCGGACAGCTTTTGGACCAAAACCCTCACCCAACTGCGCCCCCCAAATGCAGCCCAAATGACCGGGTTGTCGGCATCCGCTCTGTAGCCGCTGACATCGCGGCCCCACGCTTGACCGTCTGACATTCATGGCGCACCGGCTGCTTGCATTCATTGCGCACCTGCCGGCGCTTCACCCGAGGAGGGCGTCATAAAACCCGACCGGAGCCAAACCCTAGACCGCACTCCTCACTCCGCCGCCGCACATCTCTTTTCTTCCCTCCGCCCATCCACAGTCCAACTCCGGCACCTGCCTCTCCTCTCCCCATCCACCATGCCTCGCCGGTTTGCGACCACTTTCGCAAAGCTCACACCAGAGAAAAGGGCAGAGATCTACGAAGAGGCCATGGCCCGCGATGCGGCAGTGGTTGCAACAATGGCGTCCGAAGCGCAGGCGGAGGCGCGGGAGGCCGCAGAGGCGGAGGCAGCGGTGCCGGTCGGCGTCGTGGAGCTTGATGCGGAACCCGTATTCGTCGGAATAACGGGTGCGGAGTTCCACCAACGCATGAAGGACGAGGAAGCCAGGTTCCAGGCGGAGGCGGCGGTGGAGCACTCCTGTTTTCAGGCAGAGGTGGCGGAGCACCGCGTGGCCTAGGGGCAGCTCAAGGCCGAGGCGGCTGACCGCATCCTCATCGGCCAGATGACGAACAGGGTCGGCTTCGTCCAGGAGCAGATCAAGGCGGAGAAGGCGATGAAGGAATGCCGCTCCGGCGAGGCAGATCCGGCCGGATCTCCCTCTCTATTCTCCGACGAGGACGACTCCAACAAGGATACATCCGTGGGCGTCAACGAGGGCGGCTTTGGCACCGGGGTCATCATCATCTCCGACGACGAGTAGAATAGGGTAGTAGCATCGTGATCTACGTTGCATGTGTTTGTAGTATTTTGGTATCCAGAATTTGAGTTATGTGGTCGTAGTAGCATGTTTTTAGGGGTTGCCCGATCATTTTCCGTGGACACGTCCGTACGTGTCTGCGGACAGTTTAAACGTCAAATTTGGGTCTCCGGTTGGAGATGCTCTGAATACTCAAACATTGGCGGTACATGCTAATCATGCATAATGGAGCAGCTACGGTAGGTACTGGTAGTTGAAGGATCGATTTTCGCCTGTCTTGACCATACGGAGTAGTATACAATAAGGATCTTGCAGAAGCTTCCAATTGCTTTGCGGCTGCGACAGCTATTAGTGGTATGGAGACTAATCATGTGGAGCATAATGCGACAGAGGCGCTTAAACAATTCAGGTTTGTGGGCTGGACCGCGAGCCGGCCGCAATCTCAGATGAATCGCTGTATTATACTTTATTTAATTAAAGGGTACATAATAGAGAGAATTTCTTATTTGACACTCTCTTAAAATCATGTTCCTTATTTGACACCGGTGAAAATTTTCTTCCCTAAATGGCCTCTTCCCAAAATTTCTTTCCTTATATGACACTCTAGTGCATTTTGTTCACCAAAGAGGCATAAGAAGACAATTTTACCCTTGGTGCAAAATGTGACCAAAATACTGTACAAGACAATAGCTGCACTAATATTAAATATTTAATAGCCATAGCTAAGCATCGGGTTATTATGAAAAAGGTTATTTTTTCATTTTTTTACAGGGAAGAATATGAGCCGTGTAATTTTACGGCGCCGCGCGCCGCGTATGTTGCTCGGCCGCGCCGCGCATTGGCCGCCCGTTAGCTAGCTCCCTTGCGCTGTTTTCGCTAGCTAGCTCGTTCTGTTTGTCTGGCTAGCTAGCTACTCCGTACAAATTAATTCACTGAAGATCAATTCGCCTGTAAACTACACGGTACTATACTTTTTGTCGATCCCTGAAGTACCTTCAAAGATCTTTAGCACTAAACTGCACAGTACTATAAGTGTGTTGTGCTTGCTATTAGCAATCGATCAGCTGCTAGCTAGCTTAGCAGGTTAATTTGTGCGTAGACATCGCGTCGGAAGGAATCATAGGTAAGTTGCGCGTTTCGCTAGAATCTCATCGTCGTCGTGTCAAAAAAATAATTGATTTAATAACCGATGTTTAAATATTTTATATTACTATAGCTATTTTTTTGTACGCATTTTGGTCACATTATGCACAGGGGTAAAAAAGTCTTTTTATGCCTCTCTGGTGAACAAAATGCACTAGAGTGTCATGTAGGGAAAGAAATTTTAGAAAGAGGTCGTATAGAGAAGAAAAATTTCACCGGGGTCAAATAAGGAACATAATTTTAAGCGAGTGTCGTATAAGAAATTTTCTCTACATAATAGTACTCCCTCCGATCCATATTAGTGGGCATAGCTTTGTCTAAATTCATATGTATCTAGTTAAATATTTAGACTAGATACATGTGTATCTAGACAAAGTGGTGCCCACTAATATGGATCGGAGGTAGTACTAGACAAGTGAGGAACGTAACGTGCGCGGCAATCTGTGTTGACGACGACGACGACAAATCAAGGATACCAAACCGACAACCGGCCGGCAATGCTTTGCCTTGGTGGAGCGCATTCGCACTCACAATGCATTCATCGTCTCGGGCGAAATGGGAGCACTGCAACCGACCAAATCTGTGTTGAGAGAAAGTGAGAGCTGCTACTACGACACAACAAGATGGAGTACTGTGCAAAGTAATTAAGTGAGGACCATACATATATATGTGTGTGTATGTTATACTATCTGTCTGACAGCTGTTTACTTAGTGACATGAGAGTCCGCAACCACCGGCCCCTAGGAAAGCGTCTATGGGATACAGGTAAGATCAATCAAGGGAGAAGTACCTATTATTAGGGGCAGCTTTGTTCAGCTCATGGAGAAGAGAGCAATGAAATTACTGGCGTGTTGGGTGGGTGCGCTCGACCAGAATAAGGTTCAATTGTAGCCATGGAATGGGGATTGGTAAACGTCGCCGTCTTCCACCTTTCTCTCTGTCCCGCTCTGGCTCTCGCATCACACAAACGTACGAAGTTGATCGGAGCGATCGCTTTCGGTTTGTGAAGGGAAGCAAGACAGCTGTGAGCGGCTTGGACACGGTCATCACGTACCTGCCCGGTCGCATGCGCGAGCGAACCATCGAATAAGTTTGTTTTTATCGGTCGACGCCCCGCGCACATATTCTCCTCCAGCGACCGCGCGCCACCTCTGGGTTGTTGTCGAACGTAGCAGTACATACGCGACACGTGGTGAGTTCGTCGGGGCCCAAGGTAAAACCAGAGGAATATTATCCAACTATATCACCGGCCGCCGGTGTCGAGCCTGTTTACCTAACAAATGGGGACGAACCTGACGGGGCCAAGTGTCACGCGTGGTGCGGTACGCCGGAGTTTTACGTGCCAACTTTTGCCTGGCCTTGCCGTGCTCTGCTCGATGGCAAAAGGGAAGGGCACTCGCTGCCTTCGCGGTGAAGCAAGGCAAAAGAGGAGGGTGGGCGGCCACGAAGGAAGGGAGAGACAAGTTTGGTGCGTGCACGCATCCACCACATATGGCACGTCGGTGCGACATTCACACCGGAGCACGTCGGCCGCATGGCACCGATCGAGTGTGTCACGGTCGATGGGAAGCCGGTCGTTAGGCTTTACGCACGACCTGCCAAACTGGTTTTCGCTCGCATAGTTTTGGTACACGCGCAGATCACATCGAAACTACAGTATATTTTTTTTCAAAATATGTACTATGGTAAACGAAAACCTTACTTCACACGGGTAGGGCGTGTCTGTCTCGTTGGCCCTCGGCGCGTGAAGGACGGGCAGGAGTATATGACATCGGGGAGGCACTGTCAATTTTTTATTTAGCTGGAAAAATCTCCGGAACATAACTGCCAAAACGCGTCAACCGCCTATAGGCCGGCCAGCTGGCGCCACCAGGCCCGCTAGCCCGATAAATACCCCCTCCCACCTTGCACCTTTCCCCACCACCAGCAAAGATCTCCACCTCTCCTATCCTACACCCAGCCGCCGCCACAACAACAACCAGATCACACCACACCACCTTCTCGTCCCCCCCAACCGAAGGAAGCAATGGCCGCCACCACCGTCGCGTCCAAGGCCCTGGCCGTCGTCGCCGTCCTGTCCGTCGCCGCCTTCTCCCTCGTCGCCGCCCAGGAGGCCCCGGCGCCCAGCCCCGTCTCCGCGGCCGGCGTCGCAGCGCCGCCCCTCGCCGCCGCGCTCGTCGCCTCCGCCGCCGCCTTCCTCTTCGCCGCCGTCCGCAACTGAAGAGCCCCCTCGTCGATGATGGCTCTGCTTCTACCGTAGTGCCGCCGCCTAGATCCATTTATTATTACTATTGTCATTAGCGATTTTTTCGTTGTTCGTGTCATTTTGGACCCAGATCTGCTACTACTACTCTGTTACTCGATGACGATGATGATTATCTCGTTAGTAGAGATTGTACCCGTGTGCTTGTAGATACTTCTCTCTAGTGCTATTTATTTATTTATCCGGTGTGAGGTCTTCTCGTTTCGTGATCTGGTATATCTGATGCCTTTCGTTCGATGTCGTGATTCCTGAATTTTCATCATGGTGGTCTTTCTCTGCATGGCCACTTGATTTTTGTTTTCCTAATCATCAACCCAGGGTCATCAGATCTTAGTTGACAACCCACCCATTGGTGGCTGAATCGCGTCAGTATGTTCGTTATTTTGCTGCTCTGCTTTTCCAGTTGCAGAAAAACACCAAAAGTTCGATCACGCGGAAGCGAAACTAACTACTCC
This sequence comes from Poa pratensis, assembly GCA_947311845.1. Lineage (NCBI taxonomy): Eukaryota > Viridiplantae > Streptophyta > Magnoliopsida > Poales > Poaceae > Poa > Poa pratensis. The sequence goes on along the minus strand of CAMZMU010000058.1, from coordinate 2,975,420 downwards.
CTATGTACGTACAAAAAGGTGTCTCAACCTAGTCCAAATTTGCATAAATCATGTTTAGATACATATAAATTAATTTGGAATAGGTTGAGACATCCTTGTTGAACTTCCGTGGACGGAGGGAGTAGATTTATTCCTTAGTTCTTGAGCCTAGTTCATTCTTCTCACTTCTGTTTAGAACTGCTGGTACACTTGTCTGCCGATGTATACTACTCCCTCCGTTCGGAAAAGGATGTTTTTATAGATCATTTTTGTGACATCCTTTTCCGAACGGAGGGAGTATATTGTTTATTAAGCGATCCTTCACAGCTGTGAATTGAAGAGACTCCACGGATTTGAGTAAAAACAACCGCTGCTACTTCTGCACCGCAGTGTGTGATGGTACTGCGGCATGGGTCATGGGTGACGTGGGTCGACTGGCTGCTTGGCTGGTCGTTTTGGACTGTCTGGCATGCCCCAACTGCCATTTCATTGTCTAGTAAATAAAAAACTTTGCCCTTTGGTCCCTGAACAAAAAAATCCAATGTTTACTCAGCCGTCTGTCGTGAGTTTGTTTGTGAACTGCGAGCAGGCATGTTCTACCATTGTCATTTGCCATCCTTTCTCACTTGTGGGCCACTGCCCGTTCTCTTCTTGCTCCATAAAAAAAAATCAAAGAACAGTCCGCATTAATTCAAAAGTACGAAACAAAAAACTCAATTTTAACTCGAATCAACTCAATCCATGGGGTAATCTATGAAAGGAAGTTAAAAAAAACATGGAGGTAATCAACCAAGAAAGAGTTTAAAATGTAAATTTGTCTTGGCTAAGAGGAATCGATCCAAACCACGTGTGGGTGAGGCACTCCACGTAATATCGGTACAGACTACAATCTGCTTCGAGCCTAACGCTAGCTTCCAAGACAGTATTGGCAAATTTCAGATTACACGCGTTAAAAAGTTGGGCAGCTGATCCAAGAATAAGAAAATGTAGAATGTCCCTTTCTTTGTCGACTCTCAACAAATTATGAGACTAAGTAAAGCTTGTATTCTACTCCATATGTTCCAACTACTTCTGTTCCTATCCATATGATCCAACCAGAACTTTTGATAATTTGGGCTGCTTTTAATCACTTAAATGTTAGTTGACCTATTGTTTGGATTTCATAAATCATGAAAGAGAAAATTCCGTCATATTCTTGAAAGAAAAAACCGTGTCCCACAAAGCAAAAACAGGGCAAATATCAGAATCTCTGTTGACCGTTTGTTGATGCGTAGAGTTAATCCACTATCATTTGTACAATACTCTCTCCGTTCCAAATTAGATGACTTCCATTCCTGTAAATGCGGATGTATCTAGACATATTATAAGTCTAGATACATGCACATATAGACAAATGAAAGTCATCTAATTTGTAACGGAGGGAGTATGTATTAAGGCGTTATCAAAGAGAAATCAAATCGGTCATGGTAAGACCGCGTAAACACACCATATACCACGAACGTTCCAATTTATGGGTACAGGAAAAAAAGGCTAGACTCCAAGTAAAAGCTCCACATTCCAAACGGTGCCGGGAATTGCGAATCCTAGTTTGACTCGTCGCTGCAGTAGTGCAGTAAGATAATCTAGCCGACGCTTAGTCGACACCTCACCGGTACATCCACAGACCACAGATGACAACAGCTGTGATGTGACGGATATGCACCGTCTCGAATGTAGAAATGGGAAGAGAATTCTTCGGATCGGTCTGGAATTCCTGAAACTTGGTAAGAATCTTCGAGACGTGGTGATCAATCAGACATTGCAAAGTGTAGAAAAGGAGCTACGTTTGGCCCTGTGCTTACAGATCAAGCCAGCTGTTATTTGGAATAACTGGGCCTGTGTACGGTGACAGATTGGGTCTACGCACTGAGTCGTTTCACACGGGTCGTATAGGATTTTTAATTCCCTTGCTTAGGGCATCGCCGTTGGTGCCCCAGGCGCTTCGCCGGCACTAAAATGCTCCGCCTGGGGTGCGCCGACGCTATTTTTCAGCGGCCTGGGGGCGTCGATTCCCAGCCGCGTCCCCAGTTCGGTTCCCCAGCCCCGCGATTTTTCTCTCAAAATTAACATACATATTCAAATAGTTCAATATACAAAGAAATTTAGATAGTTCAACATACAAATACACCATGCGGGCTCGGCCAGACAGTCAGTTTCATCATGTGTTGTTCATCATCGACGGCGTACAGGCCGGCCAGACAGGCGAGGATCATCATGTGCTCTTCATCATTGACGGCGGCCTCGGCTTCCTCTTCCATCAAAGCGGCGAACATTTCCTCATCGTCGGAGTCCATCGTCGAGCAGGCAAAACGCCGAACACCTTGCGGGCGGGGTGGGCGTGAAACTACCCGAGGAGCTTGGTTGCGGCTAGTTTGTGGCGGAAGGAGAGAGGGTGGTGCCGGCAACGGAGGGGAGAAGGTGGTGGCGTTTCTAGCGGCTAGTTTGCGGCGGAGGGGAGAGGGGTGGTGTCAGCGGCGACATGGCGACGAGGGGGAGAAAGCGTGGGAGGGCGAATATGGGTGGGGAAAGTGTGTTGTCTCGCCGACAAAGTTGGCTCACGCGCCCTTTTTCTTCCGCCGGCGCCCCCAATCGCCCCCAATGGGCTGGTTCGGTCAAGTATCGCCGGATGAAATTTCGTGCAAATCTGGCGGAAAACGAGGTCAGGGGCGACTGGGAGGAAAAATGTCCGCCGACGGAAAAAAGGGGTCCTCGGGGGACACCCGGGGTCCGGTTGGAGATGCCCTTATATAACGGCCCCCTCAATCGAAAATACGTAGTGGCTCTCGGGTACGCCTGCGCCTGATATTCAAAAATAATTTAATAATTCAAAAAAAGTTTTAAAAATCCGAAACTTTCAGTTGGACAAATATTATCAAGTGTTGCACCCGTACAAAAAATTGTGTCTAACATTTATTGCAAGCTGGGTTAAAGATTTGCCAAAAATGACGCTATATACACGCTATATTCGTCAGAGATTCATCTTTTTTGTCGAGAAGTCAACGCAAAATATTTCGCGACCAAATTATTTACCCGACTAGAATACTTGGCAATCTTTGAGCGTAAAAAATTTCAGAAATAAAACCGTATTATCAGATGCGCCCGTCTCCACGTGCCCCCCCCCCCCCCCCCCCCCCCCCCTGAGAGGATTATTACGGATCTACTACTCCATCTGTTCCAAATTAGATGACTTCCATTTGTCTGTTACACGAGTAACAGACAAATGGAAGTCATCTAATTTGGAACAGAGGGAGTATAATATTACGTACACTACCAGCTTCGAGTGTGTTGAAGATTATTCTTGTTCGATTATACATTATGCTGACTCGTTAGAACTGTGACATGAAACGAATTGTGGAAGCTAAGTCCGAAATGGATTGATCTGTTGCCACGGTCGATCGCGTCTTCAGTCCATTGTGCCATCCAGGTTCCAGATCCCTTGATGTTTCGTCTTTAGAATGTTGTGTCCTGTGCGTGTCCCGGCACCAAGGGAAAGCGTGAGGCTGTGTGAGTTCAGGACAGCTCTTTTTTCTCTCTTTAGGCAAAAGGGCAGGCCAGTTTTTTTTAGCGAGTACGCCAATGGCGTACCATATATTTATAGAAGAGAGAATTTAGTTACAAGAAACAACCCAGTCATGTGAACATGAGGGGTTGCCACACTCCAACTCCAACACTCCTAACTACTGACTACTCATGGAGGATGATATCTCCCTCCTGCGGCCACTTGCTCCAAGTTAGCCACTCCTCTCTAATCCTCCTACGAGCTGCTCCGGCGTGCATTGGTTCTTACGGTTGTTGAAGGCCCAGGCATTTCGGTGCTTCCATAGGCTCCAACACACCAGGATGATAAGGGTGTCAAGCCTTCGACGATCTTCTCTCCGAAAACTCATCCTGGATGACTGCCACCATGGTTCCAGTCTATCCATCTCCGTCGGCGCCGGTAGTGTTACACCTGAACCAAACCTCTCTAGCATAGACACACTGCAGAATAAGGTGATCCACCGTGTCCTCTTCTTGCAGGCACACAAAACAAGCTGAAGTCTGCTCCTGTAGGTTATGTCGAAATCTTCTGTCCGAGGTCCAAAGACGATATTGTATGGCTAGCCACGCGAACAGTTAGCATTTCAGGGGTGCTTTAGACTTCCAAATCCAATCATGCCCATTGAGCTCCACCCTGCCCATGCACAGACGTTTGCATGTGGCGCTAGCCGAGTAGCCTCCCGATTTAGAGCACGGCCAGCTGAAGCTGTCCTCTTCTTCCTCATTGCGCTGCACCGCTAAGGTTGTCAACCAAAGCCTGACACATTGGGCTCTCACCTCGTCAGTCCACTCTCCCTGGACATCCTTGATCCAGTTCTGTTGGTGCAGCCCCTCCTCCACCGTTCTCTTGTTTTTATTCCTAGTGCTGACAAGTGCAACCACCGCCGGTGCAATGATGTGCGCTGCCCTGCCATCAATCCAGGCATCTCTCCAGAAAAAAGTGTCATTGCCTCTGCTGACCTTGATGCAGGCCAGTCCTTGAAAAACTCCAGTGGTTGCTGTATCTTTCATCATCGCTAAACCCTGCCAAGGCCTCTGCTTATCAGTGCGTGCCAGCCAAGTCCACCGCACTCGGAGAGCTAAACCTTGTAGCCGCAGGTTTTTGACACCGAGGCCACCATACTTGGTGGGTCTACAGATCTTTTCCCACACCACCAAGCATTCGCCATCGTTCACCTTATCTTTGGCCGCCCAGAAAAACACACACATCCATCGGTCAATCTCCTCCAGCAGCCATATCGATGCTTCCGCAATGAGCAGGTGGTGTATTGGCCTTGCCGACACCACGTACTTGATCAAAATTAGTCGACCTTGTCTTGCTAGCAGACCACGTTGCCAAGCCGGCACTTGTGCGATGGCCCTGTCAAGCACCGGCTGCCACTCCGCCTTCGTGAGAGGTCTTAACGCCAGCTGGAGCCCTAGATACGTGATCGGGAAGCTCTCAGTTCTGCACCCCAGGATACTCTGAACTCGCTGGTCTTCTTGGTCTGAACATCTGATGAAAGTCGTTGTTGTCTTTTGAAAATTCATTCTTAACCCTGACGCCCCCCCCCCCCTCCGAACAGGTTTAGGATCTCACGGATTGCGAGTAAATCGGGGGTCTCAGGCTTGCAGAACAGCACCACATCGTCCGCGAATGCAGACATACGCTGCAGCGGACGAATTCCCGGCAGATTTGCAAGCAGCTGTCCCTCCACAGCTCGCATGATCAAAAGTGTCAGTACCTCCATTGCCAACACAAAGAATATGGGGAAGATCGGGTCCCCTGCCTCAACCCACAGGCATGGATAAAACTCCTTCCCGGAATACCATTAACCACAATTTTTGTGGATGCCGTCCGAAAAAGGATGGCAATGCATCTCCGAGAGATTTCGCTGAATCCCAACTGGCGCAGGACTTCAAAGAGGAAGGACCAGGAAAGATTGTCAAAGGTGCAAGAAATATCCAGCTTGAGCAACACACCTGAGGATCGGCTGGCGTTAATCTTACGGGAAACTTGTCGGACAAGAATGAAGTTGTCATGTAAACTCCTCCCTTTTATGAATGCCGATTGATTCATACTCACGAGTTCTCCCAGTCTTGGCCGCAGTCTGTTGGCAAGGAGTTTGGAGCATAGTTTGGATATGCTGTGCACTAAACTGATCGGCCGAAAATCTCCCACCTCTATCGCCTCCGGTTTCTTTTGGATTAGCGTAATGAGCGCTTTATTTAGTTTCCCAAAACCCCGGCCATCGCCCGAAAACAGCTTAAGGATAGCAGCCATAACGTCCAGCTTAACAATCGGCCATGCCTTCTGGAAGAAGGCAGCACAAAAACCATCCGGCCCCGGCGCACGGTCAGATGGTAGCTCCTTGATGACTCCCCAAACTTCCTCTTCAGAGGGTAAATCATCAAGCTCGTGCAGATCGAAACGTGGGAGTCCCAGCTGATCAAGATCGATATCATGCTCACGAATGTGGATTTCACCCAACAGCGACCTGTAGGTGTTGTAGAACGCATCTACCTTTCTGCTCTGCTCGGTGTGGATCACACCATCAACCCTAACCGCTGGTATGAAGGTTTTGGCTCTCTTCCCGTTGGCGATGGCATGGAACAACTTCGTGTTTGCGTCTCCTTCCTTCAGCCATCTCACTCTGGCCCTTTGCCTAGCAATTGTGCGCTCCATGGAAGAGAGACCCAGCAGCGTAAGTTTCAGGTTCCTATGCAGCCACGCTTCTCTGTCAGAAAGTGCTCGATCCTCTTGCGCCTTATCAAAGCGAAGTATGACTGCATTTGCCATTGCAATTTGCAGTTTCACATTGCCAACACGCCTTTCTCCCCAAGACTGCATATGTTTAGCTGTATTGTGCAGGAAGGCATCTAATCTGCGATATGGGTCAACAATGTGATCTTCACAGACCCAACCTTCTTTGACGGCATCCTCAAACCCCTCCAATTTGGTCCAGAACATTTCGAACTTAAACCTCCTAGCTGGCCTCGCCACTTCATTCAGCGAAAGATGTAGAGGGGCGTGATCAGAGACTGAAGAGGAAAGGGCTTGAAGGATGCAGTCTGGGTGCATCAGATCCCAATCCACCGAAACAAGTGCACGGTCGATCCGAGTCATGGTTGGCACCGCTCTCCCATTGCTCCACGTATATTGCCTTCCGTGCATGTACAGATCTTTCAGTTCTAAATCTCGCACAAACTCCCTGAATTTCGCCATCATGGTTCGGTTCAGATTGGTGTTGCTTTTCTCTGATGCTCTCAGAATCATGTTAAAATCGTCGATTAGCAGCCACGGCCCTGGGCACAGAGATCTCCTCTCCACTAATTCCTGCATAAACTGGATCTTATCCTCATTGCTTTGGGGACCATACACACCCGTGATCCACCACGTGCTTCCACTCCTGGTATGCACCTCTCCGGTAATGGCATGAGTGTCGCAACTGATGTGTTTAACATCTAGGACAAACATGTTCCAAGCTAGAAGGATGCCTCCCCTAGTTTCGACCGTCGGCAAGTAAGCAAACCCATCAAACGATGGGCCGAGGCATTGCATTACAGGGTAGCGATCAATGACCGCTAATTTAGTCTCCTGGATACACACTAAATTGACACTAATGGAATCAAAGAACTCCCTAACTGCATCTTTTCTTGTAGGGTCGTTTAAACCCCTGCCATTCCAACTCCCTAACTCAATGTTACAATCCATAAAAACTGATGGAAAGAACTCAAGCGGATACGCACAGCTAGTGTACCCGCATCTCCACCGCCATCCCACGGATGGCTCTCTCTGGATCATAGACTCCTGGCATCTTCTTGCCAAACACCCCGGCAAGAACTCTCAGCTGCTGCTCGCGAAGCGGGGAGTCAAACAGAGCTCGGAAGCACCGCAGGTGATCTTCATTCACCACCAGGTCTCCAGATGTGTTTCCAAGCGCGTTCAGTAACACCGTGTCCGCCGCCGAAGCTTTGCGGTTCTTCTTCGCCGTGGTCGGCGTCAGAGGCGGCGCCGCCAGGTTGTTCCTAGTTGACCTCCTTGGCGTGAAAGGCTCTGCCTCTGGCCTGAGACGCGAAGCTTCCACCTCACGGAGGAGTGGAGGCGCCAAAGTTTTGAGGATCGAGGCACAGAAAGTCTTGATGTTCCTCAACTCCGCTCCTGCTGTATCTGCCTCGACATGAGCTTGTTGGGTCGAGATTGAGTCCGCCGTGTCATTCAGAGGCCCATCCACCAGTGGGCTCTCATGGGCTTCATGGGCCAAGTCGTCCTCAGTGAGGGAGACCTGGAAGTAGTCCCCACATGCAGTGTCCTCCAGATCCGGGCCCACCTGGCATTGGGATAGGGGGGTTCCTTGTTGGACACGTCAACCTCCGTCGCCGTGTCCCGACAATCTGCCAAACTCAGTGTGGGAACCTGTGATGATACTGTTCCTGCACTGGGATTGGCACCCACCAGATCCCCCTCCTCGAGAGTGTAACATCCCATAATTATAATCAGTAATGTTATCCCAAAAATGAGAGCCAACAAAAACTTTTGTTAAATTATATGTGTTGATTGTGCATGTTTCTTGTGATAATTAATTCTTGTTGCTTGTGTGTTGCTTGCTCTAAATAAAAACATGAAGAAAAGAAGAGAAATAAAATAACAAGCAAAGCAAGAAAAATATGTGACAAGTGTCACATAAATGTCCCAAGTGAGAAACTCAAAATTGTTCAAACAAAATTCAGTGGAGTGGGTTTATTAACACTCCCATTTTTATTCTTATAACTTTCCCCTCTCAAAATTTAATTTCAAAATCTAAATTTAAAATTCTATTTTATTCTTTATCAAATTCAAATTATAAAATGTGCCATGTTGCAATTGGAATTAAATTGCAACACAGCACAACAAATCAAGTTAAATACATGTGAGACAAATGGTGAATTTAAAATACAGAAATTGGAATAAAATTCTGGACCAAACGTTCTGTCGAACACGTGTTGAGCACCACCGAGTTCATCTCCAATTCAATTTCAATCCGAAGCAATTTGATCGAATTCGGGAGTAATTCTTCGAATCCCTGGCGCCATTTGCTCGCTCTCCTCTCAGCGCACCGTGGGAGCAGAAGAAATCGTCGAGGGAGGCCGTGTACCGTGGACACGACCAGGGGACAGCCGCCGTGCGTCGAGCGCCATGCGCCATGGTCGCCACCGTGGCGACGGAGGTGTCGACGCCACAGCAACCCCAGCACCATGCCCCCCCCCCTCTCTCCCTTGCTCCTCTGCTTCCTCTCAACGCCGCAGCCAGCCCAGAGGGGACCCCCACCCGCCGTATCATGCCACGCCGTGCGTGCCGCGCACCGCCCAAATGTTCCCAGGCCGTCCCACTCTCGAGCAAGCCCAGCTCGTCGCCACGCCGCCGAGCTAGTCCTCTGCACCTCGAACACCGCAGCCGCCCCCTACGGCGAGCTATCGCGCCCCTGGAACCCCTCCCCTGCACCATGTCCACGGTGAGCCCGTGCGCCCGTCGTCGAGCTTATAAAAGCCACCCCGAGCCCTCCCTCAAACCCACAGCCTCTCCCTCACTCCACTCTCTCCCGTACACCGCCAGAAGGGCGGGTACTCCGCAGCGAGGCTGCTGCTGCCCTTAGTTCTTCTCTGCGCCCCGCCGTGTCCGAGGTAGGCGACGACCACGGCAGTGCCGTGCTGCCCTCTCTTCCTCTCCTCTCTGGCCTGCCTTCGTATCTCCATTACAATCGCACTCACCCGCCGTCTTTTCCTCGTTGTTTCGTGCCCCAGAGCCCCCGTAGGATCTCGCCGGAGTTGGAGCACGACCGCGGAGAAGCAGGAGATCGTCGCCGACGCCAGGAGCTTCCCCATCAAGCTCCACTCGCCTCCCAAGCCTCCCTACGACCTCCGCCGTCGAACGCCGTCCTCTCCACCGTCCCTAGACCACCCAGGTACCCCCCCTCTGGCCACCCTCGCCGTCGCCGGAACAGTAGCACCACCAGTTTTAGGTCGCCGGAGAACGCGGGCTCTGTGAGCCGTTCGATCTAAGATCAACGGCCACATACCGCTTCGCTTAGTAACACGCTGACAAGCTGGCCCCACCTGTCATAAATTTGAACATTATCCAGAGAAGAAGGATTTTCTAATTCATTTCTCTCTGGAAATTCAGTATTGGAACCATTTTAGAAATTCAATAAATTGAGATCTAGACATCCAAATAAATCAAATCCAATTGTTCTGGAAAGCTTATGAAAATGTTTAACCAACCCAATTGGATTCAAGTCATTTAGATAAATAATAAAAGTGTATTATTAAAAATACTACAGAAGGTTTAAAATCTAAACTTGTTTGTTTCTGATACTCTGTTAGTCAAATAATTCCAAACCAATTTTGTTAGCTTAGTACTACCACGTATTAGCTTCCCTAATTTGGGTAGAATTAATTGTGCAGTAATAATTGTTTAGTATAAAGATGAATTTAGAACACCCTTCTGCACTAAAACAATTAAATATGTTTAATGGTTAACCCAAATGGTTTAGGACCAATTTTGTTAGGTCACATTTAGTTAAGGTTAGTTACCCCTAAAGGATTTAATTTTTGAATAAAATTAACTTGAGTTGTAGCAAAAACTTGATTAATAACTTACTGGATTAAAACAATTATGTAGGGAGTTTGGTAACTCCAATTAATCCAAACTCAATTGTGTTGTCTTCTACACATCAGTAGCTCTCTTTAGAAATTTAGTTTGAATTTTGTGACCAACAGAACTCAAGTTATGCAATTAGACATGTTTAACAAGTTTCTGCCATAATTTAGACCTAATAAATAATGTTTAGTTCAATTAATTTGAAACCAAATTGTATTGTTTGATGTGTGCAGTAGCTATTTGTGATGTTTATGATTGTTATGTTGAGATGATTGCTTGAGTAGTTTAGTGATTGTTTGTATTGTTTGTTTATTAATTAGACGAGAACGCTGTCGGATTTATCGAGGAAGGAGAGTTTGTTGAATCTGAAGATCAAGACCAAGGCCACTTTGCCGAGCAAGGCAAGCTACTCTCTGAGCTTGCACCCCAAATATATGCATCTACTTTAATAACATGTTTTACTCTTAAGGCAAAGATTTATAAAACCCTTTTTCAAAAGTATATGAGAATTATTTTGCCACCCTATGTAGAAATATAAGATAGTTATATCAAATTTTAGGATGGAAAAAAATAAATATTGTTTATTCAAAACTCTTTTGAAATTACTTGTGTGATTATGGAATGCCGAGATGTCGGTGTTGGAATGGAGAAGTGGAGAATGGAGATGTTTATGAAAAATGCACAGTGTGTCCTTGTACCTACGTCAACCAGCCGATACCCTGTGCGACCACATTTACCCACATATGGGAAAAGGGCTTAGTCATATAATTTGCTCATATTAGTATGGGATGCCTCATCGACAGAGATGACTCCGTTATGCATGAGGGGATAGTGGTTGATCTACCCCTGACCCGGGTCCTCGCTCAAACTCTATGAGAAGATAAGGAGGAGGATTGAAGGTTCCACCATAAACCGCCGGGCAAAACCTATGAGTCCTCACACTTAGATTCCGACGGGCTGGGTTAAGTGTTGATGGAAGTGTCATATGGGCAGGGTCCTATACTAGCATGAGCAAGGGACAGGCTAGGGTCGGTGGCTTACTTCGCATACACCCTGTATGGCGAGACGTGGCGGACACGATGAGCTGCCGGATGGATGTGGGAAGAGCGTGCTAACTCTGCAGAGTGTAAAACTATTCGAATAGCCGAGTCCTCGGATATGGACAGTTGGGAGGCCCTACTTTGACCATGTGCAAGTTTTTGAAAGACTTTGAGTTTTAAAAAGAAAATGATGTGGAGAATGTTCCTTACACCTATACCAACGGATCGGTATAAGGTTGCTGGAGGAAGTGGACCATGACGGGCTATGGTCGGAAAAAAAGGAGGAGTTTTGGAGAAACAGATAAAATGGTGATTTCTTTAAAAGATAGTTATAAAACTCTTCTTACCTTTTTCAATAAAGATATAGAGATGTTTTAAACAAATAAAAGTTGGAAATTAAAATAAAACTAGTGCATACTCATGTTGGGGTAGTTTGCGAGTACATTCAAATGTACTCATATTGGTTTCGTCCCTGGCTATTGACCTAGCCAGACTACGAGGAGGAGCACTACGCCGAGCAGGAGTATGGCGACTTCTACGCGAACTAAGGATCTCCACAAGTCAGCTGCCTGTCGGGTCGTCTTCGTTAGGATTCGATGTCTACTACGCCGTAGCTTCCGCTGATATTTTGGTTTGGCCCATGAAGGCACCTATGTAAGACTTGGTCTAAATGACCATTTATGTAAGACTTTTAATTCGGTATTGTAATGGATGTAAACTTTGGTATTCAATTCGGATTATGTGCAACGACAGACTGATCACGGGATCGTTGTGTTAAGCATAATCGGGTATTTCGGACAGCTAGTCCGGGGTCTCCACAGAGAGGGTGTTGATTGGCTATCACTGCCCTCTCGCCAGGTGTAGCTAGATCATTGCACAGTACGTCCTCCAACGGTACTGAAACAACTTTTGCCCCCACAGTTGTCTCCTTTGACCCGGTCTGCACTGCAGCGGAAGCAGCGCCGCAGACTGGCACACTAGCTGGCGACCTCTCATTGGCTGGCACAGGAGTACCGGCCGGCTTCGCCAGCTTTGGATCAGCTCTTTCCTGCCTCCGCTTTTCTCCTTGCTCCTTGGGATCAGAAAAAGTGCCTTCTGTCCCAGCCACTTGCACCTCCACCTGTTTGCTTGCCACAGGGGCAGCAGCTTTACCACACGCATCCAAAACATGTACAGGAGCACTCGGAGGGACCGAGCATGGACGGGTCGCAACGACAGGCGCCATGTGGCTGCCCATCCAGCCCTCCATTGGTGGTAGTTGCCAATCCGACGGCGGAGCAAGCACCTGCCTGAACGAATGGTAGCCAGCCCCGCCACCAGCGCCGCCCACACCGCCGCCGGCATCAGCACCGCGGCGGTCTGGCACCCCCCTCTTCCAGGGAAGACGCCACGGCGATCTGTCACTGCCGGGAGAGCTCGGAGGACTGGGGAGGCCGCTTTGATCACTGCCCGAAGAGCCATGCATCCCCCAAACCTCATCCCTCGGCGTGCTCACAACAATGCCCTCGACGTGGATCAACACCCTGTAGCGCAGGGTAAGCGCCTCCTCCAGAGGCCTTGCCAGCGGCGGACTACGAGAGTCGTCCGAGAACTCACGCGCCGGCGATGGCGGGTCGGCCTCCTCCTCCTCCGGCTCCGGGATGACGAGCGTGCGCGCAGTAGGGATGATCTCCATGTTGTCCGTCCAAGCCGTGAGCCGAAACAGGGCAAGATCCTCACAGGAACCCGTCGCCGGTGCCACGGACTCAACGATGTAGGACGTGCCCAACAGTTCCTTGGCAATTTCGCGTTCCCACGCATGCGCCGGGACACCCTCAAGGACCAAATGTACCTTGGAACGCATGGTAACCCCAGTTGCTTGGGCTTGCCTGATCCATTGCCTGCAGGTGAACTTGCAGCCGCGATGCTCCAAGACGGGAAGCGCCAAGACGGCGTTGCGGTGCTCCGCCGTGTCAGTGACCACCAGGAAATCCTCCGGCTGGTAATCATGCACCGTGAAGCAGCCCTCCGGGATGTCGGCCTTGAGTGCAACCGCGTCGCGCACGAACTCCTTCGTGACGACCGGACGGTTGCCGCTAACGCACACGACCAGCGCGAACTTCAAGCACCTCTCCAGAGCGCACATCCGCGGCGAGCGCCGCACCACGCAGAGCGGAGCATCAGCAAGTGATGTAGTGCAACCTAGGCACACACCGCCAAGTGGACCAATGACAAGAGCAAGAGTCAAGGAACTTCATGATAAGGTGAACTCACTCCTCTCTATGTGTGATTTCGACACTCCTTTGGATGGCATGCTACTTCATTCCACCACTTTGTGTATCCTCAGGTATGACCCTCATGAAGATCACCAAGGACGTGTCGAGGTTGGAGAAGAAGACGGACGAGAAGATGGACAAGATAAAGAGGAAGAAGAGAAGAAACAGCAAGAAGCGGTACTACCGCCGGGTTCACGGCGGTACTACCGCCCCGTCACTGAAGCCCCCGCATCACCGGAACTACCGCCGCCACCTCCGCCTAAGAAGAACTTCAGGCACAATCAGCGGAACTACCGCCGTGCCGCCGGTACTACCGCCGAGGAGGAGACCAGATCCGCGCCAACGGAACTACTGCCGCCACTTCCGCCTAAAACAACTTCGGTGCGCAGTAGGGGTACTACCGCTGACGAGCGGTACTACCGCCGTGGTGGAGCAAGCCAATTCCAGACCCGCACCAGCGGTACTACCGCCGCCTGATCAGCGGTACTACCGCTGCTGCCGGCACAGCTCAGGCCTGTGAGCCTTGTAATCCTCACCTACCCCACCTACCTCGTTCCCCTTTGACTTTGGACTATAAATAGGAGCTCTCCATCTAGATCTAGGGTTAGACTATGATTTGGGAACTAAAGTAGAGCCTTGCTCCTTCTTTTCAAAGTGTCTCCTTCCTCCTATGGAGATGAATCAAGGCCTCCACATGTGGAGATGAACCAAGGCCTCCTCTTGAGGAGAAGATCCCTGCGTGGATACCAAGGCTCCGCTTGTAGTTGCGATTACTTGTCGATCTTTCATCTTACGGTGATTCTATCGGGTTGGTTGGATTGACCAATTGGACAAACAATACTAAGAGTAAGGTGTGCTTGGGAGAGGAGAATTGGGGGCTACCCTCGGGGATTTGTTACCAATTGAGTCTTGCCAAGTTGCTACTTGCTATTTACCCTTGTGTGTTGATTTCCCCTCTTTGTGTTCTTCGTGTTCATCGCGTGTTCTTCGTGTTCATCGCCCCTCCGCACAAATCCGTGAAAATCGGGACCTACCCGCATCATATGGTATCAGAGCTCTAGGTTGACACGGATTTGATTTGTGTTTCCACCAAAATCCACCAAATTTTTCTTTGTTTTTGAGAAATTCGAAAATTTCCACCAAAAATAGCCTTGTCTTGATTCGAGCCGATCTGTCGATTCGTTGCGTTTTTGGTAGTTTTTGTCCATGGATCTGTTGCTTTAGGACCCCCTCCACCCTTGTTTGTGTTCCCTAGCCCAATTTCCGGCCAAATCGCAAGCAGAAAAATCAGATCTCCAGGGAGCGGTACTACCACCGGAGAAGCGGTACTACCGCCGCAGCGGTACTACCGGCGCTGGGAGCGGTACTACCGCCCGGGCCGAAATTTCCAGAAATTTTTCTTTTCTTCGGGTTCGTTTTGGCATTTCTCCTTGGTTGTTTGAGTCCTTTTCCGGTGTGTGCAACGTCTACAACATCGACAAGCTTCCGCAACGCATCATCAACGCCAAGCAATGACGCCACCAAGGACTCGACATTTCCCCACCATCATATTCCGTTGTGAGCCCTTCTTCCTTTCGTGTACCTTCACCTATCGGACTAGCTCGGTGATATTGCGAGGCATTGCACGTGTTGAGTGTTTGTCCTCAAGTATTGGCGAGTGTGTATCGTTAGAGAGCTTGGCACTAGCAAAAGAGAAGGAATCATCGTCAAAAAGCAAAAATCAAAAAAATAAAAGAAAGAAAAGAATCAAGTGGTGCCAAGTATCATCTCTTATAGGTTGCGACAAAGCCGAAACCGCCAAAGTGAGTGTGAGTGTTAACTCTTGTGCAAATCCGTTGCCCACTCAAAGCAATTGAGCTAGCGTCCTTCTTGTGTTGGGTGACATTTGAGCACGTAGTCTTCGTTAGGTTGTCTATCTTTGAGTGCTCGCCTTTTGGTCGCCCAACCCCATTATTCGCTTTTGCGTGTGTTTCTTCATCATTTGTGGTTGGAGTTTCTTTGGTAATTTGATCATTGTGGATTTTCTCTACCTTTGACAATATACTTGTCGGCGGGTTTGCTTGTTCCGTTTGCCACTTCATACCTTCCTATCCTCATAAGTGTGTGTGTTGGGTGTTAGAACCAGATACTCTCCTCTCAAGCCACATTATACTTGGGATATAGTTTGTCTTGGTTTTTTTACCACATATATCACTTGATCTTGAGAAAATGTTTAGGGGAAGTACAAACGGAAGCTCAAGCTCGGAAGAGGAAATCCATGGTGGAGTTCGCGGTGATCATGGCTATGTCACACAATCGGAGCTTGTTGGCATGCGACACTTTTTTCGTGATAACCTAAGACGCTTCGAGGGTCGTCTTCAAAATCAAGACAACACCTTCAACGACCGCATGAGTGCTAACGAAGCAACTATGGAGCGGTTGACCGAAGCTATCAACAACCTTGCGCGACAACGAGCTTCTTCACACTCAAGCCGTACAAAAAGCACCTCAAGGTCGACACAAGCACGTCATGGACGTCATGAACCTCGACAAGAACGTCAACATGATCCAAGGCGCGACGCCCATGAACGACCTCCTCCTCACGTTGAACAACCACATGATCTTCACGCGAACAATGCCAATGTGCATCAAGAACAACCTCACCAAAATGATGATCTTCGTGAACGCATACCATCACCACCACCGCAACAACGTGATCGTCATGACGCATTGGCAAATGACAATGGAGTTCCGGGTGCGAATGACTTTGGTGAACAAGGACGTCACCCTCGTCATCCTCCAAGGCCACGTCATCAAAACCATGACAATGCGAACAATGTCGAGCAACCCATTCCTCAACAAGAGCTACCTCCTCAACATGCGCCTCGTCAAGAGCTTCCTCATGATCGTCACCAACACCAACGTTCCGATTCAAGTGATAACGAGTCAAGCCAACACAATGGTGATGGACTCAACCGAAGGAGACGTGGACGTGCATTCCCACGTGGTGGCCACCGTGACGACTATGATGACTTAACCAACGTCCGCTTTGACATACCCAAGTTTTACGACACAAGTGATCCGGAAGCTTACTTCTCATGGGTACTCAAGGTTGACAAGATCTTCCGTGTACAACGCTACTCCGACATCAAGAAGGTTGCCTTAGCCTCGATGGAGTTTGAAGAGTATACCCTCTTGTGGTGGGAACAACTACAAGATGCTCGAGTCGCTAATCACCAACAACCAATCGACACTTGGGTTGAAATGAAAGAAACCATGTACAAGCGCTTCGTGCCAAGTCATTACACTAGAGACTTATACAAGAAGTTGCAAGAGTTGAAGCAAGGTGTGAAGTCGGTTGACGAGTACTACAAGGAGATGGAAATCTCCATGATGAGAGCCAATGTCAACGAGTACAAAGAGCAATCCATGGCTCGTTTCATGAATGGCCTCAACTATCCAATCAAGAAGATCGTGGAGTTCCAACCATATGCCTCTTTGGTTGAGCTAGTACATCAAGCTTCCAAGGCCGAGCGCCACGTGCTTGAAGAGCGCAAATATCTCAAGACAAAGGTATTCTACGCCAACAAGCCTTCTTCATCAACTCCTACACCTTCACAAGCTCTTCCTCAAGCGAACACTCGAGGTCCTCCAAGAGTCTCTACATCGACACCTCAAGCGCCTCAACCTTTCAAGAAAATACCTCCCGCTACCAAGGCGCCTCAAGGATCTTCGTCCGGCACAAGACTCTTGCAATGTTACAAGTGCGGCGGACAAGGGCACAAATCTTTTGAGTGCACCAACAAGAAGGTCATGATTATCAATAACATGGGAGAGTATGAATCTATGAGTGAAGATGAGTACAATGCTTTGAACAAGGTCGCCACAATGCAAAGCGCTCAAGAAGAAGAAAGTGAGATCTATTGTGATGGCGACAACAATCCTTCCTTGGTTGTGGCAGGAGCTTTAACCACCAATGTTCAATTAGAAGAAGACCAAAGATGCAACTTATTTCACACTAGAGCGGGAATCAATGGCAAGTCCGTCAAGGTCATCATAGATGGTGGAAGTTGCCACAACCTAGCGAGCAAAGAACTTTGTGATAAGCTCAACTTGAAGTTCAAGAAGCACCCACATCCTTACCATGTGCAATGGTTGAGTGATACCGGAGCCGTCAAGATTCAACACATGGTGCAAGTGTCCTTCAAGATTGGAGCCTATGAAGATACGGTTGATTGTGATGTTGTGCCTATGAACGTTTGTCACTTACTCCTTGGGCGTCCGTGGCAATTTGACAAGAGTGCTATGCATGATGGAAGGACAAACTACTATAGCTTCAAGAACAACGACAAGATCTACGTCCTTCGTCCCATGACACCAAGTCAAGTCATCGCCGACAATGCCAAGACTACTGCAAGGGCACAACAAGATCGTTCGTCTAGTGAGATGAGTGGTGAGCGAGAGATCCACCCTAAAGTGAGTGAGAGCCACAAGCCAAATGAGTGTGATACTTCAAAGGGAGTTCCCGCAAAACTTACACTATGTGCCACCAAAAGAGAGATAAGGGAGTTGAGAGAGAACCCATCCACCCTCCACTATGTGCTCAGATGCAAGGGTGATGGGGGGATGCCCAACCGGGTAGGCCCAGGACCCCGAGTGGCCTTCAAGGCCGGGTGGCCCAAAGCCCACCCGGTGTACATCTTCCAGGATACCGGGTCCCCGAGGATCCCGGTATGACGGCTCGGGGAGGCGGCAGCAGATATCTTCGAATCAGTCTGCGATTGTGTATCCCGAAGAGTGCGCTCCACGAAGCCGCACTTGTAGGCAGGATAGCTAGCGCCGCCAGCAGAACCCGTCATTCCCTGTAAACCCTAGCCGGCTCCCTATATAAAGCCGGCAAGGAGCAACCCTAGAGGCAGACTCATCTCATTCCATAGCCTCCGGAGCACCCGCAAGCTCTGGTGCGCACACCATTGTACACCCCATTCAGATCCAAATACATACAAGCAGGAGTAGGTCTTTACCTCATACAGAGGGGCCGAACCTGGGTAAACTCTGCGTGTGCAACCTCTCTGTGAATCCTACGTCGCCTGGCTCACACCCGAGTTAAGCCACCCCGTATGGCATCTGCCGTGATTACCCCACGACAGTTGGCGCCCACCGTGGGGCCAGCGATCGCTGGAATTTACTTCATGGAGAGTCCTGAACCCGGCACTGGCGTCTACTTCAGCCCTCAAGCCATGTCGGGTCGCGGTGACATCGTCACCGGCAGCTACTTCGAGCACGGAGGGATCGGCTACGTCGCCGATCCACACACTTGGGGCAGGCCCAACTACGCCCCGATCACTCGCGCGATGGCTATCCCGTTCGGGACCGCTGTCACCGCCTACGTCGGCTTCTGCGGCTCGGATGAGGAAGGAGTCAACTACGATGGTACTTCCTCCCCCGTCGACCCGCTTGACGAAGCCGCCATCGACACCGCGGTTGCAAACCACTTGCACCCGCCCCATCTGCCGAGACCGTCCAGATCTCGAACGACGACGACACCGGGTCGATCTTGCCCGTTCTCGACTACGAGTCGGAGGGCTCGACCGATCTGGCCTCGGACGGCACGGCAACACCCGCCCACATCTACATGACGGGCGAGGCGGCAAACTCTGCTGCCGCCAAACCCGCGGCGGCAAACGCCGCCACACAGAGGCCAACGCAGAAGCAGCGCGACCAGGCACGGCGCGAGCAGGAGGCTCGCGAAAAGCAGCAACGCGACGAATCTCTCGCCGCCCTGCGAGGACAAGCAGGTCGGGCGGCTGACCCGCTCAGCACCCCGATCACGCCGGCGAACGTCGTCGACCAGGCGACACAGCTCGAGCAGCTGCGCCGGAAGATGGCCCTCCAGCAGGAGGAGATCCGCCAGAAGGAGCTGGAGGTCGATGCTCAGTCGACCGCTCTCTCCGCGGTCACTCGGCATCACAAAAACCGCAAGTCGCGGCTTAACCCTGATGCACCAACTCGCGCGCTCGACAACGCCTTCGCGCGCGAGACAGAGCTGGAGAGGCAGCGTGACGAGTGCCGCAGGGCCCAGCCCGGCGGCTCGAGTCAAGTTCCGCCTCAACCTCGCCCGGCGATGCCGCCTCCGGCGCGCGGCCTCCTCCGAACCCGGCTCGTCCACAACCCCAGCCGCGGACGACGACGACGCCGACCTCGCGATTTCGGCACCCCAGTCGATTGCATGACTGCCGCCGCCTCTCTCTTCAAGAGGATCCGGGTCAAGGACAACCCCTATTGGAGCAAGGGGTGCAAGCTGGTGGACAAGGCGCTGGAGCTGCAGGAGAACATGTCGCAATCCGACGGCAAGCTCTACTCCAGATCGCCACCCAGCGAGAAAACGGCCTCGGCACCACACCGAAGCCAGGGAAACAAGGGTTCCCCCAGGCGTGACGCTGCCCCACAGCCGCCACGCAGTCGGCACGAGGAGCCGGCAGTGTCGAGCAACGCGAGGGCTGGAGGCAACCCGCCTCGGCTCGCCCGCAACGACGCCCGGCACACCATCAACAACAACCAGGCGCAGGCACGCTCCAATCACTCCGCTCCGGATCTGCGCCACCACCTCAACGACAAGCGCGCCGAGGCGACGCGCAACAACAACGACGACGACGACGTCGGCCCTAGATGCTTTGGACCCGCCATCAGAGGCGAGCGTTTCCCTAGCAGCTTCAAAGGACCGAGAGAGGCGCCCAAGTACAACGCTGCCATGAACCCGGAAACTTGGGTCCAGGACTACTTGGCCGCCATGAGCATCCAGAACGCATCTTCGCTCTGTTGTGCGCGCTATTTTCCTCTCATGCTTGAGGGAACGGCTCGCACTTGGCTCAACAACCTCCCCAGGAACAGCGTCAACTCCTGGGGCGAGTTGAAGAGGCTCTTCATCACCAACTTCGAGGGACCTGCAAGCGCCCGGCCACGGTCGAGGACCTCAAGCGCTGCGTCCAGAAGGAGGGCGAGTCCACTAGAAAGTGGTATCGCCGAGTCGCCGACCTCATCAACTCGGCAGAACACCTCAGCGTCGACACGGTGCACTCCCACCTCGAGGACAACACCACCTTCGAGTCGCTCAAGCAGAAGCTGCGGCGCTCGCACAAGGGTGACATGACGATGGGCCAGCTACTCGCCATCGTGCACAAGTACGCCGAGTCCGACGTCACCAAGGACGACTCCGAGGAGGACGACGACGAGAAGAAAGGCGGCAAAAACAAGAGCAAGGCCAAGCACTCCAGCGCTCATAAACGCAAGGGTGACGGCGGCTCCGAGCTTGTAGCCGCCACGGCTGGGGGGCCGCGGCTTCAAGAGCCAACGCGGCAACTTCCCGCGAAAGAAGCTCACCGCCACGGAGATCCTGGCCATGCCGTGTAGGTATCATAGCCTACCCGGCAAGCCAGCCGGCCACACCACTGACGAGTGCAGCTGGACTGCAGAAATCGTCAAGGCCAAGACCGGTGCCAAGAAGCGGGCACCCGACGGAGACGACGACGGTGAGCAGCAGCAGGGCATGCCTCCCACTGCCGGCTTCATGGGCCACACCTTCGTCGGCCTCGATTCCAGGCGGGAGGAGAAGGTCATACGGCGCGCCGTCCACGCGACTCTGCCAGACGTGCCCCAGTGGCTCGACTGGTCAGAGCAGCCGATCACATGGAGCCGTCAAGACCACCCGCCCCGCGTCGATTACCCGGGCAAATTCGCTCTGGTGGTCGCGCCCCAGGTCAAGGGCTACATCTTGACCAAGACATTGATGGACGGAGGGTCGAGCATCAACATCCTCTACTACGAGACGTTCCAACGCATGAAATTGCGTGACGAACAGCTAGTCCCCACCATCACCACCTTCCACGGCATCGTCCCGGGAAAGAAGGCCTACCCGCTAGGCAAAATCGCACTCGACGTCGTCTTCGGCACCGCCAAGAACTTCCGGCTCGAGAAGATCTGGTTCGAGGTGGTGAACTTCCGTAGTTCCTACCACGCGATCCTCGGGCGACCCGCCTTTGCCAAATTCATGGCAAGGCCCTGCTACGCCTACCTGAAGATGAAACTGCCGGGTCCGAACGGCATCATCACTGTACACGGCGACGTCGACCGCGCCATCGAGTGCGAAAAGGGCAACGCCGTCTTTGCCGAGTCCGTCATCGCCACGGAGCAGCTGGAGCAACTCAAGCTGCAAGTCGACCCCAACGACATGACCATCGTCAAGAAGCCGACTCTGGACTCACGCGACAAGTTCCAGTCGGCACAGGAGACCAAGCGCATCCCGCTGGTCGAGGGCGACTCCTCCAAGACGGCGGTGATCGGCTCGCACATGGACGTCGCATAGGAAAGCGCGCTCTGCGACTTCCTCCGTGAGAATCGGGACATCTTCGCATGGAAACCATCTGACATGCCAGGCGTCCCGAGGGAGCTCGCAGAGCACAAGCTCAACGTTGACCCCAAGCTGAAGCCAGTGAAGCAGTTCCTGCGTCGCTTCACTGGTGAGAGACAGAAGGCTATTGGCGAAGAAATAGCCCGGCTCCTAGCTGCCGGGTTCATCGCCGAAGTCATACACCCGGAATGGCTTGCCAACCCGGTGCTCGTTCTGAAGAAGAACGGAACGTGGCGGATGTGCATCGACTACACAGGCTTGAACAAAGCCTGTCCCAAGGATCCATTCGCATTGCCTCGCATCGATCAGCTGATCGACTCGACGGCAGGGTGCGAGGCGCTATGCTTCCTCGACGCCTACTCCGGGTACCACCAGATCAAGATGGCGCCCGAAGACCAGGAGAAGACGTCTTTCATCACGCCCTATGGCGCGTTTTGTTACGTCTCCATGCCCTTCGGCTTGAAAAATGCCGGAGCGACTTACCAGCGGTGCATACAGAACTGTTTGCACGAGCAGATCGGCCGCAACGTCCACGCATATGTGGACGACATCGTCGTCAAGTCCAAGCTGAAGACAGACCTGATTGCCGACCTCACGGAGACATTCACCAACCTCCGCAAGTACAGGATAAAGCTCAACCCGGAAAAATGCGTCTTCGGCGTACCCGCGGGCAAGCTCCTGGGCTTCATCGTCTCCGAGCGAGGCATCGAAGCCAACCCAGAGAAGATCAAGGCGATCGAAGCTCTGAAGAAGCCGGAGAACCTCCGGGACGTGCAGCGGCTCACAGGCTGTGTCGCTGCCCTCAGCCGTTTCATCTCACGACTCGGCGAGAAGGCCATGCCCTTGTACCGGCTCCTCAAGAAGTCGGACACGTTCACCTGGAACGACGAGGCAGACGCCGCCTTGACGCACTCAAGAAGACGTTGGCCGAGGCGCCGATCCTCGCATCTCCACTGGAAAAGGAGCCGATGCTCCTCTACATCGCCGCGACCAACCGAGTCGTCAGCGCGGTGGTCGTCGTCGAGCGCAAGGAGGAAGGCCACGAGCAACTGGTCCAGCGGCCAGTTTACTACGTCAGCGAAGTCCTGACGGATTCGAAGCAACGTTACCCGCATTACCAAAAACTTGTATACGGTGTTTTCTTTGCTTCAAGAAAATTGCGACACTACTTCATGGGCCACCCGATGACGGTGGTCAGCTCATCTCCCTAGCTGAAATAATCCGCAATAGAGAGGCAACTGGGCGCGTCGCCAAATGGGCCTCCGAGCTGCAGCCTTTCGGCCTCAGCTACGCAGCCCGCACTGCGATCAAGTCGCAGTCACTATCCGACTTCCTCGTCGACTGGATGGAGACACAGTTGCCGGCTCCAACCTATGAAGCCGGCAGATGGACCTGTTCTTTGACGGGTCAAAGATGTATGAGGGCTCGGGGGCTGGAGTCGTCCTCACTTCTCCCCAAGGCGACAAGATGCGATATGTGCTGCAGATACACTTCACTGCACAACAACGTCGCCGAGTACGAAGCCCTCCTACATGGCCTACGCGTGGCCAAGGAGATGGGAGTCAGCCGTATCAAATGTTATGGCGATTCCGACCTCGTCGTTCAGCAAACGATGGGGACCTGGGATGCAAATGATCCCAACATGGCGGCTTACCGCCGGCTCGTCGATCAAGTCGGCGGCCACTTCGCCGGCATGGAGCTGGAGCACGTCGACCGGAGGAAGAACGAGGCGGCTGACGCACTCTCTCGCTTCGGGTCTAAGCGGGACCGAGTCCCACCCGGCGTCTTCCTCGACCACTACACAACCCGTCGGTACGCCCGCCGGCCGAAGTCGACATCGCCAACCCGCCATCATCAGATACAATTCTGGTGGCGGTAACCCAAGAAACAAGCGACTGGAGGGAACCCTACATCGAGTTCCTCACCACCAAAAAGCTGCCAGCCGACGAGGTCCTAGCACGGCGAGTCGTGCGCCGGGCCTCAGCTTACGCCATCATCAACAGCGAGCTCTACAAACGCAGCACATCGGGAGTCTTCCTCCGCTGCGTCGAGCCGGAGGGGAAGGCGCATGTAACACCTCGGCCCACACCCGGACCGGGCCTGTCATCCCTGGCAGCTCTCTAGAATCTCTAGACTGGCCCTACAGATCAACACTGGTCTTTTCTACGCACTTTGTCCTCACTCGTGCGCACCGGGAACGAGTTCCCAGTCGGTCACCCATCCTTGGAGTGCTCCGGACCAAGCACGCTTAACCTCGGAGTTCCTTCCAGATGATCTTCCGGAAAAGAAGTTGCAACTTGTTGATATGAGTATTCTATCAATCCTATTAAGCCCTGAGCCAGGATCTCACATCCTTCCCCCCTTGGAAGACCGACGCCCTCGTCGGTCAACCCCAGTCCAGGAACTTCACCTCTTGGCACACGTCCATGCGTCCAGTGCCGGCACATGTCCCACATGTCCGCGCCCCTGACCCGCACACGCCCCTGCTACCGCGAGGGTCGGCTCTGATACCAAATGTAACACCCCGGCCCACACCCGGACCGGGCCTGTCACCCCTGGCAGCTCTCTAGAATCTCTAAACTGGCCCCACAGATCAACACTGGTCTTTTCTACGCTCTTTGTCCTCACTCGTCCGCACCCGGGAACGAGTTCCCGGTCGGTCACCCATCCTTGGAGTGCTCCGGGCCAAGCACGCTTAACCTCGGAGTTCCTTCCAGATGAGCTTCCGGAAAAGAAGTTGCAACTTGTTGATATGAGTATTCTATCAATCCTATTAAGCCCTGAGCCAGGATCTCACAGCGCATCCTTCATGAGATCCACTCGGGAGATTGCGGCCACCATGTCGGCGCTCGCAACCTGGTCGCCAAGGCGTTCAGGCACGATTTTTTCTGGCTCTCTGCACATCAGGATGCAGTCGACATCGTCCGTCGGTGCATCGGGTGCCAGAAGTACGCCCGGCAGGATCACCTACCCGCCGCGGCTCTGAAGACCATCCCTCTGACATGGCCATTCGCAGTCTGGGGAATAGACATGGTGGGCAAGTTCAAAACAGCTCGTGGTGGCATGACACATTTGCTCGTCGCAGTCGACAAGTTCACCAAATGGGTCGAAGTTGAACCTATCAAGAAACTCGACGGCAAGACCGCAACCAAGTTCCTCCAGAAACTCATCTTCCGATTGGCTACCCGCACAGCATCATCACCGACAACGGCACAAATTTCGCTGAAGGAGAGATGAAGGCCTTCTGCAAACAAAAAGGCATCCGTCTCGACTTGGCGTCTGTCGCCCACCCGCAATCAAACGGGCAGGCGGAAAGAATGAACCAGACAGTGCTAGCCGGGATCAAGCCGCGACTTCAAGTCCCACTGGAGCGAACACCGGGTTGCTGGCTGGACGAGCTACCAGCCGTACTCTGGGGCATCAGAACGACTCCAAACCGTTCCACCGGCTACACGCCATTCTTCATGGTGTACGGGGCGGAAGCCGTCATGCCGACCGACCTCGAGCACGACTCGCCTCGGGTCGCCCTCTACAACGAGGAAGAAAATGAAGAAGCCCGCCTAGTCGGCGTCGACCTCCTGGAAGAAGCTCGCGAACTCGCACTCTCCAGGACGGCGATATATCAGCAAAGCCTGCGCCGCTATCACAGCCGCCGGGTTAGAAGTCGCTCTTTCCAGGAAGGCGACTTGGTTCTTCGGCTCATCCAAAAGTCGAAAGGGATGCACAAGCTCTCGGCACCATGGGAAGGACCGTTCGTCGTTAGCAAAGCGATGGGCAACGGCTCCTACCACCTCGTCGACTTGCGTGAGCCGAACAAAAGCTCCAAGTCGGAAGAGGAGACTAAGCGTCCATGGAACATCAGCCTGCTTCGCCCCTATTATACATAGTATCCATTGTAATGCTGTGTAATCAATCAAGGAAATAAAGTCGATACATACCCGGCACGCTCGGGGGCTATCGTTTCGATTCAATCATGCTTTCGAGTCTTTATTCTTCCTACTCACACGTTATATGATTGATGGGTTGTCAAAGAGAGCCGGATGCCATGATGCGGCTCACCACTGGACCCCCTGCTCACGAAGCAAAATCACAGAAATTGTTGTTTTCTCCCAAGTCGTCAGCTACCCGCACAAAGTGAAGAAGTAGTGCAGCCGGTTCAAACCTAACTTGACAATGAAGCCGCACTCGGACTTTGTCACCATGGGTACCGCGCGCGTCACGAAAAAATCACGCGAAGCACACTTGGCGAGGTCGCACGATCGACTAGCTTACAAAACAAGCGAAAAACAAACAAAGTGACGAAAAGCGCACAAAAAACAAGCATGGGAGTGCCAAAACAAAGATTAATAAGCCGCAGAGGCGCACGCTGAAACGCAACCCGGCACATATCATACTTGTTTCATTACATAATATTTTTTCGCCCGCAGGCGACAAACCCTAACTACTTCAAAATAACCCCTCTTTTGAAAGCAGGGGAGCAAACTTCAAGACGGTGGAGCCGCCCGAGCAGAAGACGTCGACGCCTCGTTCGTCGCAGCCGGCGGTGGCAGAGCTGAAGCCCTTTCAAAAAGGTACTCCGACGCCGGCTCCCTGTCCGCCACCTCGCCAAGGTCGTTGCCCTCAGGCACCACGTCGAAGACGAAGTCGTCGTGGTCGACCATCTTGGCAGCCCGGCAGGCGTAAGGGGCGCAGTACTCGAGCACCGGCTGCAGATCTATCTCCCGGCCGCTGCTATCGGTCGGGATGCTGGCCGTGATCTTGTCCACGTTCGTCTGCCTGTACCGGCCCCGCACAAGCCCGAGGGCAACGCACGCGCCGGCTCGGGCGACGACTCCCGCACCCAGGTGATCACCTGGGGCATCAGCTCCAGAACCCGCAAGACCTTGCAGACGGGTGCGGGGACACCTTCCTTGGGCGACAGCATCTGGACGACCTTGCTGGCCAAGCCGTGAACGTCACGGGCGAAGACACCGAGCCGGTGGACGTGCTCCGCAGACGTCAGGCCAGCCGTCTCCTCGCCTGTTCAACAAACAAAAATCAGCAACAATGCCACAAGTCAAGCAGGCACAAAACGTGACAAGTCGCATGAAGCTTTACCCCAGATGCCAACGGCGAGGTGGCAAGCCGCTCGGTCAGCTCCTTCATCTCGCGCTCGGCCTCGACGGATTTGCGCTCGAGCTTCTCGAGGTCCTCGCCGTACCCCTTGGTCGCCTGGGTGAGGGCGGCGTCCGCCTCCTCCTTCTGCTTGCTGAGCCGCTCGCAGGATTCCTGCACCGCGGCAAACGCCTGCGTGTGCCGGCTCTCCTGCGCGGCCAGCAGTTGCTGGTGCTCAGCGACGGAGATGAAGCCGTCGCGCGCCTTCTTCAGCTCCTCCTGCAGGCGGCGGGTCTCCTGCTGTTCGGCTTCGAGGAGCCAGGACAGCTCCTGCAGTACACAAGACAATGATCAATCAGGAAGAGGCATGGGGGCTACGCCACGGGTTACCTCTACACCAACATTTGCTAACCCGGGGGCTAGCCCCAACAAAAAAACAAAATACGCCGAGTCAGGAACTCGGGGGCTACGTCCCGAGTGGCATACACACCCGCCACCGGCCTGCCTCTACATCGACATTGGCAAACCGGGGACTACGCTATTCGCCAAACATCGCATCCAGAAAACTATGAAGACCCAAGCCGCTTTCTACGAACACGACTCGGGCCTTGGGGGCTACATATACGCTACGGACGCAACAGGTGCAAGAAAGATTCTACGTACCTGGTGCGCATCCATCGCTGTTTGGATGGCGGCTCGGAAGTCAGGCCGGGGAGCAGACGCACCCGGGACGGAGCTCGGGGGCTGGGCAGTCAGCCCACCCGATGAGGAAGCCGTCGCGGCGGCGCGAGTCGCCGTCACCATCAGCGCCGTCTCTGGCACAGGCGTGGCGTCCCCGTGCCAGCCGGCACGGTGTCATCAATAGTGGCCCCCTCGGGTCGAGGGGGCACAATAACTTCGTCGCCTCCGCCGGCAGAAGGCGGAGGAGTCGGCGCTCTCGCAGTCGGCTCCGTGACGTGCGCGCGGGCCCGCCCGCTGGGAGTCGCTCTCCAGCGCGTCCTCCATGTCGCTGAGGGACGCGTCCTCAGCCCTGCGACACTCGCACGGGTCAAACTCAAGATAGCGCCTCCAACGGAACTTCGGATGAGGATCAGCAGCTGACCTGTCACCCGCAGGGGAGAGTCGAGGTCCGAACCCCTCGGAAGCGAGGCGCAGGAGGCGAGTCGGCGCGGGCCCTCGCAGGGATGTCCCGCAAGGCCTTCTGCCTCCGCTCGGCAACGACGGTGCGCTGCACGGCAGCCCCAGCCGATCGCTCCGGTGGCGGCGGCGTCGAGTTCGCCGACTTGGAGCGCTTGGAGTTGGGCCCGGCGTCCTCAGCCGCAGGCCTACGCCTCCGCCGGATGCGGAGCGGCTGATCATCTTCATCATCATCTTCAGCAGGCGCCGGGTTCTTGGACCCGGCGCGTTCTTCTCTTCCTTCTTCTCCTTCCTCCTCATCCTCAGACAGGATGGGGATCGGTTGGCGGGAGGAGAAGGCGGCCTCGTTGGCCATGGTGGCGCTGTCGGCTTCGTCGTCGGAGTCGCGCTCGACGACGTCGTTGGGGCCGGCAAGCACCGTGGGAGCGTCTCCGCGGGTCGGAGGCAGCCCAACAAGCGATCGAAACTCCTGAATTCGACAGCAGGAAGGATCGGTATAAAAAGACCAAGAAAAGGAAAGTACTTCGAATCGTCAAGCAAAGGGACTCACCTCAGGAGCCGGATGCTTGGCGGAGAAGGCCTCCAAGCCGCCCACGATCCACTCGGGAGCCGGGTGGACCGTGATACGCTTCATCCGCAGCGTGAATTGCTCTACCGACTCGAACAATGTCGGGTCATGGCGCTGCGGGTCCTTCGTCCCCGTGTACTCGCAGATCAGCGAGGGCCGGTGCTGCAGAGGCGCGATCTTCCTCTTCACCCAGGTGGCGATGAGGTTCAGACCCGTCAGCCCCCTTTCTTCAGCTCCTGGAGCCGCGCCATCAGCCGGCGCACCATGGGCAAGTCGGCGTCGCGCGGCAGCTTGAAGATTGCGTGGCCGGCTCGGCGATGGCGAGAAGCAGGGAATCCCGATCTCGCCGTCAGGCGCCGGCTCCCGCATGTAGAAGCCCGACTTCCTCCAATACACTTTGGAGGGGAGGCCGAGATCCAGGTAGTCGACGTCGCCGCGGACTGGAAGTTGAGGCCGCCGCAGGGCGCCATGTCGCCGCCCTTCCCCAGCTTGCCGTGGAAGATCCACAGCCACAGCGGGAAGAACGGGGCGCACCCGAAGTAGCCCTCGCACAGGGTGACGAAGCAGGCGAGGTGGAGGATCGAGTTGGGCGTCAGGTCATGTACCTGAAGCCCGTAGAAGTCCAGGAAGCGCCGGAAGAACTCCGACGTGGGGAAGCCCAGCCCGCGCTCGAGGAACGCGAGGAAGGCGACGAACTCGCCCGGCGACGGCCGCGGGCGAGGATCCGCGGAGGCGATGCGCCACCGACGCTCCGACGCCGGCGGCAACAAACCCTCGTTGGCGGCTTGCTCCAGCGCCTGCGCGTCACCGACGACCTCTCCCACTTGTTCTTGGGCGCCACCATCTTGGCCGGAAGAGAGGGGAGGAGCAAGAATGTCCAATGGCTGCGGCGGCGATGCGGCGAAGAGCTCAGGCGCGAACTGCTTGAAGGGAAACGGCGAGCGCAAGGAAGAAGAGGAGATGAACTCACCAGCCGCGCTCCCTTGCCGCTTTAATAGGCACAGTGAGTGGAGCCGTTACCGCAGTAAATGGCGCCGCCCACGTCGCCCACTATCGCCACGTCGCACGACGCCTCGATTCCCGCGCGACGCCTCGGTTTCCACGGGAGCGTGCCGAAAAATGCGGCTCAGATTTGGCCACGTCGCTCTGTCACGACGTTTTGGACCGATGGATCGGGCGCGTGCGGGTCAAAGAACGTCATCATTGTCACTGCTCCATCCCGAGGTGGAGGCAGTCGATGCGCCGTCAAGTCCCATCAATCGACTCGGCGTCAGACAGACAAACACTACAGGACAAGCGGTCAAAGATGCCGTGACGTCAGGCGGAGAAGACAAGGAGACAACCCGCACCGAGGCGAGTCGGGATGGCAAACGTCCCAACGGGCACAAGCCGGCATCAAACAAAAACTTGAGTTAGACCGGACGTTAAAAGCCAAAATCCACCACTCCGAGCCGTTGTTTCTTTTTCTCTGTTTCAGGAGTTCGTTCAACGACACGACCCGGCAGTTCGCAAGACGAAGACCAAGCCGGAGACGAGTCCCTGACGAACTCGGGGGCTAATGATGGGGGGATGCCCAACCGGGTAGGCCCAGGACCCCGAGTCGGCCTTCAAGGCCGGGTGGCCCAAAGCCCACCCGGTGTACATCTTCCAGGATACCGGGTCCCCGAGGATCCCGGTATGACGGCTCGGGGAGGCGGCAGCAGATATCTTCGAATCAGTCTGCGATTGTGTATCCCGAAGAGTGCGCTCCACGAAGCCGCACTTGTAGGCAGGATAGCTAGCGCCGCCAGCAGAACCCGTCATTCCCTGTAAACCCTAGCCGGCTCCCTATATAAAGCCGGCAAGGAGCAACCCTAGAGGCAGACTCATCTCATTCCATAGCCTCCGGAGCACCCGCAAGCTCTGGTGCGCACACCATTGTACACCCCATTCAGATCCAAATACATATAAGCAGGAGTAGGTCTTTACCTCATACAGAGGGGCCGAACCTGGGTAAACTCTGCGTGTGCAACCTCTCTGTGAATCCTACGTCGCCTGGCTCACACCCGAGTTAAGCCACCCCGTATGGCATCTGCCGTGATTACCCCACGACAAAGGGTGAAGTTTCTATAACTAACACTTTCACAAACCTTCCTCCTTCTTTGTTGTCTCTTTTGAAGGACTTTGAAGATGTTTTCCCTCAAGATGTGCCACCGGGACTACCTCCTCTACGCGGAATCGAGCACCGCATCGACCTTATTCCCGGCGCACCGCTACCAAACCACGCTCCGTACCGCACCAACCCGAGGAGACAAAGGAGATCGAACAGCAAATACAAGAACTTCTGGCCATGGGACATATCCGCGAGAGCTTGAGTCGGTGCGTTGTACCCGTCATCTTGGTACCCAAGCACGACAACACGCTTCGCCTTTGCATGGATTGTCGTCCCATCAACGCCATCACCGTTCGGTATCGCCATCCTATCCCTCACCTTGATGATATGCTCGATGAGCTTTGTGGTTCCGCTATATTCTCCAATATTGATCTTAAAAGTGGATATCACCAAATACGCATGTGTGAAGGTGATGAATGGAAAACCGCATTTAAAACTAAGCTTGGTCTTTATGAGTGGCTCGTCATGCCATTTGGTCTTTCCAATGCACCTTCTACTTTTATGCGCCTCATGAATCATGTTTTGCGGCCTTTCATTGGGAAATTCGTTGTGGTATACTTTGACGACATCCTTATTTATAGCAAATCTTTGGAAGAGCACACTTCTCATGTTGCTAAAGTTTTGTTGGTTCTTCGCAATGAAAAGATTTATGCAAATCTTTCTAAGTGCACTTTTGCCACCAACAAACTTGTTTTCTTGGGTTTTGTTGTTTCTTCGGATGGAGTCGAAGTCGATGAAGCAAAGATACAAGCAATTCGGACTTGGCCTTTTCCGACATCACTTGAGGAGTTGAGACGTTTTCTTGGTTTTGCCGGATTTTATCGCCGTTTCATCAAGGATTTTTCCACAATTGCTTGCCTCCTCCATGAACTTACAAAGAAGAATGTACCTTTCATTTGGGGCAACGCACATGATTTTGCTTTCAATGAGCTCAAACGGTTATTAACCGAAGCACCACTCCTTGCCCTTCCGGATTTCTCTAAAACATTTGAGATTGAATGCGATGCAAGTGGATTGGGCATTGGTGGAGTGCTTATGCAAAATGGTAGACCCATCGCATACCATAGTGAGAAATTAGATGGAGCTCGCTTGAATTACCCCATTTATGACAAAGAGTTATTTGCTTTGGTTCGTGTTTTGGATGTGTGGAAACATTACCTTCGTCCTAAGGAATTTGTCATTCATTCCGACCATTAATCCTTGAAATATTTGAAAAGTCAAACAAATTTGAACAAAAGACATGCTAAGTGGGTTGAGTTCATTGAGTCTTTCACCTTTGTAATCAAATACAAGAAAGGTAAAGACAATGTGGTCGCAGATGTTCTATCCCGCAAGGCCAACCTACTTACACGTCTTGACATTAGTGTCTTGGGTTTGGATGAGATAAAGGAGTTGTATGCTACCGATGTTTTCTTTGGAGACATTTTCGCTCAATGTTCGGAGCACAAAGGAATTGGTGATTTCTATTTACACCAAGGTTTCTTGTTTAAGACTAACAAACTATGTATACCCGAGTCGTCGCTTCGTTTGGTCCTTTTGAAGGAATCGCATGGAGGCGTCTTAATGGGACACTTTGGACGTGACAAGACCTTTGCGATGCTCTCCACGAACTACTATTGGCCAAGGATGTACCGGGATGTGAACCGCTTGGTGCATCGATGTTCAATATGTCTCAAAGCTAAGTCTACTCTAAACTCTCATGGCTTATACACACCTTTGCCAATTCCACATCACCCATGGTCCGACATTGCTATGGATTTTGTCTTAGGACTCCCACGCACTAAAACAAACAAGGATTCCATCTTTGTCGTCATTGATCGATTCTCTAAAATGGCACACTTCATACCATGCAACAAGACCGACGATGCTTCACATATTGCTACTTTGTTTTTCAGGGAAATTGTCCGTCTTCATGGAGTGCCCAAGACCATTGTGTCGGATCGTGACGTCAAGTTCGTCAGCTACTTTTGGAAGACGTTGATGGCCAAGATAGGAATCAAGCAACTATTCTCCACCGCATACCACCCTCAAACCGATGGACAAACCGAAGTGGTGAACCGAAGCCTATCCACACTCCTTCGTGTGTTGATCAAGCCTAACTTGAAGAATTGGGAAGAGTGCATCCCACACGCCGAGTTCGCCTACAATCGAGCAATACATCGCGCAACAAAGAGAACACCCTTCGAGGTTGTCTATGGTTCCAACCCCCACACCGCGCTCGACATGCTACCACTTCCACTCCGTGAACAAGTCAACATGGACTTCGACAAGCGTGCCGCGTACATGAAGAAACTACATGAAGACACAAGGGCCACGCTTGAGAAGCACAACGAAGACCATGCTACGAAGATGAACAAGAACAAGCGCCCCATGATCTTTGAAGAAGGAGACCTTGTTTGGCTACATCTACGCAAAGACCGTTTCCCCGATGAGAGAAAGTCTAAGCTCGCGCCAAGAGGTGATGGCCCCTTCAAGGTTCTCAAGCGCATCAATGACAATGCATACAAGATTGACATACCAAAGTCCAAGTACGGCGTCCATGACACCTTCAGCATCGCCGACATCTCGCCTTACCGTGGAAACCCAAGTGATGATGAGGACGAAGAGTCGAGGACGACTCTTTTCCAAGGGGGGGAGATGATGTAGTGCAACCTAGGCACACACCGCCAAGTGGACCAATGACAAGAGCAAGAGTCAAGGCACTTCATGATAAGGTGAACTCACTCCTCTCTATGTGTGATTTCGACACTCCTTTGGATGGCATGCTACTTCATTCCACCACTTTGTGTATCCTCAGGTATGACCCTCATGAAGATCACCAAGGACGTGTCGAGGTTGGACAAGAAGACGGACGAGAAGATGGACAAGAGAAAGAGGAAGAAGAGAAGAAACAGCAAGAAGCGGTACTACCGCCGGATTCACGGCGGTACTACCGCCCCGTCACTGAAGCCCCCGCATCACCGGAACTACCGCCGCCACCTCCGCCTAAGAAGAACTTCGGGCACCATCAGCGGAACTACCGCCGTGCCGCCGGTACTACCGCCGAGGTGGAGACCTGATCCGCGCCAACGGAACTACCGCCGCCACTTCCGCCTAAAACAACTTCGGTGCGCAGTAGCGGTACTACCGCTGACGAGCGGTACTACCGCCGTGGTGGAGCGAGCCAATTCCAGACCCGCACCAGCGGTACTACCGCCACCTGATCAGCGGTACTACCGCTGCTGCGGGCACAGCTCAGGCCTGTGAGCCTTGTAATCCTCACCTACCCCACCTACCTCGTTCCCCTTTGACTTTGGACTATAAATAGGAGCTCTCCATCTAGATCTAGGGTTAGACTATGATTTGGGAACTAAAGTAGAGCCTTGCTCCTTCTTCTCAAAGTGTCTCCTTCCTCCTATGGAGATGAATCAAGGCCTCCACATGTGGAGATGAACCAAGGCCTCCTCTTGAGGAGAAGATCCCTGCGTGGATACCAAGGTTCCGCTTGTAGTTGCGATTACTTGCCGATCTTTCATCTTACGGTGATTCTATCGGGTTGGTTGGATTGACCAATTGGACAAACAATCCTAAGAGTAAGGTGTGCTTGGGAGAGGAGAATTGGGGGCTACCCTCGGGGATTTGTTACCAATTGAGTCTTGCTAAGTTGCTACTTGCTATTTACCCTTGTGTGTTGATTTCCCCTCTTTGTGTTCTTCGTGTTCATCGCGTGTTCTTCGTGTTCATCGCCCCCTCCGCACAAATCCGTGAAAATCGGGACCTACCCGCATCAGCAAGGGGCTCCCACAACTCCACAGCAGGGGCCGAAGCCCGAACTTCCGGGCGTGGAGGGCTGGCTTCGGGGGCGCGGCGAGGTTGCGGTGGCGGCCGCTGCGGCTGCGCGCACGGGAGACCGCCAGCTTGACGACGGGGGTGGGACGGGTTACCGATTCCGCCCGGAAAGGCCCCAGCTTGACGGTGAGGATGCGACGGGTTGCCCAGGCCAAGCACTCGATTCTCCGGCAGAACTGGCCGCGGCGCGTCTGGAGACGAACGACGAGCCAGCTTGGCAAGCGCAGCACGACGGAGCTCGTCCTCCGACGAAGGACTCCGGGGCTGCTTGCACTCTTCCGCAACATGGCCCTCCACACGACAACGAGCACAGACAACCTTGTTGGTGCACTCGGCCTTGCGGTGCCCAGGTTGGTAGCATTTGAAGCAGAGCCCATGCAACTCCGGCGGCACCGGATCCCACGAAGGCCCAGCCTCCGCGCGCCTCTCTTGGCGGCGCCGCCACATCGACTTGCGCGACGGCCTTGGCTGCTCCCACGGAGCATGGATCTGGCCCTCCTCAGGGGCCAGCGGCGCCGGCCTGGATTCAACCTCCGGCGACCCCGGCCAGAAGACTCGTCAGAGAGACCCATGCCAGACACCGCCAGACGCTCGCCGCTCCGACGGAGCGCTGGGGACGCCGACGCTGGGCTCTCGACGCTCTGCCACTGAAGGACTCGCTCTACACGTTGTCTCGAACCGCCCGAGAACGAGGGGGATCACGCCATGGGACGAGGAGGGGGCGCACCGGCGGCAGAGCAAGCAGCCGGCACGGGAAGGGTGGGCGCCGAGGCCGGAGTGGCCGACGGCGAATCTAGAGGCGGCGGGTGGGAGCCAGCCTACCTACCTTCGGGAGCTAGATGGCATGTCGTAGAGCATGCAGGCCAGTTTTCAAAAGCAAGCACACGCTGTACTTGTGTGAGTGGCGGACCCTGTTTCACATGGGCAGTAGTTGGGGTTCGTTGTGACCACCTGGGTCTAGGGCCTTCGCTCGCAAAGTCGCAACTGAAAGAACAGCACAGGGGTGGGTTTTTTTTTTGAGGGGCGGTGCTTTGAATCCAAGCACAACAACAAGTGTCGATGTCCAATACTGAACGCTAACAGTCGAGGCTAATTTTTTTAATGAAATTCGAGAAATATTACGTGTTTTGAGAGTTTCTTAAAAATAATGCGGTACCTGTCATCGGCGCCGTGGACGACCAGGCCCTGTCGTCTGTGGCGCAGACGAGCAGGCGGTGGCCCAGCCCATCCACGCGCCCGACAGGCCACTCGTCCTCGAGTGGGCACAAATTGTCCACGTCGTCGCCGATTGCCCTGTCGTCCGTGGCGCGGACGATAGGTCGATGTTAACTGCCCGGCCACTCCCTTTCTTCTTCCTTCGGCGATTCCCAGCCGATTTGCTCCAACCAACCACCCAAACTTCATCTTAGAGCATCTTAGAGGTACTAGGGAGCAAGGGAAACATCGATCTCCTCATGGGATAGTTTGGGGAGGCGATTTAGTGGTGCTATTATGGAGGCATGGTGGAGATGCGGTGGAGGTAGGTGTAGCCGGAGTGGTGGTGGTGCTCGCGGTGGTTCTGCTGCGGATGTGGTGATCGTGCTGCTCCGGTGAATCAAGGCACGCTTCAAGGGTAAGTGGTGTTTGGCTAATTAGGGTGTATCTAGATAATTAGGATTTAGACTAATTAGATGTACGTTAATAGTAAGGTTGTCGTGCGGTGATACGTCTCAAACGTATCTATAATTTCTGATGTTCCATGTTGATATTATACCAATTGTTACGTGTTTTAATATAGACTTCATAGCATTTTTATGCATTTTCTGGGACTAACCTATTAACAAGATGCCACAGTGCCAGTTCCTGTTTTCTACTGTTTTTGTATTCTAGAAAAGCTGTTCTGGAAATATTCTCGGAATTGGACGAAACTTGGAAAAAACCTTCTATTTTCCCGACACGTACACGGAGTCCAAAGGAGAGACGGAGGCGACCGAGGAGGCAGCCACGCCAGGGGCCGGCGCGGCCCCACCTCCTGCCACACCGGGGTGGCGTAACCTCCTCGGGTGCCTCCAGACGCCGCCCTTTCGCCTATATAATGCCTTCGTCCAGAAAACCCTAAATACCCGAGCCTCCATCCACGAAAAGTTATGTAGCCGCCGTCGTCGTCAACCCTAGTTCGGGAGGGTTCTGAAGCTCTTCCCGGCACCCTGCCGGAGAGGGGAATCATCACCGGAGGGCTCTACATCACCATGCCTGCCTCCGGAGTGATGCGTGAGTAGTTCATCCTTGGACTCCGGGTCCATAGCAGTAGCTAGATGGTTGTCTCTCCTCCTTGTGCTATCATGTTTAGATCTTGTGAGCTGCCTATCATGATCAAGATCATTTTATTGTAATGCTACATGTTGTGTTTGCTAGGATCCGATGAATATTGATACTATGATCAAGTTGATTATCAATCTATCTTATATGTTATTTATGATCTTGCATGCTTTCCGTTACTAGTAGATGCTTTGGCCAAGTAGATGCTTGTAACTCCAAGAGGGAGTATTTATGCTAGATAGTGGGTTCATGCCTCCGGTAATTTGGGCGAGTGACAGCAACGTCTAAGGTTGTGGATGTGCTGTTGCCACTAGGGGTAAAACAAGAATGCTTTGTCTAAGGATAATTGTATTGTTTACATTATGCATTTTACTTAATGCAATAATCTGTTGCTTGTAACTTAATACCAACGGGGAATACGGATGTCAACCTGAAGGTGGATTATTAGTCATATATGTTGTTGGATAACGGTCTATGTATCTTGTTGTAATGCCCAATTGAATATCATAGTAGTCATCTTGTCACATATATGCATTGTCATGCGCTCTCTATTCATCAATTGCCCAGCTGTAATTTGTTTACCCAGCATGTTAGTTATCTTTTATGGAGAGACACCACTAGTGAACTGTGGACCCCGGTCCATTCTTTTACACTTATAATACAACCAACTGCAATCATTGTTCCTTTTCATTCTCTGCAATTAAACACTATTTTCCACACCATACGTTTAATCCTTTGTTTACAGCAAGCCGGTGAGATTGACAACCTCACTATTTCGTTGGGGCAAAGTAGTTTGACTGTGTTGTGTGCAGGTTCCACGTTGGTGATCGAGTAAACGGCGCCACCAACAACCTTCAGAGGTGCCTTTTACTCCTACTGAATCTGACAACCTTGGTATCTTACTGAGGGAAAACTTGCTGCTGCACTGCTTCATACCTTCCTCTTGGGGTCTCCCAACGAACGTGTCCTTTCACGTCATCATGCGGTATTATGTATTAGGTCGTGCCGTCGAGAATCTCATAGGTGCTACTGTTTAGTGGTTTGTAATAGTGCACGAGTTCGGTATATATATTTAGTGGTGCTCGGTTGTTATTTTTTCGGAGAGTCGGTATCAATTTTATTGTGCGATATTAAGTAGTTGTTCGGGTTATAATTATTAATCCATGGTACTTAATAGTTTTCTAGGCAAACAGAGATGTCTGATGTAGTGAAGTGTACGTTCTACTACGGTGCCGGTACTGTGTTAACAAATGAATTGGGGGCAGATTTGAGTCAGTTTTAGCACTCGGAGTTGGAACTTAATTCCCCGCACACATGGTCGATTAGTCAGGTGAAAGACTGGTTGACGGGATGTTTAGGGCTAAATCCTGATACACACACCGTTGGTGTGCATGTATTGTGGTCGAAGTCAAGGTCAAGGGCAGACGTATTCTTCTATCTTAGGCCAATAGATCGGACCTCTCAGTGGGTGCGCTGGCTACAAGCCTGTGAAACCAGGGGCACAAACCCAGTCGCCCTACTGCTTCCTGTCGCGAAGGAGGTGAATTCATATGTCGGCGAGGGTGGGCACGAACTTGGGCAGACTAGTCAAGAGATGCATACAGAAGAACATGATTATAGGCAGTCAGGAGATGTTGGAGGTGGCGGTTACGAGTCAGGCGAGAGCAGTCAGGCTAATGCGGAGGATGATTATACTGGTGAGGCAGATGCGGACGATCAATTTGGGCATATGCAGAACCAAATGGAAGAGGAAGATACGGATGGTGATAGTACTGACGCCGATGATTAAGCCGGAGGTGCCTAATCCAGCGTCATGGAATCATGACTATTCTTCTACAATGACCGTGAATGACGGTCATGATTCTGCGTGGCACTATCACGAGAATAATATTGCCGTTGGTGCTCTCTATCCTGACAAGCAACATTTGCAGGACGCGATCATTAAGTGGGCAATGTCGACGTGGAGGGTTTTCAGAACAAAGGTCTCTAGTAAGAAATATCTGACAATGCAGTGCCAGGTACCGAGCTGTCCAGCGAGAGTGCATGGCTATCTCCCTATGTTTGGGCTAAACTGGAAGGTCAGTGACGTGGTACAACACACATGTGTAATTGATACCATCCCTAAAGATCATGGCAATATTTCGTCCACCCTTCTTGCTCGGTTGCTTTACTCGGAGTTAGTGGTGGGCAAAGATGTGGAAGTGAAGGCCATTGTGCAAAAAGTGTTGACCAGGTTTAAGTACACAATTTCGTATGGCAAGGCTTGGAGGACTAAGCAGAGGGCGCTTGAGATCAGATTTGGTTCTTTTATGGACTCGTATGACTCAGTTGTTCGGCTCCTTCATACATTGCAGACCCGTAATCCAGGCACCCATGTGGACGTCCAACACTTCTGGATGCAAGAGTTCCCAACTGTGAAAGTGTTGCATCGTTTGTTCTTCTCTTTCGGTGTATGCATCGAAGTTTTTAGTCATTGTCGACCAGTGATTTGCGTTGATGGAACTTTTCTTACTGGCAAGTACAAGGGGCAGATTTTGACCGCCATAGGTCAGGACGGCAACAATCAGATCGTGTCGCTCGCTTTTGCTTTTGTGGAGAGCGAGAATACTGAAAGTTGGACATGGTTCTTCAGGTAACTTAAAATTGCAGTAGTGAAGGATAAGCACAATGTGTGCATCCTTCATGACAGGCATGCAGGTATACTCAATGCGATCAAGGCACTCATAAATCCTGGGCCTGAGGAACAAACGCCTTGGGTTGACTTGCAGAGCCGTTGGTGCATGCGCCATCTTGGGGCCAATTTTTTCTCGCAATTCAGAAATAAGGATCTGATGAATTTATTCAAAAAACTCTGCAAGCAGAACCAGACATGGAAGTATAATTATGTACGTGCGATGCTTGATAAGTTCACTAACAATCATGTTAGGGAGAGGAAACTTGCACGAAATGCAGCAGTAGCAGCACATGTACAACTTGTAGCGCAACAGGCAGCAACAGGACCTCCACCAGCGGAGGATGTACCCGTTGAGCTTTGTGACTTGCCAGGATTTGATCCGCCTGGGGTTAGGAGAAAGGTTAGGAGACTGATTAAAAACTTTCAGCAGTGGATAGAGCACGAGCCTCTTGAGAGGTGGTCCTTGTTGCACGACACTCATGGAGCTAGGTACGGTGTTATGACTACCAACCTCGCTGAAACATACAACTTTGTCCTAAGAGGAAACCGGGCTTTGCCTCTTACAGACATTGTGGAGGGTATTTTCCAGGGCACCGTGAAGTATTTTAGAGATAGACGCCAAAGAGCTCATTTGCATATTGTGAACAACCCTAACACACCTTACTGTGAAAAGATTATGAAGTACATGGATGAGAAAATGGCAAAAGCTCGGAATCACACTGTCCTTGCCATAGGAAATCAAGAAAGGAGGTTCGAGGTGCGCTTACCGTATGACAAGTTTGGCTGTGGAAATGGTATGAGGACGCATGAAGTGAGAATTGGAAATGAAGCCTGGCCAACATGTGAGTGCACATGCAACAAACCAAAGTTGCTTCATCTGCCTTGCTCACATGTACTTGCTGCTTGCGGGCAGATAGGGATGGCCACAATCTCATTTGTGTCTCCATATTTCCTGAAAGAGTCTGTCCTCAATACCTGGACAGGTGAGATGGTTGGATTTCGCGCCATGGGTAATTTGAACACTGTTGATCCTGCTGAAAGACAGTACATCCCTGACCCAAGACTAATGCGTACCGGTAGAGGGCGACGCCAGTGCAAGCGCATCCGTAATGATATGGATCAATCTGAAGCCGGAGGCCCTACTAGGCAGTGTTTTCTCTGCAACGTGTTTGGCCACAAGGACGACAATTGTCCATGATTCGGGACTGGCGAAGCTGCTACTAGTGGTCGAGGGAACCGGCGATGAAGCGAGAGAGGAAGAAACTAGAGCTGGCCGTATTATGTTTTAAATTTGTAATAAGTGTACAACTATGTCTCTATTCGTACTAAGTGTGGCATTATGTTTTAAATTTGTAATAAGTGTAGAACTATGACTCTATTCGTACTAAGTGTGGCACTCTAATTTGTAATATGTGTGGAATTGTGTTTCTATTCGTACTGAATGTGGCACTGTGTTTTAAATTTGTAATATGTGTGGAATTATGTTTTTATTCGTACTGAGTGTCACTCTATGTTTTAAATTTTGCAGGAATGGAGAGGGTATACTTGCTTAATGAGGCCGTGGATAGGACGCATCGTGGTAGGATATTGCAGGAACGTAGGCTCGATGCCCTCATCACTCGCGGACCTAGGGAAAACTGGCAGATACACCCTGCTTGGGTTGATAGGTATGTGTTCAAATTAAGTTCTGATTACACATTTTATACATGTTGAGACACGTATACCCGTAAACTAAACATGTATGTTTTTTGTACAAACAGGTTGAAGTGGGCCGGGCTTTTACCGTTGGCGCTTCTAGTTGAGGCCACACCTCAGTTTTATGCCTAAAGATTGACAACTCCCTGCTCAGTTGCTTAGTTGACAAATGGAGGCCCGAGACGCACACGTTTCACTTTTGTTGGGGTGAGATGGCACCCATACTGGAGGATGTGTCTTTCTTGTTGGGTCTGACTTTGGCGGGCACGCCCATAGGACCGTTGGAGGCTCCGGATAATTGGGAGCAAGAAATGGCCGAGTGTTTTCAGGGTATTAATCCCACCGTTGGGCCATTTGGGTCGGAGGATCACAGACCCAAGCTTGAGTGGTTGCTCGTTTTCAGGTTAGTTTAGATTTTTAAAATATTTTACCTAACATGATCTTTCTCATTTCTCACATACTTTTTTCGCTAAATACAGATACAGAAATTTCCGGGGTATCCAGCCATCCCACTCAATGGGACACAGATCACTCGGAGCCTGGAGGCATATATCATGTGGCTGCTCAGAAAGGTTATGTTCACTGAGAACCATGCAGCACTATCAGCGCGAGGTACATCCCTATTGCACTTGAGATCGCGGAAGCCACAGAGCGAGGAGACATCGCGCAGAGGAGTTGGGGGTCTACTGTGTTAGCTGCTACTTACCGAGGTATGTGCAACGGGTGCCATCTTGTTGCGCCATCTGCAGGTCAGCTTGGATGTCCTATATTCTTGTAGCTCTGGTCGTGGGAGAGGTTCCCTATAAGACGACCGGACATACTAGCTGAGCAGGTTTACCCGGTGACCCCGTTGTTAGACGCTGAGAGGATAGACATGCCTACTTTCGGTACACTGTGGACGCGTCGTAGGGTATGTCTACACATCACCATTTAACGTATGGCATGCCTGTTTCATCAATCGTTTGATGTCACTCTAATTTTCTTTCTTGCCAAGACACTATGCTCAAGATAACGTGCGGAATTGCTACGAGGCTTTCAACGAGCAGTTTGACCTGCTGAGCGCGGGTGCGGTTATCTGGCAGCCGTACACGGACGCTGCTATGCAGGCTAAATACCCAGGTGGTATCTCCATGCTCTGCACGAGAGATATGGAGTACTGAATGACAAAATCGAAGATCATCTTCGATGTATTCGTGGAGGAGATGGCCCAGCGGCGTGTGATGGCCCTTCACGTAGTTACCCCACAACGGCGCCAGAAAACGTCTTGACGGCCCTTCGTGTGATTACCTGCGTGAAAAATAAATGGGTTAGGTTGAGACTCCAAGTGCAGAGTGTATGTAGTAGTGGAAGACAGTTTTCCCCACGAGGGGTGACTCGAGGGTTTAATATCGAACTCTCGGGGAACCAGTATTTCAGGTGTTATCTCCTAATCCTTCTCTTGAGAACTTGCAACAAAATAAATTGTTTTGTGCCCTCAACCTCACCAAATGGTTGTCAAACACAAGGTGTGAGAATGATAATAAAATAAATATGCAAACAGTAGTAAATATGCAATGATGGTAAAATAAATATGCAATGATGATGGTAGTAATGATAAATGATATTTTTGGGTTTTTATGATGAATGCAAGATGTAAAAGTGTTTTTGTATTTTCGAATTTAATAATGGCAGCAAACAAAAGTGGTGATAAAAGTGTTGGAAAGGTGTTTCTTATGATTAAAAATGGACCGGGGTTCATGGTTTCACAAATGCACTCTCTCTTGATAACGTGGTAGACAATGGAACACTAAAATTAACATGTAAGATGGCAAGACATGGTTTGACAAGTTATTAATAATATGGGCATCACGTCCTAATATAGAGATCTCAAGTATAAGTTGTTCTCTCTCTTATGCTCCACCAAGATGCGAACTAAATCATAACACCTTAGTAATTAAGATAAATCAGAGCATAGCAATAAGTTCAATGACATGAAGTTAAAATAAGAACATGCTAGATCTAATCATGGAGATAGTGGCCAAGGTCACATCCACTCTCCGGTAGCATGGTATTTTTGTTTATCCCTAGTGAGGCAACAAAGTAAGGTAGAAAACCCAAGTGGATCGCAGAACTTTCTCTCACGTTCACTGCACTAGCCCCCCCCCCCCCGTTACTCCAACTAATGCACACGTTCCCCCTCACATGCTCTCATAAACATGCTTGATCATGACAAGTAAATAAGAACGGGGTACATAATATGCATCTACTTTCATAACTGAAACAAAACCATTGCAATCTCAAACATGTATTAACTCATAATAAAGATCCACCACAAAGGAATTACATAGATGACCGTAATCATGTTCAGCAGCTCATACGGTACTAATTAGTGAAGCTCATAGAGAGGAGAGATACATAAGTTACTT
The DNA here is from genome assembly GCA_947311845.1 of Poa pratensis. Lineage (NCBI taxonomy): Eukaryota > Viridiplantae > Streptophyta > Magnoliopsida > Poales > Poaceae > Poa > Poa pratensis. The sequence continues at coordinate 2,931,717 of CAMZMU010000058.1, read as the reverse complement.
CCACAAACCCATAGTCCAGGGGTGGACTACTCCCTCTTCATCATGGTGTCGGTGGAGATGTTGTTGGAGGGGAAGGAGACAACGCCGGCAGCGCCCGCCGGAGTTTTCTCCCTCCAATCTTCAGCTCCAGGTCTCTGTTTCGTGGTTTCTGTGTTTCGGCGGCGCTCTCTTTCGCGAAAGCCCTGGGGGGGGGGTGGTCTATATATAGTCATTTTTAGGTCAAGACGAAGCTTCGAGAAGAAAGATCGACGGCAGCGGAGGTCCGAGGGCCATTTTGGTGTGTCCCACGTGGTCAGGGAATCTGGCCGCGTGGGCCCACCCCTTTCGGCTTTCTGGTCTCCGTTTTTTCGATTCCTTTGCGCCTACGTTTCGTTCCTTCCAAAAAAGTGATCCCCGTAAAATCTTAGGTCATTTGGACGTCGTTTGGGTCCCTGAAACATCAAAATATAGAAAAAGGAGTTTTCTGACAGCGCAGGGTTAATTCCAGAAAAATGGGGAAGTTGTTAATTATCCCCAAAACTCAATATAAATCATGAATATAACCCTTATATGATGTAAATAACATGGAATAACATGTAATCTTTACTATTAATTGGGAGTTGGACGTACGTTCGTAGTCCCTAACGTTTTCTGCCAAAATTTTCTGCCATCGTCCCACCCGTGGGGCCCACCGTCGCCCAGCGCGTCCGTCCGCCAGCCCACCGCCTCTCAGACTCACCAATACTTTCCCCTCCCGGCCCGCACACGCGGCGTTTCCGTAGGGCAAACCCTAGCCGCCTTGACTCTCTCCCCGAGCTTCCCTGGCCGACGCGGTCGCGGCGGAGCCTGGCCGTTGAAGGCGGCAAGCGAGGTCCGCGAGCCCGGACAGGCCCCCTTTGCGCGGAGGGGTGGCGACACGCGGGCGACGCGAGGTCGGTCCATAGCGCAGCGAAGATTCGCAGAGAAGCAAGGGAGACTGTCGAGGAACTGCAGCGGGTACGAGGCGCGGCGCCGCCTTCGTGTTGTGGTTGTGCTGGAGTGGATGGCGGCGCCGCTTGCCTCCCATGGTGACGGCGGCGCTGTGGAGTTCAGCCACCTCGCCGACGCCGACTGCTGCCGCACCGCTCCCTTCCCCGTCCTCTCTTCCCTCGGGTAAGAGAACACTTTGTCCCGTGCGTGCAAGAACCCTAGGCTGCGGCGGTGGATGAGAGGGAAGCACTATTTTGGGGCTGGTCCCGGACGCTCCTTCTCGGCCCACTGTGTACCGGTGGGGCAGATTCGAGTTCTTCAAAGCGGCCGGGCGCGGCGGCGCTCCGGCCGTACCAGCCGACATCGCTGGGTGAGACGGCGAGTGACCTGCTGCTCGGTTGGTATAATTTTGCTCCACCGGTACACAGTCCCCCGATTCCGCCTCTCCTACCTCCTTCGATTCCTTCTCTCCCTAGCGCTACATCCCCATATTCCTAGATTCACCGGACCAGGCGGCTGACGGCAGTCTGCGAGCAAGACGGCGGCCTCTTCCCACCATATCTTCTCCTCTACCCGACCTCATCTCTCCACCATGGCCACATCGAGTTGTTCCTCACCAGGAGATGAACGCCCCCTGCACATGCCGGCCTGGTTCTAGGCATAGATTACCCGAGATCTGGGCATGGAGGCCTGAATCCGATTTCCCCGTTTGATCTTCTTTTGTATTTTTTATTGTGTTCTCGGTCAAGCTTCAGTTGAATGTTCACTGCTCACGTCCTGGCCGCTGTTGTGAGAGGCCTCCAAGATCACTATATGAGTGTCTTGGCTGCTGTTATTGTATGAAACGATGCAGACGGAATTAAATAAGGAGTTTCTTGCTGATGTTTTAGATATTGCTGTTTGCTTAGCTACTACTGTTGTTAGCCACGAGAGATTACTAGCTGTTGTTGTATTGCTAATTGATGTACTATTATTTTGCAAAATTTGCAGGTTCGGTCCCAAAACCAAATTCGTCTCTCATGCCTTCGAGTCCTCACTGCTGAAAGAGGCCACCAGGAGCAGGAGGCTGGCAGAATGAATGGGCGAAGGAGACTGGTGAGCTACCGGCCTATGGCATATCCTGATCACCAGCCATTGATACCAGGCTCAGCTATAGCAATGAAATGCTAATAATAGTATTGAATAGTGTCTATACAATCAAAACTCTCTTCGTAGCCAATATGAGTTCAGTAATATTTTTCCTGTGTTGGTAACTAAAATCCAGATGTATTGCAAATACGTAGAGAATCATGCTAAGTTCATGCAGAACAGTTTTCAACTAGAAGAATTGGAGCATGTAGTTTATTAACCAAGGAAGACTACTAAGAAAGGCTAAATTAAAATGCCTGCCAAGTTTGTGTTTACTAACATCGCATTTAACATCTTGAACTCTATATTCATGATGCTTTTGGATCTGTGTACGGAGGTCTGGCTAGAGCCATATCAAGTAATTGTGTTGGTTTACCTGAGAAGTAGAACCAAATCTAGAGGGCATGAGTCAGGGCTACAATACCACGCGTTTTTGCAATTACTATAGCAATCCTAGAACTTCGTTATAATGTTCTGGACAATGGATTTTTGTTGAAGATTTCCATAGCTTATTTCTTATCCGAAGACTGAATATATGCAGTTACTTATGGATCCGTCACCATCATCTATACTATTTATACTACCGAGTAAAATCTTGCTAGGCTCTTCGTCACTATACTACCGAGTAAACTGCAAAATCTCATTACTCCTACATTATGTCAGAAGTAATTGCTCATATTTTTCTCCCACTGCAGAATATGCTCTGTTACCAGGCAGAAGCTCTCGATTTTAACTATGCTCGACAATGTGGATATGCTCTGCAGAAGCTCTCGATTTTAACCATGTTGGACACTGTGGTCCACGCTGCATAGGATTAGAAAATTGACGACATCAAATGTCTCCTTGCTCGTGGTAATTTTAGGGAGACATGCTAGATAGAAAAGTTCAAGTGGTGGAGAGAAGGTAATGTGCATTTTCATTATAGTTCTGATCAACGTATAGGATACATCAGTGTTTCTGGTCTGTGTACATTTACTGCTTTTTTGTGTGTTGTTTCGGTCAGGCGAGACTTTCTTTTTGCGAGATCATGGTGTCTCTAGCCACTTTACTAATGTCCAGTCCTAATTCCCAACTGTAGATGGCCTGATTATTTTGATTATTTTACCGTATGCAACTGACTGCCATATCCTTGGTTTCAACATGTTATGCGTTTTTTTTTCACATGTGTAAATATATATAGGAGTGATTCTAATCTGATATGACATTTTGAATGATAGAAACATCAGTACCGACTCGAACATATGCATCTTATGTATAGTGTCATATTGTCTTTTGGAGTGAAGAATCTTTACTAAACTTGCAGTTATTTCTTTCTTATTCACACCAAGGTTGCAGTGCATAAATCCCTTGGTGAGACAACTAACCATGAGCCTTAATGTTCAGTGTTTACTTAATTAATAAAACATGTGTGTTCTGACATGTTGTCATGTAGTTGAAAAATTATAATTCGGATCATGATTAGTCAGGTTGCACAAATCGACAGTGTCATGGTCACAGTTTCCTCTTTTTTCTTCTGATCATAAGGTGTGCAAATTGCATGAATGTAACCTATGCAGGGGCAAGGCTTGAAATACGTAGATGGTATGGTATGACGTGATGGAGCCATGTCTCCTCGAGACAGTGAGGTTACTGGGGCAAGGACGACGCAAACACCGGAGCTAGAGAAGCACGTCCGGATGGGCTGAGTTATCCTCAAGACGGTGGGGCCATCTGGGTGAAGATGTCGTGGACAACAAAGCTAGGGCAGAGTTTGGGTTTGGGATGTGTCGAGGTGTCCTCAAGACGAAGCCGCCATCTACAACAGAGCTAGGGCAGCATGTGGGGATAGATTTGTTAAGCAAAGTATAATCTTACTACTCCCTAAGCTCTTGTCCGAAAAAACTGTCGCACGTTATACATGCAGCTTGTACGTGCGTGATACATAGGTTTTCCCTCTACAATTTTAATGGATCAGAGAGAGTATTATTTGTGCTATTATAGGGCGTGATAACATATTAACTCTTGCATATTGAAAACAAATGTAGCCCCAATTCATTAAAAAATTGTAATGTCTTTGTCGCAAAAAGGAGCAACCCATATCATTTTGACTTAGTTTTGATTCCCTATTTTTGGAATTCGGAGTTGGGTTCTTCTCCTTGGATAGAATATCTTGAACAAGATCTCATATAAACTTGCTCAATTTAAATACAAATTTGATATGTCATAGCATTAATCATATGACATGAAAAAAACTTGATAGGCATGTACGTTAGCCCGTAGCAACGCACGGGCATTCAACTAGTAAAATGTAAAGTTCATGTATGCATTTTACATGCATCAGCGTGTTATGAGGCAATTTGGTCGTCGACAACTAGCACTTCCTCCGCCAACGGATAATCCCGTCCCACACATCATTCACGGGTATGTATTTCTATGAGTTCCAAACTTTTCCACATGTTACAGCTAATTAAATGACGAGCACACATCACAAATGTAGGTTGTCAAGGAAAGGAACCAAGATGACCGCGCTACAGTGGCTTCAGAGGCTTTAGCCGTACGTCGCAGAGTGGCACAATGCCACGGCACGAGTCTGGGAGGAGAATCTCGCGTTTGATCCGGCACTGTTCGAGTCATATTTACAGGTTTATATGACCTCGACACGACTGCGCATCGTGCATCATGAGCACCCTGAGGCGACACCGGCCCCTTCTACATGGGATATGTATCCTAGCCAGTCTACTTCAGGCTCCAGACAGTACGCTGTAATTTCATTACCCCTATCGACTGCACGCCAGTCTACTTCACCTATGTATATGAACTTTTTGTCCAAATTACAGGCCCAGTTGACACACGAGCTGCAGACTGATGTGGCTGAGTACAGTCGTTCGCTTTCGATCGGACCACTACTTGAGCGCCAGCCACATTACAATTGGGTGCGGCGCTTGGAGGACAGGCTCCGAGGTATCTACGAGGTGATCACTTGCACACGTACTTCTGATGTTGATCCGCGCCATGCCGCAACGCAGCGACACCGACAGCAGCAGCCGCGACCACGTCTACCTACGCATCCTACGCCCAGACCGCCGCCTCCTGACCAGGCTGGAGGTTCGTCGTGGCAGCAGCAGCAGAGCCCAACGTCGGCCTTCATTCTTCGTCCACCACCCCAGCCACAGGGTATGTATTTTGTTATCTCTTGTTTTCGATATTAATCAGAATACAATTTCGTCTACTAAATTTTTATGTTCCCTCTATCAGGATATCAGTCTTCTATGTCCGGCCAACAGTCGTCTGGATCCCCGTGCGAGAGTGAGCCGGAAGCGTACAACTATCACGGCAATTGGATGGGCACGTACAACACTCCTCCACCACAGCCCACACAGGAGACACAGCAGGAGCACGACGAGTCCCTGATTCCTGCACGTGACGTTCGGCCACCCCACAGGTTAGGTTGGACGACGCCGAATCCACCACCTCCACGCCGTGGCAGACGGCGTGGCTGACACTTCTAGAGACATGCCTACCTATCTATGTATGAGAGCTTTTTAATTATGTAAGACATATCTTTCGGACTTATCTATGTGTATGTACCAGCGGACTTATCTATCTACGAGACATGCGTACTTCTAGTCAATATTTTTTCGTCTAATTTCAAACATTGCAAATTACACATACAACAAAACTTAAGATACATTGCAAATGAAGTTACATCGGTACTAGCAACGCCACAACATAAATCGAAGATACATGGTACTCCGAAAATTAGAAACTACAAGAGTCATCTACCATCGATACAGCCTCCCGCATCACTCTTCCCCTTCGCCGATGCTTCACTCTTGACCTTCGACGACGCAGCACCCTTGCCCTTCGACGACGCAACACCCTTCGCCTTCGCCGCCGTTGCAGCTCTCTTGCTCGTTTCACTCGGCATGAAGATATCATCTTCATCCTCGCTCTCCTCGACCCATGAATAAGGATTACTTTCTGCCCACCTCAAATGTGCTTCAGTCCTATATGTTGGTTGCTTCTTCTTCCACCTAGCATGCAGCCTGAGAAGTTATTCCCGTATTTCCTTCCAAGTCCTCGATGGCCACCCATGCCTATGTAGCATCGCTGAAAGCTCGCCGAGATGTGGTGGATAACTAATAAATTCCTCTCATGGCACTAATTTATTGTCTACCTTGAAGTCGGCCGCACACCACACAAGGCGTTCGGACATTTTAGGATGGAAGCTACGATCTAAAGGAAAGCTCGACATGTTTGAGTGAATGAACTCGACTGCTTACCCACCTCAGTGAGAAGGGGTTCTTATAGGCTGAGAAGACAAGAATTGGCGGGAGAAACAGGCGGGAGATAGGGTGGCGGGAAAAAGGGTGGGAACGATTTTGGCGGGAGATACGATGGCGGGAAAAAAGGCGGGAACGAATTTGGCGGGAGATAGGATGGCGGGAAGCAATTTGGCGAGAAATAAGGCGGGACATACGATGGATGGACAAAAAAGGCAGAAAAAACCAGGAAAGCCACGGTGGCGGCAAGGAAAACAGCGTACATGCAGCTGCCGTCCACGGCACAGACGACTGGATCCTGTCGTCCACGGCGCCGACGAGCAGGTCCTGTCGTCCGCGGCGCAGACGACCAGGTCCTGTGTCGCGTGCAGCCGACGGACGACCAGCCTATCGTTCACGGCGCCGACGATAGGCACCTATCGTCCGCGGCGTAAATTAGGCCATGTTATTTTTAAAAAAACCCTCAAGACGCGTAATATTTACCGAATTTAGTTACAAAAATGTATTATTTAAAAAATAGCAATAGTCGAGACGGTATGATACTCCCTCTGTTAAGTGGAAAAGGATTTGTAAATCGAAACAGAAAGGGGGTTTGGGAGTTACTGACTTGATAAAACAAAAACCTCAATTTACTTGTGAACTGGTGGTGGAAGTTGGAAAAGAAAGAGGGCCTTTGGCAAACAATTGTAAAAGCAAAGTATCTAAGAAATTAATCTGTAACTACGGTGAAAACGAAATTTAATGATTCTCTTTGTTGGTGTTAATGAAAGTGGGAGACATTTAACTCACTGGTAGAGGGTAAAAGTGCAGAATCGCTCCCTGGTTCATTTTTGTAAAGATCCATAGATGGATAATATACCCTTGATGCAAGCATATCCTCTGTTATTTGATTTATGCCAAATGCCTGAAATTACCTTTAAACTTGGTGCTGAAAGAAATTTTGAGCTCCCTTTCAGAAGCAGGTTATATCAAGAATTGGGTGCTCAATGGGAATTTATAGTGGAAAAGGCTAATAATATTCCTTTATCTGATGTGGAGGATTAAGTGGATCTGGAAAGCTAAGTGGATTTGGAAGCTTACTGCCAATAAAAAGTTTAGTACAAAAGCTTGCTATCCACTTTTGGTCCTAATTATAAGTGGATCTGGAAAGCTAAGCTACCTCTGAAAATTCAGATTTTCACGTGGCAAATGTTGCATAATGCAATTTTAACAAGGGATAACATGAAAAAGAGGAATTAGCCTAGTAATCCTACTGTAACATCCCAATATTTTGGAATGTTCAAAAATCACAAAAATTTAAAACTTTTGTTTTTATTAAAAGAAAACATTAAAATTATAATAGAAACAAAATAATAAAAGACACCTGGCATCTTCAAAAACTCAAATAGTTTAACTATCCAAGTAATCTTCAAATTCAAAATTAGAGTTTAGTTTAAATTCTTTTTATCCAAGGTATTTCAAAGTCACCTTCATCTTATAAAAATGTTTTATTCCAATTAGTGGATTTTGAATATTTAACTTTGGCTAATTCTTTAAACCCTAAAATCTTATTTGCATAGTGGTTAAAATTATTTTAAAATACCCAAATGCATATTATGGATTTAAAATATTTCATAATCATTTAAAACATAAAATAAATTTGATGAATAAATTGAACATGAAAATGAGTTTAAATGGTAAATCTTCAATACTAAAGTTTATATTATGTTTTCAAAATTTTATTAAAGACAATAATAATTTAATAAAGCCTAAAACAATATTTATAAAGTGTTTTAATTTATTAAAAGCATGTTCTTATTTACAAATTTATTTTGATTCATTTGTATTTATTTAAAATTTTAGTTTAAAATAGCTAACTTTCAATATTTACATTTGTGGTAATTTATTTGATTTTTAATAAACCACAAATGATTTTATTAAAATCCTATTTTTAAATTATCATAAAGTGTCAAATTTGCATTTAAAGATATTCTGGAATTTCAAATTTTAAAATGTGTTGGAAAAAGGTACTTGAATATTTTAAATGATAAATTTTGATTTTACAAATTTTTAGAAATTGGTTTGACTTGATTTGGAGTTTTAAAACAAAAGATATAAAGGAAATAAGAAAAACAGAAAAGAAAAAGGAAAATACCTGACTTGTGGGACCCACCGCCACGTCACCTCTTCTTCTTCCTCTGAACGTTGACCACGGAAATTTCGGCCGGAATTTTCGCCGAGCGAATAGGGGCGATTAAGGCCATCATTCCTTGCCATATTTCGTCCTATAAGAAGCCCACGATCCCCTCTTTCTTTCCCCTCTCTTCCCCGTTCGATTCGTGCCCCCAGGCTACCAAAATTGCTAGCCGGAGCTGAGTATTTCCGCCACCGCGTTTTCTCCATTTCCGACGAGCTCAGGTCTCCCCACCCCTCCCCCTCTAGCCCAACCTCACCACCATCTTGTGGCGCACCTCCATGACATTTTTGTTTTGCCAGGGACGCCTCGAAACCGCCATGTTCGTCCTCGACCCGAGGGTCCGACCACCGCTGCGACTCCAGCCGTACCCCGCCGTCGTTCCGGGAAGCGCGAGTAGCCTCCGGGGCCACCATCAGCTTCGCCTTGCCGCGCCGCGCCGCGTCCCGTCGCCATCTCCCCGAGGCCATAGGAGCACCGGAGCGTCGAGAACGTCCGCGGCCGAGCCGCAACGCCGTCGTTTGCTCCATCTCCGGCGAACTGCGCCGCCTGGTCTTGGTCAACGCCGTCTCGACCGTCCGATCTGCAACCTACGGCCACGATTAGATCTAGCTCGAAGAGGTAAGGTGCGATCTGGTCCTTTCATTTTAAGTTAGATCCCGTGGTCCGTATTGATTCCAGATCCGAGCCAATCACAGAGCGCCACGTCATCCTAGCATTTTTCTGGAATTATACCGAATTAGAATTATTTGACAGATTTGCAGAAAAGCCCCTATAACTTCAAACCATTAGAACTTTTTATTGGTTTGGCCAAATTTAACAAACTTTATGTTTTTGAAAAGCTCTGGACTAGTAGAATATTTTAGCACTGTTAGTTTTCTGTTTTGAATTAGTTTAAAGTATTCAAATTTCAAATGTGTGATTTGAGTAATTTTAGCATATCTTTAATTCTATAAATCCAAATTTTGCAAATAAAATATTTTTGGAAACCTTAGATCTGTAGAATAGTTAGCCACTGTTATAAATAAATTTTGGATATTTTTAAACTGATTTAAAAATCAGAGGCTCAATTTTGAGTAATTCACATTTATTTAAAATTGCAAATTAATGTTTTGAGTAAATTTGACAATAGATATAAATTGGTATGTCCAAAATTTGTAAATAAAATATCCTTGGAAAGCCCCTGACCTGTAGATAATTTTGTTCTGTTATTTATCATTTTTGAGTAATTTAAATTGATTCAAATTACAAATGGACAATTTGAGTAAATTTGGCATATCTTAAATTTATAAGTCCAAAAATTTCATATAAAATAGTTTTAGAAGCCTTAGAATATGTGTGAATTTATCCCTCTGTTATAAATAATTTTGAGCATTATTTTTATGATTCAAAATCAGAAACTCAATTTGAATTATTGGCACAATTTAATTTCTAGTAATTAATTTAAATATGTTTCTTTTTGAGAAAAATCCTAAATAAATGTCCTTGACCAGAAAGACCAAATACCATCATGGCTAATTGATTATAATTAAGATTAGGTTAAAAGCTATTAAAAATGTTGCCTTGTAGATCTTTTGTTTAAGTTGTGTTTAAAATCTTCAAATATTTTAATTACAATTAATGGTTTATTTTAGAACTCTTGGAACTTCCTTGGCAAATAATATAATTAATCTTTAGAACTCTTGGAACTTCCTTGACAAATATGTTTTATAAAACTTATTCCTGGAACCAAACCTTTTGGTGTAAAACTTGTTATGTATGTTTTGTATGCCTTGTGTTGTAGAATTGTTTGTTTATTGTGGTGTTATCTCTATGTATAGATTCAACGGAGTGAACGTTGATCCTTGTTGAAAGGATTGTGTGAGCAACTACAACTTCCAAAGGCAAGTGGCACATTCATAAAATTCCTAAGTATTTTTGTCTATGCATGACTTAGTTTATTTTCCTTAAGCATGTGTAGGTGTTATTAGTATTGCTATGCAAGACATGTTTAGAATTTCCTTAATCCTATGTGTCTAGTAACCTATATAATAACTTAGTAGAAATATTGCTGCTATGTAAAAGTTATTTTTATAAAAAGCAAAAAATTTACTAAGTAAATGAAACTCCTGGGTGGATTGGTTTGATAGAGGAGGCGAAGTTGAGTGGCTACTCAGGCCCATTTTCATGGTGTGAACCTGAGTATGTGCACTTGTGGATTGCCACCCAGGGATCAAAGGGATTTGAAGAACTCCAAGTGAAGATTGCTTCCAATGCAGCCATTGGTCATATAGGCTCTGTCTTGATCCAATAAGTTGCGTGGACTTGCCCCGGCTTGACAGGTGGTGGTAGAGGATTGTAGGTGGAGCGCGTCAGGCCGGTATGGGGTGGGAAAATGCTTCTGAAGGATCTCGTCTTAACCTTCTTCTTTTCCCCTATCACTATTGGAGTGTGGGGATAGTTTGGGTTGGTTAAGTCTAATGGTGAACGTGCACAACCTCTCGAGAGTGTCAAAACTAAGTACTTAGCCGTGTCCCCGGTTACGGACAATTCTGAGCAGCTGATCAAGGACGTCAACGGAGGATCCCAACATTCCAACTTCTCAAGTAAAATTTTGAAGGGTGAACAAGGGTAGATGAGACTGTGGTATTCATGCCATGGATGTCTCGATTAGAAGAAAAGTGTTTTCAAAAGAGTTAGGAAAAATTGGCTTTCTGCAAATTAGCCTTGAACTCCACTAGCCAAATATGCATATAGGATTATAGAGTTATTCCACTAAGTGTCCACAGAGTGTCACTTGCCAGATCCATTTTATATGGTTCTGACCCACCTTGTTGCAACATTTTTCCTGTTGCAGGATGTTCAGACGATGAGTGAGGTTTCGTATAAGGTTTTGAGTCTACAACCAACATGTTTTCGCCTGTGGCACATGAAGATGATGGAGACTCACTGCTACTTTTATTCCGCTGTGCTGAACTTTGTAAAATGCTAGCCTTGAGCTATGCAATTTGTAATGAAAATTGTAAGTCTGGATCATGCGATGTAATAAAATTTGACGCATTTGCATGATATTCATCTTAGACTGTGTGTGCAAATGAATCGATACATGGGTTTGCACTATACACAGGGATCTTGCCATTTTTTAAGTGCAGGTCCGCTACACCTACATGTTCATTTTATAACCAGATTGAGTCTAGGGATCATTTGATTTTCGGATGCTGTTTGGCTAAGGTGATGTGGGGATGCATTGGATCTGTTTTCAAAACTGCCACTCGACCTTCCTCGGTCTGGCAATGTTTTGGTTGGTTTCATGCTTTTTGGCCTGGTGGTAAAAGGTTTTATTCCTTACTCTTATCTGTTGTTTGCTAGTCAATTTGGACTACCAGAAACAAAATCACCTTCGAGAAGTACAAGTTGAGCTCCGCTGTATCTATTCTGTTCACGGTGTGTGGCTTTCTCAAATTTTGGGCAGGGTTGTACAAAGCTGAGGACAAAGAAGCTATCTGTGCTGGTGCGGAGCAACTGATCCAGAAGGCCAAGGAGGTGATGAAACGAGGCGATCCGTCTACGACTACCACTCGTGCTCTAGTGCTCCTGAGGATCACAGAAACATGACGGTGATCAATTGAAGCTAGTTGATGTTGGTCGGTTGAAGCTAGATGGTGTTGATGTTAGTCCTGCTACGTAGTTCTGGGAGTTTGTCTCGGTTTTGCTGATCTTTGTTTGGCTTATATGTATAATATTGTTCGGCGGTTTGAACTTGATTGTGCCAGCAGGCTTGTTCGAGACCGAACATTCGGGTTTCCTGCTGCTCTACCACCACCACCACACGCCCCCGCCTCCCCCCCACACCATCTTTTTTTTTCGCTTTGTTTTCAGTTCTTGTTCGACAAACTTTGTATGTCCTTTAAGAAATTAATAGGAAAAGGGGTTAGCCCGTTGGGAAAAAAAAGTCGAGGCAGTGTGCGCCCGCAGGTTCCCCTCCGGGCTGGAGAACTTGAACGCTAGTCAATGTCTAATTTCATGTTTTACGGAGGAATTCCATGACTTGTAGAGTATTACACATAAACTCAGCTAAGTGCAGATGTCATCAACAAAGATTACTCTACGAAGGAAGGGATAAAAAGGGACCCAAAACGAAACGAGAGCTAACACAAAATCTCATGCTCCAGGTAAGCAAAAACAGATACTTTAGCGCCTCTCTGTAGTACTGGATAGTGCTTCAATGCAGTCCAATGGGAATCTGCTGCTGTTTTGGAGCACGCACAAATCAGGAACTTATGTACAAGCTATTGCATAAGCACCTGGCAGCGATACAGAGATGGTCGTCTAGCAAAGTCAGGTTGACTTGGCGCAGAACCTCCTTTTTTATCAATTGCAGTTCACGTTTAATCAGAGTTTCATTCAAGAACGGCATCATCTACAGCTCATCGCGGGGTTCCGTCTTAGCAGCGGTGACATGCTGGTGCTCAAGCAGATAGCGACCGACCAATGACGCCTGCATGGCCGCACCGTACGGCAGAACTTCCTCGTTGATGGTGAAGTAGGGCGAGTGATGTGGCGCCTGAGGGCTCGGGTCTCGTTGAGCATTCCCACGAAGTAGTAGTATGTTTTGGGAACTACCTCGGCGTAGAAGGCGAAGTCCTCGGCACCCATAAGCGGCTGCCTGTCTCTCACGTTGCTGGGGCCAATCATCTCGCCAGCCACCTTCGTAAAGAAATCATGGAGCTCTGGGTTGTTGATTGTTGGGGGGAAGAAAGGCTTATCTTTGTTCATGAAGTCCACCACAGCGCTGCAACGTTGGACTGATGCCTGTGACACTATGACCTGAGACAAGAAAAACACCATGCATTATGATTTATGGCTGAATTAAAAAATGTGAAGTCTCTTATTTCTCGATGACATCACCCCTTATTTCAATAGTAAAATAAGGCGGTTCGTACTACGTACTGTACCATTTGTTAGCGATCTCAGCTTAATCATTCGTGATAAAACAAACACCAAAAGACACTTTCTTTCTACAAAACCCAAATGGTGCATCTGTCTAAAGAAATAAATAGTAATCACGAACAGATTGACCAAAAGCTCATTGTTTTATGATTAACTATTCTTGGTTGTAGCGTGAATTTGACATGGGTGACCAAAGGCTGAGGTGTTGTAAAGCTGTGTACAAATGTACAATTAAATCATTAACTTGACATTTTCATAGTTAACTTCACTACAAAACATTTAACCCAATAATTCAAACCCCAACAGTATTTATTTAAGACAATTTTGTTTGATTTTTTCTTTATTTTTTTCAAGAACCAATAATTCGGAACTTAATGACCAGACAAACGACAGAAAATTCCCGAAGGTACAATGCAGTTACCTCTTCGATCCGCTGCTTCAACTGATCAAAACTCTCCTTCAAAAAGGCTCGGAAGGTACCACCTATTGTGACAGAATCAGGGATGACATTGAAGGCTCCACCACCTTGAAACTTCCCAACCGTTACTACCTGCAGAACAAAGCCAACAAAAGGAGGGAAATGAGATGCTGGAGACCCCGAAAACAATATGGCAATTCTAAGGAATGACTAGGACTATCACCAATTACAAAATAATAAATACCTTTAGGCAGTCACTGGAAAAACTTATGAAACATAACAAGGGAACATTTTTAATAGATAGTCCATATTTGTAGGACTGTAATGTGTAGAAAACCATTTCATCTACGAAATCACAATGCTAGATAAACAGTTCAGGAGTGTAAGTAAAAAAAGTTATGAATTTAGAAAATAGACCGCTAAGCATTTATGGTAGTTTTAGGGTATATTGGGAGCGGATAGCTTCCATGTTAGGATATGATCAGTTGGCCTGCAGTAAATCAAAACCAAAAGTTTTTTATAGGCTTGCTAATCCTAAGAATCGTGACAAATTTTGATTATCAAAAAATAGGTTTGCCAAAACACCAGTTATTTTCCTGGCAGAATTCCAAGCACATTCCTCTTTCTCTAGTTGGACCCATAAACACTACATAAATGACCCATCATCCACGAGATGTAAATCACATAATCATGGTCAAGGAACTATGTAAATCATACTATAAAATTGTTAAATAAATTAAGTAGGCCAAGGATTGAATAGCACCTGTGAATCCAAGGGGTCAGCTTCTCGGGAAACAAGTTGTTGAAGGCTTACAATAACACTAGAAGCAGCCAGTATTGGATCGATAGTGTGATGAGGAAGTGCAGCATGCCCTCCCTTTCCACTTATTACCGCCTCAAAGAATCCACTCCCTGCCATTATAGGTCCAGGCCTCGATGCCACCACACCAATAGGCACAATGTCAGCTACATGAATCCCAAACATGACCTCTATGTTTTCCACAGCTCCAGCTTCTAACATTTTCTTTGCCCCACCACCACCTTCCTCAGCTGGTTGGAATAGAAGGACTACAGTACCCTACGGTAAACACAAAGACACATGTAATGGAAAAAACTGCAGGCAACTAAAATATCACGTCTACAATTTTTATCAAAAAAAAAAAAATCATGTCTACAAGATATGATAGTTTTTGGCCAAGGATTGCAAAATGTTGACATAATTAATACATAGGCAGCCACATGGTTCAGTTTGTATATCACTGAAGTGAGACCTAACTGGGGAGTAGGGACCAAACAATTCTTGGACTAGCTGAATGCTGTCTGACCAAAGCTACATGTCAATTATTGAACAACCAAATGCACATGCGCCTTTTTCACATAGTGCCATAAGAAATTCATAGAATGATAAGAGGAAGGATGATTTGAAATGTGAAACAATAAATCGCCAAAAATGTGCATCTCTTGAAAATAAGTGTTGAGGAAAACGAATCCAGAATCATTGCATTTTTCATTTGCCAAAATCACCAAAGCAGTTCAGGAAACCTCGCTGGTGGAGCAATACCAAAATCTATCACTTACAATTAATCAAACAAAAAATTCATTTACCATAGACAGCATACCGAATCAGGTAGCATCTGAACCATGAAAGTTCATATATACACCAAAAGTAACACATCACTACATTCTTTGACATGAGCATCAAACTGTTGCAATTTGGTCCCATCAAAGTTTAATTTCCAGTAAACAGACAATTATTTGTACAAGAAACGAAAAAGAAGAGAAGAATGAAACATCAAGCACAATAGGTTAAGACGGAATAATCTGATGACTAAATTTTCATATAATATTTTTGCAGATTGACTACCTTTTAACGTCAAGAATTCAGAAGTGACAACAAAATGATGAACATATACTTAACTGTTAATCTTCAAACACTCTTTCAGTGTTAAAACATAAATTCAAATCGGCTTGCTACTTTTCATCTTAAAATGAGAGAACAGCAATCTTTTACAATAGAAACAGAATTCTTAACCAACCTGCAACTCATCACGGTGCTCCTGAAGAATCTTGGCAGACCCCAATAGCATAGCAACATGCGCATCATGGCCACATCCATGCATCTTCCCAGGAACTTTGCTCTTATGTTCCC
Source organism: Poa pratensis (assembly GCA_947311845.1). NCBI lineage: Eukaryota > Viridiplantae > Streptophyta > Magnoliopsida > Poales > Poaceae > Poa > Poa pratensis. The sequence continues at coordinate 2,915,710 of CAMZMU010000058.1, read as the reverse complement.
ATTCCACGCTTTCCTGAAGACACATAAGGGTATCTTAAGTAACATGACCCTTGAAATAGATAGAGTGGTAGCCATATACAGCATTACTTCAATGTGGGCACGGGACGGTTACAACACTTAATGGGCACTGACAAATAATTCAAATAAATATTACTAAATGGAAATTATGCTGTCCACTTCAAGATAACGTTTCATGGTAAAAACTAAAAGCAGTTTGACAGAAGTCCTGAAGTTTCAATAAACTAATTGTGTGTTTCTATACCAGCCGTGACAAGAAAACAAACAAGATGGCACGTAGATAATCAAATTAAAGCGACTAAGTTCAGATATAATCAGATATTAGATCATGGGACTGGGAGCTTATATACCAATATGGCATAATTGTCTCATTACAATTCGGGAAAAGTTTGAAAAGTAGCTTTACTGTTATACGTGCTACTCACGTGATTCATTCCCACAATAAGCATGAACCTACTTTTGTATGATCCTAGTCAAAAGGCTAGGAAACAGCCAGGATTAGGTTAGTGTATGTCCCTCTTTTTTAATACAAAAGAAGTGTTTGCATCGAACCATCTATCCAGACTAGAAAAAGTTTGATATACTACCATTTTTGTATCCAGACCTGATTAACACATCTCCCTGCTGTCAATTTCAGAGATATGCATCGTCCCGACTTCAAGACTAGCATAAAATTATCTCGAATAATCCGAATTAGAAATATGACCTCTCACTCTCACACACTGGTACTGAGAGGTGTACTCAAGACATGAGGGTTGGTTTAGTTTTTTCTACAAAAATTGCAATCTTACTGCGCTGATATATTGAAATGGGTGCCTAGCGTCATCAAGACCAATTCCTCTCTAAAATTAACAAGCGGTGCTGCGATTTTGCGCCGCATGTAAAATTATAGGAACGGATCGGTAGGCGAACCTGCCGCATCAAAGCTAAGCTCAAACGCGATGACTCAATACAAACATCAAAATTTGGGTACGACCCGAACAATAAAGGACAAGGTAGAGCAACCTGCATGGGGAGCGCGTCCATGTCGGCCCGGAGCGCAACAAAGGGCGGGCCGCCTGTACCGACGGTGGCGACGACACCGGTGACGGCGAAGGGGTGTCTGTAGGGGATCCCCATAGCGTCGAGCTCCCGCCGCACGAGCTCACTTGTGGCAAACTCCTCGTAGCCGAGCTCCGGGTTCTCGTGGATCCGCCGCCGCACCCCCACCATCCAGTCCATGAACTCCGCATCCTTGGCCCGGCGCAGGAGCCCCGCCGGGTCATCTAGGGCCGCCGCGCAGCTCGCCGCCACGGCGGCGAGGAGGAGGGCGGCGCGCAGCAGGAACGAAGGAGCCGCGGCCATGACTAACAGTAAATGAGTTCCGCCGTGATGTTCTCGGCTTTTGTCAATCAGGCGAGATGCGCACGAGTGGCGTGGGCTAGGCTAACAAGAAGGCTCTCTACCGGTCAGCCCCCCTGAGCTTGGTTTGGGTTCATTTCTGCATTTATTCCTCCATTTTCCTCTATCGTTTTTGGGTAGTCTTTAGTTTTAGGACGCCTTTGGTCATTTTATTTTCTACGCATGTTGGATTAGCCTTTTTCTTTGCAATGATACATGTTGGATTGGATGGAGAAGATTGGTTTGGGTGTGGTTGGTGGGCATTTAGTAGGTTAATGCTAAAAGGTGCTTAAATGCGTCAGGCCTTGTTGTAGTAAAGATTTTTGAGTCGCGGCTCAAAAGTGAGTCGCCGAGCCCGCGACTCGTTCTATAGTTGACCAAAGTTGTTGTATAGTCGCCCCAAGTCGCCTGATTAGTCGCGAGTCGTCCTGATTTTGAGAAAATGACTTGGTGATTAGTCGGCGACTAATCGGCGACTCAAAAACCATGGTTGTAGTAATTTGAGATGATTTCGTTTGATTACATGATGCTCATGAGAAAATCTTCAACTCTACCATATTTTAAGGAACACAAAGCTTACATACCACCGTCCTTCTTGTCTACCTGCATTGATAACTTGGTTCTTTTTTGTCGCTGGTCTTTGTTTTCTCTAGTCTGTATGTTAGTCTGACTCGGAGGTGCTCATAGGAATAGGGGTGGGGATGAAAATAGAATGGATACGTACGGAACTGAGTGGTGTCACATTTGTTTTCATATTTTTGTAGAATCGGATACGAATAAAAAACCGAAAACAAATAGGGAAACAATTATTGCCGGAACTAAGAGACTCATTGAATAATGCAGAAAACTCAAACTCAAGCAAACCAACAAACTTGTCAAGTTTCTTAGATGGAATAGCATATAAAAAGATATCATGATTATATAATATAGTGTGCATAATTTATCAATTTTGGTTACATTAAAAATACCTACTATCATTCCTAACCCTAGTGCACCACTGAAATGACGAACTGGGAAGGACTAGAGAGGGGATGATATGTAAGTAAATAAGGGCTAAACATTGTCGCTTCTGATCCTTTTGTTTTTTATTCATAAATTAGGTTGTGGATAAATGTTCCCACTAGAATTGTTGAGCCTGCTGGATCGGAAAGCACCACGTAGTAAAAAACAAAAAGTTTGAAACGACACAGATGTCGCCTAAGGGGGTGAATAGGCGATTAAAATTATTACGGTTTAGACTTAAAAATGCGAAATTAAACTAGTTTTTTAATCTATCAAACACCAAACCTAAACAAGCTAGGTTCACCTATATGCACCAACAACTTATACTAAGCAAGATAAGCAACTATGTGATAGCAAGATATATAATTTTAAGCTCGATGTCTATCACAAAGTAAATTTCATAAGTAAGGAGATCGGGCATAGAAATACCGATTTATTTGGAGACGATAATTTATCCCGCGAAGTTCACTTCTTAATGAAATCTAGTCTCCGCTGGAGTAGTGCTGAGTCACAAAGTTATTTCCAAATAGTCGTTCAATGGCATACCGTATCTCCTTCATGCCCCAAACCATTCCACCAATGCGGAGTGTCACGAGACACTATGGGACACTTGAGGTTGGTCACCGAACACGTACAAATTTGGGGCAATCTCCACAACTTAAGTGGGGGCTCCCAACAAATTCCCGCGGCTACCACAGTTATAAGAATCACAAAGTTGAGACACACTACACAACTCAATTGGAGACTCCCAACTAATCCAGCGACCTACCAAAACTATGAGATGAACAACGATCGTTTAGGGCACTCCAAGTACCCAAGAGGAACAAGCTCTAGGGCACCCAAGTAGCCAAGACTAAGAATCTTCTCAACTTCACTTCCACGAATCACCGTGGAAAACTCAAACCGATGCAACTAATGCAATGGGCAAGAATACAAGAAGTGCTCAAATCCTTCACTCTCAAATCCCACCAAAATAACTAAAGATATGGGGGAGAAGAGATGAAGAATAAGCACTAGTAGAAAAACGCTTATAGGTGAAATGTTATCTGTGGCGCACAAGCTTATGTGTGCGCCACAGATAATCTCTCTCCTCCTTCGGAGGGGTCTGGCACAACTTACCTGTGGCGCACACCATTTTCGTGCGCCACAGGTAAATTTTTACCTGTGGCACACAGGGAAGCTGGTGCGCCACAGGTAAGTTCACCCAGACCCCACAAATTTCCCACGGAGGAGAGAGATTATCTGTGGCGCACAGATAAACCTGTGCGCCACAGGTAAAAAAGGAGGAGAGAGATTACCTGTGGCGCACGGGGTAGGTGTGCGCCACAGGTAAAAAATAGGAGAGAGATTACCTGTGGCGCACAGTAGTCTCGTGCGCCACAGTTAGTTGGCAGCAGATATTTTGAAAATAAAGAGAGATTACCTGTGGCGCACCACGTTTTCGTGCGCCACAGGTAAAAAAAATTGTCCGTATTTCATTGTCCTCCCTATCTTATCCTCTTCTTTTTTTTTCTCTCTCCACAGTCCACACACCACGCACGAGCATATACATCTCCAGATCTAGTTTCTCTCTCCTGTGGTCAAACCACATGCATCTTCCTCCTCCTGCTCGCACGCACACACACACACACCACCGCGACCACGGCCATCCGCGGCCGTCAGCCGCCATCTCCTCCATCTGCGGCCGTCGTCCCCTCCATCCACAGCCATCCGCGGACGCCGCTACACGCCGGCCTCCTCTGCGCTGTCCGTCGATCCCGGCCGCCGCCACTCGCCGGCCTCCTCCACGCTGGCCTCCTCGCGCCCAACTCGTCTTTCTCGGCCTCCCCGCACCCATCTCGTCTTCCTCGCCCTTTCCAGCCAGAGTCGCGCGCCGGCGGGTGGCCTAGGCCCAGGTACAGCGGCGTCCGTCGAGCGGCAGAAGGATGGTGGCCTGAAGGGCACGGCGACGCGACCGCGAACTCGTCGACGGCGACTGTCGGGGGAATACTTAATGGGTTAACCCGCAGCCTAATGTTGTAATGCGGCTGATGATAAGCTCATGGCTGCACCGTTGACGGGCTTGCACGAAGATGGGCCAACTAGGGATCACGGCGTACCAAGAGAAGGATCTAGAAGGTCGATGGTAGCTTGGCTTGGAAGACACGAAGATAGCTAGTCTCCAAACAGGACTCCGGCTTATACTTTCCTAGCAAGAGAAGCTTTCCTTGTAACCTAGCTAGTCTCCGGGTATATAAGGAGGACTCGCAGGACATAGAACCCGAAGCTCTCAAGTTCCTAACCCTAGAACTCAAGGTGATTCGACACATCGATCGCAACCCCTTGTAACACCATATTCATATCAATTGCAATCTAGGATAGGCAGGAACTAGGTCTTTACCTCGCATCGAGGGGCCGAACCTAGGTAAACATTGTCTTCCTCGTGCCCTACGATCTTAAGCTCGGAGACGCTTGACTCGCGCAAACCCCACACCTACGAAGTCATCGCTATGACATCTGCGAGATTAAACCACGACAGTTGGCGCCCACCGTGGGGCCTGCGGTCAAAAGCGTCACGTTCCGCGCAGGATCAATGGTGGGAGTTGAAGATCTCGTCGTCGGCCAAATCAAGATGGTCAACGGCGTGCCCCTAATTGATGACTCAGAGTGGGGACCGGAAGCCGATTACCTGGAAACGGCCACGTCATCCCGTTTGGATCCATCAATGTCTTTGTTGGCTTCATCAGTAGCGGATCTGCAAGCCCGCCTTATGAAGGCGACTCGGAAAAAGGAGTCGCCGTAACCATAGACGAAGAAGAAAATTCTACCAACGATGAGCAGCTGCACCCTGGAGAGGAGGAGGCCCAATCTATCGAGTTTTTACTCGAAGAAAGGTTGGGCAGGAATTACGAAGCCAATGGCTCGCCGTCCGTAGGCGATCAGCACACGGAGGGAATCTACAGAACGGTGGAAGCAGGACAGGTGTTAGGTATGCCGCCTGGCAGCCTGGCTCCCATGATACCAGAAGCCGCAGAAGAAGTTGCACCTGCAATCCAAGAAGCCGCGGTGCCCAATCTGGGGAACGCAGCATCTACCACGGCTTCCCGAGAAGTCGCGGTGTCAGGAGCCGCGGCATCAAGAGTCGCGGCGCCAGGAGTCGTGGAAGGAGCGGAGCAAAGAGCGGCCATAAGCATGGAGGCCGTCGCAACGCAAGCCGCAAGACATACTCTACCACATGGAAGCCCGCTGTTTACACCGATATCAGCGGTCAACGCAGCGGCGAAAGCATCTGAAATCAAAGCCGCAAGAATTAGCCTTTACGATGAAGTCCAGAGGATAGCATATGAACGAGGAAGGCTGATGCGAGAACAATAGCGGCTTACGGCTGATGTCGGCCATATGAGGTCGCAACAAGGAGAAGTTTACACGCTGCCTCACAGGCGTCAGGCAAGTCGTTTGCAGCCAGGTGTTAACATTGTGGACCCCATGGCATTGTTTCAATCACCTCCCGCGGAGCCCACAGTCGAAGCACCAGCAATCACGGTTCCATCAGCAGCAACTCCGTCAGTCGTAGCTGCCGCAACACGGACAATCGCGGTTCCACCGGTCGCCACTGCAGCAGCTCGAACAGTCGCGGCACCATTAGTTGTTGCCCCAGTTCCCTCGTTCGTAGCACCGAGAACCGCAGAGGCTCCAGGATCCAGGGCAGTGGTCCAGGCAAACAACAGGCAATCATGCCACCACCGCCGTTGCCTCCCGTATTTGTACAGCCACAACCAGCTCAGCCCCCAGTGCAGCCTCCAAGGTTTCATACGCCGCAGGGGCATTATGTTAGTCCAGTGGACAACGTCTATGCGGCCACAAATACATTGGCTAGGCTGATGCCAAAGGAAACACACCAATAGACAGGGAAGCCCGACGCGCCATCGAGATGCTAAGCACAGCGGTTGTACAACAAGCAAATATGTCTAAACACGCGGGGCGGCTACACTCTACCCCGTACAATAGCAAGGCTATGGCCGAAAGAAGCATCCACGCTGAGTCGCCACAAGCTGCGACTTCAAGTTCAGCCCGGCGCCAGAGAGAGAGATCAGAATCAGCCGACAGCGCATGGGCAACCTCAGCCGCAGCAGATTCAACCTGCTGTTGTCGGGACAGGAGCAGCACAGCAACAAGTGGTCAGTAACCCACCTGAAAGGCCAGTCCCATCCAATCTATCAACGCGACTTAAGGGGCCAGTCTGTTTTAGTGAGCGGATCAGGTCTGAGCCGTTCCCAGCAGATTTCAAGGGACCTCGTAAGGTCGCAAACTATAATGCCAGCATGGATCCAACCACCTGGCTTAACAACTATGAGATGGGCATGAGCATCCTCAACGCATCTGAGGAAATATGCGCCAGATACCTGAACATGATGCTAGAAGGCGCTGCACATATTTGGCTTCAAAACTTACCACCCAACTCGATAAATTCTTGGGATGAGATGAAGGAGGCTTTCATCAAGAACTTCCAGGGAACGTGCAAACGGCTGTGCAGCATAGAGGACCTCGAGCGTTGCGTCCAGAAGGAAGGCGAGTCAAGTCGCCATTGATGAGAAGAGTAGCAGAAATTATACATTCTTCAGATAGCATACCAGCTAGTTCAACCGTCTTGGTTATGGAGAAAATTGCAAGTTTGAGCCGCTTATTCACAAGTTAGGCCGCATGAAAGATAAAGTCAAAAGTCTCAGCGAACTGATGGCTGCGGCTAACAAATACGCAGGCTCGGACAAGACCAAAGATGCGTCGGACGGTGAAGAAGACGAAGCTGCTGGCAAAGGGAAGAAGAGTGATAACAAGCCTCAGCAGCAACAAAATAACGGCAATAGTGCGAGTCATAACAAACGCAAGAACGAGGAAGGAAATTCCGGACTGGTCGCAAATACCAACACTCGCTTCAAGCACAACAATGGCAGAGGACGGAACTCCCATCCAATAAATCTCGAGGAAGTCTTCAACCATCCTTGTGATATCCACATAGGAAAAGATGGACGGCCAGCCACCCACACGAAGGCACAATGCTACCATTACAAGAAGTGGAAGGATGGACCTCCGCTCAACGGGAACAATGGTCACCAGAATAATGGAGGAAACAACAAAGCGGCTCCTAACCCGCCAGTAGATCAACCGCAGTTCCCAAAGCAGTTGGGACAATACCATACGATCGTGGTTAACACATCAAAAAGAGAACAGAAGCTCGACGGCGTAACCAAGCCGTCAACGCCATAGTACCAGCCGTCCCCCAGTGGTTAAAGTGGTCTGAACAACCAATAGTTTGGAGTAGGGAGGATCATCCAGAAGAAATAAAACAAAGCGGGCAAGCTCGTGTTAGTTGTTGCACCTCAAGTCGCAGGATATAAGTTAAGCAAAGTATTAATGAACGGAGGCAGCAGCATCAATATATTGTACTATGAGACCTTCAAAAGGATGCACCTGCAAGAGAAATTGCTACAGCCGTCAAGAACATTGTTCCATGGAGTGGTTCCCGGATATCTGCACAACCATTAGGGCGAGTCAACTTGGAAGTAGCCTTTGGGACTCACAGCAACTTTCGCAGCGAGTACATCTGGTTTGAAGTGGTAGATTTCCAAAGCCCATATCATGCACTGTTTGACAGAGCGGTGTTTGCAAGATTCATGGCGAGGCCGTGCTATGTGTACTTGAAGCTCAAAATGCCCGGTCCACATGGAGTCATCACAGTTGAAGGTGACAGACAGATAGCAATGGAATGCGAAGAAGGCGACAAAGCCATGGCAAAAGCAGCTTGCATCGCAGAAGGTCTACCGGTCCACGAGCCTCAACAGAGCTTCGCTGACATCGTGGAAACAAAAAGACACCTGCCAGACCTACGGCTCAAGTTAACAGCCAATCGAGAGGCAAGCAAAGCAAAAGCCGCAGAACAGCAGAAAGCTAGGAAGGGCAATTAAGTGTCCTATAGGCGGCCCTTTATAAGCCGCAATATATCATGAGTCGCACCACACGACTCAAAACAAACCACTCAGGGTTCCAGTATCATATCAGTTTCGAACCACTCAGGGTTCAAGTATCAGAAATAATGACAATCAGGTCATGCAACATCTCTTCGGCGAGGAATAGAAAACTCGCGACATGTATCAAAAATCGATCGCCACCTAGGCGCGATCGTATCACAAAAAGTTGTATCAAATATATGATTATGAAATAAAGCCGGCACCTCTGCTACGCAGAAGGTTGTCGTTTCGCCTCAAATTACCAATTGAGTCGCTGAGTCTTTTATTTTATTTATCATTGGTTCCTTGGGGGCTTTGATGCTTTATGAGCTCGGCTATTACCTTGGAATCGCCAAATTAGTGGCAGATTTTTCTTGATTATACTCAACCTTAACTCGGATGCGACTTGCAATATGTGACCAAAGTACTGGGGGTGCGGTGTCAATCGAGCATGATTGCCTATCATGGACGCTGTCGACCCTGAACACGCATATTACCCTAGGAAATACTAATAAATTGAGATAAATCGAAAGGACCTACGTACAGGTCAACACTTCGTACTAACCAGAGTACCACAACACCGATCATCGTATCAAACACAAACTTATAAGTTATTACAAGCCACTCAGGGCTGAATTATCATAACAATGTTTTTGTCTCACTTCTTCCCAGCCTTTTGCTTGCGGGACGGTGGCATCGGTGGCTTACCGGACTTGTCAGCAGGAGCAGCGGCTGCGGGATCACTCGGCGAAACAGTCGCAGCAGGAACGGCGCCAGAAGAGCTCGTTGCACCTGGAGGAGAGCTCGTGCCTTGAGATATAGCTGGGCCAGCTGAAGCTGTTGGCAATTTTTCAAATTTCTTAACATCAGGATGATATTTCCCTTGGTAAGTAGCCAGATCTACTCCGTCAACAAGCTGGGTCCTGTATCCGCGCATGCTCTTCCAGGTGGCAAGATATTCATCTGGTTTAAACTCCGTGCCATCCGCCTTCTTCTGCGGCCTGCCCTGAGAAACCTTCGCAACATCGAAAGTGGGATAGTATGTCTTTGCCAAAGCAAGGACATGAGTCGCTCCAGCACGGGCAGAGGACTCCTTCCAGTCAGCAATATAATGAGCCGCTTTGGATAATCTCTTCAACAAGCCATCACTAGTAGATGGCACAGGCTTGGAAGGAAGGAGCTTCGTGGCTACCTGCTTCATGGAGTCGCAGGATTTCCTCGTGAACTCGCGGATGTGGTGGAGCTGCTCTTGCGTATGCTCAAGAACAAGAGGGGAATCCTCACCTGCAGACAACATGGTTAACCATTAACACTCTTCTGGTTAGAAGTGGGATGCACAACGACTAATTATAAAAACTCACCAGAGAGTTCTTGGGTTATGATGGTAACAAGACCATGGACAAGATTGGCAGAGTCAGAGATTTTCTTGAGCTCTTTGGTCTGCTTGGCTAGGTCCTTCTCTAGCTGGCCAATCATGACAGCTTTAAGCCGCGCGTCCTCGTTTGCTCCGCAATAGCGTCTTTCTGGGCGCAGATTTGGCGATCTTGTTCCTCAATTCTCTTTGGGATTTGTCCTCCACATTTTTAAGCCGCAGCTCGGCTGACTTGACCTACTCAGTAAGGTTATAATTCTGATCAGAGAGATCCCCAATTCTCTGATCCTTCTTCTTGATATCCTGATCACGTTGGACAAGGATGCCTTGGAGCCTTTCGACTTCTGCAGGAGCTTGTTGGAGGCTGCTTTCCAGCGCCTTCTTCTCGTTCAGGACAGTCTGCAACTCATCCTGCAAGATATTTCACAAAACAAGAGCATATCAGTTAACTGCATGAAATGAGTAAAATTGGAGAATCAAGTCTTCACTTCATACAAAGTAAACCCTCGATCCTTAGGGGCTAGAGGTATGGCTGACATAATACAAGAAGCGGTCGAGTTGTTACCTTGTAAACTGCGGCTAAATGGAGTAATGCGTCGCGTAGCTCCGTAGAGTGCTTGTCATTAGCTGCAAGGATGGATTGCGCCAATTGCTCAGCACGGCCGCCTGTTGATTTTCCCAAAGAAGAGGAGGGCACAACCCCTACATGCGGCACAAGCTGCATATTACTACAGGCAAGATCAGTGGCCAGCGGTTTGATTGGCAACTCTTTGAGGCTCTCCATGGCTTGATCACTAATGTCCTCAATGGGAGGACGAGCTTCTTATTTTGGACGGCAGCAGTAGCAGTTCCGTCCTCCAAAGCCACCTCTGGGTGGTAGCGTCAGGAGACGCAGCAAAAGGCATGTCATCAGTTGTAGCAACACCTTCCTTTGCGGCAGCCTCATTAGGGGCATCAGTCGCTTCAGCGGCTCCACAACAGCTTCTGAGACAGCCGCAAGATTGGCAGCGTCCTCAGCGTCAACCTTGGACCTGCAAGAAATAAATCATAAACATGAAAAGCAGGAAAGGGACAGCAATGAAGGGCAAAGAGGGGAAATGAGTACTAACCCTGGTGCCATTTTAACAGTAAGGGCGAGATTGTCGCTCGAAGGAGACGACAGAGTTTGAAGCCCCGAATCTGCAAAAAGGGGAAAAGTTGTGCATCAGTACGTAAAGATACAGAAACAAAATACCTAGACAAGCAGAATTACCAGAAGTGACGCCCATGTCGTCGTCAGCAAGGCGGTGGTTCTAAACACAAGCCTAGGGCCAGAAGAAGCCGCAGACCTAGACGGTTTGTGGTGCTTGATGATCTCTGGGTTCTCGACAGCCTCAATGTCCGGCTCCTCGCGAGACAGCCTTTTTAAGGATCGGCGAGGAGTTGGACCAGCAGGAGCTGAGGGGGCGACGCAGCGAGAAATGAAAAAGGATAAGTTTGACCTAAGGTCGCCGCAGCGCTTATAAGCAGGAGGGACCTAGATTAAAGGAGTGGATCGCGCCTGCGGTTTGGGAAAAATCAGTTGTTAAAAGGAGAAAGGAATATTCTGTCAAAACTGAAGACCAAGAAAAGGCCACGTACGGCGTCGTGATCTTAAGTCGGCATAATTTTGAAGACAAAAGTTTGGCCAGGACATTCAGCGTGCGACTTATCAAATAAGCAGGGTTAACTCGCGGACGGCCATAGACTCTCCTTTCGTGAAGTCCTAGTCGACCTTGGGGGGCTAATGTCGGGGGAATACTTAATGGGTTAACCCGCAGCCTAATATTGTAATGCGGCTGATGATAAGCTCATGGCCGCACCGTTGACGGGCTTGCACGAAGATGGGCCAACTAGGGATCACGGCGTACCAAGAGAAGGATCTAGAAGGTCGATGGTAGCTTGGTTTGGAAGACACGAAGATAGCTAGTCTCCAAACAGGACTTCGGCTTATACTTTCCTAGCAAGAGAAGCTTTCCTTGTAACCTAGCTAGTCTCCGGTTATATAAGGAGGACTCGCAGGACGTAGAAACCGAAGCTCTCAAGTTCCTAACCCTAGAACTCAAGGCGATTCGACACATCGATCGCAACCCCTTGTAACACCATATTCATATCAATTCCAATCTAAGATAGGCAGGAAGTAGGTCTTTACCTCGCATCGAGGGGCCGAACCAGGGTAAACATTGTCTTCCTTGTGCCCTACGATCTTAAGCTCGGAGACACTTGACTCGCGCAAACCCCACACCTACGAAATCATCGCAATGACATCTGCCGAGATTAACCCACGACAGCGACCGCGTTGCGCGACGGCACGGCGAGCGCGTCCCTGACCATGGCCATGGTGAGCCAGGCCTTCCGATGACCGCGATGGCACGACGACGGCGCATCCCCGACCACGGTGGCTGCGGTGTCGGGTGGCGGCGTATGACGACGTATACGGCTTTGTATACATTGTATTTTGTATTTTTTTTAAACCTGAAAAAGTCTAGTTGTGGCGCACATGTATGGCTAGCTGTGGCACACACATATGTGCGCCACAGATAAGTGAGATACCTGTGGCGCCCGAATCGTGCGCCACATGTAGCACTTATCAGTGGCGCGAGTTTAGTGGCGCACAGCCGTGCGCCACAGATAGCTATATTTTGTGCGCCACGGATAGGGTTTTTCCTACTAGTGAAGGAAGAACACCAAATCCGTCAAATATCTAGATCCAAAAGTTTCCCCTCACTAAGAGGAGATATTGATTAGTGGAATGGTAGATCTAGATCTCCTCTCTCTTTTCCCTTTTAACTGGAGGCAATAATTATGCAGGAATAGAGAGATAGCAAGCTCAAAGAAGGTCAACAATAGGGGCAAAACACGAGCTCAAGAGTCGGGAAACCTTTGGGGAAGAAGGCCCCTTAAAAAGGACTTACAACAATCTTCCCGTTATGTTCAGGACATATCTTGATCATCCGGACTCCGTTTTCGATGTTCTTAGGCTCCTTGGGTTCACCAAAACGAGCTCTACAAGACCATGCGGAGAAACGTCATAGTCCAACATAGGAGGATAAAATAAAATGATGAATTTTTATCTCTCAATAAATGAACAATCGATAAAACCTACAACACCAAAAATGCAACAAGTTTTTCATAAGAAATCCGTTTTCGGTGAACATGGCCTTGTCATGAAGAACACGACAAGCACTCAAACCTCACAAGGAGAAAATTCAAATCTTTTAGGCACATCTCCACTTGACCATTATCTCCAAATAGGTGGCAAGCTTCAAGCATAGGGTCTCTTTGAGATGCTCATCTTGAACTTGCACTTCTCAAACTTGACGACGACCACCACTAGACGTCATCCTCCATGTGTATATGAAATATTCCTTGTGATGCAAGCCCATGGAAAGATACCTAACCCCACATAGAAATACCACACACACGCATATCGTGGGTTAGTTCACAAAGCTATATAGACAATTGCTTACCATATATACACATAGATACATGGTCCTACTTGGTACATCTTCTAGCTTCGTACGTTGATCAATTATCTTGATCAACCTTGTATCTTTTCTTCTTTCTTCATAAAGATGATGTCTTGAAGGTAAACATGAATGTTCACAAACCAATAGTTGTTTGCCCAGTTTTTGATGGTTATGGAAGAGTAAATGTACTACGCAAATCAACGTGTTTTCTTGGTAGCTGTTGAGTAACCGATTCAATACCAGAGATTTACTGGAACTAAGACACTGGCAGGCGACTAATATTGTTCATTGTGAACTATGCATTGGTATGGTGTATAAGATAGACAACACCTCTTTTTTGAATGCAACTTTAGTGTTCGAATTTGGAACTATCTTCAGATTCATTGGCCTTAAAGTCCATATCTTTTGATTGTGGTTCAAGGAGCTAAAGCAAGTTTTAGTAAACCCTTTTTCATGGAAGTTGCTATGATAGCTTGTTGGAATATTTGGAAAGTGATAAATGGAAAGTTCTTTAGGGTTGAGAGACCAAGATTCTCTGTTTGGAAAGAATGTTTTTCATGATATGCTCCTACATGTGCACAGGTTTCCTGTCAAAGCTTCTGATGATGTCAAATACTGGGTTCATAGCTTACCCTAGGTTGTTATCTTCTCTGTTTTTTTTCTTTTCTGTATGTATGACTTGTAACCACTAATTTTGGGAAGGAATAAAATTAACTATGGGGTTGTTGCCTCACACTGTTCGGTCAAAAAAATTGTTCACACTATCTTATTCTTCAAGACATACTTGCGATATGCTCAACACCATCATGACATATTCGAATAACACCTTGAATATCTTGGTCACCACATACTTTTCTTCTCAATCATATCATATGTATCCATACAAATCAATGATCTTGATGCCAAATACTCCATTATATCGTTATCTTCATGGCATCAACCTTGAATCCAACATATGGATTTCAAGCATTGCCTATGGACAAACACTCCAAGTATAACTCAATGCAACCATTAGTACATAGGGATTATCATTTATTACCAAAACCACACATGGGGCGCCATGCTCTTTCAAAGGTCCGTATTACCGGAAAAGAAATTTCCGTTTCCGTCGTTCCCTTTTTGTTTCCGCATAGAAGTTTACGTTTCGAAAAATTCTGTTTATGTTTATGTATTTCCTTTCCGTTTCTATTTTTCTGCGGAGAAGTCAGAAATTTTCCATTCCCTTTTCATCCCTAGATAGGGGTGTGTCGTGTGCGGTTTGGAATCGTTATCCATGATTACTAGCTGAACTCCACTGTCAAGACATAGTACATTTCAGCGGTATATATTAAATATGTATTCGGAGGTGCTCATATGATAGGGGTGTGTCGTGTGCGTGTGTGCTTTTCATAGGGGTGATTGGTGGGTGTATGCGCATATATGTGACCGTATGTAATGTGTTTCGAAAAAAACATTTCAACGGTTCTATATATTTCATACTCCCTCCGATCCGAAAAATCTGTCGGAGGGGTTACACATACAGGTTGTATCGTGGTATGTTGTTCTGTAACGACAATTTTAGCGGATCAGAGGGAGTACGTACTTTGAATATTACGTGAACTTGTTTAAAATGAATATTACGTGAATGGTCACCGTGGCCAGTGCGAGACTAATCCTTAGCATTCCAAACAGAGAGGTACGTACCACCATGTATAATGGGAAGTGCTTAAGGAGATGCTTAAGAAAATAGACCGGTTCTTGTCTAAATATTGGTGCTTATCTATGAGAAAAAGATGCTTAACTAGACACCTCTTCTATACAAATAAGCACTAATACTTAACAAAAAGGTCCAGCTTATTTTTTTGTAAGCACCTCTCTAAGCAATGGCACCGTGCATGGCATAGTGCGTCATTGTGGTCGTCAAATCCACTCCCGAAGAGCTCGAGCGGACGTGTCAAGCCACGTGCACCATGTATCACTGTGCCCAACAACCACAACCATCTTCTCCCTTGATGAGCTGCTGGTCCAATGAGTTTGTTTGTTTATTCATCCGATCATCACAGGCGTCGTTAGGCCGCACCAACCACGCCTATTACGTCACCATCCAACAAACGACCCCGGCTGCGCTCCAATGGCCTCGCTCCCAGCCTGCAACGCCGCCGCGGTGACCGTGGTTTAGAATCTTAGAGCATCTCCACCGGCGCGTCAATACAGTGTTTTGCCGGACAGACGCTATTGGTCGCGCCGGCAAGCGTTGCCGTCTATTGGGAGTGTCACGCCCCACCAGTTGCTCCTAATAGACCGCTCCCAATAGACCGACCACACAAATTCAAATAAAAACGACCCCACAAGTTTAAATAGCGTCGAATCGCACCAAAAGTTTCGCCAGGTTCGGCGATCACACCCAAAAGCATCGCCAGGTCCGGCGAACATATTACAGAACGTCGATCATGCAAATCAGTCGATCGTCAATACCGGCTCGAGCGACTCCTCTTGTGTCTCGTCGTCTTCCCAACCCGGGTGTCGCCTTGGCTCTGCGTCGGAGTAGGTTGTGTCCATCGGCGTCATCGCGGTCCTTTCGTCGTTGTGTCCATCGGTGTCATCGAGGTCCTCGTCGTCGTGTCCATCGGCGTCGCCGTGGTCCTAGTCGTCATTGGCGTCGGCTCCGGCGGCAGAAGACCCGAATCACACAAGATGCGCTGCTGAGAGAGCTGAAACTAAGCCCTCACCTCCGGCGTGTAGCCAGAGAGGTCGGTGATCAAGATCTTGGCATCCTTCGTCATCTTCGAGTGACGGATTGCACCGCCTCCGCCATCGCCTGCATTCTTGTCGTGTCGGCCTGCATGATAGCTACCTGCGCCTTGTCCTTCTCGATGGCGAGCCGATCCTTCTCAATGGCGACCTTCTACTTCTCGACGGTGACCTTCTCGTCATGCTTGCTCATCAAAGACGTCCAACTCTCGGCGAAGGTGCTTGCGTTTTGCTTGGACATGTTTTTGACGTCGGCGAGGCACTTATCAATTGACGCTTGCACCGACGCCGTCGACGCTGCGTTGTTCTTATCAGACTTGGCCTTCTTGTCCAACAGGGCGCCCCTCCGACGTGGGGAACGCCGGATCGTTTGGCCCCTGGGCGCCGTGGCCGCCGTTGAGATCGATCCGCGTCTTCTCCCACTTCTTGTTGTTTTGGAGCTTCACAAAGCAATGCATGAACTTGAAATCCTTGTGGTTGTTGTTCTCTCGATAGAACGTGATCGCGTCGCTCAACAAGTCCTTCACCGTCTTGCCGCTCTCCTGCCTTCTTTGGATTTGCCGACGTCGCCGTGGAACTTGTTGCATTCGGCTTGGATGGCCCTCCACCTATGGGACATTGCATTCCAATTGCGATCCATTGGTATCTTGGCATAATCGCCGTAGATCATCATCTCATGGAATTGTTCTTCGACCCTCTTCCAATACCGGCCGTAGATTTGGTTGGAGCCGACGATGGATTCATTCGTCACAAGCTTCCATGCGTGAACGAGGCACTCGTACTCCTTGGTCTTCCATCTCTTGCCCTTCGTCCTTTCTTCCTCGTCTTGCGGATCTTCCTCCCGGTCTCGACGTCGGGCTCGACATCCTCGACGTCGGGGTCGCCCTCCTCCTCCTCGACTTCGCAATCCTCCTCCTCACCGTCGCCCTCCTCCTCTTCCTCTTCATACCATTCCTCCTCCATTCCTTGTTCTTCCTGTTCCGGAGCGCCGGGCATGGCCGTCCCGTCACGGATCATGCCACACAACACCTCCGATCCTTCGAGCTATTGAAAGAACAAGACGCACGTTGGTTTCATGTCATGAACGCAATATGCATGAGGCAAAGGTCATAGATTTCATACCATTTCTTCGTCTAAGATGGCCGGCATTCCACCGAACATGTGGCCGCCATTCCCATCGCCGGCGCCGTGTCCATCTAAAAGAACATTTCTTAATCCCTTGTGTTTTGTGTGTTAGGCACTAACACTAGCAATAATTTAATATGGTGTTAAGTGACGCAGGCTTTTAGGTGATTAAAACATCAGTGCATCGAAACCAAAAAGAAAGAAGAAAAGAGCCTGTCAAATTCCCTAAAGAAAGTTCAGACAGGAAAACCGGATATTTCGGTCCCAGGATGGGGCGGAATATCCGGCAACCAAGGTTGCTCGAGGAAAACGGCTAAGGACTTTTAGCGCACCCATTTTGCAACTCTCGGATGATCATAGGAGATTTCGGACCCGGAGATTTCCAGAGAGGCGGAATATCCGGTGGACCGAAATATCCGGTCATGACTTGACCCGGAATATCCGGTCCCCCTGTTTCTCCAACGGCTACAATTCCTGCAGGGGTATATATACCCCAATCTTCTTCAACCTTGGGCAGCTCAACCAGAACAAGAAAAAGCCCCCATTGCTGAAAGCTTAAAACCTCTAGATCTCCCAATCCGTCCACCCAAACTCGCTAATCTTTGGAGTATTAAAGGATCTACATCTTCACCGAGCCGATTTGTATTTTCCCCTCATGCACTTGAGAGATTCGTGCCTAGGGTTTCCACTTGGAAAACCTAGGCCACCATTCTCACTATTTGTCGTGTTGTGACATATTGTGTGATTCGGGAGTCTCCAATTCAGTTGTGGATGCGTGCCCCGAGATTGTTGTAAAGGCTCCGGTTTCCGCCTTGAAGGGAACCGATAGTGGAAGGTGAACCGAGGCTTTGTGGTGAGGTTCATCGGAAAATAGGGTGAGGCCTTTGTGGCGCTGAGTAAGCCTGTTGTGGTGAAGCTCACACCCCTCCAACGAGACGTACTTCCGTAACTGGAAGGAACTCGGGAATACACCCTTGTCTCCGCGTGCTTCCTTCGGTTACTTCTATCCTTTAGTTGTCTTTTCTTAGCTTGTATCTTGCTTAGTGGCTTGCTTGTCATATAGGTAAATTCACCATAGTTGCATATCTAGAGAATTTACCTTTTGCGTCAAGCCTTAATTGAAAAAGAATTAAAATTGCTTTAGCACCTATTCACCCCTCCCCTCTAGCTGCCGTACTCGATCCTTTCACCATCGGCAAAGAGGCGTTGGCAGCCGCACGAGTCGACGCTTGGGCGTGGCCGGTCCCTCTGCAGAACCTGCGAGTCGGTGAACGCCTGGTTGAGGTCGACGCGGAGGCCGACGTTCGGCAAGTTAGAGCGGCTGCTATCACCGTACCCTGGCGAGATCCGCAGCCCTGAACGTGGAGTGACACCACCGGCATCGAAGAACGTCGGGTTCGATGGAGACGCCTCCCCCCCTCGCGCGCTGGCGCGCTGGTGCTCCCTTGACTTGCAACGCGAGCGACGCCTGCAAGAAATCAAGCTCCTTCTGCCTCGCCACCGCATTCGTGTGCCGCCCTCTCCTATCGACGGTGGCCGCCGACCGACGCTCCCGCTTCTTCTCCTAGACCTCATCCGTCATATTCTCTGGCCGCCCGCGGGATTTGCGAGGAGCGGCGTAACCGCTGGTGGCACCGTGACCAGCGCCACCGCGAGCAGCGCCCCGGCGTCCTCCTCCGCTGTGAGCGCCACTGTGGCTGTGCTTGACGGGAGACATCGGTCGCCCGGACGTGGATCGCCCAAGGTGGGAAAGGCTGAAAGGAGGTGGGGCGGGGGAGGCAAATGGCTGGAGACTGAAAATGGCTAGGAGGGAGGGGAAAGTGTCATTGACGCGTCGGTCTCGCCCATCAGATTTGGACGAGGCGCGCGTTGTCGCGGTTGCCGGCGCGCCCGCTTGCGTCCCTAGAACCTGGGTGTGAAGCGGGGTTGCCGGACGATCTATTGGGGCGTGCCGGCAACAATTGGGCTATTGGGCGCGCCGCTGGGGGCCGATTTCGACCCGGCGCGCCCAATAGGCCTATTGGGAGCGCAGTTGAGCGCCGGTGGAGATGCTCTTAGAAGGCCGAACCAAATTACCAGTGGTTCAACTGGTTAGGGCATCTCCAGCCGTCCCCCCAGCGCCCCCCAGGAGGCTTTTTTAGCGTTGGCGCGAAGCAAATTCTCCCAGTCGCCCCCCAAGACCTCGTTTAGCGCCGTTTAGCGCCGTTTTTAGCGCCGGCACACCCAAGCCGAACCTAGCGTACTGGGTTTCGCCTGGGGGGCAAAAGGCGACGTGGGCCAGCCTTGTCGGCGAGGCAAGGCGATTTCCCTCCATTTTTTTGTCTTTCCCTCCATTTCTCCCCACATATCCCCTCCCCATCCGCAGCTCCCGCCATTTTCCCCCAGATCATGCCGCCATGTCGCCCAAGAAATTCACCGGTCCCCGCAACGCCGCCATCACTGCCTCCTCCGCCTCCGCCGTCGTCATGAAGGAGAAGAAGAAGAGGAAGCCGAGGGCGCTGTCGGGGGAATACTTAATGGATTAACCCCCGGCTCATCAAGTGAAATGCGGCCTATCATGATTTCACGGCCGCACCGTCAATGGGCTTGCATGAAGATGGGCCGACCCAAGATCATGACATAAGTGAAGGAAAGGTCTAGAAGATCGGAGATGACTTGGCTTGGAAGACACGAAGATAATTAGTCTCCAAGTAGGACTCCGGCGTAAGCTTTCCTAAGGGAAAAGCGTTCCTTGTAAACTAGCGAGCCTCCGGATATATAAGGAGAACTCGCAAGGGGAAAAACCCTAAGCTCTCAAGTTCCAAACCCTAGAACTAGAGGCGATTCGACTCAGCGGATCGCAACCTATCTAACACCATATACACATCAATTCCAATCTAGGATAGGCAGGAAGTAGGTCTTTACCTCGCACCGAGGGGCCGAACCTGGGTAAACATTGTCTTCCTCGTGCCCTACGATCTTAAGCTCGGAGACGCTTGACTCGCGCAAATCCCACACGTACGAAGTCATTGCTATGACATCTGCCGAGATAAACCCACGACAGGCGCCGATGAAGAGGCCGCCGGGCTGGAGCAACGCCAGGTGGTCGGCGGACGTGGAGCGCCGGAAGACCAAGAACATGCATCGCCGGGCGAGGGAGAAGGTTCTGCGAGCCAAGCGCCTGGCCGAGGGTGCCGGCGAAGAAGAGGAGGAGGAAGAAGAAGAGGAAGAGTAAGAGGAGGAGCAAATGGAGATGGAGATGGAGGTGGAGGCGCCGGCTCTGCCGGCCAAGATGAGGGTCGGCCTCCCGCCTCATCCTCATTTCGCTGGATGGGGCAGCCAAGCTAGCGCTGCCTCCCTGACAAGCTACTCTCCATCCCCGTCGCCGCGCTGGAACGCGTCTCGCCACTACTCCCATGAGTACGCCGACGGTGACCCACATGGTGGCTTCAACCCCAACGTCCCGTTTCCGCACAGCGCTCCTCCGCCTCCACTGTATGCAGGCTCGCCGGGCTACTCAAGCTCGCCCTCGCTTCGCCGTGCCCTCCCTTTTGCCCCAAACCAGGACGCCCGCAGCATGTTCGGCGGAATGCATGGCGATGCCTTCATGGACGAGCTCATCACCACCGGGTCCATTGCTTCGGCGGCAACCCCGGGATTCTTCTCACAAGGCGGTGGGGAATCACAGCAGGCCAGCGGCTTTGGTGGCGAGGTAGGGACGCAGCAAACCGAGGAAGGCGAGGTCGACCCGGCGGAGGCGGGCATCGGCGAAGGAGCAGCACCGGCCAAAGACAAGGCGAAGAAGAAGGACCCAAAGGTACCGAAGCCTCCCGCCGAGCCTCGCATCAAGTGGAGCGCCAAGGAAGATGTGCTCCTCGCCTAAGCATGGAAGACGGTGAGCTTGGAGCCGATCGTCGGCGCCAATCAAAACATGGATCACTATTGGAAGAGGGTCAAGACTTCATACGATGAGCGCTGGATCGTTGATCCCGAGTACTCCATGATCGCCACCGAGCGCGGCGAGAAGGCCATGGCCAACCATTGGGCGATCATCCAGCATGCTTGCAACAAATGGCATGGCATTCAAGAGGAAGTCCAGAATCGACTGTAGAGCGGCTCCAACTACGAGATGGAGGTGAGCTCTTTTCGCCTCCGTTTCCCTTTATCGTTGCCGGTTTGCTCATTTCGGCCCTGGTTTGGCCATGTAGATGGTGCGGATGTTCGAGGCGTTCCGCGACGACGAGAAGGTCGACTTGAAATTCCTCCACGTCTTCACAAGGATTGACGGGTGCGACAAGTGGGCGCAAGTTCGTCTTTCTTTCAGCAAGGTCAAGGAGTACGTCCCGGACGCGCCGGCAGCTGGAGCGGCAGAGGGGCGCCCTGACGGCCACAAGAAAGCCAAAGCGGCGAGAGACTCGGCGCCAGCGGCGGCGAAGGTGCAAGCGTCGATCGAGACGTGCATCGCCGATACCCAAAACCACGCCACCAAAAGAGAGGAGAAGGCGGAAGCGAGGTAGACGACGATCATGGCCAAGCAGGTCATCAAACTCGACCTACTCAAGACCAACACCGCGGCGAAGAAGAGGAACACTGACCTGGCTTTCCTGATGGGAGGCGACCCGGCTGTGATGGACCCCGAGGTCAGGGCGTGGTTCATGGCGGAGCGGCGCGTGATCCTCAGCCAGATTGCTCCAGCGACCCCGACACCTCCGTCGAGCACTGCGCCTATGGCCACTCCGAGCTCCACCGCTTCGGCTGATCCGAGTCCCGCCACTCCAGCCGATACGAGCTCGGCCACGACCACACCGCCTGCGAGCACTGCGCCTACGGCCACTCCGAGCTCTGCCTCTACTCCGACGACCACGCCCATCGACCTGGACGATGATGCCGAGGTGTCGCCGGTAACCATCTGAACTGCGCATCAGCATGCCGAATGTGGTTGTTTTCACTAGATCGCCGGACTATGGCTTCATTCGATCGCCGAACTGTGGCTTTTTTGTATGATCTCCCAACTGTGACTGTTTTGATCGCCGAACTTGGGCTGTTTTTTGGGGCGGGAAAACGAACTTTCAAATTATTTTAGTTTGTGTTCAGCTTGGGGGCCAAAACGATTAGACGAACCCTGGGGCGAACGGCTGGAGATGCCTTAGGCCTATCCTATAGAAGAAGGGATTCACCGCATGCCATGAGATAATAGTAAGTTCCTTAAGAGCTCATCTGTTTCTTTGCCTAGGCGGCGGCGTCGCGGCGATGTCGGAGCCGGTGGTGGTGGTGGGCGGGTGGGCGAGCCCGTTCGTGACGCGAGTGTGCATCGCGCTCAAGCTCAAGGGCGTGGAGTACGAGTTCCTGCAGGAAGCGGTGGGCAGGAAGAGCGAGCTGCTGCTCAGATCCAACCCCGTGTACAAGAAGATGCTCGTGCTCCTCCACGGCGGCCGCCCCGTCTGCGAGTCCCTCGTCATCCTTCAGTACGTCGACGAAGCCTTTCCCGGCACCTCCATCCTCCCGGCCGACCCCTACCGCCGCGCCGTCCACCGGTTCTGAGCAGAGTACGCCGACGCCAAGGTGAGCCAGTCACTCACTCATGACCATTTTGATTCAAATTTTAGTTTGCTCTCGCTCGCGATTGATCACACATCCGGGCGATCGCTCGCAGCTCCAGTCGGTGCTTCAGACGATGAGAGGTATGATCGGCGGCGACAAGGCCGACGCCGCGGAGCATGTGTCCGCCGCGCTCCGGCAGATTGAAGAGGCCTTTGTGGAGTGCAGCGGCGGCAAGGGCTACTTCGGCGGGGACGACGTCGGCTTCCTGGACATCGTCGTCGGCTCCTACATCGGGTGGTTCGGGGCCGCGGAGAGGATCGCCGGGCTGCGCGTCCTCGACGAGGCGAGGACGCCGCGGCTGGCGGCCTGGGCGGCTCGGTTCTGCGCGCACGAGGCCGTCAGGGACCTGATGCCCGACGCCGACAGGCTCGTCGAGTTCGGCGAGGTGCTCCGCGCGGCACTGGCGGCCAACGCTTCCTCCCGGCCGTGAAGGCGTGCAGGCGCTTGGATCAACTGTGTCTCTTGCAACCTGGTTCAGTTGACTTGTCTTACATACCCGCACATCACGCCCTGAATAAACACTTGTCAATTCGCAAAAAAAAAAAGAATAAACACTTGTCAGTCACTTCATGGTAATTACAGTAGCTTCGAACGGTGCCGAACAGATTAGAGCATCTCCAACAGACGCGCGTCGCGCCCGCGCTGTATAAAAAATATGCAGCGCTAAAAAGTCGTTTTGGCGCGCCGCTCATGTGTTTCGCTATAGCAGACGCGCCAAAATGGCGCGCCAAAACTTGGCGCTTCAGCAGACGCGCTAAAATAGAGCGTGCCAAACCAACTACGCGCTGGAAGTTGGATCGAAAAATTAGACGGAAATAGAAATATATTCAGATTCGACGAACACGTGCTACAACGCACACACCCGGATTACCTAAACGCGCATATAGGCGCGCACGCACACACTACGCGCCGACGGGAAGCGCCGGCGATCTAGATGTCCCAGTCCCCGCCGGCGATCTAGATGTCCCAGTCGGAGTCGTCGGAGAAGTCGGCGTCCGAGCTCGTCGTGTCGGAGACCTCATCCTCAAGCGCCCGCCACATCTCGTGGCCGGCGGGCCACCAGGCGCGGCCGCGCGCCAGTTCCCTCTCCGCCTGCGCCTTCATCAGGCGCCTCTCCTCCCGCTCGTAGTGGAGCTCCAGGCGCTGCTCCCCCCGCTCCGCCGCCATGGTGTTCCAGTGCTCCAGCTCCGCATCTCTCTCCGCCGGGTGCGCCTGGTACCACGCTTGCACGGCGAGCGCGTCGTGCTCCTCGACGAGATCCAGCACGGCGCGGAGGCGGAGCGCGCGGCGGTCTCTGTCGGTGACAATGGCGGGCGCAGGCGCCAGGTTTGCCGCCTCCTGCGCCGAGCGGCAGTCTCGGAAGTTCATCGTCTGCGGCGTGCGGCCGAGCCGCCACGCCGCCGCGTCGTACGCGCGGGCGGCCGCGTAGGCGGACTGGAAGGTCCCGAGCGGGACGCGCATGTCCCCGCAGCGGATCTCCGCGATGTACCCGTTTTGGCGGCGGCGGACGCCGAGGTAGCCGAGGTAGCCGGTGCGGCGGCGCGGCGACATCGTGTCGGCGTGGGCGGCGTGGGGAAGGCGAGAGGGAGGGGGAGACGGACTGTTCACAGCGGTGGCGCGAGTGGGAAGGCGAATGGAAAGCGGTTGGGCTGCGGCGTGGATGACCGCGCGCTGGACGCCGGGCGCTTTATATAACGTGAAATCTACCGCTTGGGCCAGCGCGCGCTAAGGTTTTTGGAGCGCGCCCTTTTTTGCCGCGCTTGCTGGAGCAGCCGAAATGGCCTCTCGCGCGGGAAAAAGCCGTTATTTGGCGCGCGCGCTCCAAATTAGGCGTCTGTTGGAGATGCTCTTAGGTTATACGTTTTGTCTTTCTCCGGTTTTGGTCTCACAAGTGAAAATCGAGAAGGCTTTCGAGAACTTTGATTTTGATGTAACTTTTGTTTGTCGAAGAGGCTGTGTTGACGTGCTGGAATGATCACTCCATTGATTGTTCGATGGTCAAACTTATGTCAGATGAGATTGGCGAGCATGCTTTAGTTTTCAGTCTTTTGACATTGTCTTTACTCGTCGGGAGGCTAACCAAGTGACTCACTGATGCGCAAAGTATGTGTCTCTAAAGGAGGAGTCATTTCTTTGGGATGCTGACCAACCGCTTTCTTAGTTCATAGTTTAGAGGTTGATTGTAACTATGTTTTGAGAAGTTAATAAAGCTTGTGACTTCCGTAAAAAACGTGGATTTGTCGATTGTGCTTTTTTTTTTGTTAAGGGTTTTTCTAGCAGTCATTCAAACGAGAATTATGCCACCAAGATTTGAAAATAAATTTTCGGTTACCACCATCGTGCAACTCTAAAATAACTAGCTGAAAACCTCAAAAAAATAACTAGTTGTAACCATAGTGCAACAGGAAAAAATAGATTAAAACAAAAAAGTCGGTATGCGCAAAAAAAAAAAGGTCGGTTGCAACAATAATACAACGGGAAAAAATAGCCGTAGAAACTGTCATGATCTCATTATCATCGGCAATCATCAGGACATGAGGTGGATACTTTTTTTAAGAGTACATGAGGTGGATACATGCTGATTGAAGATTTAGGAGGACAAAGCAGGGAGATACTGTTTAAGCTGAGCTAGAGCCCACGAATATGGCAATGGGTACCCGATACCCGTAAACCCGATGGGTACCCGCTTTAAATGGGGAGGGTTTGGTGTAGATAAAACCCGCGGGTATGCTTACCGGGGAAAATTCAAACCCGCCGGGTCTAGCGGAGGCGGGCATGGGGTACCAAACCCGTACCCTTCAAACCGCATACCTGGCGGCTCCACCTGTCAGTGAGTAGAAAAAACCCTAAGTGCTTTTCCTCCCACCTCGCCAGTTCCCAATCCCCCGTTTCATTTCCTCTCAGCTCTCCACCCACACAGCCACCACACCCCACCTCTCCCATATCGATCTCTCGCTTCTTCCTCTCCCAGATCGACAGTCGCCGACCAAGAGTCCAAGACCCCTACGAATCTTCACCTAGACTTCGCCCCACGCGACTAGTAGCTTCTCGCCCTCTCCTCACGGCCCTCTCCCTCCACGTCACCGGTGTATCCCTCCGACCAGTTCTTCCAATATAGGGGCTCGAGGAGGACGGCTACGGGGACGCGGCCTGCCCAACCCCAGCAGCAGCCGGCGTATCCCTCCGCGCCGCCACGGATCTTCCCTTGGACTTCGCCGCCGACCCGCCCACTGCCGCGTTGAGGGGAGGGAGCAGCACCGCTGCGTCACGGGGCCGGAGCAGCGCGTGGAAGGAGGAGGATGCGGAGCGGAGGGGCTCGAGGAGGACATCTACGGGGACGTGGCCCGCCCAGCCCCAGCAGCAGTGGCTACGCTAGCGAGAGGAGGACGCCGCCGCCACTCCGTCCCATTCCCGTAAACCCGATGGGTACCCGCTTTAAATGGGGAGGGTTTGGTGTAGATAAAACCCGCGGGTATGCTTACCGGGGAAAATTCAAACCCGCCGGGTCTAGCGGAGGCGGGCATGGGGTACCAAACCCGTACCCTTCAACCCGCATACCTGGCGGCTCCACCTGTCAGTGAGTAGAAAAAACCCTAAGTGCTTTTCCTCCCACCTCGCCAGTTCCCAATCCCCCGTTTCATTTCCTCTCAGCTCTCCACCCACACAGCCACCACACCCCACCTCTCCCATATCGATCTCTCGCTTCTTCCTCTCCCAGATCGACAGTCGCCGACCAAGAGTCCAAGACCCCTACGAATCTTCCCCTAGACTTCGCCCCACGCGACTAGTAGCTTCTCGCCCTCTCCTCACGGCCCTCTCCCTCCACGTCACCGGTGTATCCCTCCGACCAGTTCTTCCAATATAGGGGCTCGAGGAGGACGGCTACGGGGACGCGGCCTGCCCAACCCCAGCAGCAGCCGGCGTATCCCTCCGCGCCGCCACGGATCTTCCCTTGGACTTCGCCGCCGACCCGCCCACTGCCGCGTTGAGGGGAGGGAGCAGCACCGCTGCGTCACGGGGCCGGAGCAGCGCGTGGAAGGAGGAGGATGCGGAGCGGAGGGGCTCGAGGAGGACATCTACGGGGACGTGCCCGCCCAGCCCCAGCAGCAGTGGCTACGCTAGCGAGAGGAGGACGCCGCCGCCACTCCGTCCCATTCCCCCGGCGGGTACCCGTCGGAGCTCTAGACCCGATGACGGGTATGGAGGCGGGTTGCGGGGGCGGGGAGAAGGGGCGGGTGCGGGTATGGGGATATCTCGGGACGGAGGCGGAGCCATCCAAAGGTCCACGTCCAGTTGTGCTCGAGTCAAATAAAACCAAGCCCAGTTGAAGGGCCATGTGCGGATATGAAAAAATCATCATTGTTGCAACTAACAAGCAGGATCCTGAATAAGGAAAACCTTTTGCCTTCGTTTCAAAAAAAAAACAAGCAGGATCCCCTAAAAAAACTAACAAGCAGAATCTCCGCGTCAACATCCAACGGCTAAGAACTTGTCTAAGCTACAAGCTAACTGCTCGAATCACTACAACCTACAATCGAGCTAGGATTGCTGTATGTGGTTAATCCACATTTTAGGCCCATACATCAGTGACTCAGCTTGGCGTTATGGTCCCGCCTGTCAACCTCAGAGATCTCGTTTCTTTTCAGTCCGCACCAATGATAAGTTCACACGTGGTTTGTTGTCTCGTGGGGCTCGCCTTACGTTGGTTTGCTCGGAGCAAATGTCGCTGCCGCCGCAGTTTTCTGCTCCGCCTCCGTCCCGAGCTATCAGCTCTGCCGTCGCAGCCTCAGCTCTCCGACTGGAGCCCAGAGGTCCACCGCTGTATTGATTCGGCCGGTACCGTTTGTTGGCGTCGTCTTCGTCTCCGGCTAAGGCACGGTAATCTCCTGCTTTTCCCCTTTCCCTCAAGCTAGGTTTCAGACGTGATCTAAATCGCGGATTTCACGTGTAGATCTCTGTCGCTCCTGCCGATGTCGTTGTATAGGAGAAGAAAGGGATGTTGTGGACAAGAGGAAGCGGGAGTTGCGCCGCCACGGAGAAAAGGGAGGGCGGAGAACCTCCGCGCGGAAAGGCATGACGGGGCCAACACTAGGAGAGAGGGAGTAGAGACAGTGCCTCCGCCGGGCCGCTCGATTCCAGCGCGCTTCCATCTCAAATAGGTTTGTCTCCTGGTCCTGGCTTTGTTTCATAAATCTAGATCGCAAGATAGGAACCTAGGGGAGAGAGAGGAAGATGAGCTGTGGGGGAGTCCCTGTTGTTACGATGTGGCACAGCCGCACGGGGGAGGGAACAAATCAGTCGCCGCCTGTTGTGTGTGCCTTCTCTCGGCACTCTTGTTCGCCATCCTCCTTCTCCTTGTGCCCTGCTCTCTGTTGCCGCAAGGGCGACCAACCTGCCTTTGGCATAGGTGATGGAGGATTGAACTCAGGAAGCAGCCCGCCACCAGCGACCTTCCGTGGATTCCCTCCTTTCTCTACTCAACCTGACGCCTCTCGTGTTGCTTGCCGCTAATTTGTCAAACGCCATGGAGATCTGTAGGGTAGGAAGAAGAGTTGGCAAGAAAGACGAGGGAGTCAGAGAGTGTTGGGACCGGTGCATTTAGTTGTGTGCTCATCTGTTTATTGCTAGGTTCTCTGTTGCATCTGCTGCTCTCAAGCAATATCAAATCTGCTCCATTAATGCATCAGTTTCTGATAATACTACTAGAGTTAATTTGTTCGATTTGTAGCACTACTCCATTACTCTAGAAGTTTGGTCTTTTGAATTCCTTGGTTGGGCTGAAGTGAACTACATTAAGTAGCATATTGTGTTGACGCTCTACTCCATCCAGCAGCTCTCCGGAAGCAACGCAGATTCTGATGTATTGGTTATAGTTAGCTTACATTGTGTAGTAAGATGCAATGTTCTCTGTTAGTAGAAGCAACCAAGAAATTTTTGGTGAATGTGCTTATGGTTAGCGAATATAATATGCAATCAGTGTAACAGAAATATCATATATATTCAGTTTGGTGTGTCATATCATGTTTGCTAACAAGGATATTATTTTGCTAACCAGGATTTAGGGAATAATTGTTTTCTTCTTAAAGAGAAATATATAATTACTCTGTTGCTGGATATACTTCATGGCACTGCATTGCACTGATAATTTAAAACTGGCATATGAACTTAGTTCTGGTCCTAATCTTTGTTGAATTTTCTTTTATTTACAGAAGTATAAAGTCAAGCTCTATAATGCTATCCTTCAAATGATATAGTACCCTCTTTTGCTAATTACAGAATTACATGCCCAGCAGTCAAGTAAACTGATTAATTTTATTTTCATGAGTCCATTAGGATTCAACATCAAGTTCACTTTTCTTAACTATTATCAGGTAGTTTCAGTATTGTAATCTACATGAGTTCATATGTGGGTACTATTTGAGATTTTGAGTCCTTCATGTATATGCTTCTAAATAGTTGACTAGATGAAGTTCTCTCTTCTCTGCAATCAATATGCATATTTGATATTTTTCTCACACGATTACCCCAAGCATGTAGTGAAGGTATCCTTTTATTCCGCTCACTATTTTCCCACAAAAAATGTAAGTTATCAATCTTGTGGACAAACCTGGGATGCATAAATGACTACTTATTTTGTTGTTTGGACTTTAGGATACACTTCATTATTTGTGTATGCTCAGCTCCAATCATGTATAGTTGTTTAGTGCATGCCTACATAGAAATGCATTGTTTGGCACTGATCAGTAGCGCGGAAGTCTGAAAATAGGTAAATACAACTTTGTTAGGCAATTATCATATAGAAAAGGCACATTTACATCTATGCCACTGCATAATGGCATCTGATATTGCATGTATTTCAATCTGACATTGCCCAATACTTTAGTTATATTGTCATGGTTCAATTTTCACTTGGTAGTATATTGTGCATCATCTCTGAAGAATTCTTCTCAAGAGACTGCACTTACTTACCTTTTGCAGAAAAAAATCAAATTTAGGCATGCTACTTTTTCCTATTAATAGCTAGATTGCATGTTTTCGTTGAAGCATTTGAAATGTTTGTTTACACACTGTCGTCTGTGAGATATAGTCATGCTTTGATTTCATTGTGCATGCCTCCATGGATGAACCAATGTTGATGACAAACCTGTGAGTTGGTCCGCGACGACGTGCGATAGAGACTAAAGTTGTCATGTGCGTCTATCCTAGGAATTATGTGCACTGGATACACAGATTATTTCAACATAGAATTATGCGAAAGAGACTAGGTTTGTTCATCATGCATTTCATCGTACACTAATTTGTCTAACATTGGGTTATGAATTATTATGAATTTGATCAACACTACATTCACTTGCGCCTCACTTTCTTTAGTGTTGCGGAGGCATGCTAGGATTGGTGGTGGCTAGCTGGTGCATAGGACAATCCTGCACGGATAGCGTGAGAGGTGTGACTATATATTTCTCAGCACTTACATACATAATGCATGTTCACAGTGTATAAATAAGGTTCATCCCAACTCTTGCCTTTATTTTTCATTTCCTCACAGAATCACCGAACCACCTTTTTGTAATTCCTCGGTTAGCTTAAGCCTTTAGTATTTGATTCATTAAGGGACTAAAAGAGATTGAAGTTATGTACGAGATGTATATACTTGGGAAATCGGAACGATAGAAACAGTCAAATTCTTAATAAAACTAAAATGTAACCACTAATATGAAGGAGTAAAATACCTGCATTGGTAATTTTCTGTTCTAATATTTTTGTTCTTTTTCTGAGTTTGAATCCGGTCCTACCAAAAGATAACTTGACTGGTAATACTAAAAAAATGCCATATACACATGCCCATTCTATGTTCGAGGAAATGATTGTGTCATGTGTGAATTATCTGCTCTCTTTGGTTGTGCTTCTTCAGCTTGCAATGGATTTCTTCCAGGGTTGAAATTTAACTTTATGAGAATTCGGTCAAGCCATTCAGTTCCTTACTAAATGTTGTCGATTTGATCATTTAATCATGCGGATGTACTTGGATTTTATTTTAATGTCTATCTATTCTCTACCTACTTGAGGGATCCATCAGTCTGATAATAATGATTATGTGTAAGTGTGTTATTGTAGAATATGAGTATATGTAAGCTATGATATGTTTTTCCCGGGTGTGAGGGGAATCTTTCGAGTAAAACTTGAATGGGAGAATTTGTGTGTGCTAATTATTGTCAAAGGGCCAAGCTATTTTTCTCGTGTTATTTGGAAGGTGAGATGACATGAATAAACATGTAATGCTTCACTGTTCTGCGTTCATTTATCCATTGTTTTAGGTCATTGTTCCTCTTCATAGTTTATTTAACAATTATCAGTAATGGTTTGTAATCACTTTTCAGAAGTGTGAGCAGTTGACATTTATGTATTGTATTACTATATACTCAAGCCTCATGTTTTATTCCGGGTTAAACTGAAAATGCATGTTACAACCAATTGGTTTGGAGAGAAACCTTTGTACAACTATTTCGCTTCATATAGTAATACTTTACCCAGTTAAAGATGACGAAACTATTCCACTTGCTGGGAAAATGCTTTGTTCGTATTTCACAACACAAATTTCATACCATGCTAACCTAATTCTGTTTGTAAATCCAGTACATGTGATGTCCTTCTCCATCCTGCTTACATGTATAGAATGCTCAAATTGCAAATCATGATTCAAATAGCAGCAACTCATGTGCACACATTTTTTGCAAAGGGAAGATGAGTTCCTTAAAAAATAAATTGGTGTTGTCACCAGATGCAGCTTCCCATAATCAAACTAAACCGTCAGCCTCAAGAGTCAGAATCAGGTTGGGCCTCCAGCTAGCATGCTGCTGAGTAGCTTTGTCCCAGATCATGATGTTGTCCGTTGTCTTACCCTTCTAGTAGTATAGAAAGGTTTTAAAGTTTAGGAAACATGAGAAATCTCTATGTTATGCGTGTAAGATACTGACATAGTCATTGTCCAACTCGTGCTTCAAAAAGTTGGAGACAAGTACAATGGATGGTCGGGCAAAATAAAAAGCAAGTGAAGCTCTATAAATTATTTATGTTTGACTGACTAATTCAAGAAGTCTATAATATCTTTGGACATTCTGATGTAATGTGGGCGGTATATATTAGTATGTTTTCTATTTCCTTTGTTTTGAACTATAAATTGCTATATTTTTCTAAATCGCATGCATCTAGACGTATTTTATTATGTACTAGAAGGGTAGGCGCGCGCTTCGCTACGCGGATGTTTCTCTTTTGTCATATGTTCAAAGCTAGTTGCATTGGCGTCATCGCCCTCATTCAAACTATCCGAGAAACATATGAAGAGAGATAACATGATGAATGTCATCATAGATTTTTTCTAAAAAAACAAGAATGACATCATATTAGTGTCTAAGCTTAAGAATGCATTGTATTATTAAACGGAAAATGACATCAATTGGAGCTTTTCACATGCCCCAATGTATATGCACAACATCGTCACAGAGGCACGATTAGCAGCCATTTCAACTGCAACTGTTCACAAAATATATGGTTCCAAAAGCATCCTTTCATAGACCAGGCCAAGGAAGTCATAGACCTATGTTAGTACTAAAAGTCCTGGGACATGTCTACTTGTGGGACACGACCTGCAGATGCAATTTGGGTTCATTAAAATTTGACGCACTCTATGAAAATAAGACTACCAAAACTACATAGAGCACCCATATATCATTACACATGTCCTGAAGCCCCTGATACACCAATTCTTTGGCCCGTAACTTACACTCAAAAATATTTTTCTAAATGAAAATATGGACTTCCGGCTCAAATACAGAAATAAAACACACTTTTTGGTCCTCTAATGGTCACCAGATTTTCGTGGCACTTACTGGTCATCAATGTATCCTATTCCTCGAGCCATCAAAGGAATCAATATTAGAAAGTAGAATGATTAACTTATTTAACCTACTCTTTATGTTGTTGAATTCAAGTATAATGATCTAGACAGTGAGCAAGAAACACAAACACACCAAAGCACTTCCCTGTTGTGTGGACGCTCAAACACATGAACTAAACCTGCCAGCCACGACAATTCTCCCAGGTGTGGTCATCATAATATCTCCTGAACATAACTGAAAGAGGCGTCACGACACCAACGAATTAATTAGGATCAAGTCAAGAACCATCAAATTCCTAAGATAGAAATTTCTTAACCCCATAGCTCATTGTTTCTATCATAAAAAACATATGTACTAAGATAGATAATTAAATTTAGACCAATGCAGGAGATAGCATAAACTAAGAAGAAACGTGGTTATAAACTGTCAATTGACCGATCAACTACAGGAGGCAGAAACAGACAAAACCAAGCTCAAAGTATCTTCACCGCCTCAATTGTGGAGTTGGTAGATCTATATATAATGCAAATATGACACAAAGCTAAGATAAAATACCCATTCCAGGTCAACTAATTGATCAGCTACTGTGAAGCATAATCCATGCATGTGTATAATTCATGTTTGTATCAGACGAACATGAAATCAATGGAAAATACTGCCCCTATTTGAGTACTCATGTACTATCACTTTTCAGAGTAATTTCTTTAGTGGTCGCCAACTCGACATGAGCAGTTATGAAATCTCTTTACAGTTACCTAGCAACCAACCAAGTACTTACAAATATCGAGCAACATGACTGCATACAACTTGACATGCCTCAAGTCTAACCAAAATGACTAACACACATCGATCTGATTATATAATTTGTCAAATGCAATTTGTAGTCATTAGTTACATGGCATTGGAGCATCATAGATGTACAACCGTTATAGTGAAAGTACAATCAACGAAGCTATGTGTGTCTCCTCTAATGGTCTTAGCCTAACTTGACAACCAGTAGAACCATATCCTAGCAGGAAAGGAAGATACTAACACACGAACCATTATGAAATTTTATCGAGTTATATTATCAACTTCTGGATAGAGCATTAGCTAACATTTAAAAAAAATGAAGGTGTGCAAAACTAACTCCATGAGGAAAGTCTTGCTTCCTGCTAGGATATGGTTCAGAATATTCTTGTAGACTTAGTATTCAGAATATAAACAAGCAAATTATATTAATATGTTTCTTTGTTTGACACAAATTATTCTTCTATTTAGTGCACAAGCTAAATTTGTCCTTTTTGCACCTTCATGTATTTTGCGCATTATGCAATCTTAGGCTTTGTTATGAACATAGATGATTCTTGTAGTAATTTAATCAGAACCCCATACAGAATAAGAGTGGATGTTTCCTCTTCTACAAAATCCCTATGTTTCATAAGTGAACTAAATGTTCAAACAGTGAAATAAAACTTGGTAGGTTTGTTATATATTAAATCGCTATAGAAGCTAGTGATGAAAATAGCAAAATGTCTAGGATGAACTTGTGCATCACTATTTCCACCAAAGCTACTCTCCAAACTTGCCACTGAAACTGTATTTACTCCAATTGTTTGTACTTAATGATGAGAGCAATATTGCTAAAACTGTCACCAGTAGTGTTTATCAGAATTTATTTCTATCTCAAAAAACTAAAGAGTAGTGCCGATGAGCTAATCCTCTCATCTAATTGCAGTAGTTCCCAAAAGTAAGACCAAACAAACCAGTTTCTAGAGCCTACATCCTTATGGTAGTACAACATCATGAATGTATAATTCACATGACGGGATGCCTATATTCATTCCCTTTAAGGAGCACATCTCTGTTCAACGCCAAGAATCAGAATATGTACCAAGCACAGAAAAACCTAGACAAATGAACCCACAACAGTAACATCTAGGGAAGAGGCAGTGCAATTTCCGGGTCGGATTTGGCCAGAGGTCCAAAGAAGAAATCCTGAAGATCATGCCGAATCAGCCAATAAAGAAAAGTTCCCCACATAAATTGAAAGAACTAAATCTGCTAGAGAACAACCTTCCAACAAAAGTACTCAGCACAAGCATAGCATGGACACAATACCACAAATGGGCCCAAATCGTGTATACCCGATCCAGAGAAAAACTTGAAAATTATGGAGAATCAGTCGATGAATATCAGGACAAAAGACAAAGACCCAACATACTCGAAACAGGCTTTCGCCCCGCTTTATAAATAAAGCAACATGCCAAGCAAGTCCAAACACAGTTACAAACATAAGAGCGGAAAGGCCGCTTGCTGGGGGCGCAGCACAAGTAAGCCCACATGAAAAAAGCAAGAAAGAAGTGGTGGGGGGGGGGGGGGGGGGGGGGGGGGGGGGGGTGCGAGAGATACATCAAGAAAGACAGAAGAGAGCGAACACAAAAAACTAAGCCCCTCCGGCGCTAGCTGGAAGAAGACGCGGAGACGCACCGAGCGGTCTCCACAAGTCTAGTGATCATGGTGTCCAGCTGCTCCCTGTCCCGCTGCCTAGACAACGGGTGCCACTGCTGCAAGAAAGCCAGAAGTTTAAACATCGAGTCAGAAGCACGTCGGAGAAAAATCCGCTCGATCACCATCTTATTGCGAATCGTCCATAGGGTCCACATCAACGCGGCAAACACCAACCAGAAGAGGCGTCGCCTCTCCCCGGTACGGTTCGCCTGGATTTCTAGGAACTCGCCAAGGTCTGAGGCCTGCCAAGCAGGCCCCAGCGCCTCGTGGACGAAGTTCCATAGAAACCTGGCAGCGGGGCAGGTGAAAAGGATATGGGTTCCCGTCTCGGGGATCCCACACATGGGGTAGAGCCCATCACCCGGCCCCTGTCGCTTGCGAACCTCCACCCCTGAGGGGAGGCGGTCCCTAAGAAGCTGCCACACGAAGATTTTGATTTTTAACGGTATGGGGGACTTCCAGAGTGGGGAGGTCCAAACTCTAACTGGTACTAAAGAGACTCCGATACGCCGACTTTACAGAGAACAAACCAGACGGTGTCAGGTGCCATGACACGAGGTCACGACCGCCTGGCAACGACTCAGGAAGCAAACTCCGTAACTCTGTCCAAGCTGCAGCCTCGGCAATACCGAATGTTCGTCGGAACGAGATGTTCCAAGTCCCATTGGGTATTGCCGAAGCCACAAGCTGCATCGGGTCCGCGCTGATAGCAAAAAGAGCAGGGAACCTATGCTGTAGCGGGCTCCCATCGAGCCACGGGTCCAGCCAAAAAAGGGTGTCCTCTCCATTACCAATGGAGAAGCGGACCCCTTCCTAATCTCATGCTTGATGGATTGGATAGATCGCCAAAATTGGGATCCATCCTGGCGGTCACAAGAAAAGAGGGGGCGGCCCTGCAGATATTTCGCTTTGATTAGCTGCAGCCATAGCCCCCCTCCTCTCTAAGTATCCGCCATACCCATCGTAGCATGAGCGCAACGTTCATCTTACGGGAGGAAATGATACCAATGCCCCCCATGTCTTTGGGGGTGCACACATCCGCCCATTTGACCATGTGGTACTTCTGACGCCCATTGGCCCCCTGCCAGAAGAAGCGTGAGAGATCCCTGTCAAAAGAGGCGTGCGTGCCTTCTGGGAGTATATAAACTCCCATCAGGAACATCGGTAGACTAGAGAGACAGGCGTCAATCAGGACAGTCTGCTCGCCTTAGAGGTGAACCGCCCTTGCCAAGGCTCCGCCTTGGATTTGACACGCTGGGTGACCGGTTCTAGGTCCTTAATAAGGATCCTAGAATCACTAATGGGCGTCCCCAGGTAAGTAACAGGGAAGGTAGACAACTTGCAATTTAGTTTGTCCGCTATCCGCTGTCGCTCATCAGGGGAGTATCCCATGATCATGACTTCGCTCTTGTCGAAGTTAATCTTGAGGCCCGACATGGCCTCAAAGCAGAGGAGAAGGAACTTGAGATTAATAATGTCAAGCTCCGAACCCTCCACCATGATCATGGTATCGTCCGCATATTGGAGGTGGGTTATCCCACCTCCAGGAATAAGGTGCCCTACCACACCAGAGATGTGACCGGCCGTCTTGGCTTTGTCCAAGATGGCCGCCAGGGCGTCACCAGCGAGGTCAAAAAGAAGGGGGGAAATCGGATCCCCTTGTCTCACCCCACGCGAAGACCTAAAGTAGGGGCCAATGTCTCCATTAATGTTTATGGCCGTGTTCCCGGACATGACGATCTGCATAATCCACGATATGAAGCGGTCGTCAAACCCACGACGCTCGAGGACCTGGCGTAGAAAAGCCCAGTCCAAACGATCATATGCCTTCTGGAAATCTAGCTTAAGAAAGACACCTTTAAGGTGTCTCGTCTTGACTTCATGAACAACCTCATGAAGAGCCAGAATCCCATCATGGATAAATCGTCCCTTGAGAAAGGCGAACTGATGTGGGTGAGCCAGGCGCTCCACAACTGGCGCCAAGCGTGTTGCACACACTTTGGCGAGCAGACGCATGATGACATTGATCACCGTGATCGGCCTAAACTGACGAACATCCGTGGCCCCTACAACTTTAGGAATTAGGGTAATCACCCCAAAATTAAGGCGGGACATAACTAGTGTCCCAGTATAGAACTCCTGGAACATCGGCATAATCACCGCCTCAATAAACTCCCAGAACTTCTGGAAGAAGGATACAGGGAGACCATCCGGCCCTGGGGCCGAATTGGTTTTCATCCCCATAATGGCCCGGCGCACCTCCTCGGGACTGAATGGGAGAGTAAGCTCCCTATTCTCGTCATCCGAGACTAAGGCCCCTAAGGGCCAGAAGTGCGCGGCCAAAGCCACTCCCGTGCGGGGACCCTCCGTAAATAACTCCTTATAGAAGGAGTATATATGGTCGGAAAGGTCCTGGGCCTCCTCTAATAGGAGGCCATCCGCCCATAAGCAAGGGATAGAGCACCTACGACGGCGACCATTAGCAATGGCATGGAAGTATGCTGTATTAGCATCTCCGCGAAGAATCCAATTCTGGCGACTACGCTGTCGCCAGAATATCTCCTCGCCTTTGTAGATCTCCATCAAGGAGTTCTCCAAAGCATACCGCTCCAACCATCCATCCGCGGACAAACCTGTCGAGTCAGCCGCCATATCAAGCGTCTGAATCTGGGCGAGGATGTCCGCCTTATTCTTACGCACCTCCGCGCCTAAATTCGCGTCCCACCCCCTCATAAATTGGCGCACGACCTTAGCACAGTGGTGCCAAATGTCAACCGCATTATAGGCGCGGGGGGAGACGCGACCGCCAAGTCCCACTTTTGGCGAACCGCTTCCACAAATCCCGGCTGACCAAGCCAGAACTCCTCAAAGTGGAAGCGGTTCGACCTCGGTGGGGCCCCCCTCTAGACGAGAGAGGAGGGGGGAATGGTCTGAGCCAATCCTAGTAACCGCACGAAGCGAGCACAGAGGAAAGGCAATTTCCCATTCCACCGACACTAATACCTGGTCAAGCACACTCGGATCGGGACGGCCTGGTTGTTGGACCACGTATAACGTGCCCCAACACGAGTGATCTCCCTCAGAGCCATGTCAGCAATCCAGTCGTTGAACGTACGCATCCTAGGGAGGTCCACATTACCCGAGCTCTTATCATCAGGGGAGCGAATGAGATTAAAATCGCCTGCCACCACCACAGGGGTAGAACATCTTTGTCTCTCAGATAGTTGATCAACTGGCGGCGTCGGCCCTCCTGCCCAAACCCCTCATGTTCCAAATGAATGTGAGGACATTCATTGAGAAACAATGTCGGGGTTGGTCCCTTTAAGGGGGACCGATTGGGCCCTACTAGAGGTCGAGGGCCGGGACGCTGACTTCGGGGGCCTCCGCGCCTCCTTCCGGTCTGGGAAGGGGGCACAGCAGTCGTGGTATCATCAGGCCTAGGAGGGGCTCCACTGGCGGACCCTTGTGCCTCCTGCACAGGTCCAGCGGGAGCCGGGGGCCCCTGCCGCTCATGCTCAGCTTGAGCACGAGCTGCCGCTAGGGCCCCCTCATAGACCTCCTTAGCCTTGATGGCCGCAATCTGCTCAAGGCGAGGCCCTCGCTCTCCACGGAAAATAATGTCACAGTCCCCTGCAACTTGAGCAAGATGGTCTAGCGGAACAGAGTCGAGAACCGAGAAACGAGAACCAGAAGGAGGAGAGGAGGGGGGGGAGTAGGGGTAGGCATAGGGCGAGACGTACCAATCCCACAGTCAAGTACCTCGCGACGGCGAGACGCCACCATCGCGACAGTAGGCTCCACCGCCTCTCCTCCAGTCCTAGCCCTCGCCAAGCGCGCGCTGTGGCGACGAGTGTCAGGGGCGGGAGGGGAAGACCGATGGCGCCTGGGGCGCCCCCTGGTGCCAGTCACAGGAGTGTCGGGGATGACCGTGACAGGCTCCAGGACCGGAGCTGCCGGGGTGCCCGGGGAGCGGGTGTACCAGACCGCGCCCGGGGAGCGCGGAGTGTCAGGGGCCATGACCTCCATCCCCACACTCGGCGCGTCGTCGGACTCCTCCACCTCCGCCTGAGGAGAGGGCAGAATCTCCAAGGCAGACGAGACGAGGCCGGAGATGTCCATGGATCCCGGCCCCTCACAAAGGTTGGAACCATACTGTGAGAGCGGGAATCCACAAGACAGTGAAGGAGCCTGGCGGACGTCGGACAGTCCAAGCGAAGATGCCTGAACCTGAGAACCTGCAAGAGATGCCATCCCTGCGGGCGGCGGCGCTGTAGGAGGCATAGCTGAAGTCGCAGGAGGGGGGCGTGCGTCCGTGGCCTGGGGAACGTCACCGTCAGACGGGTCGTCCTCCGAAGAGTCTCCCTCTCCACCGTCGGAAGGTCCGCGGTGCGGGGACGGCGAGTGAGTGGCCAGAGGGGAAGTGGACCTCGGCCGGTCCACCTCAGACTCCAGCTCCACCACCAAGGTCCTGCCCACCCCGTCGAAGTAGAAGGTGGGCAGGGGGATGTTGAGCTTGGCGGGGTCCGGTGCCTTGACCCGGATCCGCACGGGGCCATCCCCTGGCAGAGTGCTCTCGTCCACCTCCTCAAAGCGACCAACGGCCTGAGAGATGAGGGCCACGAAGCCCACCTCCTTCCGCAGCTCAGACGGGATCCCGTGGATCCGGACCCAAACCTCGGCAAGTGGCGCTGGCGCATCCGGGTCGGTGTCGGAAGGCCTGATGGAGACGCGAATGTTGTGAATCGGAAGGGTGATGGTCGGGCTCCACGACAGGTGGGTGACAGCTGAGCAGTGGGGAACGCCACCACAAACTCAGTCGGGGAGCTCTCCCTCACCACCCAAGTCCACCCACTCTCCAAGCCCGCAAGCTCGGAGCGGATAGTCTCAGCTGAGATGACCACCGATGGAGCCAAGTCCTGCTCGGGGAGCACAGTCACCACGGCCAAGTGAGCCGGAGCCGCCAACTTGATCCCACCGGTGTTCACGTAGTAGAAGCCGCCATCAATGCCATGCCCGTAGAACTCGAGTATGGACGGCCCATGGCAACCACCGGTCGCTGCCGGAGTACTGGTCGCTGCAGCTCCTGGAACCGGCTTTTTCTTCCTCTTGGGCTTCTTCTTCGCTGTCGTTGCCTGAGCCGGCCCTGGTTGCGGGGGGACAGCCTGCTCCCGGCGAGGGGGAGAACGGCCCCTGTCCGTGCGCCACGACCCCTCCTCAGCCTGGGGCCGTCCGCCGAACCTCTGGCGCTCTCCCAGTTCTGCCCGCAAGGCCTCTTCCCGGCGCTGCCCCTCAGGAGAAGCACCGCGGCGAGGCGGCGACCTCTGCCTGCGAGGGCTACGGCCTGGCGGCGCGTCGCGCCTCCCACGAGCATGGCCGTCTGGCGAGCGGCGGGGCGGGGACCTCCACGGTGGCGGCCGGTAGGGCGCGACCGGAGCGCGGGCAGGAGACGCACGGGCGCGAGGTGGGGAGGCCGCACGAACGCGAGAAGGGGAGGCTGCACGGCCAAGGGGAGGTGAGCGAGCTTCACGGCGGTGAGGAGATGGGCTCCGGCGACGTTTCATCACGGCGGCGGCGAAGGAGAGCTCCAGGGGCGGCGGCGGCTTGGCTAGACGGATGCGGCGGGCTGTGCGGCCGTGTTTCGCGACCTGCGCAGAGGATGCGGCGCTGGCTAGGGTTAGGTCAACCGCACCCTTGTGGATCCACAGCCAGGCCGCAGCTGGCCCGTTAGCCTGCGACGGCCCAACAAGCTGGTCACGGCCCACCCTGGCATCCTGGCTCCGCCAAGCCAACATGGGCCTTGGGCCAAGGATCCCCTTACTGGGCCTAGGGTTAGCCGCGACCGGCCCAGGGCCCAGCAAGGATGGGAGCTCGCGCGAGACCGTCCCCGACCTCGGCTCTGCTGGCGACGCCGCCGCGCCGCCGGTCGCCCGCGCCAGGTCCGGCTGGGTAGCTGCCACAGAGCTCCGCTCCGCAGCAGCCGTCCCTACCAGACCAGCACGTGCAGGCCCCGAGCGGGACCCGCCGGCAACCTGCGAGCCCACGGGCGTCATCCTTCGCGCGGAAGGCCGGCGCGCCGGGGAACCTCCGGCACCATGGCGATGCGTCGGGGTGCGCCTACGGGCTGGCGAGCGTCTCGCCACCGCCAAGAATTCGCCAAGCGTGGGCAACGCCGGGGAGGAGCAGCGGCGCTCCAATTCCAGCCTTTCCACCTCCGCCTCTTCGTCCTCGTCAGCCACGTCCGCCCAGCGCCGCCCGCGCAGATATTCCGGGTCCCCCGCCAGCGCGGAGGCCGCGGTGTCGTCCGCCGCAGGCATGGCACCGGGAGGGCAGGGAGGCCGGCCGGACCTAGGCTTTCAGAGGAATCGCCATGGCGTCGCCCCCACTTCTTCCTCACCTAGGCTTATATTTTCTCGAACATTCGTACGCTGTAAATCAAAGACCCAACATACTGAACAGCTCACAAGGAGACACAGAAACAAACAAGGTGCAAACCCGAGCATCTACTGCATGGCCAATCTCCAAAATTCGTTGAGAAGGACCCTAACCTCCAAAATCCCAAAGTAATTGGAACGCAACCTAAATCCGGCGTCCCGCACAGCTGCCACCGGTCCGTTCAGAAGCACCTTCGGGGAAAAACGGCGGGCGGATCCGGCAACTCCATCCGACGTCGGCATGGCGCGAGGCCACGACCTACAGGGCACGGCCCCCTCGCCAGGACTGGTGGCGTGTGGAGAGCAGCGGCGGCGGGATCCGGCACCCAATCCAGAGCCGCCATGGTGCCAGGACGCGACCTCCAGGGCACCGCCGGCTCGGCAGGACTGGTCGTGTGTGAAGAGCAGCGGTGGCGGGATCCGGCGTCCTCCCGTTATACTCCTCCACCGTTGCGTCCTACCCGCGGGAAGGAGCCGCTGCATCCTACCTGACGGCGAC
Organism: Poa pratensis; assembly: GCA_947311845.1. Taxonomy (NCBI): domain Eukaryota; kingdom Viridiplantae; phylum Streptophyta; class Magnoliopsida; order Poales; family Poaceae; genus Poa; species Poa pratensis. The sequence goes on along the minus strand of CAMZMU010000058.1, from coordinate 2,873,715 downwards.
ACGAGGTACGGGCCGACGGCGGCCACGAATTCGAAGACCGGGAGCAGGACTCGATCCCGGCCACGGCGCCCGGCTCGGCCCCGGCGAGGAATCGATCCCCGACCACCGACGGGCGTGCGTAAGGCCAACGTCCGGGTCGTCCTGCGACAGCGTCCTCCGGCGCGGAACTCCCGCGGCTCGGCCGCCCAAGGTGCGGCGGCGGCGTCTGGCGACGCCGACATGCGCGTGTGGAACCAAACCAATCCTCTCGATTGGTAACCGCACGAGGAAGCTGAACACGACACTTCGTCTGCAAACACTCGGAACGTCGGTGGATCAGAGGGCCCATGACACGTGTCTTCGCGTTACTGCTGCGGATAGGGGAGCAAGCAAACCGTCCTATTTATTCTCACTGACATCGCGTTACTGGTGCGGGTAGGGGAGCAAGCAAACCGTGCTATTTATTCTCACTGACATGTGGGGAATGTTGGAAGGGATGTACCACTAAAATGCGGGTCCATCCTGAAGATGAATGACAAGCCAAGAATCCCCGAGAGTTTAGTTTTTGGAAGAATGTTCAATTTCAGTAAGTACGTAGTCCACGCTGAATAGAGAGCGGACTTTTGGAGGCCGGGCTACAGGTAGCCCGTATCTCCATCGTCCTCAAGTCATCGTGATCCGGGTGAAATTATTTAATGCGGCAATATCTGTTGAAAATATCCTCTAGAGGCAATAATAAAATTGTTATTATCATATTTCCGTGTTCATGATATATGTTTATTTTCCATGATATAACTGTATTAACCGGAAACATAATACATGTGTGGTTGCATAAACAACACCTCGTCTCTAGTAAGCCTCTACTAATGACAAGGGTATACATCTCGGGTACCCTACCGTGAGGGTACCTGGTGCACGTGGCGACTAAGGCCCAATAGCGAAGAGCCTATTCGAAGCCCAAGACCAAGGCCCAAGAAGATGGAGTACCCTCCAAGATTAGTCATAGGCATAGTCGGTTTAAGCTTTCCTTACGTGTAAACTAGGTCGGTTATGAACTCCCGAGACCCAGCCTATTTAAAGGTTGGGAGGGGTGCCGATATAGGACCAAGCCATACTCGAACCACCAAAAGCTCTAGCGAGATCGACATCTCGCCGGAGCCTCCTTGTAACCGCATAATCCCACACGATCAATAACAGACAAGCAGAAAGTAGGGTCTTTACCTCCACCCGAGGGGCCTGAACCTGGGTAAATCTTTGCCTCTGCTTGTCAGCCGACGAAACTACCAGTACTACCACGTTCTCTCCCCATAATCTCGACCCTAGGTCCTAACCATGGGATTTGATGAGTTAACCCCTCGTCAATTGGCGCCGTCTGTGGGAAGGAATAGTGCTGGACTCACGGTTTCTTCGGTTCCATCGGAAAACGGCGACTCGCCGATCGGATCCACAAACGGCAACTCGCCGGCTGCATCAACAAACCAGAACTCGCCGACTCGGGCGGCACACGGCAACTCGCCGACTCACTCGACAAACGGCAGCACGCCAGCTTCACCTGCAAAAAGCACATCAGATCCTCTGATGGATTTCGAGCCACACTCGCCAGAATTCCAGGAGACCTTCTCCGATCTCGAGTCAGGTTTGGGTTTAACCGTTGGTTCGTTCAGTTTTTTCGTCAACAAGCTTGGTGTGCAGGACTTGATAGATCCACGCCAACTCGCGACTTCTGCACCCGAGATTCCATCGGTTGCGGCTCCTTCGACTGCGGATCCATCAACTGCGTCCATACCATCGTCGATCCTCCAAGCTTGCTCGTCTGCAACAACCATGTCGACTCGAGAGATCAACGAGCTCACTGAAGAACTCCAAGGCGAGGAGGCCGAATCAGCATACCGCACAAACGATACCGAGCTCGATCTCCCACTCGAGGATAGTTTCGACTGCGGGATCTCCCTCCGCGACTTCGACGAGCCCGAAACTCATATCGACAACTACGTCGACTCCGAGATCTGCACCAACAACAACCTCGACTTCGAGATTCATAACAACTTCGCCGACGCCGAGATGAGCATAGGCGATGAAGGCATCGACAGCGAGATCGTCCAGATGAACCACTCGATGGGCATATCGACTCCGACATGAGCCTTGATAACGACGTCGAGACCATGACGGGACTCGAAAACACATACACATACCCTCGGGTGATACCCCAGCAGGTCTACGTTGCCTTCGCCGCAGAATCATCTGATGCTGCTGATGCATGTAAAATGCATACATGAACTTTGCACTTTAATTGCTTATATTCCAATCATATTTGCATCATATAAGGGTTATATCAATGTTTTATAATGATTTTTGGGAATATTCATTTATTTCCTATTTTTATGGAATTAACCCTGCACAGGCAGAAAACCCCGTTTTCTTATTTTAATGTTTCAGGGACCCAAACGTCAACGAAATCACCTGGAAATTTACGGGCGTCAATATTTGGAAGGAAGAAGACCTGTGGGCGAAGGAAGCGAGCAAACGGAGGCTCGAGGGCCAAACGAGGGGGGCCCACGCGGCCTGGTACTGTAGCCGCGTGGGACCCACCCATTTGGCCTCGTGGCTCCGTTGCCTTCGATCTTTCTCCACCGACATCGTCTTGACCTAAAAACGCCTATAAAAAAGGTCCCCCGACGTTCTCTGGAAGGAGCGCCGCACAAACACAGAAACACCGAAACGGAGATCAGGAGCTGCAGATTGGAGGGGGAAAACTCCGGCGGGGCGCTGCCGGCGTGGTCTCCATCTTCTCCATCGACTTCTCCACCGTCTCCATGATGAAGAGGGAGTAGTCCACCTCTGGACTATGGGTTTGTGGAAGTAACTTATGTATCTCTCCTCTCTTGAGCTTCACTAATTAGCACCGTATGAGCTGCTGAACATGATTACGGTCACCGTTGTAATACCTTTGTGGTGGATCTTTATGAGTTAATATATGTTTGAGATTGCAATGTTTGTTTCAGTTATGAGTATAGATGCATATTATGTACCCCGTTCTTGTCTACTTGTTTTGATCAAGCATGTTTATGAGAGCGTGTGTGGGGGAACGTGTGCATTAGTTGGAGTAACGGGGGGTGGCTAGTGCAGTGAACGTGAGAGAAAGTTCTGCGATCCACTTTGGTATCTTTACCTTACTTTGTTGCCTCACTAGGGATAAACTAAAATACCATGCTACCGGGGATGTGGGCGTGACCATTGCCACTACTCCATGACTAGATCTAGCATGTTCTTATTTTCACTTCATGTCATGATACTTAATGCTATACTCTGAGTTATCTTAATTACTGAGGTGTTATGATTTAGTTCGCATCTTGGTGGAGTATAAGAGAGGTTAATAACCAAAAGATCTCTATGTTAGGACGTGATGCCCATATATTTAAGTAACTTGTTATCAAACCCTGTGTTGCAATCTCATATGTTAACTATGTGTGTTCCATTGTCTACCACTTTATAAAGAGAGAGTGCATTTGTGAAACCATGAACCCCAGTCCATTTTTAATCATAAGAAACACCTTTCCAACACCATATACCACTTTTCTATTTTCAGCCATCATTAAATCCGAAAATACAAAAATACTTTTCATCTTGCATACATCATTCAAAAACCCAAAAATATCATTTATCATTGCATCCACCATCATTGCATATTTATTTCTTGTTTGCATTGCATAACTATCCTGATATCATTCTTACACCTTGTGCTTGACAACCACAGGTGAGGTTGAGGACCAAAACATCTAACCTTGTTTTGTAGGTAACCAAAAGAAGGATAAGAAGATAAATCTACCACTTCAGATTCCCCGAGAGTTCGATATTAAACCCTCGAGTCACCCCTCGTGGGGAAAACTGTCTTCCACTTACTATACACTCTGCACTTGGAGTCTCAACCTAATCCCGTTAATTTTGCAGGTATCAAAGCCTTGCTCTTCGGGATCATCAAGACGTTTTCTGGCGCCGTTGCCGGGGAATCGTAGCTGAGAGATTTATCCAAGGGTGTGCATCATCGCATTCATCTCACAACAAAGTCAACGTCACCAACTTGTGCTAACACCTAAGCTTGGGGAGGTTGCACCTACGTGAGCACCATCTTATCCATCTTTACTTACAAAGCAATTTATTTGTTTTGTTAGTGTCATTGCATATCATATCATATTTATTTCAGTTTTGCATAAAAAATTAAAAATACCAAAAAAAATTGCTAAAATGGGAGAAAGAACTAAGTTGTGTGACTACACAAACACTCCTAATGATCAATTTATCACGAGAGCTATTGCCACACCTAAGATAAATGCTGAGAGTTATGAAGTAAGTCCTAGTTTGTTGAACTTGATAACTAGGGAACAATTTGGTGGTAGTGCTATGGAGGATGCCTCTATGCATCTTCATGACTTTGTTGAAATATGTGACATGCAAAAGTTTAAAAATGTGGAAAGTGATATCCTAAAACTGAAGTTATTTCCTTTTTCACTTAGAGGAAAAGCTAAAGAGTGGTTGCATTCCTTGCCATCTGGTAGTATTAATTCTTGGGATGATCTAAAAGAAGCTTTCATTAAGAAATATTATCCCCCTGTTAAAATTTTGCAAAATAGAAACAACATCCTTTCTTTTAGGCAAAATGAAAATGAACATGTTGCTATGGCTTGGGATAGGATAAAACTTATGCTTAGAACTTGTCCCTCACATGGAGTTAATGAATGGACCATATTACACTCTTTCTACAATGGTTTAAACTACATGTCTAGAAACATACTTGATTCTGCTGCTGGAGGTGCTTTTATGAGTAAGACTATAGTAGAAGCTAAAAATATATTGGAAAGCATTTTACAAAACTATAGTCAATGGCATACTGATAGGGCACCTAATCCTTCTAAGAAAGTGAACTCTATTGAAGAAACTAATGATTTGTCATCTAAATGGATACTATTCTTGCTTTGCTTAATAAACCTAGTGTTGAAAATGTTCCTTTGCAAGAACTAGTTGGAAACAATTCTGAAAATATTGATGTCAACTTCATTAGGAACTATGGTAATAATGGGTATGGTAACAACAATTATAACTCTTATAATAAACCCCCATATGTGCCAAATAAATATGCTTCTAGTGGTAATGTTTCTAGTGACTTGGAAAACACCATTAGATCTTTTATATCTACCCAAAAAGAGCTTAATAAGGAATTTATCTCTAAGTTTGAAAAACAAGATGCTTTGTTTGAAAGGGTAGATCAGCTTACTAAGGAAGTCTCATCATTAAAGAGCATCATTACAGCCCAAAAACATGAGGAAACAATAAAATATTGCCAAGAGGTTATCAATAAGTCTTGGGAACACATTCATGAGCAAGAGAGAGTTGCTAAAGAATCTATTGGGGTAATGAAAGAGGTTGAAGTTGAGGAAGTTAAAATGCTTAGTGAAGTCAAGGATCCTTTTCTTGACTTAGAAAATTGTAGCTTGCATGAATTGATATCTATCTTACAAAAATTTGCAAGTGATCCTGTGAGGACCCCTCAGATTTACCAGTCCGAGGTGCCCACGTTATGTAAACAGATCACGATCCCAATGATCAGTGCATCGCGATCACATAACCAACATGGTATGCAGAGTTACATCATCCAACTCGATTAGTACAAGACTTACATGAATGGTGGTCACACGACCATGCCTGCAATCATCGTCACGCAGGACGGAATTAACTACGATATAGCGGAAGCTTTCGGCTAGCGTCGGCCCTCGTCACAACCGGACGCATTCCCACAGAGCAGTTGACCGGTGACACTCAGTTGGCGTAGTCGTCGGCGTACTCCTCATCTTCGGCGTAGGTCTTCTCGTTGAAAATCTGGACATTGGAATATCCAGGGACACCGCCATGAGTACAATTACGTACTCGCAAGACCACCACCAGGCTTAAGTTTTTCATGGTAATGCAATAAAACCGTTTTCGAAAACTGGGATAGCTGCTATATATGACTATAGGGCTTAATTTTCGCAAACAACGCTTTTAGACATAGAGGATACAACATCTCTATATCTTTGTTCAAAAAGGCATTTGGAGATATAATTCTCCTTCTTTTAGAAATGGCAGAAACCATTTCCACGTTCGAAAAACACTTTTGTAAAACTTTTTCAAAACCCTAGGATAGGGATGCCCCTTTTTTCTTTCCGGGTTCCGACTGGTTGACTCCCCGAGACCAACCATCTTCTCCCAAAATCCGTACCTCCCAGGTACCTCCTTGATGCCTCCTTTTTCTTTGCCGGAAACAGTTTCTTTTTTAAAACATAAAAGTGCCCATACGCCTAGATCGGTGGCCTTTCCAACCGTCCATGACCGAGGACTCGGCTATTCGAATAGTTTTACACTCTGCAGAGGTGGTACACTTTCACCACAAGATTCGGATGGTCTGCCGTGGATCAACCACGGACTGTGCGGAGACAGCATGCACACATCAGACGGCCGATCCTAACTTCCACTATGTCAGTGCTAGTATAGGAATATCCTCTTCGAGTGGGTTTGTTCTCCCCGGCACCGAGTGAGCTAGCCGTATCGATCCGGTTTCCCCTAGTCTCACACCGCCATGACAGGAGACCCACCGTTGCTTCCCGGTGGCACACGAAGTCCACACTCTGTATGCCCATATCCAGCATTCGGTTCCGGGGACTCTAACCCCTTCTAGCCAATTGAGGAGTATTCGAATACTAACACCAACAAGCTTCCGCTAAGCCCGTGCCCATTTTGGGGTAATGTGGTTGTACGGGTTAATTGTTCGGGCGGCCGCTAGGGCAGTACTTTGTTTTCAAAAACATCTCCACCTCCGACTGCTCCCAGCAGCTCGGATTTTCGTAAACATCTCCGATTGCTCCCAGCAACTCGGTTTTTCGTAAACATCTCCGATTGCTCCCAGCAACTCGGGTTTTATAAAACACTTACTTGCCGATTGCTCCCAGCAATTCGGGTTTTTCCTCCGAAAACATTTTATCAAACCAGGCTCCCCTCCTACAGTTTTGAGATAAGGATATAAGGATATACTACTAGAAAATATAATTTTCTTGATAGCGCCTTCAGTAGAAGGCTTCTCAAGTGAAGACCTCTTTTTATAAAACCTATTATATACTAGTAGATATCTTTGGCCAACCAATATTTTGTAAAATAGTTTTTGGGTGGCAAAACGCCACGGAAGAATAAAACATGCATTATTTTATTTTGAAAACAAAACATGCTTGTAAAAATAATAGGATTTCATTAGAGTGGTGAGGTGGCTTGCCTTGATCCATGGATTGTCCCTGCTGCTGACAATCAACGAACTCCTCACAATACTCCTCAGTCAGAAATCCCTCCTCGCGATTTTCTTGCGTCGCAAAGATAAAGGTACAATCAACACATAGCAGGACAATCATACCAACACAACATGTAACTAACAAGAAAGGCAAGCAACACAAACACACTTTATACAATCAGTAACTAAGCAAACTTTTAATGAAAGAAGTTTACTTTTATTTCTTAATTAAGTGGTTAAACAAACAAGCATGACTAAACCATCTTTTATATACTTAGGCATTATTAGCACTTTACAACTAACTTCATTTTAGTTTTACTTAAGCACTAACAGTACTAACATAAAAAAAGAGTAACAATATTTCAAGAGCTACAGTACCACAACAATAACAACAACAACAAACAATACTAGCACATTTTATAAAAGAGGTAATTCAATTTTAGTTTATTTCTTTTCTAGACAGAAAACACTACTTGTAGTGATTAAATCACCTAGGCTGTTCTGTTGATCAAACTTTTATGCAAAGCTAGGTACATGTTTTCTATATGTATTAGAAGCTACTGCAATTGGATTTAGTCCAAATTTTAGTTCACAGAAAATTAATTAAATGCTAGAAAACCCTACTGGTATAAATTACAAACACATGCCAATTAAAAACTAAGCATCACAAGCATAAGAGGTTAATTTATACAGAAAGCTACACTCACAGGCTTTCCAAAACAATTGGATTCACTAATTTTGAATACTCCTAGCTCGAGATATCTTAAAAATACTACAAAACACACTTTTTACAAGATTTAACACACAGCACAAACTACAAAAGATTTTTATGGAACACTTGCTCTGCATGTTTAAGAAAACACACAAGAACTCTAAAAAAATTGGAATCACTCAATTTGGACACACAGGGATTAAATGGTGAATTAAAACCTAGAGCAGATTTAACAGGATTTAATTAAACGGAAAACATTCGACTGAAAAAAAAGATTACACGGGCCAGATCTGTCCAGACCCGAGGCCATCTAGCAGACTCGGCCCGCACGGCTGCTGACTGTCTTCTTCCTCAGGACACGAACAGAAGCTGCAAAAATTACAGCAATGGTGCTCTAGCTCGTATAGCTCACCTAGGGCTCGTGTAGGTCGAAGGGGAGGATGCTGGGATGGTGCGGAGGTCAAGGGAAACTCGGAGATGGTCCCGGAGCTTGCCGACGTGCTCTGACGCGATGGTGCGGCCGAGGTTAGCTTCTCCGGTCGTTCATGGCAGCGACAAAAACAGGGATCCTGGGATGAAACGAAGAGGTGGGTGAGATAGGTATATCCAAGGCGAGCTCAAGGAGTCAAGAATGGCGAAGAAAGGATGCCCGAGGTGCCGGCTAGAGACGTTCTTCTCCGCCGGTTACCGAGATAAAAACTCGCTCTCCTTGGCAGCAGAGGGGATGAGCTTGAGAGCTAGCTCCAGGAGTGAGAGAGGGGTGGTAGTGGAGCAGAATGGAGGTGGAGTGAGGCTCTGGGGTGGTGTGTGCGCTTTCAACCAAGGAGGTGGCCGTGGAGGGCTTTTTCGGCCATTGAGAGAAAGGGAGAGGGAGAGGGATGCTGGGGTTGGTCAATGGGGATGGTGGAGAGTGTCCAGTTGTGGCTGGGGTCGGTAGGGGCCGATAAAATGAGGGTGCTGCCCCTTCTTTGCCCTACTTCGATTTTCAAGGAAGAGAGAAGAGAGAGAGGGCTAGGGCTAGCCATAGAAGCTGATGAGTGGACCCAGGGAGAGGGGTGGGTCTCCTATACTCGTCTCAGCATTGGTTGGAGGGTGGTGCAAGATTTGGTCTAAGATTTTGGGCAGGAGATGTTCTAGGGGATTAATGCTCAGATTTTCCTGGTGGCTCCGAAATAGCAGAATAACATGATGCTCTACAGCTCAACCAACTCCTAAACAGTGGGATGGTGAAGAACTAACCACTGTGATCACAAGGATCACAGGTTACCATCCCAAAAGAAAGATTTGATCCAAAGGGAGGCCTTTCAAAACAGTATAATATAACAGATTCTGAAAATTCAGTACAAACTAGACATGGAAAGCATCATGGACAAGGGGTCAAATGACCAAGGAGATTAAGGAGGAAGGTGCAGGGTTGGAGTACTATCTATGGGGATCACAATGGTCAACAATTTACGAAGGAACAAGAGAGTTTGGAAGGTTTTGCAAGGAGGTAAAAAGAGAACAAAATAACAGTTTCAGAAAATGCAGTTTCAGACTTGGTGAAAATTCTAAGTTCCAGGAATCTGTTATCACGAGGGTAACAAAACCATCATCGAATAAGAGTTTTTGTTACAAGAAAGACTCAACAAAAGATATGGATGTTGATACCAGGTGTCAAGAATGGATGAGGTGGTGGTGCATTTCCATAAAGGCCAGTTTTAAGTGTCAAAACAAAAATGCCAAAAGGCTATAAAATACTGGAGTTATGGTCACTGATTTGACTAGACCACAAGGTGAAAAAGGAAAGATAAGCAAATGAATTTGAAAGATTCAAATTCTAGCTTGGATGTCAAGATAAGATGTAGTAGAATAGATCTAATATGGTTTCATTTCCAATTTGACGAAATGTAAGAGAATGGTGAGGCTCAAGATATGGTATTTAATAACAGAGAAGAAGATATGTCCGGAGAAGGTTTTTGCCATGCTTCTTCAAGAGTTTGAGTTAGGAAAGATGGTAAGGATTATCATTTAGGTCACACATGACCATGAGCATGTCAGAGATTTTTCTCAAGATTTTAGGAAACACTTTTGTTCACAAAATATTTTAATAACCAACTCTAGCCTTTTTGGAAATAGTTAACAACAAAATTTAACACAAACAAGTCAACACAAAAAAAAACCATTCAACAATCCACAACAAACAAGCAACTCAATAACTCAAGCAATTATCAATACCACTCAACACAAACAATTATCAATCACCAAATTACATAACACTTAATATGATTAGATGATATAGTGATCACACATGATCATGACAAGATGGGTTTTAAAAGTATCTCAACTCGTAACTTGATAGTTTTCAAAAGGTTTGATAAATATAAGTTTAGGAGTAATATATCTCCCACTTCTATCATTTTCATAAGGTGTTGAAAATAGGACTTTTGAAAAAGGATGTTGATACTTGCAAAATAACTGAGTTGGAAATTGGTAGGAGATATTATATAGACCTCCATAGTTTGTGAACATGTAGTTTTGGAAATACTTTACTTTCTTAAATAGTAGGTCCTTGGGTTGGTGCTAAAATCTAAACATCATTGAGAAAGAGTTTGGCCAAAAATAAGATTGGAGAAGATATATGGATCATTCTTCTTGTCATGACATGATCACCAAAATTAAATGATATGCTAAATCAGTTCAGTTCAAAGGTTGGTGTCTTCGGTGGTTGTTAACTCAAACAAGAAAGCAATCAACGTCAAACAGAGCAATGGGAAGTGAAACACAACCATTAGTGAAGCCTTTTCAAAAAGTTTTTGTTGGTCCTGATTTTTGGCTCTCTAAAAAAACTGTGTTTTTCTGACTTCCCAAAATTGGGGCGTTACAGACCTTCCCCCCTTAAAAGAATCTCGTCCCGAGATTCCTAAGCGGGTACTAAGAGAGGTGCAGGGTTAGTGGTGTTGGATGCTCCTTCACTTCCGAGGTTGTTGATTCTCAACTGAGGTCTCCTTGGCGATACGTCATCTGATTTCTTTCGGAAGGCTTTTGGTCTCTGCTGAAGGTGTTGTCATGAAGGTTGATGCCGATCAGCATTATTGTCGAGTTGACTTCAAATACTCCAGAGTTAGGGCGTAAAGGATAGTTTGCCAAAACTCCCTAATAAAACTAGCGTATGTCTTCCCCCCTTAAAAAGGGCCTTGAAGGGTAGCTGTTGAAGGTATAAGTTGTTGCCGACTTCAATATGTTGTTGTTCTTGGGTACCACGGCGATCTTCGTCTTGGTCGTAGCTCCTTGGCGCTTGCGGTTGATGTAGACACTTGCCCAGGTATTGCCGTCTTGAGGGTTAGCAGTTAAATATCCACCAACAGTTTTCAAGCCTCACAGGGGTGACAGGTCCGTAGACTTGACTCTCTCCGGTTTTTTTTTTCCTAAAAAGTCAAAGGGTGCTACAAGCTACTAAAGGCGTTTAACTTGCTTAGTGTGTTGTCAACAGCAACAGTCTTCGGGCCTTTCGTCGTTCTTGGCGTCTTGTTAGATATGATGTCTTCTATTGTGCCCACCTTCGGTTTAGCTGACGAACAAAGTTGATGAAGACTTCCTTGGTTCGTTGACTTCATGACGCCACACACTATCCTTCAGAGGTCGGTTCTATCTTAGTTAGCCTAGAAGATTAGTTAAGATACTTATTGATATCAGTCTCAAGTCGGGCAAGTCGAGTTAATAAGGTTGGCGCATAGAAGGCACTTATGACTCTTGCTTCGGGGTTCATATTGATGTAGACGATCTTCAGTGCTGGTTGTCTTCGTTGTTGCTAACGTTGACCTTCTTTGTGTGTCACAGCTTGAGGGCTTCATAAAATCTTCAAAAAGTAGTGGCTCTTGGCGTTTCTTTGAGTCCTCTGTATTGCCATCCATAAGAGAGACTTCCGTTGGCACCTATTTTCTTGTCTCGGTTTGGTAGGTCAGTAGGTTAGTTGATTAGCAACACGACAAATTGGTGTTAGGGGTTACTCTAAAGTTAGATACGTTAAGTTAGTGATGGTATACTTGTAATTCGAAAAGCTCATTAAAATAGACAAGGCTCGTCACATCACGGGGATGAGCTTTCTCCGGGTGGTCTTCTTTATCACGTGTCGTTAATAGCTCTCATGTGCTAAAGTTTAGATCAGAGGCAAAACATTAAAGAGAGGTTTTCTAAACAATTTTTGAAATGCATCACGATGCATCTAACGCTAAAAAGGGCCAAAAGGTATTTTGTGTAGAGGCAAAAAGATGTTTAAGCCAAAAGGAAGTATGTGCCTAATATGTGTTGCCGACAAGGCGTGCTTGTGAAACATACCAGAAACCGACAACAAACACACAAACAAGACACACACAAGCAAAAAGCATACCAGCAAAACAGCACACGAAACACCTATAGTACCATAAGGGCACTCAACCATCGTGATAGTCGGGTAATCCAACCAAGGTCATATCCTACTTCATCCTATGGGGTTTGGTGTCACATGGTTATTGAAGTCCTCATTTGATCACCTAGGGTTCTTTGCCGAAAAGTTTGAGATTGTCCGGTTTGCTGATGGAGTAACATTGTTGGGATTGAGTCGAGGGAGTGAAAGTGATATGGCATTCTGGTCTTGCATTCTGCACCTTCCAAATAATTTGGAGGTCTTGGCTTTGTTGTCATCGACGACCTTGGTCTTGCGGACTGTGCATCTGAAGGCTCCTTGCTGCATTGTAATTTCTTGAGCTTCTCCATCTGGGTGCTAGCTACTTAGGTCTTATTTGGGTTCATCGTCAAGCCTATACAAGTTTGAATAGGGACAAGAGAGTAGAGAAAACTCTTTTTGAAATACTTGAAATTAGAGAGGTAAGATCAAGAAATTTTTGAGAATAGGTGAGGAGTGGAAACCATACTAGGCTTACCTTGAAGAAAATAGATTTTTGTAGAAATAGGTTTTAGCAAAATATTTCCTTTCTAAGCTAACGACCACGCTAACTAAGGTCTCCTAAGGTCAACGATGGCTCTGATACCAAGTCTGTGAGGACCCCTCAGATTTACCAGTCCGAGGTGCCCACGTTATGTAAACAGATCACGATCCAATGATCAGTGCATCGCGATCACATAACCAACATGGTATACAGAGTTACATCATCCAACTCGATTAGTACAAGACTTACATGAATGGTGGTCACACGACCATGCCTGCAATCATCGTCACGCAGGACGGAATTAACTACGATATAGCGGAAGCTTTCGGCTAGCGTCGGCCCTCGTCACAACCGGACGCATTCCCACAGAGCAGTTGACCGGTGACACTCAGTTGGCGTAGTCGTCGGCGTACTCCTCATCTTCGGCGTAGGTCTTCTCGTTGAAAATCTGGACATTGGAATATCCAGGGACACCGCCATGAGTACAATTACGTACTCGCAAGACCACCACCGGGCTTAAGTTTTTCATGGTAATGCAATAAAACCGTTTTCGAAAACTGGGATAGCTGCTATATATGACTATAGGGCTTAATTTTCGCAAACAACGCTTTTAGACATAGAGGATACAACATCTCTATATCTTTGTTGAAAAAGGCATTTGGAGATATAATTCTCCTTCTTTTAGAAATGGCAGAAACCATTTCCACGTTCGAAAAACACTTTTGTAAAACTTTTTCAAAACCCTAGGATAGGGATGCCCTTTTTTCTTTCCGGGTTCCGACTGGTTGACTCCCCGAGACCAACCATCTTCTTCCAAAATCCGTACCTCCCAGGTACCTCCTTGATGCCTCCTTTTTCTTTGCCGGAAACAGTTTCTTTTTTAAAACATAAAAGTGCCCATACGCCTAGATCGGTGGCCTTTCCAACCGTCCATGACCGAGGACTCAGCTATTCGAATAGTTTTACACTCTGCAGAGGTGGTACACTTCACCACAAGATTCGGATGGTCTGCCGTGGATCAACCACGGACTGTGCGGAGACAGCATGCACACATCAGACGGCCGATCCTAACTTCCACTATGTCAGTGCTAGTATAGGAATATCCTCTTCGAGTGGGTTTGTTCTCCCGGCACCGAGTGAGCTAGCCGTATCGATCCGGTTTCCCCTAGTCTCACACCGCCATGACAGGAGACCCACCATTGCTTCCCGGTGGCACACGAAGTCCACACTCTGTATGCCCATATCCAGCATTCGGTTCCGGGGACTCTAACCCCTTCTAGCCAATTGAGGAGTATTCGAATACTAACACCAACAAGCTTCCGCTAAGCCCGTGCCCATTTTGGGGTAATGTGGTTGTACGGGTTAATTGTTCGGGCGGCCGCTAGGGCAGTACTTTGTTTTCAAAAACATCTCCACCTCCGACTGCTCCCAGCAGCTCGGATTTTCGTAAACATCTCCGATTGCTCCCAGCAACTCGGGTTTTCGTAAACATCTCCGATTGCTCCCAGCAACTCGGGTTTTATAAAACACTTACTTGCCGATTGCTCCCAGCAATTCGGGTTTTTCCTCCGAAAACATTTTATCAAACCAGTCTCCCCTCCTACAGTTTTGAGATAAGGATATACTACTAGAAAATATAATTTTCTTGATAGCGCCTTCATAGAAGGCTTCTCAAGTGAAGACCTCTTTTTATAAAACCTATTATATACTAGTAGATATCTTTGGCCAACCAATATTTTGTAAAATAGTTTTTGGGTGGCAAAACGCCACGGAAGAATAAAACATGCATTATTTTATTTTGAAAACAAAACATGTTTGTAAAAATAATAGGATTTCATTAGAGTGTGAGGTGGCTTGCCTTGATCCATGGATTGTCCCTGCTGCTGACAATCAACGAACTCCTCACAATACTCCTCAGTCAGAAATCCCTCCTCGCGAGTTTCTTGCGTCGCAAAGATAAAGGTACAATCAACACATAGCAGACAATCATACCAACACAACATGTAACTAACAAGAAAGGCAAGCAACACAAACACACTTTATACAATCAGTAACTAAGCAAACTTTTAATGAAAGAAGTTTACTTTTATTCTTAATTAAGTGGTTAAACAAACAAGCATGACTAAACCATCTTTTATATACTTAGGCATTATTAGCACTTTACAACTAACTTCATTTTAGTTTTACTTAAGCACTAACGGTACTAACATAAAAAAAGAGTAACAATATTTCAAGAGCTACAGCACCAACAACAACAACAACAACAACAACAACAAACAATACTAGCACATTTTATAAAAGAGGTAATTCAATTTTAGTTTATTTCTTTTCTAGACAGAAAACACTACTTGTAGTGATTAAATCACCTAGGCTGTTCTGTTGATCAAACTTTTATGCAAAGCTAGGTACATGTTTCTCTATATGTATTAGAAGCTACTGCAATTGGATTTAGTCCAAATTTTAGTTCACAGAAAATTAATTAAATGCTAGAAAACCCTACTGGTATAAATTACAAACACATGCCAATTAAAAACTAAGCATCACAAGCATAAGAGGTTAATTTATACAGAAAGCTACACTCACAGGCTTTCCAAAACAATTGGATTCACTAATTTTGAATACTCCTAGCTCGAGATATCTTAAAAATACTACAAAACACACTTTTTACAAGATTTAACACACAGCACAAACTACAAAAGATTTTTATGGAACACTTGCTCTGCATGTTTAAGAAAACACACAAGAACTCTAAAAAATTGGAATCACTCAATTTGGACACACAGGGATTAAATGGTGAATTAAAACCTAGAGCAGATTTAACAGGATTTAATTAAACGGAAAACATTCGACTGAAAAAAAAGATTACACGGGCCAGATCTGTCCAGACCCGAGCCCATCTAGCAGATTCGGCCCGCACGGCTGCTGACTGTCTTCTTCCTCAGGACACGAACAGAAGCTGCAAAAATTACAGCAATGGTGCTCTAGCTCGTATAGCTCACCTAGGGCTCGTGTAGGTCGAAGGGGACGATGCTGGGATGGTGCGGAGGTCAAGGGAAACTCGGAGATGGTCCCGGAGCTTGCCGACGCGCTCTGACGCGATGGTGCGGCCGAGGTTAGCTTCTCCGGTCGTTCATGGCAGCGACAAAAACAGGGATCCTGGGATGAAACGAAGAGGTGGGTGAGATAGGTATATCCAAGGCGAGCTCAAGGAGTCAAGAATGGCGAAGAAAGGATGCCCGAGGCGCCGGCTAGAGACGTTCTTCTCCGCCGGTTACCGAGATAAAAACTCGCTCTCCTTGGCAGCAGAGGGGATGAGCTTGAGAGCTAGCTCCAGGAGTGAGAGAGGGGTGGTAGTGGAGCAGAATGGAGGTGGAGTGAGGCTCTGGGGTGGTGTGTGCGCTTTCAACCAAGGAGTGGCCGTGGAGGGCTTTTCGCCATTGAGAGAAAGGGAGAGGGATGCTGGGGTTGGTCAATGGGGACGGTGGAGAGTGTCCAGTTGTGGCTGGGGTCGGTAGGGGCAGATAAAACGAGGGTGCTGCCCCTTCTTTGCCGTACTTCGATTTTCAAGGAAGAGAGAAGAGAGAGAGGGCTAGGGCTAGCCATAGAAGCTGATGAGTGGACCCAGGGAGAGGGGTGGGTCTCCTATACTCGTCTCAGCATTGGTTGGAGGGTGGTGCAAGATTTGGTCTAAGATTTGGGCAGGAGATGTTCTAGGGGATTAATGCTCAGATTTTCCTGGTGGCTCCGAAATAGCAGAATAACATGATGCTCTACAGCTCAACCAACTCCTAAACAGTGGGATGGTGAAGAACTAACCACTGTGATCACAAGGATCACAGGTTACCATCCCAAAAGAAAGATTTGATCCAAAGGGAGGCCTTTCAAAACAGTATAATATAACAGATTCTGAAAATTCAGTACAAACTAGACATGGAAAGCATCATGGACAAGGGGTCAAATGACCAAGGAGATTAAGGAGGAAGGTGCAGGGTTGGAGTACTATCTATGGGATCACAATGGTCAACAATTTACGAAGGAACAAGAGAGTTTGGAAGGTTTTGCAAGGAGGTAAAAAGAGAACAAAATAACAGTTTCAGAAAATGCAGTTTCAGACAGTGAAAATTCTAAGTTCCAGGAATCTGTTATCACGAGGGTAACAAAACCATCATCGAATAAGAGTTTTTGTTACAAGAAAGACTCAACAAAAGATATGGATGTTGATACCAGGTGTCAAGAATGGATGAGGTGGTGGTGCATTTCCATAAAGGCCAGTTTTAAGTGTCAAAACAAAAATGCCAAAAGGCTATAAAATACTGGAGTTATGGTCACTGATTTGACTAGACCACAAGGTGAAAAAGGAAAGATAAGCAAATGAATTGAAAGATTCAAATTCTAGCTTGGATGTCAAGATAAGATGTAGTAGAATAGATCTAATATGGTTTCATTTCCAATTTGACGAAATGTAAGAGAATGGTGAGGCTCAAGATATGGTATTTAATAACAGAGAAGAAGATATGTCCGGAGAAGGTTTTTGCCATGCTTCTTCAAGAGTTTGAGTTAGGAAAGATGGTAAGGATTATCATTTAGGTCACACATGACCATGAGCATGTCAGAGATTTTTCTCAAGATTTAGGAAACACTTTTGTTCACAAAATATTTTAATAACCAACTCTAGCCTTTTTGGAAATAGTTAACAACAAAATTTAACACAAACAAGTCAACACAAAAAAACCATTCAACAATCCACAACAAACAAGCAACTCAATAACTCAAGCAATTATCAATACCACTCAACACAAACAATTATCAATCACCAAATTACATAACACTTAATATGATTAGATGATATAGTGATCACACATGATCATGACAAGATGGGTTTTAAAAGTATCTCAACTCGTAACTTGATAGTTTTCAAAAGGTTTGATAAATATAAGTATAGGAGTAATATATCTCCCACTTCTATCATTTTCATAAGGTGTTGAAAATAGGACTTTTGAAAAAGGATGTTGATACTTGCAAAATAACTGAGTTGGAAATTGTAGGAGATATTATATAGACCTCCATAGTTTGTGAAAGTTTTGGAAATACTTTACTTTCTTAAATAGTAGGTCCTTGGGTTGGTGCTAAAATCTAAACATCATTGAGAAAGAGTTTGGCCAAAAATAAGATTGGAGAAGATATATGGATCATTCTTCTTGTCATGACATGATCACCAAAATTAAATGATATGCTAAATCAGTTCAGTTCAAAGGTTGGTGTCTTCGGTGGTTGTTAACTCAAACAAGAAAGCAATCAACGTCAAACAGAGCAATGGGAAGTGAAACACAACCATTAGTGAAGCCTTTTCAAAAAGTTTTTGTTGGTCCTGATTTTTGGCTCTCTAAAAAACTGTGTTTTTCTGACTTCCCAAAATTGGGGCGTTACAGATCCTTCCATCAACACTAACCAAGCAGGTTTTGGTTCTTATATTGCTAATCATGTCTTGAAAGAAAAGATTGCTAGGTACAACCAAGAGGCTATGATACCACCTAAGCTTGGGGATATGTGGATACCTAAGGTACTAGTAACTATTGGAAAAGAGACACACCATGCCATACTTGATCTAGGATCTAGTGTCTCTGTTTTATCTAAAGAACTATATGAAGTGCTTGAATTGAAAAATCTTGAAAAATGCTCTATTGAACTAGCACTTGCTGATGACTCTATTAAACATGCTTTGGGAAAAGTAAGTGATGTTATGGTAGAGTTACATATGACTTTTGTGCCTGTGGATTTTCTAATCATGGACATGGGGAGTAAAACCTCTAGTCCTATTATTCTTGGAAGACCTTTTCTTCGTACCACAGGTGCTATCATTGATTCAAAGGAAGGGAATGTAAAGTTTCAGTTTCCACACAAGAAGTGCATGGAACACTTTCCAAGGAAGAGGGAACCACCAAAGTTCAAGCTCCCTCATGAGCTTCGTCCACAATAAAACAACAAGTAAGAAGCCTAGCTATATGGCTATAAAGAAAGCGCTTTGCGGGAGGCAACCCGGTTATTTTTATGTGTGATTTTCTTTGTGTCCTCTTGCTGTAACAAGAGACTTTGTGTCTAGTTTAGGTTCTGGAGTTTTAATAAAGTGCCAAGTTTTACCCTTTTTGGTTTGAAAAAGTTGCTTATAGCGTTCGGAGATTTTATTCCTGCACGAATCAGTGCACGGTATGATTTTTAATTCTTATTCTGTAACTCCGAATGAGCTCATATTTGAACTGTAGTTGCAACTTTTCATCCTCTGTATGCATGAATTTTTCGGAATTTTTCGAGAAAGTTTGGTAGGGTAGAAAAATACGTTTTGCTGCTGCTGTTTTTCTGGACAGATTCTGTCCCATTTTGTTTGATGCATGCTTTGAGCTTTTAAGTTGAATCTTTTTGATCCAATTGAGTTTATGAGTAGGCATACAACATTATACACTTTCTGGACATTCATATGAATTTTTGTTCAAGGATTATATGCAGCAAGGAACCTATTTGTTTATCACTATTAATGCACCCCACAGAAAAGAGATGGGAGAAACGGTGTTTTGAAGTTTTTTCACAGGGATTGGAGGAGATGCACCAAGAGCTATCCAAGGATGGTGAAGACCATAAGCTTGGGGATGTGAAGACAACCCCGCTGGACCTACACACTCTCGGTTTGCACACGTCCAACTTCTGTTTTTCGATCGAAACACTTTATCGCATAAACTTGGAGCGTCGTTTTTTGTTTTTGTTTGAGTCTTGAGAGACCACCACACTATCATTATATATGAGAGAGCTACTGGAAATATGGGTTGAAATATGTTGGATGCTTTTATAAGATTGGGAAAAGGGATGTTTGACTTGATTTTTAATGATACATATAGTTGCATGATTCATGAGCTTGTTTATGAGTAATAGTTTGCAAATTCTTTTTGTAGAGCTATCACTTATTCATGTTTTGGTGCTGATTGTTATTTTACTTGGTTTAACATGGATTAGTTAGTTCTATGGACACTCATGCATGCATCTAGATGGTCAACTTTCTCCCTTTTGCTAGCCCAAAAACTCCAACAAGCAAAAACTTGTTTCCAACACCTTCAACCAAAGTTATTCCAGTGAGTCCACCATATCTACCTATTGGCTTTATGCTATTCCGAGTATGTTTAACATGTTGTTTGTGTTATCTTACCTCTGAATGAAAATGTTTATGTTATTGATTGCAATGGAAAAAATTGGTTATATAGCTCTCACGAACTTGATGCACAATGTTCTTTTATTTGCATAATAAAACTTGACCCATTGTGATTAAGATTATGATGTTTGTGGCTTGATGAATGTTTTGGGTTGGAAGTTAGCCCATATGTGCTGTCACATGGCAAGCTTTCAACACGCTCTTCATCTCATTTAGTTGATATCATGTGCTTTTGTCTATGGATGCTTATCATGTTGAAATAAATGTGGAAATAGAGTGAGTTTAAATGAGTTTGTGTAAATGGTTAGAGAGACGCCTGGGCCGCTAATCTAAGCCATGCATCATTCATGGTGGAAATTTACTTACATACTATGGTGAACCTTCTGTGATACACCTTGCAATAAAAAACTATTCCAAATGGTAAATAAAAAGGGTGTTGAGATTGTTCATTTTGTTTGTTTGTCTTGTCATTTTGATATGGGCTTGTTCCATATCTTGGGACAAGAGGTACCCCAGTTGACGCTCTTGATGATACTGCTTACAATGATATTTAATTGAACTTGCTTTGTTTCCCAAGTTGAGTAACACATGGTGTAAGTACTTGTATTCAAGGGGCATGAGACATTCAACCCATTCTTTATCAAGCACACTACTCATATTTGCTTTCACTTTAACCTTAATCATTCAAGATGCTATGATAGGGGCAATGAGAGCTTGACACCAATGAATACCTTATTGCAATCATTAACTTAAGTAGAAGAGTTTGGAAGTTGGATGAAACTTATGCATGCTTTACCTCTACTCACATATACATCTTTCCAAAGTGTACACCTATCATATTCAGATTTTCATCTACACTCTATGACCATTGTAGGATGTTCTACTTATCATTATGCATACATGTGTTCCATATTACTTGCTACCATGTTACACTTTGTGAACTATCAATGAACATCCTTGTCTTGAATACTTGATATCACTTCATAAACTATTTGCATATTGCTACTCCTTTGAAGAATGAATCATTTGACTATATGTAGCAATAGTAATCATCTTTGATATTCATTGTTAAGTATTAAATTGCAAAGTCCATGTTAGTTTTATCATCTTCATACTCGAGGACGAGCATGGATTAAGCTTGGGGATGTTGATGCATGTAAAATGCATACATGAACTTTGCACTTTAATTGCTTATATTCCAATCATATTTGCATCATATAAGGGTTATATCAATGTTTTATAATGATTTTGGGAATATTCATTTATTTCCTATTTTTATGGAATTAACCCTGCACAGGCAGAAAACCCCGTTTTCTTATTTTAATGTTTCAGGGACCCAAACGTCAACGAAATCACCTGGAAATTTACGGGCGTCAATATTTGGAAGGAAGAAGACCTGTGGCGAAGGAAGCGAGCAAACGGAGGCCGAGGGCCAAACGAGGGGGCCCACGCGGCCTGGTACTGTAGCCGCGTGGGACCCACCCATTTGGGCCTCGTGGCTCCGTTGCCTTCGATCTTTCTCCACCGACATCGTCTTGACCTAAAAACGCCTATAAAAAAGGTCCCCCGACGTTCTCTGGAAGGAGCGCCGCACAAACACAGAAACACCGAAACGGAGATCAGGAGCTGCAGATTGGAGGGGGAAAACTCCGGCGGGGCGCTGCCGGCGTGGTCTCCATCTTCTCCATCGACTTCTCCACCGTCTCCATGATGAAGAGGGAGTAGTCCACCTCTGGACTATGGGTTTGTGGAAGTAACTTATGTATCTCTCCTCTCTTGAGCTTCACTAATTAGCACCGTATGAGCTGCTGAACATGATTACGGTCACCGTTGTAATACCTTTGTGGTGGATCTTTATGAGTTAATATATGTTTGAGATTGCAATGTTTGTTTCAGTTATGAGTATAGATGCATATTATGTACCCCGTTCTTGTCTACTTGTTTTGATCAAGCATGTTTATGAGAGCGTGTGTGGGGGAACGTGTGCATTAGTTGGAGTAACGGGGGGTGGCTAGTGCAGTGAACGTGAGAGAAAGTTCTGCGATCCACTTTGGTATCTTTACCTTACTTTGTTGCCTCACTAGGGATAAACTAAAATACCATGCTACCGGGGATGTGGGCGTGACCATTGCCACTACTCCATGACTAGATCTAGCATGTTCTTATTTTCACTTCATGTCATGATACTTAATGCTATACTCTGAGTTATCTTAATTACTGAGGTGTTATGATTTAGTTCGCATCTTGGTGGAGTATAAGAGAGGTTAATAACCAAAAGATCTCTATGTTAGGACGTGATGCCCATATATCTAAGTAACTTGTTATCAAACCCTGTGTTGCAATCTCATATGTTAACTGTGTGTTCCATTGTCTACCACTTTATAAAGAGAGAGTGCATTTGTGAAACCATGAACCCCAGTCCATTTTTAATCATAAGAAACACCTTTCCAACACCATATACCACTTTTCTATTTTCAGCCATCATTAAATCCGAAAATACAAAAATACTTTTCATCTTGCATACATCATTCAAAAACCCAAAAATATCATTTATCATTGCATCCACCATCATTGCATATTTATTTCTTGTTTGCATTGCATAACTATCCTGATATCATTCTTACACCTTGTGCTTGACAACCACAGGTGAGGTTGAGGACCAAAACATCTAACCTTGTTTTGTAGGTAACCAAAAGAAGGATAAGAAGATAAATCTACCACTTCAGATTCCCCGAGAGTTCGATATTAAACCCTCGAGTCACCCCTCGTGGGGAAAACTGTCTTCCACTTACTATACACTCTGCACTTGGAGTCTCAACCTAATCCCGTTTACTTTTGCAGGTATCAAAGCCTTGCTCTTCGGGATCATCAGCTGCGGCCAGTCGCAGGCCTACAGAGTTCCCGTGCACGGTTACTATGCCGGACGGAGTCACAAATCTAACAATTACTGCTGAGATGGCAGCAAAGCAGATAAAGTTATCAAGGAGTGCACAATGATGCCAGCAGACGCAACACGGGAGGAGATGCTGACCTTCCAGTACTTCAACTGGCAGGAATCACTTCGACTGCAGCAGATCAGAGCAACACTCGAAGAACGTAAAAAGCAAGCTAGCTTGTCGAGTGCGCGAAGAAGACAGCTCTCCCTGAGCTCCACCGGGCGAGCAGACACAAGACCCAGATCAAGGCTGTCACACCTCTCGGATGAGAGGGCGGCACTCACCCGCAACTAGGCAACTCTTTCATGACATACGACGAGGAGGGAGTGCCAGTACCCAAAACAGCTGCGGGTGCTCTCTTTACCGCTGCAGCATACCTAGAGGCAATCAAGCCTCCAGCTGATGACCCCAATGCAAAACTACATCGCCAACAGATCAAATCACTCGCCTTAGCGGCGAAGGCCATACGCCAAATTCCAAAAACTCCAGGGGGAGTCGAGACCGTGCCCTAGTTGACACGCGTCGTGAAGAGCATAATCACAGTGGTCGCCGCCACCACTCGAAGGAAAGAAGCGGCTCACGTCGGCGCAGGTCCAGGAGCAGATCACGCAGATCTTACAGTAGCGACTCATACTCTGATCGAGAGCCTGAGCCACATGGAGCTCTGTGCTTCACTCGACGCGTCCGCGAGACACGGATGCCCAAAGGGTTCAAACTACATCTGAACAGCCCAAGTACACGGGTCGACAGGAACCTTCGGGTGGCTGGAAGACTACAGGCTGGCTGTCGCGTGCCAGCGAGGCACAAACATCACAGCCATGCAATACATACGACTCATGCTCGAAGGCACAGCCCGCGACTGGCTCAAGGCTCTACCTCCATCAACATACGACTCGTGGGATCACTTCCGCGCTGACTTCATCAAAAACTTCGAGCCTCTATGTGAGCGCCCAAAAACGTTCGAGGAGCTGCGAGCTTGCGTTCAACGGTCAGACGAAACGTTGAGGTCATACATCAGACGATGGACTGAGATACGCAACTCAGTGGAGTAATTTCAGAAGATATGGCCATGGATGCTTTCATCATGGGCCTCGCCAGGCGGACTTCAAAGAAGCACTTGGTCGCAAAAGCCAACCTCTGTGGCTAACCTCTTGATGATCGCGACTGAGTGGGCAGACGGAGAAGACATGGCGCGCACCACACGCGGGTCCTCACCCCGTGACAATCATGAAAGTGGCAGTCGAAGCCGCAGAGACTCATACAGAGACGACCGAAGGCGCAAGCGTTCAAAACGTCACTACGACGATGACAGACCCGAATTCATGGCGGCTGGGTTCTCCACACCCCGCAACGACCAAGACAGAAGCGACCGACGGTCAGAAGATCGACGGACAGTCGAGATGATCGACGGGACAGTCGAGATGATCGCCGGACAGTCGAGACCGCGGCCAACGCAGTGATAGCTACAAGAGGAAAGACTGGCGCAAGTCACGATCCGGCGCACAATCCGAGCGATCATTCGAAGAAAAGATGGATGCTGATTGCAGATTCCACCTGTACAAGGGGGAAGACGGAAAACTGCGCTCCAATCACTCGATGAGAAACTGCAGAGTTCGACCAAATGGCGACTGATTACATAAATCTCAGAAAGGCAGCAGCCACACCCGCACCCGTGCTGCGCCGCAGCCAGCCAATGTACCCGTTCTGATGCACCACCACCACCACCACAGCCTGCAGCAGGCGGAACATCGCGGGTGCCATACACAAGTACCTCGGGTGGACGAACCTCAGTACCCTCCGCCCAAGGGCAGATGTACATGATACAGAAAGGTCGCCCTTCCAACAGGGAGCAAAAACTTCGCACTCGACAAGTAAACATGGCGGTCATGTCACCTCCTGCCGTAACTGAATTCTTGAAGGATCCGAAACTGCAATAAGCTTCAGCAGAGAGGACCACCCACCATCGGTCGTTCGTCCAGGGCACTCTGCTCTGGTACTCGACGCACAAATTGGAGGCTACGCCATGTCCAAGGTCTTCATGGATGGTGGCAGCGGCATAAACATCATCTTCGCAGATACGCTCCGCAAAATGAACAGGTCAGTCGAAAACCTGCCAAGATCTTCAAATACCTTTCACGGTATCGTCCCAGGCAAAGCAATAAGCCCAGAAGGCACCATACAACTCGACGTAACGTTCGGGGACAAGAACCACTTCAGGACAGAGTCGATTGAGTTCGAAGTTGTCGACTGGAAGTCACAATACCATGCCATACTTGGACGCCCGACGTTCGCTCGATTCATGGCGGTGCCACACTACGCATACCTCCAGCTAAAGATGCCTGGACCAAAAGGAGTAATCACAGTCAAGGGAAACTTCCAAAAGTCTGACTCTTGCGACCGAGAGTTTAGCAAAATCTCTGAGATGTTCGGCATGGAAGCAACACTCGCCGATCTAGCGGTCTCCAACGATCGAACACTTATGCCGGAGCACAAAAGGTGGCAGTCGACAGAGCATTCAATGCCACCAATGACACAAGATCGCATCAGGTGCACCCGACTGACCCGACCAAGACAGTCAATGTCTCGTCGAGTCTGCCTATCGCATAGGAAAGCGCGCTCGTCGAATTCCTCCGTGAGAACTGGGATATATTTGCGTGGTGTCCAGCCGACATGCCAGGTATTCCCAGGGAATTCGCCGAGCACTCTCTCCAATTATTTCCAGATGCTAAACCAGTCAAGCAAACAATGCGCCGCATATCCGGCCCAAAAAGAACCGCAGTCGAAGCCGAAGTCGACAGGCTACTCGCAGCAGGTTTCATCAGAGAGATCAAGAAATCACAATGGGTGGCCAACCCCGTACTCGTAGAGAAGAAGCACACAGATATCCTTCGGATGTGCGTAGATTTCACAGCACTCAATAAATGTTGTCCAAAGGATCACTTTCCACTACCTCGAATCGACCAGATCGTCGACTCCACCGCCGGGTGCGCTCGCTTGTCCTTCCTGGATGCTTACTCGGGTTACCACCAGATAAGGATGAAGGAAGAGGATGAAGAGAAAACGGCGTTCATAACCCCACTCGGGGTCTACTGCTACACAACCATGCCTTTGGGCTCAAGAACGCAGGCGCAACCTACCAGCGCATGATGCAAGATGCCTCAAGAAGCAAATTGGGCGAAACGTCCAGGTCTACGTAGATGACATCGTCATCACAACAAGGGAGGAAAACACACTACTCGATGACTTGCGAGAGACGTTCGCAAACCTCAAACGCTTCCACATCAAGCTCAACCCGAAGAAGTGCACGTTCGGCGTGCCAGCCGGGCAACTCCTGGGTATCTAGTCTCGGCTCGAGGAATCGAGGCAGACCCGGAGAAAATACAGGCCATCTTGACGATGCAAAGGCCTTCAAAGCTCCATGACGTGCAAAAGTTAGCGGGTCGAGTGGCAGCACTCAGTCGATTCATCAGCAAGCTAGGAAAAAGCACTCCCGTTCTATCGACTGATGAAGAAAGCAGATAAATTCGAGTGGACGCCAGAAGCCGAAGCAGCCTTCACGGACCTCAAGCGAGTCCTCACAAGCCCTCCAATCCTCGTCGCACCAAGGGAACGCGAGCCACTATACCTATATGTCTCCGCAACTAACAGGGTGGTGAGCACCGTACTGGTAGTCGAACGCAGGAGGAGGGACACGCCCAAAGCATACAACGTCCAGTCTATTACTTGAGTGAAGTGCTCTCCATATCAAAGCAGCGGTACCCGCACTATCAAAAGCTGGCTACGCCGTGTTCATGTCCTCAAGGAAGCTGACGCACTACTTCGCAGAGCACCCGATCACTGTAATCAGCACCTCAGGGATCGGGGACATCCTCACAAACCCCAACGCAACTGGGCGAGTCGCAAAATGGCTCATCGAGCTAGCACCACGAGATATCAAGTATGATTACCCGAAGGCCATCAAAGCACAAGTCTTACCTGACTTCCATACCGAGTGGATCGAAGCTCAGTTGCCAGGAGCACCAGATGTGTCCAACTCATGGACTATGTACTTGACGGCTCAAAGAAGAACGAAGGCGCAGGCGCAGGTGTCATCCTCATATCACCAAAAGGCGACAAGCTTCGCTATATCCTGCAGATGGATTCGAGTTACCATCCAATAACGAAGCAGATACGAGGCCCTGATCCATGGCATGCGGATGGCCAAAGCCCTCGGGTGCACTCGACTGATGATCTATGGTGACTCGAATCTTGTGGTGCAGCAAACAATGAAGGCCTGCGATGCAATCGCAGATAACATGATCGCCTACCGTGACCTGTACAACTCATGGAGGGCAGCTTCGAAGGCTGCGAGTTGCGGCACATAGGGCGTGAGAGCAATGAAGAAGCAGATAAGCTAGCCAACATTGGCGCGACCAAAGCACCAGTTCCACCTGGTGTCTTCCTCGAGCGCATCGAGCACAGGTCCATCAAGAAAAGCGAACATCTCCTACATCAGCCGCACCAGCCAAGAGCAAAGCACCTAGCACAGAGGACCCGCCAGTCGAGGTACTCCTCATTGAGCCAACTGGACTCAACCTTTCCTCGCATACATACTCCGCGGCGAGGTACCTGAAGACATAACAGAGTCAAGACGCGTCACTCGACGATCTAAAGCATACACCGTCATCAACGGCGAACTATACAAGCGCAGCGTATCAGGTATGTTCCAACGTTGCATAGCATTTGAAGATGGCCAAGCCATCCTTCGTGATATTCATGCAGGTACCTGCGGGCATCACGCCAGCAGTCGATCACTCGTAGCCAAAGCCTTTCGCGCAGGCTTCTACTGGCCCACAGCACTCAAAGACGCGGAGGACATAGTCAAAAGGTGCATCGGCTGTCAAAAATTCGCCACAAAGCCGCACGCACCCGCATCGGCGTTGAAGACAATACCATTGGCCTGGCCCTTCGCCCAGTGGGGGCTCGATATGGTCGGGCCACTCAAAAAATCCTCCCATGGAGGGCATACTCACCTTCTGGTGGCGGTCGACAAGTTCACCAAGTGGATTGAAGCAGTCCCTATCACAAGTTCGACTGCCACTACAGCAGTCAATTTCATAAAATCCATCATATACCGCTTTGGTGTGCCAAGTAGCATCATCACTGATAACGGTACAAACTTCACGGCTGAAGAATTCCGATCCTTCTGCAAAGAGCAGACATTACGCTCAATTATGCATCTGTGGCACACCCGCAATCCAATGGCCAAGTCGAAAAGGCCAATGGACTCGTGACGAGCGGAATCAAGAAACGCCTCCTGGTGCCACTCAAAAGGCCGCGGGTGCTTGGGTCGAAGAACTCCCGTCTGTGCTATGGAGCCTACGCACAACTCCCAACGCTTCAACACAATTCACCCATTCTTTATGGTCTACGGCGCAGAGGCAATCCTGCCATCAGATGTAAGATTCAATGCACCAAGAGTCGAGCATACAACGAAGAAGATGCAGATGAAGCACTCGAAGATGCAGTCGACTTGCTCGAAGAAGCACGCAACACGGCGCTAGCACGCACAGCTGTCTATCAGCAAGACCTCCGCAACTACCACAGCCGTCGACTGCGTACCAGGTCCTTTGAGGTTGGCGACCTGGTACTTCGACTGAAGCAAAAGAAGGTGCACAAACTCGCTTCTCCATGGGAAGGACCCTTCATCATCACCGAGGTCATTGGTGGTGGAGCATA
This sequence comes from Poa pratensis, assembly GCA_947311845.1. Classification (NCBI taxonomy): domain Eukaryota; kingdom Viridiplantae; phylum Streptophyta; class Magnoliopsida; order Poales; family Poaceae; genus Poa; species Poa pratensis. The sequence continues at coordinate 2,844,962 of CAMZMU010000058.1, read as the reverse complement.
CAGACTGAAGCACGCGAAGACAGGGAACTCTCGCACAATCCTTGGAACGTTGCGCAGCTGCGCCGTTTCTATGCTTAGATTGCTCAGTCGCACAATGTAATAGGCACATATGTCGGATGGCTGCAGGTTTCAGACGCGCTCTTTTCCTTACCAGGGTACCTAAGGGGACTGGAAGGTTTTTAATGAGGCGGCCTGCAGCTTAACATTCAAAAATGGAATATAGTCAATGATTCCTCATATTTCTCCCGCTTACTACTCGCACAACCATTAGCCTCACCCGAATACTCGGGGGCTGCGCTATCTCAAAGCATGAGCTTTCGCTCCTTCTTCAAACATAATACCCCAACCGCACTCGAATACTCGGGGGCTGGGTCATAATAATCATACATAAACAAAAAGTTGCTCAAAATCATGAATTGAAGCTTCAAACATCGCAAAAATTCACAGCCTCACTCGAACACTCGGGGCTGTGCAATTCATGTTCCATACTAAGTGTTTTCATAAACCCCACTCGATACACACGGGGGCTGCGCACATACATATACATAATATATACTACGTATAAGTGGCAAATTTACACTCGGGGGCTGCCCTATATACAGGAGTACCCTAATCTTCCGGTTCGTCCTTGACTGGAAGAACAGGGCCCATAAGTTGAGCGTGATAACAATCAACCATACCCTCGCGTATTCGACTGTTCGTCAAGTTGCGACTGTGACAAGTCGATCCAGGCACGGGTGGACGTAGCTGCATATGTGGACGCTTACTCCGGATATACGCCATCGTTGCGTTGGCTCCATCCACAAGCTTCTGGGTGACAAAATCTCGAATGGGACCTGCACTCCGGAAAAGCCCGAGCAGCGCGTGGATTCCTTGAGGTTGCGGCCCTGTCGGGAAAGAGTCTGGTTGATTCGACTGAAGGCCGACCTGCATAACTCGAGCAGCATAGTGCTCCGCCACACTCGATCCTTTAGAGTTGCGAGTATGCGGCTCGGTGCTTATCCAAGCGAAAGTGCTGACGGCCCGTCGTTGGTTCGTCAGTCGCATTATTCAACTGCTCATCAACACGAGCCTGCTCCGCCTGGAAATCTGGAACAAAACCTGCAACAAGGCACGTTGGATCAACAAAAAGGACAGACTATGAACTCTTGAGATCAAGGCAGTCATGCTTACACTCGAGTTGTCTGTTCACGATCTCCATCTCGCCAAGCACATAGTCCTCTCGCTGAGTGGGTAAAGCAGGCCTCGCCCTCATCATATCCAGCTCGCTCTGGGCACTCTTCAAATCTTGCTCCAGTTTTGCGACTCGAGCCTTCATATAACGCATTACTGCGGCATCATTTGCCACCTGAGCTCGAGATCGAGTGGAGCACGATGCCGACGAGCTGATGAAGTAGCGGCTGCCCGCTTCTGTTCCAAAATCATAAAATCTCATGTCAGATATGAGAGACTCATCACAAAGCTTAGGCGAGTAATAGCACATAGCCTTACAGGCGGAAACACAACAAAGACCAAATCCATACAAGTGTGGCAAAAGCATACGCATACTCGCGATATCATAAAAGTATAATTACAGTCCAACAAAAGGGAAGATGGCCCTAAAGTCTATGATGCAGACTCCGACCTAGCCCTACGCGCGCGATTGGCGACCTCTGCTGACCGGCGCTCCATGGTAGTCATAAAAATTTCAGCCAGCTCGCGGCTGGCTCGTTCACATGCTTCAGAGACACCAGCTTCCCGCCCGGCTTTCGAGGGAAATCAGACAGAGCGGCCTGAAGTCACCCTCTATCCCATGACCTAAAAGGAGCTTGAGGGTGGTTTCTGAGCCGCGTACCGTCAGGGTGCGAGCAAAATTCGCCATAGTCGAGGTTCCCGGGCCTAGGACGTCGGCGAAGCCATCCACAGTCGAGGAGGTTGGCCAGACGGGAACACGCCCTTGTATACGGCGCCGAGTGTGCTCGTAGACTTGGCGAGTGCATCCTTGGCTTGGGCGGAGACGACGTCCAGGTCGCCAATAGCGCGGTCGAGGGATAAATCGCCACTCGCCTGGTCTACAGGTGCCGGTGCGCCAACAGCTCCTTCAAAAATCAGAAAGAACAAAAACTCTTACACGACATTCAGCGGCAACAGAAGTAAACAAAAGTGGCAAATTTACTAACCGCCCACGTCTCGGGTGAGGCAGCCAGTCGCTCAGCATATTCTTTCTCGCGCAAGGCAGCGGAGTTCTTGGCATCATCCAAAGCCTTCTTCGACTCAGCACGCTGCTTGGCGAGTGCATCTTCTAGCTCCTTCACCCGGGACTCAGCTGCCTTGTCATCTGAATTTGATGGCAAGAAGTAATTCAAACACTCAACTAAGCAAAGACAGTGCAAAAGGGACTTCGGGTTAAGAATCAAAATACACTTACGAGTGAGTTGCTCCAAACTGGTGCGCAGGCTGTCCCTCTCTTGCTCCAGTTGGACAAAAGCCTTGCCCGATTCTACCAAGTTGAGGTAGTAAGGCTGCAAGCACACGAAATCAGCATAAGTTATACATAACCAGTCCCGTATGCGGACTCGACAAAAAGACACTTACGTGTTCTGTCCAAGGCACGGGCTTCGCGGCTGATGTCCCGACCTCCGGAGCTGCGGCACTCATAGCCTTGGCCGTCTCAATAGCAGTAGTTGTGCTGCTGATTGAACGACTTCTGAGCCACGTGAGAAATTTCCGGGTGCTCAGGGTCGTCATCTTCTCGGATGGGGGAGTCAGAGGGCGCACAGTCTCAGCACTGCGAGTGACAGACGAAATACAACATAAGCAAGAGTATCAACAAGCAAAAACTTGAGTACAAAAAGCTCAGACGCATACCTGTGCTCTTCTTCTTCCTCATCAGTATCAAGGTTGTCAAAGTTTGGGCCTCCAAAAAGTAGCTCCTCACCCGACATGGGAGGAGGAGCTGAGCTCAACGGGCTCACGTTCAAAGGAGCAGCTGTGGTAGTGGAGACGAGCCCGAGTCTCCGTCATCTCCCACATCTGATTCCTTCGCGGGTGAACTCGTGGAGGAAGACACAACTCGGGCCGCCCGACGGCGCTTGCGAGTGGGAACCTCGCTCACATTATCAGTCGTGGCGAGCTCCTTGGCCTGTACTTCCTCTGCCCCTTCCTCTTCGACCTCTTCCGTGGGAGATGTGGTAGCCGAAGGTAGAGGCGATTCGTCTCCTCCCTTCGCTTCAACCGCTCCGTTTCATGAGTTGGGCCATCTTCGGGAGAGGAGGAAGGGTCGATGCAGTCGAGTGGCCCTGCATACAAAATACAGCAGTCGAAAGTTACAAAGATGCACAACAAAATAACAAAAGCAGAGATCACAAACTTGATAGTTCACTAACCTCCTCCAAAGGCCTTTCAGGACCATAAGGAGTGACAGGGCAGTCGACGTTGCAGGGCTCGCTGGACTTCGTGCTGGTGATGGACCGCACATGTGACACCAGCTCGCTCTTCGACAGCTCCTCCTTGCTCATTCGGGTGGCGTCGAGCGCACCCTCATACTCCCACATGGGGTGGGCGCGAATGCGGAGTGGCCATACCCGCATCTTCACAAAGGTGGCAATCAAATGCACACCAGTTACGCTGCTCAGCAGCTCTCCAATCTTCGACAGCAGAGGCGCCGCTTCTGCCTTTTCTTCAGCCGACAGTGGGTGGTCCCAGGCGTTCGTCCTCGCGAGTATGCCAGCAGTCGAAAACGGCGGGACTCCTTCCTGGTCGACGCGCACATAGAACCACCTCTTCCTCCACCCTTGCGCCGAGTCGACTGGCTTCAGGGCGAAGTAGCGGGTGTCGCTGCGCACCTGGATCCCGAAGCCGCCAACAGGATAGGTGCGGCCGCCTCGGTTGTTAGGCCGGACCATGAAGATCGACTTCTAGAGGGCCCAGCTGGGAGAAACTGCCAAGAAGCACTCGCACAAAACCATAAAACAGGCAATGTGCATAATGCCATTCGGGGTGAAATCATGGATTTGCACCCCGTATGCATACATCAATCCACGAACGAAATCGTGGAAGGGAAGAGAAAAACCCCTAGGCAGAAACTCCGCAAAACAAACGCGCTCGTTAGCTCGAGGCTCGGGGAGTACCTCCTTGGGCGACGGCGCGCGGACGAACAGTTGGTCTGCGGGTGGCAGCAGACCCTCCTCGCGAAACTTGTCCAAATGCGCCTCCTTGATGGTGGATTTCATCCAATCGCCATCGCTCTTCTTGAGGTCGACGGCGGGCATAGATGCGCCAGCCGCAGTCTTCTTCCCCTTCAGAGCGGCCGCGTCGGTCGCGGGCGCGTCGGCGGCAACACCTTTTCTCTTTGGTGCCATGGCAGCGGTGGCTAAGGGGAACAGAGGGAGCTCGGGCGCAAGAACAATGGAGGCGAGAGGAGGACGATGAAGCCGGGGCGGCGCGCAGAGCAAATGACAAGTAAAAAGTAATGCCAGCGCCGTTCCCCTATTTACCACAAATCAAAAGCAATCACAGCCGTTCATATCCTAATCGTGTGCTACGCACGCATCTCACCGTACACGTGGCAAACGCGGAGGGCAACCGTCGCCGGCCACTCCGCCCACTACGCACGCAAAAAGAGGAGCCATCATCACGCCTCCGTAAAAAGTGGGCCAGAGTGGTAAAATCTAGTCCAAACGGCACCCTCGTTCGGTCAGCGCTGCACAATGGGCCCACCTATGTGTCACGTCCCATCCATCACAGCAATTTGAGTCTGCCCCACGTGTCTCGGTCAATCGACTGCCTTGTTTGTTTCGGGTGTGAACAAGCAATGTTAAGGCAAATTTGGTCACTCGACCGTTCCTTCGACTGAGGCATATTACTCCCATCGGGAGCATATCAAAAAACTCTTCGACTGGAGATGTTCAGGATAAAATGATTTTGAGATTATCCTCCATTACAAATAATACAACATAATCTCGGGGGCAACTCCAATCGGGAGCACTGTCGTGCACCCGATAGAATTACGGCAAAAATTTCTTCGATTAACATATGAAGGGTAGGAAGATCTGAGATTATCCTCCATTGCAAGCAATAAAGCACAATCTCGGGGGCTACTCCCATCGGGAGCGCTGTCGCGCACCCGATAAGAATAACGACAAAGTGTCAGTCGACAAAAGGATCGATTCAGTTTATATACAAAATCATACTCGAAACATTCCCGAGTTGCGTCCGCCGCAAATACCTCGGATGCTGCACGCATAGTGCAAAGGTAAGACCCGCCGAACTTTCGAGCTGGGTTAAGGACCGTTCCATCAACGTCAATCCTTATACTTTCCGTGTCAGCAGACATGATGAAAAATCCTGACGGACGCGTTGGGTAAAATTCAAATCTATACTACAGATCGACTCAGTAAGACCTCCGCGGCCTAGTCGACTCTGACCAGTTTGTTCCAGATTCGAGTCCGGGGACTCGATTTTGATTGAAAGCTAGTAAGGTTTTACCCGAATGTGTAGTTAACCAGTCCCGATCCGTCGAGTGTACTGGGCCTGCTAAGCTATTATCCCTTGATCATCATAAGCAAAAACCACAGTCGATGTGATACTCGACATAGCCAACATGTGCTATTCATACAGGAATTCCAATTATAATATACAGAATACAAAGCATATGACATGCACTTATGAACGAGTCCATGCTCGATTCTTCGAGTCAGACAAGTACTCGGGGGCTACTGACAAGGGTATACATCTCGGGTACCCTACCGTGAGAGTACCTGGTGCACGTGGCGACTAAGGCCCAATAGCGAAGAGCAAATTCGAAGCCCAAGACCAAGGCCCAAGAAGATGGAGTACCCTCCAAGATTAGTCATAGGCATAGTCGGTTTAAGCTTTCCTTACGTGTAAACTAGGTCGGTTATGAACTCCGAGACCCAGCCTATTTAAAGGCTGGGAGGGGTGCCGATCTAGGACCAAGCCATACTCGAACCACCAAAAGCTCTAGCGAGATCGACATCTCGCCGGAGCCTCCTTGTAACCGCATAATCCCACATGATCAATAACAGACAAGCAGGAAGTAGGGTCTTTACCTCCACCCGAGGGGCCTGAACCTGGATAAATCTTTGCTCTGCTTGTCAGCCGACGAAACTACCAGTACTACACGTTCTCTCACCATAATCTCAACCCTAGGTCCTAACCATGGGATTTGATGAGTTAACCCCTCATCAACTAGACTAGCTCGTTAATTAATGATGGTTATGGTTTCCTAACCATGAACATGAGTTGTTAATTAATTAACGGGGTCATGTCATTAGAAGACTGACGTGATGGACAGACCCAACTAAGCATAACAATATTGATCGTTTCATTAAGTTTTATATTGTCATGCCTTTTATTGTCAAGTATCATATTTCTTAGACCATGAGATCATGTTATTCCTGGGTGCTGGAAGAATACTTTGGGGACATCAACCATCGCTTCGTGACAGGGTGATCATAAAGGTGTCTACGGGTATCTCGGAAAGTACTTGTTGAATTACATGAATCAAGACTGGGATTTGTCCATCCGTGTTTCGGAGAGATATACTCTGGGCCCACTCGGTAGTGCACATTCGGTAAAGCTTGCAAGCACATGACTAATGAGTTAGTCACAAAGAATGTTGTATTACGGAACGAGTAAAGATTACTTACCGGTAACGAGATTGAACTAGGTATAGTGATACGACGATCAAATCTCGGGTAAGTAAAATATCGCGTGACAAAGGAAATTGTATACGGATTACAGTAGTCCACGACATAGTGGTTCAACCGATAAAGATCTTCGTTGAATGTGTGGGAGTCATTATGGATATCCTGGTCCCTCTAATGGTTATTGATCGGAGAGGTGTCTCGATCATGTCTACACGTTCTCGAACCCGTAGGGTCACACACTTAACGTTCGGTAACGCTAGAGTAGCTCTGGGATAATTTTGTTAATGGTGTCCGAATATTGTTCGGAGTCTCGGATGAGATCCTAGACATCACGAGGAGCTCCGGAAGAGTCCGGAGGTAAAGATTTATATATGGCAAGTTGATTTCAGGGTTCCGGAAAAGTTCAGGATTTTTCCGGCAGAGTGTCGGAATGTTCTAGAAGGTTCCGGAGGGTCCCACTGTGGGGCCCACCTGTACCCAACGACCAAGGGTGGCCCACTGGTCCATTTGACCAGGCCTACTTGGTCCAAGTGGTCAATCAATGGGCATCCCTTAAATGGGGGTTACCACTCTTGAAAGAGGGGGTTACTACCTTTTAAAGGAGAGGGGGTTACCACTCTTTAAAGAGGGGGTTACTACCTTGAGAATTAAGTGGCTGCAGCTCCCTTGCCTATATAAGAGATGAGAGAGGCACACCATGTGATGGAATCGCTGCCATCTCCTCCTTCCTCCCGCGCACCGCTTGGCGAAGCCCTGCCCGCGGGAACACTCCACCATATCCACCACCACGCCGTCGTGCTGCTGGAATCGATCCCACCTACTTCTCCCTCTAGCTTGCTGGATCAAGAAGAGGGAGACGTCATCGAGCTGTACGTGTGCAAGCCTCCGGAGGTGCTGCTCGTTTGCGGTGCTGATCGGATCGAACATCGTCAACAACTTCACCGAGCTGCGTTGAATTAAACGTTCAACGGCGAGTTCTTCGAGGGTATGATGAACTACTCTCCCCGTTACTGGCATCTTCTAGATTGGATCTTGAGTGTTGCTTCCGCATGAGAGAGAAATTTTTTGTTTTCTATCGCGCAAACTCCTTCAGTGGTATCAGAGCCAGGTCTATGCGTAGATGTTTTGGTACGGGTAGAACACATATGTGTATGTGGGCGTTGATAATCATGTTATTACTTCCTTTGTGTATTTTGAATCTTAGTGGCATAGTGGGATGAAGCGGCCCGGACTAACTTTACATGTCCACGTACATGAGACTTGTTCCACGACTGACATGCAACTTGTATTGCATAAGTGGCTTTGCGGGTGTCTGTCTCTCCCACTATAGTTAAGATTTAATCTACAACGGGTTGTTAATAATTTGTTTATCACCGTTGTGGTTTCATGTTCGTAGGTAAGATCGGTTCTTTCTTCGAAAGCCCTAAGCCACGTAAAATTTGCAAAGAATAAGGGAGAGGCGTCTAACTTGTGATATGGTATAGCCCAAACTGTTCATATGATATATTTGTGATGTATGAGATGATCATGTTTTGTAATGTTTCACGACTTGCATGTCGATGAGTACGGCAACCGGCAGGAGCCATATGGTTGTCTTAATTAAAAATTGTATGACCTGCGTGTCAACTTCAAACGCCATGTAATTGCATTATTTATCGCTATGAGTTAGCAATATATGGGATGCAACGTGGTGGAGACAACCAAGGCGCCACATGAACATGGCGCCATGATGGAGATCATGCCGGTGCGTTTAAGATGGAGATCAAGACGCAATAAAAGGGCTATACCATGTCACATATTTTTTATGCATGTGATGTTTATCCTTTTATGCATCTTATTTTGCGTGTGCACGACGGTAGCATTATAAGATGATCCCTCACACGTAAATATCAAGATAATAATGTGTTCTTCCTTAGTATGCACCGTTAAGAAAGTTCATTGTTTCGAAGCACCACGTGATGATCGGGTGTGATAGACTCAACGTTCGCATACAACGGGTGTAAGCCAGATTTACACACGCAAATACTACGGTTCTACTTGGCGAGCCTAGCATGTGCAGACATGGCCTCGGAACACGTAACCGAAAGGTAAAGCACGAGTCATATGGATGATATGATGAACATGTTGATGTTCGCCTTTGCAGCTGCACCATCTCACGTGATGATCGGTTATCGGTGTAGTGAATTTGGTTTGTGTAATCACTGAAACGACTAGAGGGATGTTGTTTTGAGTGGGAGTTCACGTAGTAATTTTTGAATTAACATGAACAAAATTTATCATGAACCACCTATCATAGTGTATTTGCATAATTTGTACTAGACTTTGGCATCCACAAACTACCTTACACGTAGATTGTTAATTGAGATAAAACTGTTTTGATCTGGCAAAACCATTATGGACTGGTACCGTATTAGGTGAATTTAAATAAGAGTCCTATTGTAAATTTTCGGTAATACCTACCTAGCTCCATGTGATTAATGATTGATTGATCTAAAGAGCAAATGATTCCGACTTAGTATCTAGTGTCATGCTTGCTTCCATGATACCTGATCTTCAAAAGAATGTTTTGAGTATCAGGTGATCTAGGATCTGAAAAGAATTGTTTTCAGAAACAAGCGAGGAGTGAAAGATATATTGATATCTAGAACCCTGTTTGTCGCAACATGACTGAGTGTAATTTATTGTGACAATGTGCTTATATTATTTGAATATATGCAAGGATTGAAGACGCTAGGCGTTTGAATCATCCCAAGACGTTGGGCACTGACATTATCCTCTAAATTCCTTCCTTTGAGCTATAGTAGCTTCATCACAAAATTGTTATGATGGGATGGATTAAAAGTGTGGGTAAAAATCGTTTACTATGCTTGAAGATTGCTAAGGGTGGAATAGGCATGGAAGAATGCTAATAATATGGTGATATTAGTGAAACAATCAACTTCAAAAATATGACTCCATGGGTGATAGTATATGACTAACACGCCAAGGAAAATGTGCTAGTTCGACTGGCATTGTTTGATGTTGAATGATTCTTCTGTAAAGGAAAGGGAACACTGAAAATAGAATTACAAAATTATATGGCAGAAAAGAAAAGACTGGAAAAGTCCAGCTCAGGAGTATATGCATGATATACAGGTTATAGATGTATTACTAGTTAACAAAGTATTTTGGGGTATTTTGATACTAGATTGGTTGGTATGAATTGTCATAGCAACACAATGCAAGAAATACAAGAGCCTGAAAGAACTAGTAATAGATGTCAAATCGATCATGACAAGAACGAAAATAAAGTGTTATTGTGTTCACTGTCGCATCGAAACAAACCTTCAAGATTTATTTTAAGAACTTAATAAGTTGTTATTTTGTTCCTGCTTATGGTGAGAACAAATGAGTTGTTCACACTATGACCATGTTCCATAATTGATGGATGAGTAAATATAAATCGTGTTGGTAAAATAAACATCTATAAGACTAAATGCTAAACATCGCAAGACGTAAAATTAAAGAATTTCACTTAAGTTGTGACACTGCCGTTTTAGTTCATAATGGAAAGGAAAACATGAAGGAACTCCATGTTGATGGACTTTCGGAGTCATTTTTGTTTTTGAATGAATTGACGCTTGTGAGATCTCTTCCAAAAGATGACTAAAACTCCGTTCATAGGCCAAAGTAGAACGGACGACTAAATTAGTGGAGATTGTACATATTGATGTACATGGTCCATTATGAATAGCCGTGTGTGGTGGATTAATTTTTCTTCATATTCCACCGATGATTTGAGTAGATACATGAGTATATCTATTTAATGAGAAAGGAATTTGACATTTTTGAATTAGTTCAATGTATTGTTAGTATGAAGTGAAAAAATCATCGTAACAAGAGAATCAAGTATTTATGATTGGATCATAAAGAATAAAGTTTGAGTTACGAGTTTAGCGAAACATCTGAGGAGTTGCAGAATTGTTCCACAACTTATCCTTCTCGAAAACCCCACAGAAGTATGGAGTGTTAGAGAGACATTATCGAACTTTGTAAGACATGGTAAGATAAATAAAATGCCATTATATTTTTGTAGTTTATGCTTTAGAGACTACCGCTTTTACACTTAAAAGAGCACCATCGTGATCCGTTGAAAATGACACCATACGCGTTATGGCTTGGGTAGTGACCCGAATTGTCTTTTCTTAAATTTTGGTATGCATAGCATGTGTAAAATGTTTACAACCAAAATCGGATAAATATATGTTTATAAGGTTATCCCAAAGAATCCGTTGGGTATTTCTCCTATCACCAAACCTAAGACAAATGTTGTTTGTCAGAAAGGGTAGATTTCTCGAGAAAATTGTTCTTGCGAAAGAAGTGAGTGGGAGGACAGTGCAACTCGATGAGATTAGAGAATCATCATTATCATGTCAAGAGTAGCGCAGCACTAGAAGTTGTTCTAGAGTCTCCTAATTTGACTAAGTGGAAGACACTACATGTGTTGTAGTAACTTCGAAAGAGTTTGCAAACTGAACCACGAAGGTCGTAAAACTTTGTGCTTAGACCAACTTGTGGTTTGAGAATGAAGTGTTGTTTTGACAACAAAGGACCTGCAAATTATAAAGGAAGCGAATGATGGGCCCTGACTTCGTAAATTGGCTGTGAGTCATTATATCCGAGATAGTATCCATGTATGAATGTCAAGTATGTGACTTGGCAATCCTTTCAGAAGGCGTGAATCCTCATGGTTGCAAATGGATCTATATAGCAACAAGACGTGGATGTTTACATCCATTGAAAGTTTAACTTGTCGAAAAGGTGTTTGCGACAAAGTTCAAGGAGTTGACTATGAAAAGATTTTGATCTTCCGTAGTGATACTTTCGTCTTTACGGATAGTTCTAGAAAAAGTTACATATTCTGATATGGCAGTTGAATAACAAAACAACTTTCCTCTCAAGGAAGGCTGATTAAGGATGTGTACGTGACACAGTCTATGAGTTTTGTAAAATTCAAAAGGGTTTCTAGAAAAGTATGCAAACTTCAATGGTTGAAATGAGCATAACGAAGTTGGAATCTTTACTTTCATGAAGCTATCAAAAGAGTTTGATTCCATCATGAATAGTGAAGATACTTGTAGAGTTACAAGAAATTAAGTGGGAGTGCTTAGACATATTTCTAATACTTTATGTAGATGACATATAGTTGATTGGAAAATATGTATTTTAAATTTACACGGTTAAGATTTCATATTGATGAAAGGCTTAGGCTAAACATTATATTGGGCATCAATATCTATAAAGATGGATTGAAGCGCCTGATATGATTGAGCCAAAGTACATAGATGAAGTATTGAAGTAGTCAATATTAAAACGACAAGAAAGTGTTCTTGCTGCATGAAAAGAATTGAGCAATATCAAGTGTTTTGACACATGATGAGCAAAATTGAGATTTCTAAGTCATGTGTTCCATCATATGTACACAACCAGACAAGTCCTATGCTATAAAGTGTTATACCAGGATAATTCATATGATGATTGGACAACAGTAGGAAAGATCCTTAAGTAGTTTAAGAAAAACTAAGGATGTGTTTCTATATGCAGTAATGACAAAATATTCGTTGTAATATGTTACACCAATAGTATTGTCATTGATCCAAATAAATATATCTCAATTACAAGATGTGTTGAAGGGTGGCACAATAGGCTGGAAGAAAGTTCCATGCTGGTTTTGAATGAATTTCAAAATTAAAGTATTGTGATAAATACTACAACAAAGGCTAAGTATATAGCGTTGTGTTGACAACAAATAAGGCGTTGTTTTGACAACAAATAAGAAGAATATTTTTGTGTCAGAAAGTTCTTTAATGAACTTGGTGAATTTCCAAGAATGCTGACACTATGAAGCAACGTTTTCACAAATGTTGGTAACATTAGTTTAAGCTGAGGAATTAAGGTCTCACCGGTTGACCAAATATATACAAAGCCATCTCATTAGAGAATGAGTGATGCGTGGAGACGCTAAGAGATGCAAATACAAACGGACCTAAACATGTCAGATCTTTTGATGGAGTTTACCACATGCGAAGCATAGAAATAACACTTGAATGCCATAGGTGTTAAATGCTTACTTATTGACTGGATTATTGACTCTAGTGCAAGTGGGAGACTGTTGGAAATATGCCCTAGAGGCAATAATAAAATTGTTATTATCATATTTCCGTGTTCATGATATATGTTTATTTTCCATGCTATAACTGTATTAACCGGAAACATAATACATGTGTGGTTGCATAAACAACACCTCGTCCCTAGTAAGCCTCTACTAGACTAGCTCGTTAATTAATGATGGTTATGGTTTCCTAACCATGAACATGAGTTGTTAATTAATTAACGGGATCATGTCATTAGAAGACTGACGTGATGGACAGACCCAACTAAGCATAACAATATTGATCGTTTCATTAAGTTTTATATTGTCATGCCTTTTATTGTCAAGTATCATATTTCTTAGACCATGAGATCATGTTATTCCCGGTGCTGGAAGAATACTTTGGGGACATCAACCATCGCTTCGTGACAGGGTGATCATAAAGGTGTCTTACGGGTATCTCGGAAAGTACTTGTTGAATTACATGAATCAAGACTGGGATTTGTCCATCCGTGTTTCGGAGAGATATACTCTGGGCCCACTCGGTAGTGCACATTCGGTAAAGCTTGCAAGCACATGACTAATGAGTTAGTCACAAAGAATGTTGTATTACGGAACGAGTAAAGATTACTTACCGGTAACGAGATTGAACTAGGTATAGTGATACCGACGATCAAATCTCGGGTAAGTAAAATATCGCGTGACAAAGGAAATTGTATACGGATTACAGTAGTCCACGACATAGTGGTTCAACCGATAAAGATCTTCGTTGAATGTGTGGGAGTCATTATGGATATCCTGGTCCCTCTAATGGTTATTGATCGGAGAGGTGTCTCGATCATGTCTACACGTTCTCGAACCCGTAGGGTCACACACTTAACGTTCGGTAACGCTAGAGTAGCTCTGGGATAATTTTGTTAATGGTGTCCGAATATTGTTCGGAGTCTCGGATGAGATCCTAGACATCACGAGGAGCTCCGGAAGAGTCCGGAGGTAAAGATTTATATATGGCAAGTTGATTTCAGGGTTCCGGAAAAGTTCGGGATTTTTCCGGCAGAGTGTCGGAATGTTCTAGAAGGTTCCGGAGGGTCCCACTGTGGGGCCCACCTGTACCCAACGACCAAGGGTGGCCCACTGGTCCATTTGACCAGGCCTACTTGGTCCAAGTGGTCAATCAATGGGCATCCCTTAAATGGGGGGTTACCACTCTTGAAAGAGGGGGTTACTACCTTTTAAAGGAGAGGGGGGTTACCACTCTTTAAAGAGGGGGTTACTACCTTGAGAATTAAGTGGCTGCAGCTCCCTTGCCTATATAAGAGACACCATGTGATGCGAATCGCTGCCGCATCTCCTCCTTCCTCCCGCGCACCGCTTGGCGAAGCCCTGCCCGCGGGAACACTCCACCATATCCACCACCACGCCGTCGTGCTGCTGGAATCGATCCCACCTAATTCTCCCTCTAGCTTGCTGGATCAAGAAGAGGGAGACGTCATCGAGCTGTACGTGTGCAAGCCTCCGGAGGTGCTACTCGTTTGCGGTGCTGATCGGATCGAACATCGTCAACAACTTCACCGAGCTGCGTTGAATTAAACGTTCAACGCGCGTGTTCTTCGAGGGTATGATGAACTACTCTCCCGTTACTGGCATCTTCTAGATTGGATCTTGAGTGTTACTTCCGCATGAGAGAGAATTTTTTTTGTTTTCTATCACGCAAACTCCTTCAATATCAAAGTGAAATATAATGATTATTAACAATGCTACCGTATGCACTTGGCCCATGTACCTGAACCAGACAGAGAGAGAGGACGCAAGCAGTTTCCTCATTTATTCCCTCTCTCACCTCTCTTTCTCTCTCATATGTGACCAGGGCCGCCTTCTCGGCGGACACCGCCGGCGACGAGGCAGCTAGCCAGTTGAGCCACCGGTGTTATTGGGTGCAGATGAGATGCCGGAGGCAGCGGGGGCCTGGGGAGGTAGGTGAGGCGCGACCACACCTCCATGACCATGAAACTTGACTTCCCCTGCGTTGAATCTCAGCACATGTTTTTCTTATTTGTTTTTCTTAGATCTGATTGATTTAGTTGGACTTTCCGATATGATTTGTATGTAATTTTGTAGTTTGTTCTTTTGATTTCTTCGCTAGTGATTGGCAAGAACAAGAGGCACAAATATTCTAATCTGGGATGATTTTCTTGATGTGGTGATCTTTGCAAATTCTATGGAAGGTAGATTGTGTTCCTGAGATGGATCGATGTCCAATCCCGAGTTAGAAGTATGGATCGTTGTGCCTGTTCGCCACGTCTTCAAGAACTAATCTGAGCAACATGCTCATTTTTTGTTTTGGTCCGATTGAATTTATTCATGACTCACGACTGTATTTTTCGGAAACAAAATCTATCAGGATTATATTCTTGAAATGATGTCCAGATAATATTATTTTTTGCATGAATTTGAGAGGCTAAAGCCGAATCTGGCTTATTACTGCAACCAGTTGTCAAAATACTGATGATTTTATTCTCAGATCCTTTTTGCCAACGATTCAATTTGTGATTTTGAGTGTTTGCAGTTTTTTATGATCATGTCTTTAAATGACATGTTCTCAATGCTGCTCATATAGTTTCTGTTCAGATTAAATCGATATAATAACTGCTAATCCCAAGCGAATAATTCATTTTGAGTCTTGAGAGAGCGATGAAACTGTAGGTACAGTGAAGAGTGCACATGGGTGTCACCAGCTGCGTGTGGCACATGAACCTTTCCGAATAAAAAATTCAAGATGCGAAATATACATAGCAAATACACCAAACAGGTTCCTCGTTTTGGTCAATCTGAGGTCACATGGATGACCTAGATAACGAGCACCGTGTAGCTCGGCCACCAATTGAGGTTTTCGACGCTGAATATGTAAACATTTTATAATCTGGAACAGAGGGAGTAAAATATATATACTTGCCATGCATCATATATTAGGACCTCTTTATTTATACTTTCACCATCAGAACTCTGCTGCCTATGAGCCTTATCACTGCAAGATAAGCCAATTATGTTGTAACTGGGCGCTAATAATTTTGGTGCCGAGCCCAATATCATATCTAAAAATGTCATCAACACCCATCTCCACAAATGTAGGGTCTGTTTGATTCACATGATTTTTAAAACGTAGTAAAGGGAAAAACATGGAAATATGATAGCATTGCATGTGTAAAATACAAGGTTGTCAAAACATGGTTTCTGCGAAGCTGGGTGTCTGATTAGTAGGGAATGAAAAACGCAGGAGATTTAAAAGCATAATCAAATCAATATTAAACCAAATGCAAATGTAAGATTTGAGTGGACTGTTGAATTCCTTTGATTTTTCTTCATTATTCCTATGCCCTGTTCATTTGGATCAAATGGATGAATAGTGTTACCAAATGAAAATAATTCACATTCCTATGTTTTTCCTCTATTGATCATTTGGTTCAAAGATGGACGTTGATGCCACCCTCGTAGGTAAGGCTGGAGAGCGAACGTCATGCCATAGTCCCATATTTTTTCTATTGGGAGCTTACGGTGTACTCCCTCCGTTTATAAATATAAGATGTTTTAGGCTTTGTCCATATCCATATGTGTCAACATGTATGTAGACATGTTTTAATGTGTATGTACACTTATTTGGATGTGCATCTAGCCAACATGTGAGCTAGCTAAAACATCTTGTATTAAAAAACGGAGGGAGTATTAGTGTGTCTTATACTACACTTTAAGCAATTTGCGGTACGATGTAGGAGGTCCACAAAGGCACGGGACTATGGCCGGCGCTCACGGAGCAGCGGAAGAAGCGCGTGGTTTGGTTTTGATGTGCTCGACGAGCACACATCTTGCCTCACATCCAGGGGCGGAACCGGGAATAAATCTCAACGGGGGCTAAACATGTTAATCATCCATTAGGGGGGCAATCATTGTGATTTTGTCTAAAAATTCTTTCTAACCTTGGCTTATGTATAAAAATTAGCTTGGTGTAGCATGCCTTGGCCCCCCCCCCCCCCCCCTAGTTCCGCCACTGCTCACATCAAGTGGTGCCACGAAACCGATGTCGCCCTCCGAAGGCTCTGCGTGAGAAGTCATGGAAAGGCGGTCTGGATTTGGAGCGTCGCCTCGAAGGCAGGAGCACGATTCGACGTGACTGCGCGCAAATCCGCCGTCAGGTACTACCTCGGCCACGACGAGTGAGCTCGCCGGTGAAGTACCAGGTCACCGCTCAAATAGTGTTAGGGTTTGGTTTTAGTTTAAATTTGTGTTCGTGAGGTTTAAAAACTATGCTTGTGCTCTGTGCGATGAACTGTGTTTGTGTGATCGTAGTTGAAATCTGACATGGCAACCCGATCATGTCTAGCACGAGGTATCGTTGACCTGTCAGACAGATAGAAGTATAGGGACTATAGTGCAAATCTGACCCGTCTTCCACCGAGAAAATACACCACAAAATCACCATCAATCCCTACGGCGGGATCCAGCATGGAGCCAGCCCGGCGATCCACAGGCGACGCCTCGTTGGACGGCTCCTTAGCGGCCGGATCAGACGCCGACGACGACAGGTACTGCAGCGCCAGCTCCGCGCTCGGGACACCCAGCTCTATCGCCACCCTCCGCCCCTCCTCTGACTTCTGGGACCACCACATGGACCTCCTCCTCGACGACCCCGTCGCCAGCTTCCCCAAGAGCCACCAGATGAGCCGCCTCCACCAACCGCAGGCGCCGTCGCAGCCGCGACCGGATCCTCCGACCGCCGCTCTCGCAAGGCCGGAATTGGGTTCTGGTAGGCCGGCTGTTCCGCCGCCGACTGATCCCGTCCAGGTACCGTAGCAAGTTAAATTTTTGCGTAGTTGAGAGTGTGAATGCACTGAGTACAATCTACATCAACGAAAAAAATGGCACGCTATTTCCCGGTTAATAGCACGATATAGCGTATTTGGAGAGGCTACGCTATATTTAGCCTAAAGTTGACGCTACGGCGCTATTTTCGTCTTATACGCTTGAAACCACACTAAATGTGGTAACGTTATAGCTACGCTAACAAAAAGTCTGGAAATAACGTTAGGTGATGATGATGGCGGGCAATCCGGTGGTTCTTCTAGTTATTCTGAAAATGATGTCAATGATTTTGATTAAAATTTAAAATATTTATCTTTTAGTTTATTACTTTTTCATGGTTTTAAGCCTCATATTTGTATTTGTGCCATGGATTTGGCCTTGACATTTGAATATGGTTACCTGGTTATGCATGTATTGTTTCTGGAAAAACAATTAGTGCTGAAATCCTTAATATTTGGGTTATTTCTTACAATTTTTTCATCACGCTATTTTATATGTAACTTCGCTATATCACGCTATATCTTGTATAGCTTCTGTAGGAGGGCCACGCTATTTTTTTCCTTGATCTACATCCCCCAATTTTGCTTGGAGTTTTCGCCGAAGCCTTGCCACCCATCCATTTCTCAACTGGATTACATCACACTTTAACTAAACCTTGAATTAACTCAAAGTAACACACTGAAATAAGGTGGACAGAGTGTGCATTTGTGTCTGCGTAAGTAGCTGGACAGAATGTACAGCCTAGACGCTTTAGTGGTCTTATGGCTTGATAGTTGATAATATACTGTACCATTTCTATCAGGTCTAGATCGTCGACTCATAGTGGTATTGTATGAACAACTTGCTCCCTTGCTTGATCAAATCCAGTGTCCACTGTATGAACCTACAATTTTCAGCCGCACTATTGGAGTGACATGTCTCATTCCAACTATAGGTGGATATCCTTGATGAGAGTGATTTATTTGATGATATGGTTCAAGAGATGGAACAGATTTTACTCAATTCAGGGGAGCCCCATGGAAGTGGATCTTTTACAGACAACCGTGTGAGTAATGGGCACCAAAATCAGCATTTCAGGGATGGAAGCACCACTGCGTCTACTTCTGGTACAGAGGATGCGTATGTGTATCCCCTTCCTCGCTATGCTTCCAAAATTGATTCAGTGGAGGTTGTGGGGGCAAAGCAAAGAAAAGGGGATGTTTCTTTCGGCGAGCGGATGGTTGGGGTCAAAGAGTACACTGTATACTTGTTAAAAGTGAGGAGTGGGGAAGATGAATGGGAAATCGAGCGTCGTTACCGTGAATTTTATGCACTTTATCAACAACTTAAGCCCTTCTTTTCTGAGAAAGGTTTGAGTCTTCCACCCACATGGATAAATGTTGAAAAAGAGTCCAGTAAAATATTTGGGAATGCATCCCCAGATGTTGTCAATGGAAGAAGTGGTCTTATTCAAGACTGTTTATGTTCTTTGCTCGTCTCTAATTATCCTTTCGGAACACCAGCCCCTCTGGTCAAATTTTTGTCACCAGGGACACCCGCTTATGAACATAGCTTCTTAAAGACGCTTATTCCACAATCTTTGCAAAGGCTGAGCAGCGATTTACATGCCAAAGATTCAGACTGCAATGGAGCTTTGCACGAAGATGCTACCGTGATGGGCAAGACAATATCACTTGTTGTGGAGGATAGGCCTCGTAAGTCGACTAGACAGCTGTTGGAGTTTCAACACTACAATTGTGCAGGATGCCATAGGCATTTGGATGCTGGACGAACATTGCTGCAGGAAGTTGTGCAAACTATTGGATGGAACAAGCCTCGGTTTTGTGCTTACACTGGCCAGTTATTTTGTGCTTCTTGTCACACAAATGATACTGCAGTTCTGCCAGCGAGAGTTTTGCAGCACTGGGATTTTTCTTTATATCAAGTTTCGCAGCTAGCAAAAGCTTATTTGGACTCCATCTATGACCAGGTAGCAATACTACTCTATTTCTGTTTCTCTTGTGTACTTTTCCCTGATCCTATTAAATGGTTACTTTTATTTTCAGCCTATGCTCTGTGTAAGTGCTGTCAACCCTTTTCTATTTGCTAAAGTGCCTGCTCTGCTTAATATCATGAGTATCCGGAAGAAGATAGCTGCCATGCTTCCTTGTGTTCAATGTCCTTTCCGTAACTCCATATTTAGAGGACTAGGAGTCCGAAGATACCTTCTTGATGGGAATGACTTCTTTGCGCTCCGTGACCTTGTTGATCTCTCGAAGGGAGCTTTTGCAGGTATATTCGATTCATGAACTTATATGTTATTCCATTCATGAACTTGTAGTGTAATATACTGTACACGCATTTTGTTGTTCCGGAGGATAATTTTTTTCAAACAGTGAGGTTAAATTTTGTTTATTGTGTGGTTGAGAGAGAGAGTTTATCTGAGAAATGCACTTATTGTGCTCTGAAGCGGACATGCTTTGGCATGTTAGACATGTTTGATGAGATTAACATTTATTGGCGTTTCTCCCTTATTTTGATCTGGTTAACAGAAAGTTCCTGTATAAAACTATTAAATTTAACCAGGGTGGACAAACAGAATTTGCTACTGCTACTCTATCTTACAGCCTAAGGATTAGTCGAGAACATTCTAGCACCTGCTGATTTAACCCCTAAGCAAGGATTACTCTAACATTTTCTGTAAATTATTGCCTACGTGACGATGGTCAACCTGCCACGCCTGCAGGTTAAAGCTGGCTAGGGCTGCATAGGACCTATGGTGAACCTACTTATATGATCTGGACATGCAGTTTTGGAGAATTAGGACCAACTTGACAGCTTCGCAAAAGAATTAGGACCACCAATGCATTTTACTACTGAAGTCATGCTCTCAAGCTGAATATATTTTTTGGATAACGTCTTTTTAGTATGATTGTCTCACATGGGGGGTCCTGTTGTTATTGTTTATTTATGACTTATTTTTTATGATACAAGAAGTGGTACTAAAAAGTCGCAAGCCATTAGATAATATAGTTAATACCATGCTCTCAAGCTGTATTTGTTTTGAGGGATAACTGATACAGAATATGTTTACTTGACACAGCACTTCCAATTAAGGTGCAGACAATATCAAATAGGATCCTCTTGCACGTCACGGAGCAATGCCTTGTGTGCTATGACGCGGGCATTCCTTGTGCTGCCCGACAAGCTTGTGATGACCCCCTGGCCCTTATTTTTCCTTTTCAGGTGCGCTGCCAAGCCTTTGACTTATGATTTCTTAGCAGCTTCATATTAATTGCTGAAGGAAATGGTTTTATGATAATTTCAGGAGGACGAAGCTACGAGATGTGGTTCGTGTGGGTCAATCTTCCACAAGCAATGCTTCAGGAAAATTAGTGGCTGTCCCTGTGGGAAGGCTGCCAGCGCGGGCACTAAAATTGTAGCACTAGAACAAGCTATGGACGGGGGCTCAAATAGGATGTCAAATGAGTTGATCGTGCCCCCTTCTTTTTCTTCATCGTCAGGGTTTTTCTCTGGTATTCTTTCTAAAGCAAGGCCGGATAAGATTTGGAAAGCGAGAAACAGCACTCCTGTAATTCTGATGGGTTCATTGCCACATACGTCTGTGTGAGCTCAGCTCAGATGTATGTTTGTGTAGAACTTATCATTGCAATTTTGCCCGCGCATTTTTTATACATTATACCCAAGAGAGAAAAATTCTGTACGTTATAATAAAATGCAGTATTCAATGATGGTGTGTATCCATTGGCGAAGGCATTCCAAGCCTGATTGTCGCGTGTGGTTGTCTTGTTGAAGGCTCCAAAACCAGAAAACTCACAACACTAGTTTTTGCATGCAAATAGGAACTCACAGAATAATCATGAGTCTACATTTCCATATAAAGTTACATAACTTGCATTCCAACTCTACTTCACAAATGGTACCGTAGGTAGTTTAAGTTCTAGTGCCACACTGAAGGAGAGCTCAATGTCATATGACAACAACAATTCAATGATAACAAGTCTCAACATGGACTGTTACAAAAGAAACAACAATTCGATCATGACAAGTCTTTAACATGGACTGTTTGTAGATAGCAAGTACTTCATCATTCAAAGCATCTCTGCAGATGCTAGCTGCTGCTCCTGGAATCACTTATCACCATTCTGCACAGCTGCACTCGCCCGAGGATCGTCATCAGCTATCATACCTTCCTCTCCCTCTTCATCTATCATACCTTCCTCTTCATCCTCCCTCTTCTTGTTGCGGTGAGGTGGAGACAGGGGGTCAGGCTTCTCAGAGACTTCAACAGCTTTGGCATCCACCACTGGATAACCATTAGGGCTCACTGAGCCCCTGCTTTTGCCATTATAAACAGGGCTGTACGGAGCAGACTTGTCATCCTGCGGACTGGGCGAGCGATCAAGATCAACCTTTCCCATCTTCTCATCCTCCACGTGATAGTCAACTTTCTGGTCAGAGTGGTTCCTATGATCATTAGAAGGCTCGACTTTGGGTGAGCTTTTGTGCTCCACCGAGTGGCCAGAGTCAGGACGTGCAGATCCAGAGCCAGCTCTTCTTTCAGTCCTACGTCTAGCACCAGGGCTACGACTCCTGCTACGGCTGGCACGACGGTTCCTAGTATAACTCCTGCTCCTGCTGCGGCTCCTACTTCTGTTCCTGTTCCTGCTCCTGCTTCGGCTCCGACTTCTGGTTCTGCTTCGGCTAGCCTGGCGACGCCTCTTGGGGCTTGGGCTGCGCCTATCACTATCACTCCTGCTACGGCTTCTACTGCGACCTCTACCAGACCTACGAGACCGTCCATCAGATACCATGATCCCTGCACGCATCATCAGAAACATACAGTAAATACAAGCATTTGGCTCAGGAACACAAATCACCGACGAACAACAGAACATGGATAAGCTGTAAATACTCCGACTTCATGAAATTCTAATCTCAAATCACAATAAGGTACCACACCACTCCTTACACATAACACAAGAAGAGAAGGAACAAACCTGCTACGGCCACCGTAATCATCCTTTCCACGGCCACCACCACGACCACTCTCTAACCTCCCACCATACCTTGAATCACCACCACCCCTCTCGGAGCGAGTTGCCCACTTGTTACGCTTCCTACCACGCCCACCCCGAGAGACCATGTCCAATAGTTCAGGAGGAACATCTTGGTCTGCCCCTTCCAGAATTTTAATAAGATCGGACGCATATTTGAATCCTGATCGCACAAAAATGTATAGGCCAAACCAGTGGCACCAGCTCTCCCTGTCCTTCCAATCCTGTGAACATAGTCCTCGACACCAGTGGGGAAGTCATAGTTGATCACTACCCTATATGTCAAGAAAACAAGAGGATATTTGAGAATGTTTCTGAGATTTTAAGCACTGAAAGTAGTGTTTTCATCATCAAAACCATGTTGGAACTTCGAAGAACAAAATGAAAGCTCTCTCCAGGATTTTCTGTATACGTCCATGTTAGTTACATGTAGTTAATGTTGCAGTTAGTATATTTAGCTGGACAATAATGAATAGGGTAAGTTAAATTTGCTTCGGCAAACTTTACAGCAGATGATCCGACAAGTGAGGCCTTGCATATTTAGGATGTGATCTGTTTAAGCTCAAACCTCCATGATCAGAAAAAAAATGCCAGCAAAAACGAATAAAGTTCACAAAAAGGCATGAACATGCCAAAAATAAGCAAACCCAAAAAAGACAAAAAATTGGTCATGAACTCATGATCTAAAATTGGTAGCGTAAGTGTTGGACACAGCCCAAAACATATGTTAATTACTTCTAAACTTCATGTGTCCATGTGATATCATGCACTTATGAAACATATAGAATAATATTATTTAGTTTGAATGGATCGCATAGGCATCCATTCAAACTATAAGACATTTAAATCGTTCCATAATGGACCTAGTATGAATGTTGGTCATTTAATAAATAAATATACATGATGAACATTTTGAATGATAATTCCAGTACATATAATAAAAAATATCATAATACAGAAGATAGTATGACCATAACCTGATGTCTTTGATGTCTAAACCTCGCGCCGCAACATCTGTTGCCACCAAAATAGGAGAGCGGCCAGATCGAAATTGACTCAGAACCTTCTCTCTTTCATTTTGAGACTTGTCGCCATGAATGGCAGCAGCTCCAAAATGCCTATCAAGTGTCCTTGAGAGCTGGTCACACATTCTCTTGGTGGTACAGAATATTAGTATCTTGGAACCCGAATCATGGGATCGCAATATCTGCTCCAGACGCCGAAGCTTTTCTGAGGGAGTGACCACCTCCACATGCTGGCAGAACAGGATAAAATAACAGGATCAGTTTCTACAACTTAAGTTATTTAGGAAATCTACAACACACAAAACAGACAAAACTCATAATTAATAGCAATGTACTTCATGAAAGGCAAAAATGATCCTTCCAAGTACATCAATGCAGTGTACAAGGAAAGTCCCATACCTGAGTGATAGCTTTATTAGCAACAAGCTCGTCAACACTTCCAATGGTCACTTGGACAGGGTGAACAAGAAGCTCGTCTGCAATTCTTCGGACTTCCTTAGGCCAAGTAGCAGTGTACATAAGGGTTTGCCGACCAGAAGGTATATCTCTCACTATCTTCCGTATTTGTGGTTCAAACCCCATGTCCAACATGCGGTCAGCCTCGTCTAGAACAAGGTATGAGACCTGCTTAAGACTTATCTTCCGCATTTCTAGAATGTCGTTTAGCCTTCCAGGTGTTGCAACAACAATGTCAACCCCTCTTTCTAAATCTCTTAACTGGGGACCCTTAGGAGCGCCACCATATAGGCACTAAGAGACAAAGAACCAGCATCAGGTAATGAGCATATGATCCAGAAAGAAGCAAAGCTAAGAAAATTTACCGTGGAAGAAATTCTAGATGATCTGCCAAATTTGACTGCTTCTTCCAAAATCTGTGTTGCAAGCTCTCTGGTAGGTGCCAAAACTAACACTGTCGGGCCAGACCTTGTGCTGTTCTGCAGACGCTTTATATGCATAAATCCAGGAAGTAAATATCCAAGAGTTTTCCCAGATCCTGTCTTTGCAATAGCTACAACATCTTGATTCTGCAACGCAATTGGCCATGACTGGGCTTGGATAGGCGTCGGACTTGGGAATCCAGCACGTTGTATCTGGAAAACGAACAAGGGGGTGGAAGGCAAAGGCAAACAAAATAAGGACGCCATAACAATAGCGTTAATGTGTTTCTACCTACATCTGCTACAGCTCGCACTTTTTAACTCTACAAACTGAAAATAACAAATAATCAACAATGTGCGAAGTCAATATGAGGCCGTACGAAAGAAAATGCATCCGCAAAGTGTAGACTTGTGGACGCAAGGTGAAGTAGAAAAGGCTCTAACAGAATCCTTGGAGGCAGGCTCGCTCGGCCATGGATCGTTCATCCACAGGCCCCTTCCGGCAGCTGCCAGCTGGTCCTATAGCTGGACACCGGCAGCTTGGGTGAGACCTCCATAGGCCCCAGAAGAGGCCCGCCATCCATGCGAGGAGCCTTCCCCAAGAACTGGACGCGGATCAACGAGTCAGCGTCGGCCGACGTAGGTGGCCTTCTAGACCATAGGCAGCCCCCCTGGCAGAGAGCGAGCCGCCTCGGGTGTCCACCGACCCTTGGCAGCTCCATCAACGACAGCTGCCCTCAGCCCACCGAAATTACAGATCGACGAGGGCGCACGAAGCAGGGTGCGACATTAGCTCCACCTCGGAGCAAATATCGCATCTGCCACAGAGATGTAGATGAGTAATTGACTCGCAGGCGGCCCTGATTTAGCACAATCAAGCAAGCAGATAAAGATAATCAAGCGTGCAACTGTAGAGCATCTCCGTGACCAAATCAAACCGGGAGACCTTGATCCCTTGCATCCAACTCTGTTTTTGGGTTAGTGTTAGATTGCGAGTGATGATTCATCACCAAGCTTATGCATACCTCCTTGAGTATATCCGGCGGGATGACACCAGAGTCAAACGCAGTAATTGGAGCCGGCACGTTATCCCCCTGCAACAAAAAGTAGGTAGCAAGTAAGTAAACATGCTATGAGCACGCACGGGAAGATGTAACGGGAGGAGGATCCTTACGATGACTGTGATCTCGTGGCGATGGCGGTATGCCTCGGCGGACGGATCATCGTCTGCTGCGGTAGGAATGACGGCGGCGACGGCCGGAGGGAGATGGTGATGGGAAGACGTCGACCTGGAGCTGGGTTCGTCGTGGCGCCGGCGGTCGCGGTCTCTGTCTCGGTCCCTCTGGTCACGCCGAGGCGGGGTGCGTGAGCGGGAGCGAGATCGGGAGCGGTCTCGGCGGCCGCGGGAGCGCGGAGGCGGGGGCGGGAGCGGCGGGGGCGGCGGCAGCAGAGCTTCCGGGGGGAGGGGCTTCTCGTACTGGGTGACGTTGGTCTCCGGGTTCCAGTAGTAGAGGTAGCCGGTGGTGCCGTCGACCAGGCCGCGCCACGGCTTGGGCACCGTCGGGTCGTCCGGCGCGTACCGTGGGGCCGGGGGTCCAGACATCGCTGCTGCCGGCAGATCTGGCCGGATATCTGGCCTCTGGCTGGGACGGGCGCGAATTCGCCGGCGGAGGCGCAGCTGTGGTGCCGGGCGGGCGGCGGCGAGGACAGGGGGTGAAAGAGGCGATGGGGATCTTTTTGCCCTAGGGAGACTAGCTCGCTTTTTATTGAGAAATTTGCGGTGTCCGAGTTGGAAACGAGTTCAAGCCCAGCGAGGCGAGGGAAGCCCAGCGAGGAGTAGGTTGCAGGCGGATGAGAACCACACGGTCACAACACAAGACTCAGCTCACGTTTGCTTGCCCAAAAAGGACGGCATGACCAAATATATCTGACGTAATCATAGGTCATACACCACTGCTAGGCAAAACAAAGACAGAATGCATGCCCTCCTGATACACCTAGAAAGGCCTAGACGGCGGTAGAACGCCAAGAATGTTAGGGCACCTCTAACGGAGAGGCCCGCATACGGACAGGCCCCGTCCGAATCTGTTCGGGCGGACATAAGAGCCGCTCTAATGGGCATGCGCAAAGGGACAAGTGTCCACGCGGACATGTTTTTCGCCCCAAACCTGGCCCAAGTTTGGTTCAGGTTTGGGGGAGAAACGGACAGACTCTCGGTCCGCCCTTATCCTCCCTTGTCCGCGCCGGGCCCAAGCGCCAGCCACACATTCACCTCTTTTCCCAAACCCTCTCCTTCCCCAACCCTCCCGCGACCGCCGCCGCCCTAGCTGCCACCCTCGCTGGAAGACGGACTCTCCAACTCCACGGCCGCAACCGGTGCCGCCATGTTGAAGGTGAAGAAGGAGCGGTTGCCGGAGTCGGACAAGAGGGCAGCTCGGAGGGAGAAGAAGCGGCTCAAGGACGCCCAGACCAAGGCCGCCAAGGCGGCGGTCGAGAAGAACGAGCGGATCGCCGCCATCCAAGCCCGCGCCCAGGTCGACCTCATAGCCACCTAGGTCGCGGCCCGAGCCGTGCTTCTTCTCAAGGGAGAGGTACTCGACGGCGTGTTCGTCGCCGGCATCGCCCCCGCAGTCGTGGCCTCGGCGGCGAGTTCAGCCTCTTCCGCCAAAGGGAGGTCGCCACGGTCAGCGTCCCCTGGTCTTTCGACGGCCTCGCCGGCCGTCATCCACCCCGCGAGCGCGATGTCGCGGCTCGGGTCCCGCGAGGCGTCGCCGAAGATTTCGTCAGTCCCGACGGGCCATTTGGTGCCCCCCGTCGATCTCAATGTCACGCCGGCCGCCAGCGAGCGCGGCAAGACGAAGACCCGGTCGATGTTCGCGGCGGGCACCGTACCCGATCCTCGCGTGTATGATTTCGAAGAGAGGCCGGCCGTGACGCCGTCCAACCCGGCCTTCTTCGATGAGGTCGACAATGGCGATCGTGTCATGGATGACATGATCTACAACGGAACAACGTTCATCAACCCCGAAGACGCCGAGACGCAAGACCCGACCACGGCCATGACCGAGGGCGACACCCTTGGTGAGACACACCGAGGGTGAGACACAACCCGACGGTGTCTCCATTGACGAAGAGCCACTCGACTTTGACGAGAAGCACGCCAACCTCGTCGCCAATCTCAAGAAGAGGAGTGCCCGGACGGCATCATACACGGACATGGAGGATAAAGTCCTTTGTGAGACGTGGATGACATGTGGCCAAAACGCCACCATTGGTGCTCAACAAAAGGGCACAATGTTTTGGCATCGGGTGTGGAAGCATTTCCATGAGATAAGGAAGTTGCGTCCTTACCAAATTGAGGAGTGATCGCAATGAGGGCTCTCTTAGCAAGAGGTGGGCTGTAACATCCTGAAATTTGGCCTTTCAAAAAATTTCCTTAAAAATTTATTATTGGATTTTGGAACTTAAGTTCCTTTGGATTTCTGCTGCTCTTTTAAATTCCCAAACAATTACCAAACCTTGTCCAAGTTTAGGATCTTATGTTTTGGATTCCCTCCCACTTGGTAAACATGTTACTGGCTCATTTCACCCAAAAATATTATTTCTATAGTTTCCTTTATTTTAATTATCAAAACCCCTTTATTGTGACCTTACAAAGGAAGTACCCTAAATATCTTTCCTAAAATTCTGCAAAAATTAGGGGATGACCCCTGGGCAATATATAGCGCAAATATGCAAAAATATTTGGTATGCACTTAGGGTTTTACCACCCTTTTCTCTGATTTAAGAATCTGCCCCAAACTTCATAATTTCAAAGTTGTTCATGAAATGTTTTCAATAAATTTCACCCAGCCCAGTATAGGTTCACCTTGAGACCCTCTACCTCAGGAACATCAAATTGGACCAAACCCATTTCTATTTCCTTTCCAAAACATCCTCTGAAGATTTGACCAGTACTGTTTTTCCAAAAATTTACATAGAACAAGTTTGGAATTTTGCAAAACTTTAGTCAGCAAACTTTCTGCTTTTTCCATTTGGCGCACGTAGGAGAAAACCCTACCCAGTTTGGATCAGTGAGCTGAGAGATAAGGATCGATGCCGATCCTGGCAAGCCCAGAACAGTGGTGACCACTGTCACCACGGTCGAACACCTGGCCGAGCGGTGCCGCCGCTTCCGCTCGTCGCTGTGCAGCCCTCCCTTCGCTCTCCCCGCGCCCAGCCAGCCCCCCCCCCCCCCGCCCTTCCTCGCTTCTCCTGCCTCCACGCGTCGCCGGAGACGCCGCCATCCGCTAGCCTCGCCGCGGCTAGACGCGCCGCGCAGCACAGTGGCTGTCGTGGCCGCGTGTCGGCAGCTCTCGCACGCACAAAATCGTCCCCCCTCCCCTGTGTGTCCGTGGAGCTCCCCTCCACCCGCTGCCGCCGCCAGCTAGCCGACGCGCCGCTGCTACACCATCACCGCGCCGCCCGTCGACACGCCACGGCCGCCAGAACCTCCCCTCCGCCTGCAAGTGCCACGCCACCCCGAGCCTCTCCACGGGAGCGCCATCTTCGTCGTCCAGCTCATCCACTCCACGCCGCACCGACGCTACACCGACGACGTCGAGTCCGCTCCGCCACATCTCCGGGACACCGCATCCATGCCCGTGACGGCCACCACCTCCTCCACTCGCCATATAAGGACCTCCTTGACAATCCAGAGCACCACACCACCTCCCTCTCACTCCCAGTCGCCCTCCCCTCGAGTCTCGCATCCCGTAGAGCATCCCATCGCCGGAATCAACCTCGCCCGAGCCGCACGGGCTCCGTTCGAATTCTCCACCGTAGAGGCCCCCCTGATCGATTCCTCCCACCCACAGCCCCCTTAGGTCATGGCGAGCCTCCAGCAGCCCTCGCCGGAGTAGAAGGTGGCCGGAGTCGTCGTGTTCATCATCGACACATCGCTGCCGCCGCGGCCGTGGAAGCTCCGTCCACACTAGGCCTCCCCAGCATCGACAAGTACGCCGACGAGCTTCGCCAAGCCTCCCGAGCCGCCCAGCACCCTCTCCCTCGCCTCCCCTGCCCCCTAGCCGCCGGGAAACCTCGCCGGTGAGTTCGCCGGCGGTGAACAGTGCCATTTTTCTATTTTCCAGAGAATAACGATTCGAGCACAGTACCCTGTGGGACCCACTGTCAGGTTTTTAAACTTTTAGGGTTTTTCTATTTTCTGTTTTAATAAATGGCAGAACTTTAAAAGCCCATATCTCACTCAAAAATTATCAAAAAAATATGAATCTTTTTTTGATAGCTTTGTTTTCAAAATGTTTGTCTAATGACATCAAAAGTATTTCATTTGGAGTTCGTTTGCTTGATCGTTTATTCGATACCGTAGGAAGGGTTTTTAATGCAATTTCATTCTTTAAATAGATTCAAACTTCTCCAACGAAGTTGAAGTCGAACGCGAACCCTACCCCTCTGCTGAAGGCAAGCCATTAACCTAATCTCAAGCTTGGTCGAACTTTAGAAAATTGCTTGCTTGTTTAAAATTGAATGTTGTTGCATATCATATGCCATGTTGCATTTTAATATTGCCGCACTTATAAATATATATCTGTGGATCATCGCAACTTTCTTTTATTTTGTCAAACGAGAAGGCGCTTGCCAGCGGAATCGCTGCCACAGTCATTCGGTTGACGTTTCTTTTATTTTGTCGAACGAGATGGCGCTTGCCAGCGGAATCGCTGCCACAGTCATCCGGTTGACGTTTCTTTTATTTTGTCGAACGAGATGGCGCTTGCCAGCGGAATCGCTGCCACAGTCATCCGGTTGACGTTTCTTTTATTTTGTCGAACGAGATGGCGCTTGCCAGCGGAATTGCTGCCACAGTCATCCGGTTGACGTTTCTTTTATTTTGTCGAACGAGATGGCGCTTGCCAGCGGAATCACTGCCACAGTCATCCGGTTGACGTTTCTTTTATTTTGTCGAACGAGATGGCCCTTGCCAGCAGAATCGCTGCCACAGTCATCCGGTTGACGTTTCTTTTATTTTTGTCGAACGAGAAGGCGCTGGTCGGCGGGTTCGCCGCCGTAGTCTTCTGGTCGATGTTTTATTTTGCTATGCTTGAACCTTGGTACATGCAGATGGATATGCTTATTTACTGCTGATATTATCATGTGGTTACCTTGTGTTACTTTGTTAATGTTGATGTCTGTAATCAAACGAAATGACTAAGAAGATAATCACCTCCCTCGACTAGATTGAGTCACATAGTGCCACTCACCAAACACAACCAGCACAACCATGCGTCGTCTGTGTGGGCGGACCATGGCCGGGTATTTTATCAGCCTCCTTTGATGCCACCTTTTTGGCAAGTCTAGTCGGTTACCATAGTTGGTCGGGGCTAGTCTTGCGAAGGTTCCGGAGCTAGGCGTCGCTCATGGGTTGGGGACGTGCCGGATTCACTTCTGCATAAGGCATAGAATTATGTCGGTGGCTATACAGGGAGTGTCTTGGTAGAGTAAACGACTGTGGAAGTATGGGTTTGTCCTGTCCGCCATGGTCGGTTCTAGTACTTCGGTACCGGCGGTACAAGCCTAGACTTCAGCGTGTGGATAAAAGTTGCAACCTCTCGAGAGTGTAAATCTGGATGTCTAGCCTTGTCCCTGGGTTATGGGACGTTGTTTGGGTCAAGTCACGCTATGAGTCAGTCCTGTCGAATATGGAGAAATAATGAATGTGAAACCCAACCCTAAAGCCAGAGTTGGCTGGAAATGATAGCCAGAGTTGGCTGGAATGACAGCCGGAGTTGGCTAGAGTAAAAGCCATAGTTGGCTAGAATTAAGCCAGAGTTGGCTAGAGGCTTGAAAGCCTAGATGTTGTTGGATGAGAAACGTGATCTCATTCCAGCAACCACGAAACTTCCCTACAAAGGTAAGTAGGTAAGTTAGGTCCAACCGTTTAGCTTGGACTCGCACTTCTAAACCCAAACTGATGCCATGCTACTTCTGAACTTATGCCATGCCATATAGGTAGACCTTGTTTGTTTTTGGGCTAATGTCTTGCGAGTACATTCCATGTACTCACCTGGCTTTTCATGTGGCCAGACCCTGCTGCACCCATCGCCGAGTACCCGCTGTATGAGAACTAGGAACCGTATTCCAGGCAGAACCCTGTGGAATAAAGCCCGCTGTCGCCACGCTACTATCTACGTTTCCGCTACGACTTCCGCTAGAGGCTTGATGTTAGAAAAATAATGTACATACTGTTGTGTGCGCCTGTTGCGCAAGAGCTGGAGCCTCACCCCGTGTTGTAATATTGTATCTGTCCGAACTCGATGCCATATGAATATATTTGGTTATGCCTTTGTTTATCAAGTTGTCATATATCCAGTGTTTCTGGGACTGGCATATGGGGTGGCTCGATCATCTGGATCGGGGTGCCACATGGGCACACATTCAAACCGCATGTAGCAAATTCCAAGCCTCCTATGATCGTGTCAAGGCCTGGCCGGTGAGTGGCGTTGGGATTGATGTCCTTGTTCTCCAAGCATTGGATTTCCACAAGAAGGTGTACAAGACCAAGTTCACCTTGCCCCATGTTGGGAAATGATCAAGAGATACCCGAAATGGATCGAGCTCTACAACTCTTTGAAGAAAGGGGGCGGCGGCGATGGATCGAAGAAAAGGACCAACGGAGATGATGAAGATGTCGAGCTCGGCCAAGGCTCCGGTGGCCGGGCGGTGCGGCCGAGAGGACACAAGGCCACGGCCCAAGATGCCAAGCGCGACGTGGCCGCGACTCAATTGGAGGAGACGTTGAAGGGGTTGATCGCCAACAAGGAGTCGTCCACCGCCGCAAGGTATGTTGAGAAACGCAAAGATAAATAGGAGGTCATGGCATGCTATTTGGAGATGCAAAAGAAGAAGCTAGAGATAGAAGCGGACCAGATCAAGAATGAGGCGGAGCGCGTCAAGCTCGCGGTGATGGCCGAGGAGAACCGGATCATGATGGCCGACTTGACCATCATGGACCCGGAGCAAAGAGCTTGGGTACTCAAGAAGCAAAAGATGATTCGCGACCGCGGTGATGTTTGATTTGCATCTCTTCTTATCATGCTAATTTGTATTTCAAACTAATTTGTATTTCGAACTATGTATCATTTGGTATCATTTGGAACATGTCTATGTCATGCTTGGTTGACAAATATTTATATTTTATATTTGAATGTCATTCTATGGTTTATTTGTTTCAAATTTGGCAAAGAGGCAAATTTGGTATTCAGTTTTTTTAACACAGCGGACCAGTTTTGCGATGGGCCGTTGGGGGCACCCCCAACCCTAAACGGACAAAGGCCCAGAAACTGTCCGCGGTCCGCCCCAAACGGACACATTCGGTCTGTTTTGCCTGTCCGTATGCGGGCCTCCGTTGGAGGTGCCCTTACAACACCACGTGATGCACGACGTACAACGCAAACCCTTAACAACCGACGACGAAGGCTCGACTTGCATCGCCACCCATCATGACTGGCGAGGGGGTGGGACACAAGGGTTCAAGATCATGTC
Source organism: Poa pratensis (assembly GCA_947311845.1). Lineage (NCBI taxonomy): Eukaryota > Viridiplantae > Streptophyta > Magnoliopsida > Poales > Poaceae > Poa > Poa pratensis. Next base: position 2,811,830 of record CAMZMU010000058.1, on the reverse strand, counting down.
ACGTCAGAAGATAGAGACCTCGGCAGAATTACCCTGACTCCAGGATGGCACGGATCAACATACAACACACCCTTAAGCGCCTAGAGATGTCAATGAGTGGATGGCAGAACTCGACAGGAGTAAGCATCGACTAAGAAGCACCAACCCCGGTGTATTGTGCCCTAGAGGGCAATGCACTGAGCGGTTGCCAACATCGACTCCATCTGTTGTTTCAGGAACTCCACGAGCAACCTAGATAATATCCTCGAGAAGGGAGCAATATTGTGGTGTCATTGCCTAATCCGGGGAGTCGGATCTAGAGTTTCCCCCGTGCTCGAGTGGGGGGAAGAACAATCAGGGTCATGATGATGCCTCTATTCCTCTAAGGAGGGAGATGGCACCCGTGGGAAAGTACAATCAGGGCCATGGTGATTCACATCACCAAGTACTTTTCACGCATAGATCTTTACAATATTTGCAAATACCACATTAGTCAATTCACTTGAGACTTGTGACACCTCAATTGTGACCAAAACGCTCACAACAACAATTTCATGTACTCGATCTTTGTGAGATCGATATTCTTACTTCAAAAATTGTTACAACCATGTGCACTTGCATGCTATCAAGCATCTGTTATGGCGCCGTTTCCGGAGAGTCAAGCGTTGACTGTTGTTTTTTGACTAATTTACAGGTATTGTTACTGCATATGCTCTTTGTTTCACAGAGAGGATCTACGAGTTCAGGAAGACCGTGTCTTCCAACCTATGATTGATAGAATCCTATAGGATAGACTTGCATAGCTCCTTGAGAAGATCATAAAGTCTAAAATTGTTGATTTACATACTCCATCCATTTTCATATACAAGTCCACTATCTCACTTTTCAGATGCCAAGAAAACAAATCCAACTAATAAATAGTGTGGCCAATTGTGTGAAAAGTCTCTCGTGTTCTGGGCTAATTAAATATCGTGCATGTGGTGCTCTTTCTCTATGGTTGCATGCAATGTTTGCATTAATTAGCACCACTATACGATAGAAATCCAATCAATTTATCTTAGAAAGAGATGGTGGCCTTGTATAAAAGTAAAAACGTATATTTGATAGTGGTCTTGTATAGAAAAACAGATGGAGTACTTTATTTGTCAAAATTGGGATAAGGATTTGTCTAAACCATGGGATTTTTTTGAGCTTGTTAATCTATGTTCTATGGTTTTGCTAGTCATGTCGCACTCCACATATTTATAATGGTATTAACGACCAAACATATTCTTTATGGAAGTGCAGGAGGAGTATTCTTGTTGATGGCAGAAGAAGCTCAAGAACTTACTCAAACCATAGGTACTACTAGAAAAGTAGAAAGCAATCGTACTATGATGAACCTACCGAGCTTACACGTAAAGTCAATTACATTAAAGATATGGATGCTTTTCGAGAAGTAACGTACAAGAAAAGTAAACTACTCCAGTTGATATCGTGCAAAAAGAAAACATATATATTTTTAGCCTCTACCAGAGGAAGATGAACTTCGTGCAATTATGTGGAGATTCAAGTACTATAAATAATGGGTTAATAAAGATAACTCAAACTAGTTAAGAGCTCGAAGAAATGGGACATGTTGCAAGACATTTAGATAAGCATGCCCACATGACTAAATTCAGTGTGAACAAATAGTTGAAGCTCAATATATTATTCATGATCACACAAATACATATAATGTTGTTAATTGTCATGTTATTACCAAAGGTGAAAAATAAATACACAAACCGAAAGGACCAGATTATGGTCATTGAGCCGCTCTACATGATTATGATCAACTATGTAGATGGCAACTGCAATGATGATGATTATACAATGTGATGATGTTATCTTTATCATGGTTTATTTGTATATGCATAATATGTGCTTGATGATAGGTTTGGCCAATTTACGTGGACAGAAAATAGCAAGAATGGTGTGTGTCGAGATGGTGTGAATCTAGGGATGTGATTACCCAATGATAAAAACGTGAAAAGCTTATTCTCATTGGTCTTTTCTTGAACCACCTCACTAAGGTAACAAGAGAATTGTCTATGGCTCCACTATTGTTATGGGGATTAGATTGACTCTTGACTTCATGCCATCTTTGGTTTAATGAAATTCTACGTGTTTTACACCTAATATATTGGATAGATTCATGTGTCTTGGAGGAGTATTAACCATCCTCGCCCATTAAATTTTTCTCAATTAAAAGTTGGTTTTGTTAATCCTTTGTTGAATGAGAGTTTGCCAAATCTCAGTCAATGGCATGAACCATTGATCCGATGTTGAGATTCGTGCAAAATTCTACCGTCAATTGTTTTGCATTGCATGAACAAATGATTATGTCACCGAACATTTTTTTTTGCGTAATTTTGACTTAGACTTAGAGTCGACCGAGACTTGCACCCCCTTAAAACCTCATCATTATCTCTCTACTTCCTTGTAGATGTACGTGACGCTCATATTGGTCAGCTTCAGCCGGCCCCAAATCCTTAGCTCCTGGCGCCTCCACTCCCAAGTTTGCTCCACGACACGCTCGTCGTTCACTGCTGAGAGCTACATTAAAATTGACCATTAAAGCATCTCCAGACCCCCTCCCATAATTTGAATCCTTGCAAGCTCTTTAGAGAGAGGATAGAGAATAATCTCGAGCGGGAAAAGAGTTCCACTCTAGGAGAGTCGCTAATACTTGATCTGTAATCCATGCTTTTTTTCTCTTTCTAAACATGAACAATACCATCGAAACAAATTTGCACATACAATGATACAATCAAATCAAATATGATGACCACAAGCATAATAAATCAAAGTGCATAAATATGACAATTTAACAAACCCGGAAGTGCATAGTTTGAATAAGACCAAATCGACAAGATCAAGCATTATCTTTGGCTCTAAGTTGGAGATGGCGCATGTGGTATTTTTAGTTTATGGATTGAGGGCTGTTTGGTTGGTCTTATTTTATCTTTTTATTCTGGGTTATAAGTCATAAGAGTATCTAAATAGTTGCTTTTGGATATGACTTTTGACTAGAATATTGTTACATGTGGTATTAGCCAAAAGCCAAATTTATAATTTAAAATCTAAAAGTCAGAAATAACCCCAACCAAACAGCCTGGTGAGTACGGGGATAGTTGGAGATTCTTTAGGGCAACTTCAACGTGGCGACCCATTTGGTCTGTCTCCGTCCGTTTGGGAAAAACCACGGCAACACGCCGATGCAAAAAGACCGATGTCCGTTTTTCTCCATGTCGCGCGAAATGGGCGATTCCGCGCCGATCATCGCTGTTGTGCCACCCACTCGAGCTCAACGATGTCCCTCTTGCCGGTGACTCGCCGGTGCCGCCAAGAAAGCGGCCGCGTGTCATCCCAACGACCAACGTCCCCGGCACGCGCAACTTGCTCGACGAAGTGATAGGGCCGACGCCAGATGGCCCGAGGTACTACGAGGAACTTGGTGGGGATGATGGGGAGGGATTCATGGCGGACATGATCAATGAGTGTGGCCTATGGACCGAGCATGAAGACGACCAAGAGACCCAACCCCAAGATGGTGTCCACATCAACGAGGAGCCATTGTTCTTTGCCGAGCTAACTCAACAATCTGCCACACAACAGCACATATGATGTAAAAGAATTAAAATATAGTTTCACTAGAGTTGACCTGATAATTTTGACGAGAAGAAGGGGATGCCTTGGGCATCCCCAAGTTTAGACGATTGAGTCTTCTTGAAATATGCTGGGGAGATCCATGGGAGCCTCCCCAAGCTTGATCTCTTCACTCTTCTCCATCCTATTATATCACTCTTCCCTCTTGACCCTTGAAAACTTCCGCCACACCAAACTCAAAGTAAATCTCATTAGAGGGTTAGTGCACAATCGAAAACTCACATGTTCTGTAAAGACGCAATATGACCGTTACTTTAAACATTAGCTACTGCCACTGATGTTATGTGAAGCTCTTCCACCCAAAAAAGAATTCCACCCAACACTAGTAAAAGAGAGAATGCAAAATAAAAGACATAATCTGTCTAAAACAGAACAGTCCGCAAAGACGAATTTTGTCGAGGCACTTACGATGCTCAGATTGAACAACTTTGAACTAATGAAAGATGCGTACATACATCAGGATTACGCAAAAAAAAAACAGATTTAAATCACATTCTGTTGATTTTAGATAATTAATACGGCGAACAGCAGAAATCTGTTCCAGCGCAGCAATCAAAATCTAGCATCATCTTATCATTAGAGACTATTGATGTCTCCCAAGTGCAGGAGATCAATTGTAGTACCTTTCAATTAGAAAAGGTTGTCGAACCCATGAGGAGCTGAAGGTATTGGTTAGTAAGATTGATAAATAAAACAATAAAAGATGCAAGTGTTTTGGTATTTTTGGTTGTATAGTTGCAATGCAGAAAATAAACAGTAGCAAGTCAAAGCTCTCAAAGAGAGAAAGCCCAATCCTCTTGTGTGCAAGAGGACAAGCTCAAGTGATGTGTAACTTATATGTGGAAAACGTTCCCGAGGGCGGCATGGATATTGCTAGGCATAGAGATTTATTAAACAACACGTTGAATATCTTGTCAAGTTTTAATTTTCTTTGGACGGAGCCATTATTAGGTATAGCTAAATAAATAAACTCCAACCCCTTATGATGGATCATGTGGCCAAGTAAATGACTGCACAAGAATTATTAAGACATAAAGTTCCACCATAGCATTACACTCTAAGGTCCCCGATACTAATACCCTCATAATATAACTTCATGATTCGGTCCCAAGTTTACATGTCCTCCCAAGTCTCCTCAATTCATTATACTACGGTGTTCTCCTATGAGCCCATATAGGTGAAGTGTTGTGCAGTCGACGTTCGCACAACACCATCATAGAATCACATAAAAGATAAAATCTTGACAAAATACCAACACATGTTATATATAAATCATTGCCAATTCATCCTATGCCCTCAGGAACATATGGGAACTACTCACAACGTGCAAACATGATAATATTCAGTGGTATAAGTGGTACAACACAATCTAAAAATATAACTTCACCACCAAATAATGACAAGTACTCAATCACAAACATGAATAGTAACACAAGACAAGTATCTAGGGTATAGCAACTCTCAAACTACGAGGGGAACATAGTGGATCACGGAGATGATGATGGAGATGGTGCTGGTCTTGGTGATGGTGATGATGTAGAGGCCTCCCCACGCCAAGGAGGAGAGGTGATGACGATGACGATGATTTCCCCCTTCTCCGGAGCTCCGGAGCAGCAGGATCTGATCCCCCTCGGAGGGAATCAGGAGTTTCGCCGCCGCCGCGGCCTCGGATGGATTTGAAAAAATTAGGGCGTAACTTTTCGGGAGGACGAAGGCGTCGATAAAAAGCCTAAGGCGAGGAGGTGCCCGAGGCCCCACTTAGTGGGTCCCACGCGGCCAGGTACTTGGGCCACGTGGGCCCACCCCTTTTGGGCCTCGTGGCTCTCCTCTCTTCGGTCTTCTTCCCTCTGCCTTTCTCTCGACGAAAAACCAGCTGTGTAATTTTCCTTTTATTATTTGGGTCCCTGTAGCTCCTGAAACATTAAAAACAAGAAAAAGAGGTTTTTTGGCTCCCAAAATTAAATACCAAAAAATAGGGACATTGTATGAAAGTCCCATAAATCATCTAAAACATGTAAAAATAATGATATAACAATGCAAATAACATTCTAATATGATACTAAAAGTTGTATAAATGATGATATAAAATGCATGTATCAACTACTCTTGGCACAACAATGCGAAAAAGTAAAGATACAAAGGAGTTGCAACAGAAGTAAACAAACACCTTGACTCAATAAAAAGAAAAAATTGCAGAAATAAAAATAATGGGTTGCCTCCCATAAGCGCTTCTCTTTAAAGTCTTTTAGCTAGGCATGATAATTTTGATGATGCTCTCATATGTATAAGAGTTGAATATAAGAGAGCATCAAAAAGCAAATATCAAACACATTTAAGTCTGATCCACTTCCTATGCAAAGGAATCTTGTAAGAAAATAAATCATGAAGCACAAAGTGACTAGCATAGGAAGGCAAAACAAGTGGAACATCAAAACTTTCAACATAGAGAGGAGACTTAATATTATTGTGATATATGAATCCATGTCTCCCTCTCTCATAATGACCAGTAGGTCTCAAAGCAAGCGAAAATAAAGGCAACACAAGATAAAGCTCAAAACTTTCATCATAAAGAGAGGAAATTTAGTAACATCAAGATTTCTATGACCATATTTTCCTCTCTCAAAATAATTTTCAGTAGCATCATGAACAAAATTAACAATGTAGCTATCACATAAAGCATTCTTATCATGATCCACATGCATAAAAGTATCATTACTCTCCACATAAGCATAATCAATTTTATTAGTAATAGTGGGAGTAAAACTATCACAACCATCATTGTAATCATCATAAATTGCAAGCATAGTATAATCATAATAAACTTTATCCTCCATAGTAGGTGGCACCAAAATACCACTATCATTATAATCATCATAAATTGGAGGCAAAGTATCACCAAAGAAAATTTTCTCCTCAAAACTTGGGGGACTAAAAATATCATATTCATCAAAACCTGCTTCCCCAAGCTTAGACTTTTCCATAGCATTAGCAATAATGGTGTTCAAAGAATTTATAGTAATAACATTGCTACCATAATGCAAATAATTTTTCATAGGTTTTTAATTTTTTGTTCAAACACATCATGTCCTAACTCAAGATAAATTTCATAGAGCTCTTTATTTTTTGTTGTTGTTTTCCATTATGCCTAACTAGTGAAATAAAAACAAGAAACAAAAAGATATAACTGCAGGATCTAAAGGAGATGGCTTCGAGCACTCACACGTCGGCAACAGTGCTAGAAAATAGCTTAGTAGATGGAGGACGTGAGTACCTTTTGCCTTACCTCCCGGCAACGGCGCCAGAAAATAGCTTGATGTCTACGCACGCTTCTATTCTTGTAGACAGTGTTGGGCCTCCAAGTGCAGAGGTTTGTAGAACACAGCAAGTTTCCCTTAAGTGAGTAACCCAAGGTTTATCGAACTCAGGGAGATAGAGGTCAAAGATATCCCTCTCAAGCAACCCTGCAATTAAGATACAAGAAGTTCTTGTGTCCCCAACACACCCAATACACTTGTCAGGTGTATAGGTGCACTAGTTCGGTGAAGAGATATTAAAATACAAGTGATATGGATGATTATAAGTGGTAATTACAATCTGAAATAAAAATGGCAGCAATCAAACATGTAGCAGAACTGGTTGTAAACGGTGTTTCAATGCTTGGAAACAAGGCCTATGGATCATACTTTCATTAGTGGACACTCTCAACAATAATAATATAATTGAATACATAGATACTTCTTCTTCACTCTGCTACCCTGAACTACTCTCCCGTTGGATAACAAACACCAATCCACTGCGGGGACTGTAAAAGCACGCCTCAAGTCTGTATTCCACCTCTGGGGCACCCCACGCTGTCACTATGAGCGTCCCAAATTAGTACTAAACAAACGCCACAATATCATAGAGGCATCCAACACAAAGAACAACTCATGGCAAGTATTCACATAAACTTTAATCCAAAGAGTCACACACGGTGCGCACACTGTCAACTTCGCACCGTGGGACAAAGGTGACTCCGGAGTTTACATTAATAAAACCACTTGAGTAGCATATTCATAAGATTATGAGTAACATCTATGGATTCAACTAGATTACAAAGCTCATGATCACATATAGATCACACCATGGGAGAGAGAGATGAACCACATAGCTACCGGTAGAGCCCTCAGCCTCGATGAAAAACTACTCCCCCCTCATCATGGGAGGCAGCAACGGGATGATGGAGGCGGTGGCGTCGATGGAGATGGCTCCGGGGGCACTTCCCCGTCCCGGCAGGGTGCCGAACAGAGACTTCTGTCCCCCGAATTAGGGTTTTTGGTGGTGGCGCGCTACAGAGCTTTTCTGGAGAATCGTCGAACCTCCTAGGGTTTTCGGGGCGAAGGCAATATATAGGCGAAAGGGCGACGTCGGGTGGCACCCGAGTCAACCACACCACCCCTCGGCGCCACCCCCTTCTTGGCCGCCCAGGCATGTGTGGAGGCCGTGGGCCTCCCCCGGACTTGTCCTTCTGGCCCATGGAGTCTTCTGGTAAAATAGTGATGTCCGTTGATTTTCGTCCAATTCCGAGAATATTTCTCGACTAGCTTTTCTGAAACGGAAAAACAACAAAAACAGGAACTGACACTGTGGCATCTTGTTAATAGGTTAGTTCCAGAAAATCATAATAATGGTATGAAGTGTATGTAAAACATGTAGCAATTGGTATAATAACAACATGGAACATCAAAAATTATAGATATGTTTGAGACGTATCAGGAACCACGCATGCTCAGGAAAACCGCTCAGTCCAATCATACTTGCTATTTCTGAAGTAGCCATATATTCCTATACCTATGTAGATTATGCGACAGTGCATTCATATGCAACTTCGCAAGCTAACCATGTCTTTCTTCAAAACAAAGGACTTCTCCTGTATGAGATTTCTAGTCGTATGGGTCAGTGTCATAACTTGCATCATCGTAACCTTTTTACGTCAAGTTGTCTTTTCACTCTTACCCTATACCAGAAAACATATCTTCAGTTCTCTTAGACACTGAAGAATATACTTAACGTTTGTTCATTGATCCATCCAGGGATCACTCTAGAACCCATTCTTCAATCAAGAACTTGGGTCACACCAAGTCGAGCTTTCAGTCTGATAGAATCTATGGCTGAGGCATAGAGGATGTCGAACATCCTTTTCTTTGATTAGCTATCGCTGAAACACCAAGATAAACTTAATATTTTACCAGTCATACAAGTAAGAACCTTTTTCTTCGCTTGTTCTATTTTGAAACACTTCAGAATCTTAACCTAGGAAAATATTCCGACTTAATGTTATTAAGCCCTTTTGATCTATTCAAATTATAGACCTGATGCCTAATACTCCTAACTTCATTCATAGAAATTTAATCACTTAAATAATCATTTATACTTTACTAGAGGATCTATATCATTCTCGATATGTCATTACATATAAAATCAGAAATGACACCTAGCTCCTACTCAAATATGCCTTTCGCATATAAGACCAGGGAATTTCTTTTAGCTCCCACTCAAATATGCCATTCATATAAGATCAAGGAAAGCTACTTAGCTCCCACTCACTTCTTTGTAAATGCAGGTTTCTTCAACTATTTTGGACGACTCCAAAATCCTTTGATCACTTTATCAAAGTGAAGATTCCAGCTCCGATATGTTTGCTTCAGCCCATGAATGGTCAGCTGTAGTTTGCATACGTGTCCAGCATCCTTAGGATCAACAAAACCTACTTGTTGTACCGATTACAACTCTTCCTTAATGTTGCCATTGGGAACACGGTTTCTTTATCCATCCATCAATTTCTTAATTGGAAATAATTGCTAGAACAATCTAAACAGACTTAGGCATCGTCACTTGAGACAAAATCTCGTTGTGGTCAACTTTTGAATTTGTCGAAACTGTTTTACGACAAATCAATCCTTATAGACGGTTGCCTTTCCGTCAGTGTCTATTTTGTCATAAAATTCCATTTACTCTCAACGGCCTAGAGCCCATCAAGAAGACTTACCCAAGTTATTACTTGGTAATCGTACATGGATTTTATCTCGGATTATATATGACTCATAGTCATTTCTCGGACTTAGGTCTACCATCTCTTCTTTGTAGTTCGTAGGTTTGTCATATTCCATTAACATGACGTTCATAACAAGATTGTCGTACCACACAATGCAGAATACATTCTCGTATACTTACGATCTTTAGTACGAGCTTAGAGCATCATGATCTTTATCATCAGCTTCCTTCCAGTTGCGGAGGACGGTACCGGAACGGTTTCCGTAGCGCTACTCTGATGTCTGGAGAGAAAGTTCATTAACTTCGTCTTGCTCTACTTTCTTTCCCACTTATACCCTTGGACAAGAAATTATTTCTTGCAAGGTATATTCCGGCAACGATTTTTGCCTATGTCGTGAGACATGTACCCAACTAATTCTTTAGGTACACTACATAGATTTATCCATTTTAGGTTTGATCGCATCAAAACACTAAATCACTGAAACGACAATCTAGGCTAAAAGCCATGCCATCACTCATATGATATTGTCTCCACGGATTAGATGGTTTCCCTAGTATCTAACGTGTATGTTTTGTTTCTACCATATGACTCCAATGATCACAATAATTCGATAAGAGATTTTATTTACCACACACTATCCAATAGAGTGTGATTACAGCGTCCTAACACCCCATAACATTGTGGTGTTCCATGCGGCGTAATTTGTGGAACTCTTTTCACAAGTCTTCCAATGATATGCCAAACTTATAACTCAAATCCTTGTTTCCTCGATCTGTATCGCAGGAATTTGATTTTCTCGTTCAGGTTATTCTCCTACTTCACTCTGAACTTGTTTAATCTTATCAAACTTATCAGACCAGCATTTCATTAAGTGGATATCCATATATCTACTCAAATCATGGGTGTAGTCTACAAAATAATGATTCCCACTATACGTTAAAATACTTCATTGATCCACATACATAATTATGTATGATTATCAATAAGTTAAGTGCCCGTTTCCAGAAAACGGTGTCTTAGTTATTTTACAGTGACTAAAGATCTAAATCTAAGGACTAGGAGGTCCATCTGTATGGAGCTTCTTCATGCATATAATATTGACATGACTTAGAACGTTAGTGCCACAATAATGTGGTGTCATTATTAAGTTTGTATCCTTTGGCATTAATGTTATAAATGTCAGAGCTACTACCATCTAGATTCATATAAGAACACTCCATTCATAATCGGTGTATGATTATTAAAGATATCACTCATAAATGTAGGACAACAATTTTGTCACTAACAAATATGAATAATTGTCTCGCTAGAGGCAAGACACACTTATAACGATCATGCTAGCAAGCGATTAAAAGAATTTGTTCATATCCAAATTAATCTAGAATGGTAGATGCAGAGAGAGAGTGTCTATGGCCATCACAACATTTTGCCTGCCATTATCAACACAAATTGTCTCCTCATCCTTCCAAGCTACTTAAGCAGAAAATCTGGTTTTCATAAAACATGACCAGCATCAAAAACTTAGTCACTGCAGCGAGTACTTGTTTAGTTAAAACATTCATAACGCGTATATCATAGATACACCATCATCATTGATGACTTCCCGGTGATCTGTTTCATCTTCTTGATTCTTCAACGCAATCAAGAATTCATGAAGATGAACGATTCTTCTTGCATGACATAGTTTATGACAAACTATTTGCATCTGGAGCGGGCAACTAGCGCCTCACCCCATCATAAGCAAAACTGGTTGTCATCCGGTAATCAAGTTGAGCGAGGCATCTCAATGTCATCAAGTATGACTGCCACATGCTCCTTTAATGCGTGTATTCTCTTCCATCTTGGTTGAGAAGAAACAGTCAAAGTACTGAAAACTTCATCAACCCGACTTGCGGTGCAGTTCTTCGAGTTCTGCGACCATCTCATATGTTCGCGATCTATCAACGTGCACCCATAGTTCATTCTCTATGGCAGAGATCATAGCATACTGGACTATGATGGAATTATCCGCACAAAACTTGATAATCCAAATTATCCTTTTGTCAGCGGAATCTCCGAGTTTATCTCCTAGCGTGTTTTGTATCATATAGAGCTAAAAGGTTTGAAACAAGGAGTATCCTCAAACTACGGTATAAAAACTATGAAGTTTTGACCCAACCTTTTAAGTATCGAATGCGCCTAATTTTAAAGAGGACTATTACACTGGTTAATATCTACAGAGGTTTTGCAAAACATAAAGACTTTGTTCATAATAAAATATGGGTTCAAGGTTTAATAAAATAAAACTACCAGAACTCCCACTCAAGACGAGTATCCCTCGCATCGTCTTAGTGACTACACAACCCCCATCCATTACACTACCCCCATCGATCAGGCAGATAGCATAACTTCAAAGGTAGACATCGTATATCGATCACATCACCGCATGTGACTCGTGCTTAACCTTTTGGTACTTGTGTTCCGAGGCCATGTCTGTACATGCTAGGCTTGCCATAACACCCTCTGACGTATTTGCGCGTGCAACGTGGATTACACCCACTGTATGCGAACGAAGAGACGAGTATACCCGCACTGCGGTGTACCCCGTAACGTAGAACTTTATTGGTGGTGCACGACAGAGGGAGAACACCATTATCGGAATTTTGGGAGGGATCATCTTATATTACTACCGACGTGTAACTATATATAGACATATATATACACAATATAAGATGCACACAATCTACATAACATCTAAAATGAAATGTAATGCGACATGATATGGTCTCCTCTGCGCCGATGGTCTCCTTCGCGCCGACAGTTTATAAACAATTTAATAAACCTACCTTGACCATATCACATTGCCCCTGCAAAATAAAGTTAGACGCCTTCTACTTTATCTTTTGCATGTTTTACGTGGCTGCTAGGGCTTTCGCACAAGAACCTTTTCTTACCCTATGAAAACAACCACAACAGCGATAAGACAATTGTCTCTATTACACCCTTTTCAGGGCCCTCCATTGCAAATGATATATCAACTATTGTAGGAGATACAGACACCCGCCAGCCACATATACGGTACAAGCCGTATGTCAAGTGTGGAACCAGTCTCACGTAAGAGTACGCGTAAAGTCGGTCCGGGCCGCTTCATCCGACAATGCTGTGATATAAACAAGTACACGCGAGAGGGTAACAAATGTAGAATCGATGCCCACATTCAACATGTGTTCTAACCGTACAGATATATCTACGCATAAATCGGCTCTGATACCACTGTTGGGGATCGTAGACAGAAAACAAAAAAATTCCTACCGACGATAATCTTAAACTAGCCAAGATCTATACTATGCAGATATACTGATACGGAGGAGATCAGAATACATACCCTTGTAGACCGGAAGCGGGATTATGTTCCCGCACAAACGTTGTCGGTGGAGACGACGGCGCCGACCTCAGGGTCGTGTAGTGGAAGAAGATAGCTCCCATCACCAAACAATGGTGCCTCACGGTTTCACACACGTACGGTGTGGATGACGACCTCCGGGCTCCAGATCCAGCAGAGCAGCGGAAGCGAAGACTTGGACCCAGCAGCACGGCGATGTGCGTATGGTGGAGAGAACTCTCTCAAACCCGTACACAGCTCCATTTGCGGAACCACGCTTGAGGTAGGAGAGGAAGAGAGAATTGGGGTGAATTTCCAAGGCATAGGGCACCTCCTTATATAGGTGGAGGAGGGCTGCCTGCCTTGGTGGCTTGGCGGTGTGGGACTATTCCCACACCAGCCGTACCACCAAGGGGTGCGCCGGCCCTAGGTGGGCCCCATGTGGCCCACCTAGGCCAGCGGCCTCCTCTCCCCATTTCCAAATGGGGTTTTCTCTATTTATGATTTAATGCCTTTAAATTTCGAATTAAATTAAATAAAAATATATTTAATTACTAATAACACTTATTAATATTAAATACATATTATTAAATTCATTCGGACCCCGAAACATCTTTCGTTGCCCTCCGATCTCCATCGGACATGTCCGGAACACTTCCGGAATCTCCGGTTTCTTTTCTCTCTTAAATCCAATCTAATCGTCACCCACCCTTAAGTGTGTTACCCCACGGTTCGGGATCACCCAGACATGATCAAGACACATTCTCCGATCAATGACTAACAGAGGGATCTGGATACCCATGATAGCCCCTGGGCGTCCACGAATGTCTTTCTATCGTTTGAACCTATAGACGTCTAGCTCCATCATCTTGCCTAGCGATACTTAGATTGTCCGAGTGTCGTTCTCCGGTATCACGTTTACCGAGCATGACCTCGTCATCGACAAATCTATCTTTACTCGTCCGTGATATTACATCCCCGTGACCTAGTCACATGCTTGCAAGCTCATTGATGTAATCTCACCGAGTGGACCCGAGGATCTGTCCTGCTATGTGGATTGGCAATTCCCGCTCTTGATCACTCGCTTCTACTTCTTCCTTCCGATACCCGAAAGTGTCACCTTTATTGTCACGCTATATAAGATATGCCGTTTGATGCGATCAGCCGCACCTTCTAGAAGCAGAGATTTGATATGATCTCACGGTCAAAGGTATGAACACTACGTTTCTATATTTTGGGTATGTCCATCAAATCATTCACCTAATGATATGACTCCGTTGTCAACCGACGTAATTGTCCATGATCAGGAAACCTTGATCATCTATTGCCCAACAACTAGTCAAATAGAGGCTACTAGGGACCTGGTTGTTTACATACCACACGTGTATTAATGTTTCCGCGTAATACAGTTATAGCATGGTACAAAACATATTATGAACAATTGAAATATGACAAATAAAATCACTTTATTAATTGCCTCTCGGGCATATCTCCAACACGCGACATACTCCCAAGCCGAGGACAAGATGCTTTGCGAACCATGGATGGAAATTGGACAAGATACAATTTTGGAGATCGAGCAAATAGGAGGTCAATTTTGGAAGAGGTGCCATGAATACTTCCATGAGCATAGGATGTTTGAGCCGACAAATTTGAGAGTGAACGCAATGAATTGTCACTTCAAAAGAGGTGGAGTTTGATCTAAGCGGAGTGTAGCAAGTTTGTTGGCGCCTATGACCATGTCGTTGCCTGACCGGTGAGTGGAATTGGGGTCAAGGACCTATTATGTTTTTCGTTCACTTCTCAGCCCATTGATATCGTACTATACATATTCACTTGTTCGTTTCATCTCTCAAATAGGCATTTCAAGGTTTGAAAATATTCAAGACCCTTGGAACAAAATTAAAGATTGTCCAAAGTGGAAATAACTCATGGTGTCACCTGAAGAGGTGGGGGCGAACCGACCGTCAAGCATGAAACCCAAGTGAGAAGAGGCCTAGGGGGAGGAACAACACCAAGATAGAGTCGAGGCGTGATGCTTCGACACAATTGCCTTGCAAGAAACTTTGAAGGGGTTCATATCCCAAAAGGACAAGGCAAGTGAGAAGAAGGAAGAGAGGGGAGAGAGTAAGCGCCGGGAAGGAGAGGAGCACTCGAAAAACTTCTTCAAAATACAACAGAGGAAACTCGAGATCGATGAGGAAAATGTCCGCTCTAGAGCCATTGAAGTGAAGGCGAAGGCCAAGCCGAGGAGTCCCGGATCATGACGACCGACTTGAGCACCTTGATCCCGAAGAAAATGGTTTGGTTTGCAAGTAAAAGTTCTATATGGAGCGAGATGATTGATAATCTCAATTATGTGTTGTTCGTGAACCACGACCGAGACATATGTGAGCTTTGTGTGATTTTTTTGCGTACAATGTTGTATGCCGGCATGTCATGGTATTATTTCGATACTATAAAAAATTGCAACTTATGTTTGCAAGATATATTGGCTAGCTTAATTTTGGTGAAATATGGCCAATGATCTAAAAATGAGAAAAAAGGACACAACAGATCAAATAGGTCGCCGCGGTGCAGTGGCCAGGAAAGACCAGATATGGGTCAAATGTTGTCCGTTTCACCAAACGCTAGGCACAAATTGTGTCAATTTAGGTCGGTGTGTTGGATTTGCCGTCACAACTAACACAATCCAATCACCCCCAAATCCCTCCCCTTCTAGTGCCTCTTTGATTCCTACGATAGGGAAAGAAGTAGAAATAGAAAAATCATAAGATTTCAAAGTCATGCACACTCCAATTTTATAGGATTTTGCACGCACAAAAGTTTGTTTAATTGCACCAAAGAAATTGTAAAAAGTGTTTGGAGTGAATGTTAGATTTACTATGAAAAGTAGTACAAAAGATTACTTTGAAAAATTACTATAAAATCCAATCCTACAAATCAAATGATTAAGATAGAAAAATTTCCTATATAATTCAATTCTCCGCAAATCCTATAGTATTTAATTATTTGAATCAAGGAGCCCTCGGGAGGCCGGGACACAATTCAATCCGGTGGGCGGCAGCTGAACTTTACAAGAGAAAAAAGTTCATTTTAAACCCTGAACTCATATAGGTCGGGCGGTTTGAACCCTGAACTTGAAATCCCTGTCGTTAACTCAACAATCCTAGTCTAAATTGAACCCTGTACCTATTTGACGCACCGGGAAACAGAAAATCCTGACCGGGAATATCCACGGTCTCACTGACTGGGGGACCCGCATGTCAGATCCATCTCTATCCCCAATCCATCTCAGTATCTCTAAAATCCACCGAAGCAGCGGATGGCCGTCGGCGGGTGCGGGGCGCCGTCGCGGAGGCGCCCGGCCGCAGCCGAGCTCGTCGTTCTGCTGGCGGGGTTCGAGGCCGCGCGAGGCCCCACCAGCAGTTCCACAGCACACTGCTTCGGAAGCAACTGCCGCGACGGCGGCGGCGCCCGATGCATATTCTAGCCGGAGTCGCGCGACCGGCTGGTGACCGAGGCTGCTATTTCTGCTCCTTGTCGCGTGAGTTGATGTGCTCCTTCATTCCGCCGTGGCGCAGGCGCTCGTGTACGTCCTGCTGGCGTAGCCGCGGACGCGCGGGGGCGAGAGCGTTCGCCGGGATGGTCCACGGCGCCCCGTCGCGGGAGGAGCTTCCTGTACAACCTCCAGATGCGCGTATGCATGGCTCCGTTGACACTCTTATTTCTCCGGAGCTCTAGGTTCGAGTTGGTGGCGGACTGTGATGACCCACAAGTATAGGGGGTGTATCGTAGTACTTTCGATAAATAAGAGTGTCGAACCCAACGAGGAGCAGAAGGTGCTGACAAGGAGTTTCGGTAAAGGTTTCACTGTAAATGCTAGCAGACAAGTTTTTAGGGGTTTTTGATATAGCAGGTAAATAAAATGCGAGTAAGTAAAAGACAGTAATAATAATTGCAGCAAGTGGCCCAATCCTTTTTAGAGCAAAGGACAAGCCGGTTGGTTTACTTATGATGACAAAATGTTCTTGAGGACACACGGGATTCTAGTCAAGTGCTTTCGCTTCACATAGTTGATTAATCTTTATTGTTTTGATAAGTGTTGTGTGGGTGAACCTATGCTAATGCACCGCCCTTACTTGGACTAATACATACTTGTGATTATACCTCTTGCAAGCATCCGCAGTTACAAGAAAGTAATTAAGATAAATCTAACCACAGCCTTAAACTCTGAGATCCTACGCTCCCTTGTGCACCGGTATACTAACGGGGGTTTAGGTTTCTGTCACTCCGGCAACCCCACAATTAGCAACCAAATACACAATGCACTCCTCTAGGCCCATAAAGGTGAAGTGTCATGTAGTCGACGTTCACACGACACCACTAGAAGAATACACCACAACTTAAATATCAAACCATTAAATATTACTCAACATAATTCCACTACTAACAGCGTGACTTCTCCCATGTCCTCAAGAACTAACGAACTACTCACGAGACATCATATGGATCATGATCAGAGGTGATATAATGATGGATAACGATCTGAACATATACTTTAATTCACCGATAAAACTCAATAGCATCAACCACAAGGAGTAATTAACACCGGGAGAGTTTCCCCTATGAACTAAACAAAGTATAGCCCTAGATGTTACAGCGGAACGAGATGGTGCAGCGGTGATGGTGGTGATGGCGGTGGAGATGATGATGATGATCCCGATGAAGTCCAGCGCGATGACGATGAGGATGGCGATGATCTCCCCCTCCGGGAAGGAATTTCCCCGGCAGATTTCTCCCTGCCGGAGAGCTTTTTCTCTCTCTGTGGTTTCCGCCTCGTGGAGGCGGCGGAATATTTTCTCACGGACTCCCCGTGTCTTAGGGTTTCTGGGGGATGAAGTACGCGAAGGGGGAGCGCCTGAGGTGGGCCAGGGGCACCACACCTGGCCAGGGCGCGGCCAAGGTGGGCCCCGCGCCCAGGGGTGGTGTGGGCCCCTCCTGGCCCATCTCAGCCTCCCCTTTTGGCTTAGTCCATCTTCTGATAAAATAGGAACATCTGTCTTCTCGGAAATATTTTTAGTGCTCCAGAAATATAGTGCCTTGACGTTGCTTTTTCCAGCTGAAATCTGACTCCGGCAGTTAATTATCCAATGATCATCAAACATGCAAAATAAGACAAAATAACATAAGTAACTCCTCTTAATATGAAATATATCATTGAATAACAGTAAATTATGCTATAAAATAGTGATGCAAAATGGACGTATCAACCCCCCAAGCTTAGACCTCGCTTGTCCCCAAGCGAAAGCTGAGCTCAGTAAACTAGAACAAAAGTTTATGGAGTGAAGCGTCGATAATAAAGAATACGGACAAGAAGCATCAGTAATTACTAAACAACACACTCATTTTAAACAGCAACTACTCTTCATATAACCTAACTTGAACATGAGTAGTGAAACAACCACAATAAAAATACACGAAGGAAATTATAGATTAGTAATGGCACACTTCATTCTTGGTCATAGAACAATAAGCAATCAATACTTATCTTTCGAAAGGAGTCTTTATATTAGAGCTTATATTGCAGAATTTCCACACTCAATTATCACACCTTCTTTACAGTCATTGATAACTTGCAAAGCTATATT
The DNA here is from genome assembly GCA_947311845.1 of Poa pratensis. NCBI lineage: Eukaryota > Viridiplantae > Streptophyta > Magnoliopsida > Poales > Poaceae > Poa > Poa pratensis. The sequence goes on along the minus strand of CAMZMU010000058.1, from coordinate 2,793,115 downwards.
CTTAGAGGCAAAAGTATTTGTGCTAAGACAAGAAAGGATAAAGACATGATTGACAATATTAATGATATATATGGTTGAATCACAACAACTCAAATGCTTGCTCAAGAAGAAGGAAATAGGTGTACTGACTCAACATGAAAAGTAAAAGAAAGGCCCTTCGCAGAGGGAAGCAGGGATTAAGTCATGTGCTAGAGCTTTTAAGTTTTTGAAATCATATAGAGAGCAAAAATTAAGTTTTGGGGTGTTTGTTAATTGTCAACGAATGGTAGCGGGTGAAAACAGTATTCTCCCTGTCAAACAGACTTTTAAGAGCGGCTCCCATGAAGGACGTTATTTCTACCAGCAAGGCAGATCATCCCTCTTTCTCTTTGGTTTACACACACAGATATTTCACTGTTTGTCATTGCTTACTGATAATCAGGGCAAAAGTGTGAAGAGAATTAAGGTTAAAGTTGTAATTAATTGGGACTGGGCATCCCGTTGCCAGCTCTTTTTGCAAGTTATTGGATAAGCGGATGTATATGCCACTAGTCCAGGTGTAAAGTCTGTTTGACAAGTAGAATAAAGGATAACCACACTACTTCCTCATGAGCTAGTAAACATTGACACAAAAGGGAATAATAACATTTTGAATAATTTAAAGGTAGCACATGAAAAATTTACTTGGAGTGGCAAAGAAATACCACATATAGGAAGTTATGGTGGACACAAATGGCATGGGTTTGGTTCAAGGATTTGGATGCACGAGAAGCATTCCCTCTCAGTACGGTGGTTAAGGCTAGCAAGGTCATGTAGCAAGCATAAAAGTTGGGGGATACACACAAATATATATAATAGAAGCAACCATGCTATCTTCCCTGTAAGCACAAATGTTTTAACTCAAAGAATACTAATCTTATTGGCTAGCAAGAAAGAAAGATAAAGGGATAATATTTTTGCATGTAATTCCCTCCTTCTACTTAAGTTTTCATGGTATTGCTACTAATGACCAATACTAAGTTTGCCACAACTAATATAATTTACTTAATGTACCCAAAAGTGGCGTCAATACTAATGGCAAGATCAGCACATAAAGAAGATTGCAGGCTAAAATAAAATGTACCGAAAGTAAAGGTGGAACTTCTCATTAATATTCTGAACAAGACACACTCAAACCAACGGATACATGGATAACTAAAGGATTGACACTCCACATCGCAAACCATCTTATAAGATAACTTCTCTACTCATGATATGACCACGAAATTATAAAAACGAAAGGATAAAGATGATACTGGGCACTCCCCCAAGCTTGGAACAAGCCAAGGGAGTGCCATTACCCCGACGATTTAGGCTTGATCCTTGGTGGCGACGGTGGTACTACGGCAATCGGGGTTAGGAAACGTTCGAGCATCCGGCGGAGCCTGTTATTCTCATCTTGAAGTATTTCCACCTCAGCTCTCAGGATACGAAATTGGTCACAAAACTCGTTCGTGGTTCGGAGAGCTTCAGCGCTGCAGGGAAAACCGCAAATCTGGAATTGGTGGGGTGACTCCCTGCACATTATGAGAAAAAGCACGTTGAGGATTAATTGATCCCACAAAGGTGGAGTTGCTCGGCCTTGATTCTCCTTGTTGGCGAGGCTGGCCAGCTTGCACCTCCTCTCTGATGCTTCGATCCATGTCAGCTCTCCTAGCAGCAATCTCCTCCTCCGTCGCCCAACCGACGAAGGTTCCCTCTTCCACATCGCGTTCGAGTTCACGTCGGCGCCTTGCTGCATACTTCTCACCGCACTCCTCGCGACGCCATGTAGGGACTTGAAATTCCTGTCAGAACAGCTTGAAAACGAAACACGGCGAAAACACGATATACGGACCTCGGAGATCCGGGTGATTATATAGCAAAAAGTTTTACGCAAAAGGAAGGTACAGGACGAAACGGGGTCGGAGACGGGCTCCGAGGTGCCCACACGCACCCACGGCGCGGCCAGGGTGGGGCCCGCGCCCAGGGGTGTGGTGCCCTCGGGCACCGTTTCCTACCCTTTTCCGACTCATAATTTTCCATATTATGTAAAAACAAAAATATTTAGGTTGAAAAGTAAATCGCGAACTTTTTCTTACCGAAACTGTTACCTATTCCAAATCAGCTTTTGCAGTTGTCTGAATTTGACTTTTTATAAAATCCTCTGGAGTTACCACTTTGATAAGATCAACATCTTCATTATAAGAATCTCCAGAAATGTAATGCTTGAGTCTTTGACCATTAACCACTTGTGGTCTGTCCCCATCTAGTGAATTGATTTTAATCGCACCTGAGCGATAGACCTCCTCAATGATATAAGGTCCTTCCCATTTTGAAAGTAATTTTCCTGCAAAAAATCTGAGACGAGACCTATACAATAAAACTTTTTCACCTACGTTAAATTCTCTCTTAAGAATTCTTCTATCATGCCATTGCTTAACTTTCTCTTTAAAGAGCCTAGCATTTTCATAAGCTGCATTTCTCCATTCATCTAAAGAATTCAAATTAAGCAATCTCTTTTTACCGGCAAGTTTAAAGTCTCTATTAAGTTCTTTCACCGCCCAATAGGCTTTATGTTCTAATTCTAAAGGCAAATGACAAGCTTTTCCATAAACCATTTTGTAAGGAGACATTCCCATAGGATTTTTATAAGCAGTTCTATAAGCCCACAAAGCATCGTTAAGCTTTTTAGACCAATTTTTTCTAGATTTATTAACAGTCTTTTGCAAAATAGACTTAATCTCTCTATTTGACAATTCTACTTGACCACTTGTTTGGGATGATATGGTGAAGCAATTCTATGATTAACATCATACTTAGCTAGAGTTTTTCTAAAAGCACCATGAATAAAATGAGAACCCCATCAGTCATGAGATATCTAGGCACACCAAACCTAGGGAAGATAATATCTTTAAGCATTTTTAATGATGTCTCACCATCAGCACTAGAAGTTGGTATAGCTTCTACCCATTTAGTAACATAATCAACAGCAACAAGTATGTGAGTATAACCATTTGAGGAAGGAAAAGGACCCATAAAGTCAAATCCCCAACAGTCGAAAGGTTCAATAACAAGAGAATAATTCATAGGCATTTCATTACGTCTACTAATGTTACCTACTCTTTGACATTCATCACATGATAAAACAAATTTTCTAGCATCTCTAAAAAGGGTAGGCCAATAAAAACCTGATTGTAGAACCTTTTGCGCAGTTCTATCTCCAGCGTGATGTCCTCCATAAGCACTTCCATGGCATTTGCTCAATATTTCTTTCTGTTCATACTCAGGAACACATCTTCGCATAATGCCATCTACTCCTTCTTTATACAAATGTGGGTCATCCCAAAAATAATGCCTCAAATCATAAAAGAACTTTCTTCTTTGCTGAGCTGTAAAGGTCGGAGGCAAATACTTGGCAACAATAAAATTAGCATAATCAGCATACCAAGGACTTTCGCGTGAGCTTACCTTTATCGCAGCCAATTGTTCATTTGGAAAACTATCATTAACAGGTATAGGATCATCTGAAATGTTTTCTAATCTAGACAAATTATCAGCAACAGGATTTTCAGCACCTTTCCTATCTACGATATGTAAATCAAATTCTTGCAGTAAAGTACCCATCTTATTAACCTAGGCTTAGCATCTTTCTTTTCCATAAGGTATCTAATAGCAGCATGATCAGTGTGAATAGTAACTTTTGAATCAACAATATAAGGTCTAAATTTATCACAAGCAAAAACAACTGCTAAAAATTCCTTTTCAGTAGTAGCATAATTCTTTTGAGCGGCATCAAGTGTTTTACTAGCATAATGAATAACATTTAACTTCTTGTCTACCCGCTGTCCAAGAACAGCTCCTACAGCAAAATCACTAGCATCACACATTATTTCAAAAGGTAAAGTCCAATCAGGAGGTTGAACAACAGGAGCTGTGATTAAAGCTTTTTTAGAGTTTCAAAAGCTTCCTTGCAATCATCATCAAAAACAAAAGGTACATCTTTTTGAAGAAGATTAGTGAGGGGTTTTGAAATTTTAGAGAAATCTTTAATAAACCTCCTATAAAAACCGGCATGACCGAGAATACTACGGATACCTTTCACATCCCTTGGACAGGGCATTTTCTCGATTGCTTCAACTTAGCTCTGTCCACTTCAATACCTCTTTCAGAAATTTTGTGCCCTAGGACAATTCCTTCATTAACCATGAAATGACATTTCTCCCAATTAAGAACAAGATTTGTCTCCTCACATCTCTGCAAAACTTTATCAAGATTGTGCAAGCAATTATCAAAGGAAGTTCCGTAGACGGAAAAATCGTCCATGAATACTTCCACAATTTCTTCACAAAAACCATGAAAAATAGCAGACATGCATCTTTGGAACGTAGCAGGAGCATTACACAAACCAAAAGGCATACGTCTATAAGCATAAGTTCCATAAGGACAAGTAAAAGTTGTTTTCTCTTGATCTTGTGCTTTAACAGCAATTTGTGAGAATCCAGAATAACCATCAAGGAAACAAAAATGGGTTTTCTTAGACAACCTTTCTAACATTTGATCAATAAAAGGCAAAGGATAATGATCTTTCTTAGTTACTTTATTGACCTTTCTAAAATCAATGCACATCCTATATCCCACTACTACTCTTTGAGGAATAAGTTCATCATTTTCATTTGGTACAACAGTAACTCCTCCTTTCTTAGGGACACAATGCACAGGACTTACCCATCTACTATCAGCAATAGGATAAATTATACCAGCATCAAGAAGTTTTAATACCTCATTTCTTACCACTTCTTTCATCTTAGGGATCAAGCGACGCTGATGCTCAACAACAGGTTTTGCATCGGGTTCAATGTTGATGGCATGTTGACATATAGTAGGAGAAATCCCCTTTAAATCATCCAAAGTGTATCCCATAGCTCCTCGATGTTTCTTTAGTACTTCTAATAACCTTGCTTCTTCATTACCTGAAAGTTTAGAACTAATAATAGCAGGATATACTTTCCTTTCATCAAGATAAACATACTTAAGATTATCAGGTAACGGTTTTAAATCGAAGACAGGATCTTCCTTAGGAGGCGCTGAGGTACCCAAATCTTCCACAGGCAAATTATGCTTAAGTATTGGTGGTTGACGAAGAAAGGCATTGTCAATCTCATTCCTCTCCTCCATAAATACTTCACTTTCGTGTTCCTCCATGAATTGCTGCAAGGCATTGTTAGGAGCAACAGCAATAGAAGCAAGTTGTTCAACTTGAAAATTCTCATTAGGTAATTCAGTTTCATAAAGTTGTTTACCAAACTTAGAGAAATTAAACTCATAAGATTCTCCATTAAATTTAGTGTAAATTTTCTCTTTCTTACAATCTATAATGGCACCACATGTATTCAAGAAAGGCCTACCAAAAATAATGGGACACGCTTTACTAGCAACAGAACCAAGTACTAGAAAATCAGCAGGGTATTTAGTCTTACCACATAAAACTTCAACATCTCTCACAATACCAATTGGGAGATAGTTTCTCTATTAGCAAGCTGAATAACCACATCAATCTCCTCAAGTTCGCAAGGACCAATTTCATGCATAATTTCTTTATAAAGATCAAAAGGAATAGCGCTAGAACTTGCACCAATATCACATAAACCATAATAGCAATGTTCTCCTATTTTGACTGAAAGCACAGGAACACTTGTTTTCCTAGCTCTACGGGATGTGAAACAATATTAGAGGCATCTTCACAAAAGATAATATGTCCTCCTTCTACATTTTCAGTTACCAAATCCTTTACTATTGCTATTGTGGGTTCTACCGCTATTTGTTCAGCAGGTTCTAAAGCTTTCTTTGCACTTTTATTAACCACACTAGCTATGATAGAATGTTCCCTAATTTTAACAGGAAAAGGTGGTTTCTCAATATAAGGTTCTGGCAAGATACGATCAACTGTATGAACTTCAATGTTTTTAATATTGGCAGAATTAGTATTATCTTTGTAAGGCAAATGATACTTATTGCAACTTTCTTTAGGAACATCAAGATAAGAGGCAAAAGCCTTGTAACAGTTTGCAATAACTTGAGAATCAAGACCATACATATCATAGAGATTACGAAAATTATCAGTATTCATAAAAGTTTTAATGCATTCGTAATCATGCTTTATACCTGATTCTCTACCTTTGTCGTTCTCCCATCCTTCAGTATTTTCCTCAATCCGATCAAGAAGGTCCCATTTAACTTCCTCTTTATTACGCGTAAATGATCCAGCACAAGAGGTATCCAATAGAGTTTTATCTTGAAGAGAAAGCCTTGCATAGAAGTTATCAATAACAACATTACCAGGAAGCTCATGAATGGGGCATTTGAGCATTAATGATTTCAATCTCCCCCACGCTTGGGCAATACTTTCTCCATCATGAGGCCAAAAATTATATATATGATTCCGATCTTGATGAATTTCACTAGGAGGATAAAATTTAGAATAAAAGAGAGGCACAATCTCCTCCCAGCCAATAGAACGCCCATTTTTCAGCATCCTATACCATTTTGCAGCTTTACCAGTCAACGATATAGAAAACAATTTCTTCTTGACCTCTTCCATTGAAATACCTGCACACTTGAACAACTCGCATAATTCATGAATAAATAGCAAATGATCCCCAGGAGGGACAGTTCCATCTCCTGCATAGCGGTTATTCGTAACTCGTTCAACAATTTTCATAGGTATTTTAAATGGAATTACTTGATCAGGTGGTTCCTCTTCTACTACCTTAGCAGTGGTAGTAGTATTTCCAAACAGGGATTCAAATGGAGATCTCTCCATGATAAAATAAAGTAGCAAGCAGAAATAAAAATAGCACCTACAGTAAAAGTTTCCCTTACCAATTCCACTTACCAATAGCGCTTCACTCCCCGGCAACGGCGCCAGAAAATAGTCTTGATGACCCACAAGTATAGGGGGTGTATCGTAGTACTTTCGATAAATAAGAGTGTCGAACCCAACGAGGAGCAGAAGGTGCTGACAAGGAGTTTCGGTAAAGGTTTCACTGTAAATGCTAGCAGACAAGTTTTTAGGGGTTTTTGATATAGCAGGTAAATAAAATGCGAGTAAGTAAAAGACAGTAATAATAATTGCAGCAAGTGGCCCAATCCTTTTTAGAGCAAAGGACAAGCCGGTTGGTTTACTTATGATGACAAAATGTTCTTGAGGACACACGGGATTCTAGTCAAGTGCTTTCGCTTCACATAGTTGATTAATCTTATTGTTTTGATAAGTGTTGTGTGGGTGAACCTATGCTAATGCACCGCCCTTACTTGGACTAATACATACTTGTGATTATACCTCTTGCAAGCATCCGCAGTTACAAGAAAGTAATTAAGATAAATCTAACCACAGCCTTAAACTCTGAGATCCTACGCTCCCTTGTGCACCGGTATACTAACGGGGGTTTAGGTTTCTGTCACTCCGGCAACCCCACAATTAGCAACCAAATACACAATGCACTCCTCTAGGCCCATAAAGGTGAAGTGTCATGTAGTCGACGTTCACACGACACCACTAGAAGAATACACCACAACTTAAATATCAAACCATTAAATATTACTCAACATAATTCCACTACTAACAGCGTGACTTCTCCCATGTCCTCAAGAACTAAACGAACTACTCACGAGACATCATATGGATCATGATCAGAGGTGATATAATGATGGATAACGATCTGAACATATACTTTAATTCACCGATAAAACTCAATAGCATCAACCACAAGGAGTAATTAACACCGGGAGAGTTTCCCCTATGAACTAAACAAAGTATAGCCCTAGATGTTACAGCGGAACGAGATGGTGCAGCGGTGATGGTGGTGATGGCGGTGGAGATGATGATGATGATGATCCCGATGAAGTCCAGCGCGATGACGATGAGGATGGCGATGATCTCCCCTCCGGGAAGGAATTTCCCCGGCAGATTTCTCCCTGCCGGAGAGCTTTTTCTCTCTCTGTGGTTTCCGCCTCGTGGAGGCGGCGGAATATTTTCTCACGGACTCCCCGTGTCTTAGGGTTTCTGGGGGATGAAGTACGCGAAGGGGGAGCGCCTGAGGTGGGCCAGGGGCACCACACCTGGCAGGGCGCGGCCAAGGTGGGCCCCGCGCCCAGGGGTGGTGTGGGCCCCTCCTGGCCCATCTCAGCCTCCCCTTTTGGCTTAGTCCATCTTCTGATAAAATAGGAACATCTGTCTTCTCGGAAATATTTTTAGTGCTCCAGAAATATAGTGCCTTGACGTTGCTTTTTCCAGCTGAAATCTGACTCCGGCAGTTAATTATCCAATGATCATCAAACATGCAAAATAAGACAAAATAACATAAGTAACTCCTCTTAATATGAAATATATCATTGAATAACAGTAAATTATGCTATAAAATAGTGATGCGAAATGGACGTATCAGACTGCATCTGGCTCGGCCGCACAGCGGCGCTCAGGTACGGCGCCGAGGAGGAGGTGCGCCTCTCCTTCATCGTGAACGCGTGCAGCCGCCCCGACGTGCCACTGCCCGAGGCTGCGAAGAAGGCGGCGCGGTAGGTCGCCGGCGGGAGCAGTGCGGTAGTCCAGTCTCTAAAGAAAAAAAAACACTGGTTTGGAGAAGAAGATGGATATGCCATGTGGGTCAATGTTGTCATCGACAGTAGTAATTTTATAATTTTTTTTCCAACAAACATGACCAAGGTTCGATTTAGCCCGAGATTGTTAAGTTTAGGGTACAAACCGAGAGGGGTGGGTTCAAATCACAATCTCTACAAGTTCAGATTGCAAAGAAGCAAGTGCAGTAGGGAGGCCGAGAGCGTGCACGGCGCCCACTGACATAGGTAACGAGCTGTCCCCTGTCCGTAACAACGACCCCCACAAGCTCAGAGAGAGAGAGAGGAAAGGGAGAGCTAAAACATTACTCCGTAAAAAGCAAAAGCCCAAAAGCAAAAGCCCTAGCTAGCTGAGGGCTCCGACGCCGGCGACGGTGATGAGGTCCGGCAGCGCCGCCGCCGAGGTGATAGATCTCTCCAGCAGCGACGACGAGGAGTCCGTCCCCAGCACAAGCACCAGCGCCAGCCCTGTCGCCATCGCCGTCGCCCCCTCCTCCCCCCGCGATATCAAGCCGTACGGGCTCGCCGATGTGAAGCCCCTGCTTCACCCGCTCCAGCCCAAGGCTGCCGCGCGCTCGTGCCCGTCAAGGACGAGGAGCCCGTGCCCGTGCCACTCGCCTGCGAGGCCTCTGAGCCTCCCAGGGCCCTCCCCCCGCCGCGCCTCTGCCGCCAGTTCTGGAAGTCCGGGGAGTACGTCGTCGCCCGCCGCAACCCCGACGCCGATGCCCCTGGTACGCTGGCTGCAGAAATCTGGTGATGCATCTTCTTTCCATTTCGATGTAGTCAGATTGGTGAGGGAGTTGTGATTTGCTGCTGTGAATAGGTGGGCGGAATCGGCTGCGGATCAATCCAAAGTTCCTGCACTCAAACGCTACTTCCCACAAGTGGGCATTTGGCGGTATGTGATCTGGCTAATCTTAGAAAATAGCCCCATTTGGGAAATCGACTTATTAGGTTCATAAATTCGTGCATACGCATAATTGTGCCTCAGTCTGTTAAATGCAGTTGTGAAGTAAGAGTTCATACACATGATATCGTCCCAGTTTCTGTTAAATGCAGTTTTTCAGCAAGAGTTCATACACATTGATTTCCTGTTGTAAACCGGGAATGTTGCATTTTCGCTTCAGTAAATAAAACATCCACTATTAATTTTAAATGAAGTACTCACTTGAGTAAAATAAGAAGGAAACACGATTTTTCATCGTTAATGTTTAACATCAATATGTCTATGCCACATAAAATGTATTGTACCATGTGATCCACTGTTTTCAACTTTTCATAATCTTTATAAGTAGAGGCTTGATCATTGTGTAAGCGCTAGCACTTCTGAAATAAGTCTAGGACATTATTTAGGTTTCTGGTTATTCATCGTATCTAGCCTGATCATACCCCACTTGCTTGCATGCATACTGGACACATTTTCCTCAGTATCATATGGTACTTTCTCTTCATCTGTTTGTATTTAGTGTTGGCTTTGTCAATTTTTTGCAGCCATTGCCGAACTTCTTGATAATGCAATCGACGAGGTAACTAACGATGCTCAATTGGATTCAATCCTAAAAGAAAAAGCAATTCAACATGAATGCTACATATGGTTTATTTTATTGCATATTTTTTGTCAGGTGAATAGTGGGGCAACATTTGTTCGTGTTAATAATTTCACAAATCCGCGTGATGGTAGTCCCTCATTGTTGGTTCAAGGTTAGCAGATTCAAAAAGACAAATAAATGTGGATCTACTTAGTTGATAGAAACATTTAATAACGACCTTGTGGTGCTTTGTATGGACAAGATGATGGAGGGGGGATGGATCCAGAAGCACTGAGATGTTGCATGAGCTTCGGATTTTCAGAGAAGCAGTCTGATGCTTTCATCGGGCAATGTACAATCTTAGTGTCCTTTTTTTATTTCCTTGTGAGATCGATATGGTATAGTCGTTACTGTTGGAGTCACTGTTACGTGTTTGTCAGATGGCAATGGTTTCAAAACTAGCACAATGAGGCTTGGAGCGGATGTCATTGTTTTTACACAAAGCCAAAAAAACTGGTATTTCTCCTTACTCAACTAAAAGTCTAATTCTTCACATTGATATCAGACCAAACATTTTGTGGTGTCACTTGCCATCTTGGTCTTTGGTTACATAAGTGGAGTAACTCTTAAGGAAGGAACAATATAAAATTCCAGAGTACTTTGTTGAAACATGGCGAGACATTTATTGGAAATAGTTTTAAGTGTTCATGTGCCCTTTTGCAATGCTTTTGAATAAAAATTGGAATATTTTTTGTCACATAAACACCCATGCTTCACTGTGCCACTGCCACCAAACCTAGTTGTCATTTGGTTTTTTGTTTAAAATTGAACAATACCTAGCAATTCAGGCGATTTGTCACTGTTTCTGTAGGACACGGACGAGAAGTATTGGCCTTCTTTCTTACACATTTCTGATGGAAACAGGTTGCGATGACGTATTGGTGCCAACAGTAAGTCTGATGCTTTCTCTGTAAGCTGTTCTCATGTTCTGAAAATTTCTGCTTATCTCGTCGTCGAGCTATTTTGTAGTTTTCCTTATCTTCTTGTGACCTTGTCTCTTGCAGGTAGATTACCAGTACGATCTTGCGACTGCTTCATATACCCAGCTGTTACGTCACAATCAGAAACTCTTCTCTTCTAATTTGGCAATCCTTTCAAAATGGTCCCCTTTTGCTAGTGAAGCTGAGTTGCTAAAACAAGTAGGTAACTAGACGTTGATTATTTTGGTATATTTCTGGCAACTAGTTGAATTATGCTAATAATCATACAAAGAATAGCACTCTACAAAGAACCGAGTTATTAGATGGTATGGAAGTTAGGAGGTTTGACAGACTAACCAATAGTCTGTATAAGTAAAATGGTTTAGAAATGCATTACGTTTGCCCTTTTATAGAAAGACCTACATATCGAGGTGCCTATGGAACCGCCTGACAACTTTTGGCCCCTATGATAAATTTGCATAGATTGATGTTTCTAATTCTTAAAAATTACATGCATGTTCTCTAGCATGTTGTATAGTATTAGATGTACAACAATAACAACAAAGCGGTCTGGCACATGGATAGCTAGCTTCCACGCACCCCTGTCCATGGCTAGTTCTTTGGTTATATTCCAATCCTTCAGATCTCTCTTAACAGACTCCTCCCAAGTCAAATTTGGTCTACTGTGACCCCTCTTAACATTCTAATCACGCTTTATCCGTCCGCTATGCACTGTTGGATATGTCGCCTCTTGGTTGGGCAACATTATGTGACATACAACATCGCAGGTCGAATCGCCGTCCTATAGAACCTGCCTTTTAGCTTTTGTGGCACTCTCCTGTCACAGAGGACGCCAGAAGCTTGGCGCCACTTCATCCAACCAGCTTTGATTCGATGACTCACATCTTCATCGATATCACCATCCTTTTGGAGCATAGACCCCAAATATCGGAAGGTGTCTTTCTCAGGTACCACCTGTCCATCAAGGCTAACCTCTCCCTCCTCGTGCCTAATAGTGCCTAATAGTACTGAAACTACACCTCATGTGCTCAGTTTTAGTTCTACTAAGCCTAAAACCTTTCGACTCTAGAGTCCGCCTCTAACTTTATATTAACCCCCGACAGGCTATCGTCGACTAGCACAACATCATCCGCAAAGAGCATACACCATGGGATATCTCCTTATATATCCCTTGTGACCTTATCCATCACCAAAGTAAAAGATAAGGGCTCAAAGCTGACCCCTAGTGGTGCAGTCCTATTTTAATTGGAAAGTCATCGGTGTCGCCATTACTTGTTCGAACACTTGTCACAACATTATCATACATATCCTTAATGAGGGTAATGTATTTTGTTGGGACTTTGTCTCCAAGGCCCACCACATGACATTCCGTGGTATCTTATCATACGCCTTCTCCAAGTCAATGAACACCATATGAAGGTCCTTCTTTTGCTCCTTGTATCTCTCCATAAGTTGTGGTACCAAGAAGATGGCTTCCATGGTAGACCTCCCAGGCATGAAACCAAATTTATTTTTGGCCACGCTTGTCAATCTTCTTAAGCGGTGCTCATTTACTCTCTCCCATAGCTTCATTGTATGGCTCATCAGCTTGATTCCACGGTAATTAGTGCAACTTTGGACATCCCCCTTGTTCTTGAAGATTGACACTAATGTACTCCGCCTCCATTCTTTGGGCATCTTGTTTGACCAAAAATGAGTTTGAAAAGCTTAGTTAGCCATACTACCGCTATGTCTCCAAGGCCTCTCCAGACCTCAACGGGGATACCATCAGGGCCTGTCGTGGGGATAAAACCCGGGTGCCCAAAGACCCACAAAAGATCCCGAGCGAACGCAAAATCAAGTACTACAAGTCATCAGCTCGGCCGCCTCCGACCGTCCGGCTCGGCCGAGTCCGTCTGCGCCAAGGGCAGCCGGCCTCCGCCTGGCTTGCCGTGCACACCAAGGCGGAATGGGCAAAAGAAGAACTGCAGGCTCGTCATCATCACGATTCTCGGAGACAACCAGATAACGACAAGGACGCCGCCTTATACGACCGAGGTCAACCGAGGTAGCCGGATCCGGGTAGCCCGCAGCCGGATGGCCGGCTGCCAGCTGCTTACGACGAGAAGAAGACGAGGGCCGCCGCCCAGTACACCGATGGGACATCACGAGAAGAGTCTGCCGTACAGCGCAGGCGGCAACATCATCGTCGGCCAGCCCTCCACGTAGCCCAGGCGTGGGCTATAGTGAGGACTAGCCTGACGTCTCCTACGTTGCCAAGGACGTCGACAGGACTCTCCACGGGGTCAACGAAGCCCCATTGGGCGCAGCCGGACGGAGGTACCTGCCCTTTCGGGCACGCTGTACTGCAGACCAGCTAAGTCATGATTGAGAACTCCTGTAGACCATGTCGGCCGACTGGTACGGCCAGCCGGCCCCGCCTGTAAGCCAGACAGCCAGGCCTATATAAGGCTGTCTGGATGCCCAAGTAGAGGGTAACGAATACTTCATTCTCCCCACCCCCGAGAGCTAGCAAGAGAGAACCAGAGCCATGGAGAGCTTCGCGAACAGCTCGAGGAGCAACTTTGTACTTTGTCCACCGATATTAGAGAGATCATGCAGGAGTAGGAGTGTTACCTCCATCGTGAGGGCTCCGAACCTGGGTACTTCGTGTGTTAGCGCTCCGGCGCAACCCCTGCGGATGCCAACGCTGCAGTACGTTGCTCCCACACCTATCTTAGCCACCCCGTGGCATATGCCGTGTTCGATACCACGTCAGGTCCCATTGCCTTGCCTCCTTTCATACTCTTCAAAGCCTCCCTAACCTCAACCTATTGGATACGCCGCACAAAGCGTCGACGGGTATCATCCGAGGAGACGCCCCACCCCTTGCCTCGCTCACCGCGCGCTTTGCGGCCTTCTTTGCCCCTTGTACTTCTCCATGTTGGCTGCGCTCCTGTCCAGATATAAGCGTCTCAAACAGTCCTTCTTCTCCTTAATAACCTTCTGGATCTCAATGTTCCACCACCAGGTATCCTTAGCATCGTTTCTACTTCCCTAGTCACTCCAAACTCCTCTGAAGCCATCTTCCGAATACAAGTCGCCATCCTCATCCACATACTGTTTGCATCGCCTCCTTCCTCCCAAGGGTCCTCCTTAATAACCCTCTACTTAAAAGCTTGAGCTGCCTCCCCCTTTAGGTTCTACCACTTTGTTCTATCGACTTTGGCACGCTTATCCCGCTGGACACGAATCTGAAAGCGGAAATCAGCCACCACCAACTTATTTTGAGGGACAACACTCTCTCCAGGTATCGCCTTACAATCGAGGCAAGCGCGTTTGTCTTCTCTTCTAGAGAGGACAAAATCAATCTGGCTAGAGTGTTGACCACTACTGGAAGTCACTAGGTGGGATTCTCTCTTTCTAAAGAGGGCGCCAGCTACGACCATGTCGTAGGCTAAAGCGAAGCTTAAGACATCCTCCCCTTCTTGGTTTCTGATGCCATAGCCAAAGCTCCCATGCACCCCTTCAAAACCTGTGTTAGATGTACCCATGTGGCCATTGAGGTCTCCTCCTATGAAGAGCTTCTCTCCAGTAGGTAACATTGAGAACTAAGTCCCCAACAACCAGCTTGACTAGGATAATTCGGTCTCCTTGCCTCTTGACGTCCACTACTCCATCCTTTGAGAACTAAGTCCCCAACAACCAGCTTGACTAGGATAATTCGGTCTCCTTGCCTCTTGACGTCCACTACTCCATCCTTGAGCTCTTGTTGATCAAGATGCCGACTCCATTTTTGTTTGAGGTTGTCCCCGTGTACCACAACTTGAAGCCGGTATCCTCCACCTCCTTCGTCTTCTGTCCCTTCCATTTGGTCTCTTGGACGCATAGGACATCAACACGCCTCCTCATCGCCGTATCAACTAACTCCCGTAACTTACCCGTCAGGGACCCTACGTTCCAGCTACCTAAGCGGATCCTCCTAGGCTAGGCTAACTTCCTTACCCTCCGCACTAGTCGAGTCAAATGCGAAGACCCTTGCTCATTTTTCACTACACTCGGGCGTCGATGTAGCGCGCCACTAAGGATGCGACGACCCGATTCTTGCTCACTTATCACCGTATCCAGATCAAGATACGGCGCGCCACCAAGGGGGTGGCGGCCCGGCCCTTGCCCATTTGACACCACACCCGGGTTCCGATATGGCGTGTCGCTAAGGGGGTTACGCCCCAACGAGGTTCTTTTGGGTTTCATCTCCATAAGAGGGGCTGGGTTTATTTCCGTTGGCTCGCCAAGCCTATCACAACCCTCCTCCTTTATCCGGGCTTGGGACCGGCTGTAGAATATTAGATGTATATTGCATTATTTTATACGGCCGAAGATGCATGTGACTATTCATCTCTAAAATTAAGCCAAATTGTTGTCTTAGTTTATACCAAATCTAATGGGACAGTTCCTTTGTAGAGTATGTGTGATCTATTATTGTAGATCTCTGTTAGTTAGAGCCAGCTTATCATCCTGATTGACCTTTTATCTCGTTTATTTTAATAATATACCTTACTTCTGATACAGTTTGATGATATTGGAGAGCATGGAACAAAAGTAATTGTATTCAACCTCTGGTTCAACGATGATGGGGACATGGAGCTTGATTTCAATTCTGATGTCAAGGTTTGTAATGTTGGCTTCTTGTGGAGCTATATTTGTTGATATCCCAAAATTTGATGGATTTATTGCATGAGTTAACTCAGTACGACCTCGGCACAGCTTAACTTAATTTAGACCATACTCGATGGCGAGTATCCCTAGCACTACCTTTCAGTTATTTTTTCCAATTCTTATTTGCCAGCTTTCCATAACTTTAAAAGGATTAGCTTGAGGATTCAGTAAACACGCTTTCATAGACAGAAACATTATGATGACACGTCATTACCCAAAAGAGCCCACATGTTATTTTTTGTCTACCATAGAGACCAATTTAGTTGTACAAGATATGATGATAAGTACATGGTCTTAAAGTCGAGGAGTAGTTTGTTTGGGGAATGCCTCTTTTTTTCTCGCCTTCCTTTTTGTTGTTAGTTGCGTAAGAGATGTGAAGGGTGATATAGTATGTAGTTTTCTTTTATAGCAGTTCTTCAACTTGCCTTTCTCCCTCTAATATGCTCTTTATAATAGTAACAACTAGTTGTACCTACATGACTGTAAGAAACACATATAAAATAGAAAAACAAAAACCCGTGCTATCAGATTAAACCCTCAGTAGAACTATTTAAACACATCTTGCTGGCTTCTTTGTTCAAACACAACAGGAATACAATCAGAGTTCCCCATCCAATATTGTGAAACACACTAGAAAATGATATGGACATGACATGGCAACCCTATAGAACTGACATGGACTTGATTCATGCTGAATAAGTTTTGTGCGAATCTCTGTTTTGGATGAAGTGATATGTTCAATTTGCATGACATGCTATAGAGTAGAAGTGTTTATTTTTCCTACATGCAACATCTTCAATATTAGCATCTGCAGGTGTACCATTGGCTAAACCTTTTGATATACAATGTTTTAGGATATCCTCATTACTGGGGCAGAGAAGAAGGTAAAAGGCAACAAACCGGAGAAGATTGCGATGCAGAACTACGTTGCAAATCGACTTCGTTATTCACTTAGAGTTAAGTATTGATCCCCATTATCTGGTTTACTACACTTGTTTGGTTTATTTTGCTGGACAAACATTCCTCATATGTATTTCTGTCTGAAATCGAATTCGAACAGGCATATGCATCCATCTTGTATCTTCGCGTACCTGATAATTTCAGAATAATCCTGCGTGGACGAGATGTGGAACCACATAATGTAGTTAATGATTTGATGTATCGAGAATGTGTGTTGTATAAACCACAAATTGCTGGACTTACAGAGGTATGTGTAACTTAAATTTCTGAAGCATATTTTCCACTTTTACCAATTTGATCGATGGAACAAACCCCTTTTAAGGCTTCAAGTCAGGTAGTTAAAACGATTGCATATAATATTATAGTTTACCTATATGGCTGTATCCTTTAGATCTGTATTGTAATGGTTGATTTTCTCGTGATAAGTTCCTCGTATTGGATCTTACTTGTAGAAGTGTATAAGTACCGCAAAAAAATCTGCATTAAAAAAAATCAAGGTAAGATGTTCATTGCTTGTGTAGTTATATGCTGTCAGTCATATTCACGATGTGCAAAATAGATAATTTTAGTTAAGTATGGGAGGAAGTGCCAACATAACTTTGCCCTTTTCTTCAACTTTTTCTAGAACCACTAGTTTACTAGGTAAAGCCAGATCTTAATATATTTATACTTAAAATGCTCTCTTCTTCATACATTTTTAGCCTGGACATGAATATGTCATATGGATCATCTAATCCTTCGGTAGTGTTTTTTACTCCAATAAAATGGTCACTTGCTTTATAAAGCATACCATTTTTTTGGGTTTTGCATATGGACCTATTGTTCCATATTCAGCATAACATTTTTTTATAAAGCACGCCTTCTCAGATTGGCTCCATGTTGTTTTTATTTAGCTATCTATAATCACCACCATCGGATTTGTCAAAGGTGCCCCAGACACTGATGTACAAGGGTTCAACGTTTATCACAAGAATCGTTTAATAACGGTGAGAGCTTTCTTCTTTCCCATCACACTTACAAACCTAGGATATTAATAAAGTTCGTCCTTCAAGCGATTTCTTTAGCTGCAAATGAATGACTACTATACCGATGCAAATTTTGTTCTAGTAACATGCATTGGTAACTAATGTGAGTTATGGACAAGTCCAAATATTGTATTACAGATTACTATTTAATTCACCTAGTTGGTGGGGATATGCTGTTGTCCATTTAAATGTAGCATTCATT
This sequence comes from Poa pratensis, assembly GCA_947311845.1. NCBI lineage: Eukaryota > Viridiplantae > Streptophyta > Magnoliopsida > Poales > Poaceae > Poa > Poa pratensis. The sequence goes on along the minus strand of CAMZMU010000058.1, from coordinate 2,775,066 downwards.
AACGTTCAGAAATACTGTGTAGTTGGTGAGAATGTACTTTTGGGACTAGGCAGTCCACAACACGTCCAGTATAATCTAGTGTTATTACATTATAAGTACCTGTCTGCGACTAGGTGGGTTACCAAAGCTTTTACCCAGGCTTGTAGTGCCATCGTGCGATGTGCTCTTAAGCAGCTTAATAATAATATAAAAGTTAAATGTCCTGTGTGCAACTAAATTGAGTTCCAAATATAGCGTAGTATAGGGAATGTATGATGTTTACTAGGAAAATGTATGTTGTTTCTGACCTTTCTCTACTTGACAAGTCACACTTCCGAATTGTTTGCAGCCTTTCTGGAAAGTTGCCAGCAACTCATATGGTAAAGGGCGTGGAGTTGTGGGTAAGAGATGTTTACTTACTAAAACCAGATTTTCTCCAATCTGGATCTGCTCCCTTTATTCTCACTCCTCTTTTTCTACCATAAAAGGATCTTTTTTAAACAAATAAATGGATATATACAATGCTATAAGATGTAAACTAAACAAATAATTTGGTGCTAAATATGATGACACGTGCCCTACACAAAACAATCAAATTGGTATTAACCTAAACAGTGAATAGTATGTTATCCAAACATGCACAATCTGGTGTCTTTGTGTAGGCCACATGTGGTCATACTACGACCAAAATTTGTAGGTGGTATGCTGTATGCATAATTTTCAATAAAACAAAATCATAACTTGTTATAGTGGGGAAAAGAGGGGAGAGAATATATGGAGAAGATCCAAGTGGGTGGAGAAATGAAGAAGATCCAAGTGGGTGGAGAAGATCCAAGTGGGTTTAGTGGGAACGTGATAGATAACTTTTGTTCTGTTCGTATTTTCAGGCATTCTCGACGCGAGTTTCATAAAACCTACCCATGACAAGCAGGATTTCGAGAAGTCGGTACTCTATCAAAGGCTTGAGAATCGATTGAAAGAAATGACTTACGAATACTGGTATAGATTTTCTTCTTTCCGGAGAAGTTCTAATGATTTGCAACAGTAATGCTAGCTTTGTCATGTTTCTAGTCTCCCATAAACTCACACAGAATTATCATAGCACGCTAACAAGTCTTCCCTGTTGCGGAACATTTTCGCATTAATTGTTCAATCAAACATTTCTTGTCACTAGTTAGTGTCTGCCTGAATCAAGAACCATAAGTACACCTTGTTTTGGAACTTAGTGCTGATAGTCTTGTTTTTTTGTCAGTTACTTGATATTTGATAACCTTCTTCTTTGATTTGCCTCCTGGATCACAGTATTTTGCTATCGACGTACTTATTTTATTAAGTGCACCCCATGCACTAGGTCCTAGGTCCTGTGTTCACCATTCAAATGAAAACATCCGAAATAATTCGACAACTTGACATAATTTTTTATCCATTTCTTCAGCAATAACGTCCGTCTTTGTTTTACTGCACTATGAAATCAGAATTGCACTTTCTTTTACGAACGCAGAAGCATGTCTAAAAAGGAACTATCACAGACATTGCAATAAAATATACTCCCTCCGATCCGGACACGGCGGGTCACGGGTGCAGATGCATCTGTTGTGTAAAACATTTTTAAAAACTTTTCAAAATGTCAAAAAATTCCAAAAACAAATTCGGATATACATAAGAGAAAAGACATTTTTTGTGTCCTGTGCAAAAAAGACAAAAAAATGGCTCGTACACAGTCATTTTGGAGCACCCGGATTTGTCTTTTTACACATGTCACAAAAAATATCTTTTCTTCGTGAAACTTTTTGTGCTAACATAAAATGTCGTGAAGTATGTCCGAACTTTTTATTTTGAGTTTTTTGACATTTTGATTTTTTTTTAGCAGTGGGTGCATCTGCATCCATGACCCGATATGGATTTCCGCTCCGATCCGGATTAAGTGTCATACCGAAATAGCTACGTACGCTCAACTCGCGACAATCTTTGTGGATTGGAGGGAGTATTAAAATATTGGCGATGCTGTGCCTTGTGTGATATGGGCATGAGACCCTTGTGAGCTACTGCTCTGCACAAACTTAACCATTTGCTGCACCAGAAGCAGCAACTTCTTTTGTTTATTGATCCCCGTAGGAAGTTATCCATAGGAGTTTGAGTTAATTGTATCATCAAATATGGGAAATTTAATTAGATTGGCTTGTGAGAGAAGTATTAGATGGCAGTCCAGTGATGACTATACAAGTATGTGAATTGTACTTATTACGGGGAAGCAAGAACTCCTCTCTTTCTTCCATGGCCTACTTTTCCATATTCAAGTATATTAACAACAAACTGTGCACCTATTGATCCTCTCATTAGTTTTTTTTTTTGAGATTTGAGTCTACTCCAAAAGTTGTAAAAGCCGAAATATTACATCATTTGAGATACAGTAACTAGTTAACTGCTACTCTCTCCGTTCATATAAGATGTTTTGGCAAGCTTGCCAAAACATCTTATATTGTTGGACGTAGGTAGTAGTTCTTGACCTCATCTTTCTTGAATATTTATGTATTCTATGTGATACATAAATATGACTACTGTGCGTATTTTTGCTGTTGATATGTCAGTGCTTGTTGTGTCCTTCTCATGTTTTTGTAGGGTGACTTAATATCATTATTAATGTTTATAGGGACCTGCATTGCCATCGCCTTGGTTATGACAACAAGGCATTACCTAAAGCATCCCGTGCACAATATCGTGCTAAGCAGATAGATGCTGGTAGTTCCCCAGCAAGTGCTTCACAACGATTACTTGCTGCTGATATTCCAACAAGCAGCCGCGCACAAAGCAGTGAGTAGTCTGTCTTTCTAGGGTCAGTTTGTCAAATTTCACTATTTAGCTAATCTTGTATATTTTTAAACAGACATAGGACTGAAGAGAAATTTCGATGTCCTCGGAGCCATCACAGAAATAAATAATCATCAGACAAAGGCAAGACAATTAAAAGCAAGGGCATCCCTGTTTTACGTCCTATTTCTACCCTTACCCACACTGCCACACACAGGCACACATGTGCGCACATACACACATAAGGAAAAACTGACCCGCCTTTCTATACATCGTAAAGGCAAATTTATCTGTCAATCATAGAAGCACAGTTTGATATTGAACATTTTCAAAATACTATGAGTGCCCTTACATGAATGGTTTGTTGTTGGTTTTGATTGACAGCATCGGGATGTTATTCAACGAAAACGGTTTAGTCAACACAAGACGCTGACACTTGAGAATGACAGATTGCGTGACGAGTAAGCATAATACCATAACATGTGCACTTTGTACATTTTTTGTTAGCTGTTGTCGTTGTTTTGTTCTAGAAGAAACTTCTACCGAATTCGAAACAGTTCTGGAAAATATTTAGCATGTGCAATTTATCTATTACTGCTGATGTAGTTAACACAGAATTTGAAAATAATTGTTAATAAGAGGATTACCAACGGTCGTATTTCTAGGTACCACGCTTCTACTAGCAATACCAGGGTAGTATGAAAACAAATATGAAGGCAACATGACAACAAAAAGATACAGCTTCTTTGAATTTAAATATGCTGCGGCTTACTTGGGTAATTTTTATCGTTACATCTTTTTTTTTTTGAATTTTCAGATGCTTGCAGTACGAGGAATCAGAGAAACAACTTACTGTAAAGGTATTATTATCTTTTGTGCAAATAAATTAGTATCTCTTAGTGCTGGTCCATGAGTGCAAATGATGAGGTAAAGCACCTTGATGTCACTTAATGGTTAGATTGTTCAGTACCACATTCAGCTGGACACAAGTCAAGTGTTCAATTGAAGCGGAATCAGGTTTTTTAACCTGAAATTGGCTCTGGCCAGAGGGTATTGTGGGATTTTTTTTTTGTTTTCTCTTTCATTTTCATTTGAGTCATTATTTTTTGAAGATAAGAATTTTCAGATATAAACTTAGGTGTACTTTTGGTACTGAGTTGATATGGAAGCTATGCAAATTGTGGACTTGCTTGCATGTATTGCCAACATAAGCAAATGGCTTTAGAGTAGGTGATAGATTCATTTCATCACATTAATGTTCAGAACTCCAGGTTAGCTTCTCCCTACTATTAATGGTAAATCTTCTTGCTTACTAGGGGTGTTCAAATCCGGGTCGAGTTGAACCAGGCCAGACCCGGTGAGCTAACACATCTGATGCGCTAGTTCAAAAGAATGTATCCAGCGTTTTTTTATGGTTTGAAAGAAACTGGTTCTGAACAACCCCGTTGCTTCTGTATTGTCCACGGTTTTTAACATAACCTACCATCCTGCTACAAAGGCAAATGTATTTTATCCAGGCTTAAAGAAACCTACCATTCTCGTAAATAGCGGCCACACCATTATACTTTATTCATCGATATCATAGTATACTTCACCATTGTCAAGGTTCAGCGTGTCGACTTGTATTGGAAATGTATTCAGTTAGTGCCATTGTCGACAGTTTTGGCACTCGTTTGTTATATTTTAATCTGTGGTTGGTGTCCCTTGTACATTCCTATGTGTTATCTTTAGAGCTCGACGTCTTGGAGAATTGATTGATAAAACAAATGAAATGCCATTTTCATTCTTTTAGGAACAAAAGCTCCGATGTCAAATTGCTGAGGAAAGAAAGAAGTATGAGGAATTATTAGAAGAGCTCAAGTCGTTAGATGTGAAGTTAGAGATATATTGACCTTTGCACTTCACCACGATACTTTTTGGCTAACTGTATTTGCAGGACAAGTGGGCTGATTGCTGTGTTATTTAGTGGTGGTTATGGGAAGAAATGGTCCCATGGACAAATGATATCTTCTGTCTACCCTGTGCTGGGTAGAGAGATGTACAATTTTGACACAGTAATCTTTGTCGGGGCCCTTGTGATGAATTCCAAGCATATATAGATGTTGTAGAAGTATGTGCATTATGTAATTTGATTGTAGACCAGGGATTTCGTGAGAATACTTCTTATCACAATGTACATTACATCATTCATATCTGTCAATTGATGTGAAGATTCTGATTCTTTTTCAGCAGATGGCAGTGTTTAAAACTAATACATCTTTGTACTGTATGCACATCAACTGATGAATTTCTGCTAATTATATTGTTGTAGGTGCAGCCCTTGTAACAAGGGATATGATTGATTGTATTAATACTTTTCACAACTTATTCCCCTTGTAATTTCGTCTGCCTGTGGGATTGCTACTCTGCTCCTGCAAGCTTTGATTGCCAGCTGTAAATAGGTCACATGTTTCCAGAATCTGAGAATGGACCTCTCTGCTGCAGCTTATATTGAGAATATTCCTGCCTATCGATCACCATTTCATGAGAGGGTAACATCTTTGTGTCATAGGTTCATAGCCACATTTTTGGCCTCCGTAAGGCTCAGACGATGAGAGAACGTAAGCATTGAGTCACATTGCCTGGTTCTAGCCACTAGTCAAGCTGTTTGAGGGCTTATCTCACGGAGGGATCTTCAGAGTGGCCTTGCTTAATGCTCAAGTCACTCTAGTAGATTACTTCATTGCCTCTTATGACATTGGAGTGGGTTATGCTCCACGAGGTGATCGACGCAGGAAATTTAACCATAATAGTGAAAAGCCAAAAGAAATGAGATACCCCACCCAAGTATCGTAAGAAAAATATTTGCTAAAGACGAAGCTTCACTCACTAAAATGAAGATCATGAGCACTCGAGTAAGGAAGAAAGTATAAAGCATATTGCCAAACCGGTTGCGTCAAAGGCAAAGTGTCAAGCCTTGCCTCGTTAATGCTTGGACAACCACACTAGAGCTCGTTCTAGAGGAGGTGCAACCTGTGGTGGCCGAAGATGAACCTCGCTAAGGTGCCTCGGCTCTTGACTTATTACTCAGAATGGACGCCAGGGTGAGCCCAACAATGGATCAAGGATCAATGATTTTGCCGCCAATTTGAGAACTCCCTGTGGCGACAAATGCATCGACCTTGCTGCCATCCGTGACCACCTCGAGCCGCATTGGTGGGCAGCGTCAAAACTTTCGCCGTGCCACCGTCTGGCCCAATTGTCACCTCACCATAGTTGCAACCGACAAGGCCTCCATCAAACCAACTTAATACATATACCGCCATTTAAGAGGATATGGCCCCGTCAGATTCGGATCACGAACATTCAACACTGCTTACTTCCATTGGTGCCTCACATGGTCATCACTAATGGAGCGGCATGGTTCATCCCTTATTGGGCAGCTCCCTTCGCCGTGCACAACCAATTCCAACGTTGCTCAACACCGCCCGCTTCCACCGAAGAGGCCCTACACCCAATGAAGCTCATTTGAAAAAGCAAACCAAGTTAAATTTTTTAGAAGATCATGTGGCGGCCAAGCTCCGACCGATCATGATGAAGAACCTCATGAGCCCTCAGAAGATTTGGAATATTCCATCATGAGCTTGATGCGGATAATCCGTCACCGACCACTCTGTAGGAAGGCAAAGAGGCTGATCATGAAGCCTCTCTAAAAGTATGCAGAGGGAAACCTAGAGGGGGTGGGTGTGGGTGGGCGGGTGAATAGGTTGCGACAAACTTCCCTTTTATTTTCACAAGTTCAAGCCTACGCAGATAATAAAGTATGCCTAACAACTATGACAAAACCTATATGAAAGAAAAGGTATTTCAAGAATGAAGCCTACCACAAAGATAAGAGTTCACACACCTCGAGAAAGGATTATCTGTGTGTTCACTCCCTTGAGGGAGAGCTACATCACCGTTGGAGAGATGCCGATTACCATGAAGGACCCCCGAACGCTATGAAATTTCACCTTCTTATCCTTGACCCCCTCTAAGAATTAGGAGCTCGATCAGTCTACTAGTGGAGACCTTAGGGAGGCCACCAATTCCTTACATACTTCTAGGAAAATCACAAACCAATCGCTCCAGGCGACCTCTATTGCCAAGGATCCCTCAAATTCCAAGAGTAAAAAGATCGAAGAGAAAGCTTCACATGATGCTCAAATCACGAAATTGATTGGTCAAGTATAAGTGAATCTTGGATCTTTGATAGGGTTATGTAACAACCCAAAAATCAATTCTTAATTTTAGTGGTGTTTCTGCCATTCTGAATTTTTTCCCTCTAGAGCTCAGGATTTTCTCCTTTCCTTTGTTGTTTGATCTTGACATTGGTTTCCCCCACTCATTAATGTCTCTGAATCCATGCGACCCCTTCTTTGCCCATGAAATCATCTTGGGATATTATCCCTATAAGCTAAAGCCAAAAATATTTGATTACTTAAAGTCTAGTACTCCAGCTTCCAAAGGAACCCCTTCTTCTTAGCGTGTAAATTCATACGAAAATTCCGAGAGACTCCCTACTACCTATAAACACATCAATGCAAAAATATTACGTAATATTTCCAAATTAGAAATAGTTTGTGATCTTCCTTGTTTGATCCAAAAAAATTGGCCAACCTTTGCACCCCCTAAAATCCTGAAAAAACAGGTTACCCTTTTGAGACCATTTACTACAATTTTCATGTCTGGTACTTCTTGTGTAAGCCCTAAAAAATACATTTTGCATACACCAAAAAATTCTAGACCTAGACATGTCTTCTACCTATGAAACTTGTCAAAGTGGCTAGCTTTCATCTAGACACACAATTACAGGGAGCACACCCAAAGTTGATGGGGGAAAATGGAACCCCAATTGAAACAACTTGTGAAATGGCCTATTAGGATCCTATGAGCAAAACCCAACCTACAAGACCCCATTTGGTATCAAACTTGGCCACATTAGCAAGTGTTCACCAAGGTACCCATGTAAAGCATATTACCCCAAGGGTAATCATCAAAACTCCAAATGGCGTGACCTTTCCATTTGAACCTATTTCCAGAACCCAAGTTATGGGACCCCAGATGACCCCAAACTCTGCACAAGCTATCCCAACACCAGAATAAGCCTATACGGATTTATTGGGATTTTGTGAGTTGTAGGTGACATCTGTCATTTTGTCAAACACCTTTCTCACATTCGGAATTTGGAAAATCCTAGACTCAACCTTTCCGCTTGTTTCTTTATTTGTCGACCTTGGCAAGATCCCAGGAAATCGATGCAGCGGTTTGGTGGCCATTTGGTTGCAGACCTGTTAGAAATATGCCCTAGAGGAAATAATAAATGTTACTGTTATTTCCAAGTTCATAATTGATTTTATATTTCTTCGATATCATTGCTATGGTTCTTGAATGTGACATTCAGAGGAAAACTCATTAGTATGTGTGGAAATATAAACACATAATAGTTCCCTAGTATTACCTCTAAGCCTTGCTCATGTGTTGCTCATGTGTTGCATGATGTTTTCGTTTTACTAAAAAAGGGCATTGTTAATGTAACAAGGATGCCAGGGACAAGGAGAAAACATTGTTATTGGAACAATGGTGTTGACATACCCAACTAATTGATATACTATGAGATCATATCATCACAATGTTGTTAGTATAATGGTAGAAGTGTTAACGTATACTCACGTCCTTAGACCATGAGAATGTCGAGTACCTTTGTACCAGGCTTTGTACTTTGGGGGTTGTCAGATGTTACCCGTAACAGGGTGATTATAATGACAACCTGGAGGTAAGTCTAGGGACTCGATAGTTCGAGAATGAGATTTTATCCTCCGACGGTGGATATATACTCTCCGGGCCTCTTGGTATTGCGCTATCATCGCCTCACCATACACAATGTGGTATAATCACACGTATACATAATACGAAACGATAAAAGAGAAGAAACCAGCAACATGGATAACTCGGTATTGTGATTAAATTGTTGCTTCACGAGGATACCAATATAAGACTCGCCTAAGGTTTTGTTAAGCATCATGAAGCAAAGCAAATTGTGTACTTGAACAAAAAGTTCACTTGATATATTCGTGTATGTGTAGGAATCAATATGGATGTCTACATTGTGGCAAACTAATTCCTCATCTAGCCCCTCGTGGAAACTATTTCCAAATCAGGCCCCTCGGTCCAGCATATACCTGGCCATGGGAAGCCCGACCAGGCCTGGCCGACGGAATTTTGAGCCCGACGGTCGGACTGGGCCGAGCTGTTCGGGCTCGGGTATGAGGTTTTAGGGTCGGGTTTTTTTATGCCTGCCCCAAAGCCTGGCCCAACCCGTGAAAGGACAAGGATGTCGCCTAGAAGGAGGGGTGGGGGGGTGAATAGGCGATTAAAACTTTTCCGGTTTAGGCTTGATAATTGCGGAATAAAACTATGTGTTTAAATTAACAAGCCAACAACCTAAATAAACTAGGCTCACCTATGTGCACCAACAACTTATGCTAAGCAAGACAAGCAACAAGGTGATAGCAATATAGAATACTTCAAGCACGAAGGCTATCACAATGTAAAGTGCATAAGTAAAAAGCTCGGGTATAGAAATAACCGAGACACGCGGAGACGAGGATGTATTCCCGAGTTCCTCCTTGTTAAGGGAGTATGTCTCGTTGGAGAGGTGTGAACCAACACAATGGTTCAACAACCACAAAGGTTTCACCTTCTTCTCCGATGAACCGCACCACAAAGGTTTGGTTCACCTTCCACTATCGGAATCCTTCGAGGCGGAAATCCGGAGCCTTTCAACAATGATCCGGGGCACAACCCACAACGGGATTGGGGGCTCCCGAACAGCTACAAGTGACCACACAAGGGTCTCAACCACCACACGGGCGTCTAGGGTCCAAAGACCCAAGAGTAACAAGTTCACAAGCTTTCAACTTCCACGAATCCTCGTGGAGAGCACACCGATGCACCAAATGCAAAAGGCAAGAGCACAAGGCTCAAATCCTTCACTCTCGATCCCACCACAAGCAACTAATGCTTATGGAGGGAGAAGAGAGGAAGAACAAAGTAGGAGAACACCAATAACTCCAAGATCAAGATCAACTAGGTTCCCCTCACTTAGAGGAGAAAAGGATTGGTGGAAATATAGATCTAGATCTCCTCTCACTTTCCCTCAAAGATATGCAAGAATCATGGGAGGGATAGAGAGGAAGGCAAGCTTCTTCAAAGGTCAACAATGGAGGAGAGATAGGGGAAAAACTTGCTCAAAACATGTTCTAACCGTTGGGGAAGAAGCCCCTTTAAATAGGTTACCTGAAACCAACCGTTATGCCTAGAAACTGCGAGCCCGGCCTGGGAGCCGGTTTGGCCGGCCTAGAAACCGTCCATCCATCCGACCCGGCCGGTCTGGGAGCCGGTCTGGCCGGCCTGGGAGCTGGCCAGACAGACAGGACCGATAAAACTGCAATATCTTTTTCATCCGGACTCCGATTTCGATGATCTTGGGCTCGTTGGAATCGTAACGAAAAGCTTTACAAGATCATGCAGAGAAACATCATAGTCCAACAATGGAGGATAAAACCAAATGGGGAAAGGTTGGACCTCTTGATAAAAGAACAACCGATAAAACCTCCAAACCAAAACCGCAATATGTTTCTCATCCGGACTCCGTTTTCTATAATCTTGGGCTTGTTAGAATACTCACAATCTCTACAAGATCATGCATATACACATCATAGTCCATCATGTGAGGAGGATAACACAAGAGGAGAGTTTGACCTCTCTACAAGAGACGAACCGGTAAAACCTCCAACATCAAAAACACCACAAGATATTCAAATGAAATCCGTTTTTGATGAACTAGAGCTTGGTATGGAGATGAACACAAGCTCTAAATTCTCACATGGATAAAAGCCAAATAAGAACCAAGAAAGATGATATGCCAAATATGCAAAGGTTTGAGCTCTCCATAAAGATGCGATCAAGTTACTCACTTGAGAGCCCCTCTTGATAGTACGCCGTCTATCCTATAACCCGGTCTCCCACTAACACCATGAGACCGGTAAAATAGAAAGCCTATCAAGATCATACCTTTGCCTTACGCATTCCACTTGAGCTCGATGATGACGATCTTGACTCTCTCAAGTTGGAACACCTTTCTTGATTGTGCTTGCTAGCACATGCTTGATGAAGACTTCTCCAAATACTCCCCCATACACCATTATGGGAGAGCCTTGCTAAACTCCGTCTTCATGAATCCACTTGCACTTCATCTTCTTATCTTGATATAGATGATGGCTTGGAGATAAACATGAAGTTCACTCAATCTTCTTTTCCAAGCCATGATTGCAATAAGCTCAACTCTTCACATGACCATTCTTCATATAAACCCTTGGATGGAACCTTGGTCATCATGTAATCTTCTAGAGTCCAACACATGAACTCCAATCTTTTTCTATGGACAAGATCTACAAGTATATCTCAATGCAAACATTAGTCCATAAAGATTGTCATTAATTACCAAAACCACGCATGGGGCAACACATGCCCTTTCAACCCGGCGCCAGTACATATGGCGCGTGAGCTTGTGCATGTCAATGCCAAGTCTCTTCGAAGCCGAATGCTTAGGCACATAACCCTAGTGTGAGACGTGGCAAATTTTGGCGTAGCCGATTCTCCAAAATCCTTCAACTAGGTCGGCGACAGTCGCGGTGGCACCAAACTGGCATAGTAAACCCAAACGTTTTCTTCCCCATCTCACTACCTCTATTCTCCCCCACTGCTCCAAGCTCTATCTCTCCTATTTTGTCCTAATATATTCACTAAGAAGTAGTACATTTCTTCAATGTAGACCGTAAAGAGTCTTCTTCAAGGTAATCTCTCTCAAATCTTTTTGTTTCCACCAATTCTAATATCAAATAACATATCATTTCTCCTTAAATTTGTTTAATCTTAGAAATGTGGTGTATTTTTATTTGTAATTGATGATTTTGAATTGAAATACTAAATGTATGCATGCATTAAGAATTGTACATTTGGAACAGATTTATTAATATTGTGTAGTCTTATTATGTTTCTTTTTTATTGCCTCGACATGTACGTGGAAATTGCACGCCAAATGAAGTTTGCAAAAACAAATGTATCATGCAAAGATGCTCCGGTCTGGTATCTATCAGAAATCCTTATGACATCACACAACATGCCACTTTTGCAGTGACCACGTGTTTTTTAGTTCCTCGTATAGTCCAGTTCAAACTTTATTCTTAATTGATGCCGTATTTAGCTAAAAAAATGAGCAAAAATATTTTAGCGGCTACTTTTCCCAATAGATTGATGGGGCTAAGCATTATGATGACTGTCGTCTTTCAAAATATGTGGGTGTTCATTCAGTGGCATGGCCGACAGAGATGTGAGAATGTCTTGTGCATCCACCTCATCTCTGCCACCATGTCCACAAACGCAACAAACACAACACCACAAGTCGAGAACACAACACATCCTCCGTGATGCACATGAAAAACTTTTGAGCAAGACCTCTGACATGGGTATGCCTATCGGGTACCCTACCATGAGGGTACCTGGTGCACGTATCGACTAGGCCCAACTATCAGAGCCTACATGAAGCCCATGAAGGGAGGCCCACGAAGATGGAGTATCCTCCAAGTTTGGCGAAGCAATAGTCGGTTTAGAGTTTCCTTACTTGTAAATCGAGTCGGTTACGAACACCCGAGACCCAGCCTATTATTTAAGGACTGGGAGGGCCATCGAACCAGACAACGGACCACCAGAGCCACAAACCCTAGCGAGATCGACATCTCGCCGGGATCCTTGTAACCATCATATTCACAAAGCAATAACAGACAGGCAGGACGTAGGGGTGTTACCTCCACACGAGGGCCCTGAACCTGGGTAAAATCTTTGCCCTGCTTGTCAGCCGACGATACTTCCAGCTCTACCACGTTCTCTCCCCCATATTCATAACCTAGGGACCTTAACCATGGGTCTTGATGAGTCTACCCCTCGTCAAGTGGCGCCGTCTGTGGGAAAGAATAGCGCTGGACTCGAAGTTTCGCCGGTCCCAACAGCAAACGGCAAATCGCCGATCACACCAGCAAACGGCAACTCGCCGATCTCATTTGCAAACGGCAACTCGCCGGCCATGTCTGCAAACAGCAACTCGCCGATTCAGGCGACACACGGCGACTCGCCGATCCACTCGAAAAGCGGCAGCCTGCCCGCTTCACCTGCAAAAAGCGCATCTGCTCTTCCAATGAATTTCAATTCGCACTCGCCAGAGCTTCAGGAGGCGTTTTCCGGCCTTTAATCAGGTTTGAGCTTGACTGTTGGAGCATTCAATTTTTTCGTAAACAATCTTGGCACGCAGGACTCGACAGATCCGCAACAACTGGCGCTGGGTGCACTCGAGGCTCCGTCGACTGAGCTCGCCCCATCGTCGATTCCTGAAGCCTGCTCGCCCGCAACAACCATGTCGACCGGCGAGCTCGACAGGTTCATGATGACGGAACTCCAAGGCGAGGAAGCAGAATCAGCATACAACACAAGCAACATCGACTTCAACCTACCACACGACGAGAGTTTCGACTGCGGGATCTCCCTCGATGACTTCTACGAGCCCGCGATTCATAACGACAACAACGTCGACTCGGAGATCTTCACCAACACCAACCTCGACTCAGAAATCCGTAATGGCTTCGCCAACACCGAGATGAGCATAGGTGATGAGCACATCGACAACGAGATTCGCCTCAAAGATCTACTCGATGAACACACTGGCTCTGACATAAGCCTCGACGGCGACGTCGAGTCCATGACTGGAATCGACAGCACATACACCTGTCCTCGGGTCACGCCCCATCAGGTCTACGTGGCTTTCACCGCAGAATCATCCGCAGACGCTGCCGCTCGCAGGCCTGCACAATTCCCATGCACGGTAACCATGCCGGATGGGGTCACAACCTTGACAATCACGGAGGAGATGGCAGCAAAAGTAGATAAAGTCATAAAGGAGTGCACTATGATGCCACCAAACTCCACCCCAGAGGAGATGTTGACCTTCCAATACTTCAACTGGCAGGAGTCAATTCGACTGCAAAACTACCGAGCGACGTCGAGGAGCGCAAAAGGCAAGCCAGCCTCTCGAGTGCCCGACGAAGGGAGCAATCCCTCGGGTCCACACAGCAACCAACCCCTCGACCTAGGTCGCGGTTGGCAAGCCTTCCAGAACATGAAAGGGTAGCAATCACCCGTAACCTGTCGTTCATGACAGAGGACGCTAACGGAATCCCAGTGCCCAAAACTGCTGCGGGTGCATTATTCTCCGTAGGTGCTTACCTCAAGGCAATACAACCTCCGGCGAATGACCCTAACGCAGCCCTGCATCACCAACAACTCAAATCGCTAGCTCTAGCGGCACAGGCTATGCAGCCAGAAGACAAAACTTCAGCAAGGGATCATGATCGCGACATAGTCGACTCACGACACGCAGCACATCATCGCAGTGGTCGCAGCCACCACTCGGATGAAGGAAGGAGAAGCACGCGCCGGCACAGGTCCAGCAGAAGCAGATCTCGAAGATCCTATAGCAGCGATTCATACTCTGATCGCGAACCAGAGCCATGCGGAGCATTGTGCTTCACTCGACGCATCCGTGAGACGCGGATGCCCAAACGGTTCAAGTTGACAGGCGAACAACCCAAGTACAACGGTCGCCAAGAACCTTCTGGGTGGTTAGAAGATTACAGACTCGCCGTGGCATGCCAGCGTGGCACGAACACCACGGCGATGCAGTACATACGACTTATGCTCGAAGGAACTGCCCGCGACTGGCTCAAATCGCTCCCTCCATCATCATATGACTCGTGGGATGATTTCCGCAGAGACTTCATCAAAAACTTCGAGCCTCTGTGTGAGCGCCCGAAGACATTCGAGGAATTAAGGACATGTACTCAACGATCAGACGAGTCGTTGAGATCATACATACGGCGGTGGACCGAAATACGCAATTCGGTTGGCAAAGTGTCAGAAGACAGGGCCATGGATGCCTTCATACAAGGTCTCGCCAGGAAGGACTTCAAAGAGGCACTTGGTCGTGAAAAGCCAACCTCCCTGGCTGACCTCATCAAAGTTGCGACTGAGTGGGCAGATGGAGAGGATTCTGTACGCAGATCCCGTGCTTCCCCAACACGCGACAACTACGAAAGCGGCAGTCGAAGCCGCAGAGATTCATACAGAGAAGATCGCAGGCGTAAACGGTCCAGACGTCCTTACGACGATAACAGACCCGAGTTCATGGCGGCTGGATACACACAGCCAAGGGAGGACCAAGATAGAAGCAATCGACGCTCGGATGATCGACGGGACAGTCGAGATCGCGAGCAGCGGAGCGACAGCTACAAAAGGCAAGAATGGCGCAAACGTAGCGACGCAAAACCCGAGCGGTCATTCGAGGAAAAGATGGACGACTGGTGCAGATTCCACCTCTTCAAGGGGGACGACGGAAAACTACGCTCCAATCACACCCTAAGGAACTGCAGGGAATTCGACCAAATGGCGACTGACTACTGATACGACTCAAGGGAATGGCCCAGCACCCGCTCAGCCCACGCCTGCACCCGTACCACAGCCGAACGCTGTGCCCGCTCTCATGGCGCCACAGCCGCCACCCACCACCCCACAGCCTGCTCCAGGCGCAAACCTCGCAGGTGCCATACAACCCGTACTACGGGCGGAAGATGATCAATATCCACAGCCCCACGGGCAGATGTACATGATACAAAAGGGTCGCCCCTCCAACAGGCAGCAAAAGCTAATCACTCGACAGGTGAACATGGCTGTCATGGCACCTCCAGCCGTGCCCGAATTTCTGAAGGGATCGGAAACCATCATAAGCTTCAGTCGAGAGGATCATCCCCAGCTGTAGTTCGACCAGGGCACGCCTCTGGTACTCGACGCGCAAATAGGAGGCTACGCCATGACCAAGGTCTTCATGGATGGAGGCAGCGGCATAAACATCATCTTCGCGGACACGCTCCGCAAAATGAACAGGTCAGTCGAAAACCTCCCAAAATCTTCAAATACCTTCCACGGTATCGTTCCTGGCAAAGCAATTAGCCCAGAAGGCACCATACAACTCGACGTTACGTTCGGGGACAAAGCCACTTCAGGACAGAGTCGATTGAGTTCGAGGTCGTCGACTGGAAATCACAATACCATGCTATTCTTGGTCGCCCGACGTTTGCTCGATTCATGGCGGTGCCACACTATGCGTACCTCACGCTGAAGATGCCAGGACCAAAGGGAGTCATCACTGTCCGTGGAAACTTTCAAAGGTCCGATGCTTGCGACCGCGAGTTCAGCAAAATCTCCGAGATGTTCGGGGTGGAGAATCACTCGCCGACTTAGCGATTACCAACGACCGCACACTCCTTCCAGAGCATAAGAAGTTGGCAGTCGACAGATCCTTCAATGCTACAAATGACACAAGGTCGCATCAGGTGCACCCGACCGATCCGTCCAAGACAGTCAACATATCTTCGAGCCTGCCTATCGCATAGGAAGGCGCGCTCGTCGAATTCCTCCGTGAGAACTGGGAAATATTTGCGTGGTGTCCAGCCGACATGCCAGGTATTCCCAGGGAATTCGCCGAGCACTCTCTCCAATTGTTTCCAGATGCAAAGCCAGTCAAGCAAACGATGCGTCGAATCTCCGGCCCAAAGCGAACCGCAGTCGAATCTGAAGTCGACCGGTTACTCGCAGCAGGATTCATTAGGGAAATCAAGAAATCACAATGGGTGGCCAACCCTGTACTCGTAGAAAGAAGCATACAGACATCCTTCGGATGTGCGTGGATTTCACAGCGCTGAACAAGTGCTGTCCAAAGGATCACTTCCCGCTACCTCGGATCGACCAGATCGTCGACTCCACCGCTGATGCGCACGACTCTCCTTTCCTGGATGCTTACTCAGGTTATCACCAGATAAGGATGAAGCAAGAAGACGAAGAAAAAACAGCGTTCATAACCCCACTCGGGTCTACTGCTACACAACTATGCCCTTTGGGCTCAAAACGCGGGTGCAACATACCATCGCATGATGCAGGACTGCCTCAAAAAGCAAATTGGACGCACGTCCAGGTCTACGTTGATGACATTGTCATTACCACAAGGGAAGAAACACTACTCGACGATTTGAGGGAGACGTTCGCAAACCTCAAACGCTTCCATATCAAGCTCAATCCTAAGAAGTGTACTTCGGTTCCAGCTGGCAGCTCTTAGGGTACCTAGTCTCTGCTCGTGGAATCGAAGCAGACCCGGAGAAATACAGGCCATCCTTACCATGCAAAGGCCTTCAAAGCTTCATGATGTGCAGAAACTAGCAGACAGTAGCAGCGCTCAGTCGATTCATCACAACTGGGTGAAAAGGCTTACATTCTATCGACTGATGAAAAGGCGGACAAGTTCGAGTGGACGCCAGAAGCTGAAGCAGCCTTCACAGATCTCAAGCGGATCCTCACAAGCCCTCCGATCCTCGTCGCACCTAAGGAACGGGAACCACTCTACCTGTACGTCTCGGCTACAAACAGGGTGGTGAGCACCGTACTGGTAGTTGAACGCATGAGGAGGGACACCAAAGCAAACAACGTCCAGTCTACTACCTAAGCGAAGTTCTCTCCATATCAAAACAGCGGTACCCGCACTATCAAAAGCTGCATATGCTGTATTCATGTTTCAAGGAATTGACACACTACTTCACCGAGCACCGATCACCGTGGTAAGTAACCAGCAATCGGTGATATCCTCACAAACCCCAATGCAACGGGTCGAGTCGCAAATGGCTCATCGAGCTGCTCCAAGACATCAAGTACGAGCACCCGAAGGCTATCAAAGCACAAGTCCTACCCGACTTCACAACCGAGTGGATAGAGCCCAATTACCTGGCACCAACGTGTCCAATTCCTGGACCA